>CM055876.1:26899816-27594816 GCA_029582165.1 Portulaca oleracea
ACGGCCTATTCGAGACCCAAAAAGTGACCGAACTCGGTTTGGGAAAAGTGAGCCCGGCCCCTCCGTTGTTATTATTTCTGATGTGAGGGACCCCTAGGAACCTCTGCCTCTTCTTTAGTCTCTGATCTCTCTCGTCTTGTCGTATCAGAATATGAATTTATTAGTAATATGATTGCATTTATTTGCATAAATGTTATTGTAAATTTCCAGGAAATCGGTTAATCATAAACCGCGTATGTTAACCGGGTAAATTTTTAGATTCTATAAGTCGTTAACCGGCACCGCTTCTAAATTGCGGTTTCGGTTTGGTTTAGGTTTCCAGATTTTAAAAGCGGTTAACCGCATATTGCGGTTGCAGGTTAGGTTTTCAAAATCCAACAACCTCAAAAGCGGTTAACCGCATATGCGATTAACCTGTTATTCCCACCCCTAAATATGGCTATGGAAGATGATAATGAAAGACTTGAATGATGAACAAAACATTCGAATCTGTCATTAATTATATAGCAATTAAGAGCATTCGAAATGATATTTTGTCATAAACAGGGGCCAACACGGTCCGTGCCAGGCCAACAAGGTCCGTGTTGACCCCAACACAACCCGTGTTGCCCACAGGTAGGGTTATTCATCGGTTCGGCACTGGACCGAACTAGACTGGACGTGCTGGACTGGATCGAAGATCGAGCAAAGGACTGGTCTGGACCGTGGACTGGACCGAACTTTTTTTGGTCCGGGACTGGACCGGCCGAAAAAAGTTCAGTCCAAGACTAGGCTGACCGAAATGGACTGAATTAAGGGGTTTAATTCTGCTATCAAATTTTGTGTAAACAACTGAACCTATGCAAATAGATCAACAAACAAACTAATACTGAATTCAACCGTTTTGCCTCTTCAAAGTTGGGCTACATAACATATATAAACGTTAAGTGATCTCCAGTTCGGTCCGAAAAACGTACTAGACCAAAAAACATACTAGACCGGACTAGACCAAGGAGGATGGAGGGAGTTTTGATTTTTGAAACTGAAAGAGGCACCGAAATGAGGATAAAATATTGAAAAGTGATATGAAAAAATCCTAGCAACTATTGTAATTCGGCCCTCAGTCCAGTCTTTGGTTTTTTTAGTTCGATTGGGGGATTGCACCGTGATGTATAATGGGATCAATGGAATCTCATTATACTTGGAAACAGGATCTTTAAAAACCAAGATAAGAATCTTGCTTCTCAAAGTTCTTAAAGATCAACCAAATTGAATGAAAGAAGATGGAAAACGAAAAGATCAATGGAAATCTTTATCAAGGTGGACGAATGGATGAATAGACGAATGGGATGGGTGAATGAATATGAATGGAAATGAATGAATGGATGATTAACGAATGTAATGGACGAATGGGATGAATGTGTGAATGAATGGAATGTAAGTTTCTTGGATGTTTAGAGTGATATTCGAATGAATCTTGAAATTGAAACAAGGTAGAAACAAAAACAAGATCAATGAATCAAAGATTGAAACTCACGATTGATATGAATGATAATGGCTTTGAAGACTTCGTTGGAGATATAGGCATACCACTTCAAAGACTTCTCCAATTCTACCTTTCACCACCAAGGGATGCCAACCCTAGGCTAGAAGTAGGGATATTCGAAACTCCCTCAAGAGATTCAAAAACTAGCACAAAAGCTAGAGAGAAAACAACACCGTGTGTGTTTGATTTGTATTTCATATATTAAATGAATGATTAAAAGGGCCTCCCAAGAGGTCTATTTATAGTAGAATAGAACCTCCTAGGCGTGCCTATTTCAAGAATACAAGGGATTCCTAGCTTACATCATCTATTACAAGTATGACATCATAAAGAATCAAAATAAACTAAGCTAGATTAAAACAATGATAACTTGCTCATCTCTTCTCCAAATTCCAAGATTCAAAAACCATTGGAAAACTCTTTGGATGATCTATCTTTGATTCTAGGATGACATTCTCAAAAGCTTTATGGTTCTTGAGATATGGAGCAAATTACCAAGCTGCCCTTATTGAAGCCATTCGTTTGTGTAAGAGACATGAGTGAATAGGGCTCATTTTCCATGTAATCAAGTATTTGGCTCCTTTGGTGTGTATTTGATGTCTCCCTTGATGACCTTGATGTATATGGCTATCAAATATACATCAGAGTCCCCCGATTGAAAAAGTTTGTCCTCAAACTTAGACAAAACTTCTTTTAAGCTCATCTTTCTTCTTATAAGAGATCTTTCCAAAAGTATTGTTCACATCAACTTGCTTCTTCCTCTTGCGTTCCTTGAAGAGATTACAAACTCTCTTTTTAAATGCTTTGAAATCATCATAGATCCCTTTGATGAACTTCCACTTTCTTCCATGTTTTCTCATGAATAATCCAATGACATCATGGTGCTTCAAATCTCGTTTATTCATGGAGATTGTAGAAATCTCATATAACTTCTCAACTTCAAAATATAGATTCACAAGCTTGTAACTCATGATGAAGACAATTGTAATATGGCGTTCCATCTTTGAAGGATGACCTTCAACGATCTTAATATCATCTTGACTTCCTTGAATCCATGGCACTTCAACCATAGAATTCAAGCTTTCATCTCCATATGGTATAGAAGGATTGGAAATGTCACAATATTGCAACTTATACTCAATATTAACGATCATGCTAGGCCAGAAAATATACTCCTTCATCTTGAAATACGTATTGAGTAGACCCAAATGATCAAAAGAACTTCCATGTACTTCCATGATCAAGATTTCACGAATGCTACTCTTTGGAATACAAAGTTGATTCCCTTTGAAAAGAAATCCATGATCAATATAAAAGGATTGTTGAGGATGCTTCTCACATACCTTGTATACTTCTTTAAAATCATCATCATCTTCATACAACTCCTTGATATATTCAAGCCTAAGTACTCTTGAATCAAATATGTATCTCCTCGTTAGAAAACTTCCTTTAGTCAAAGGACTTGCTTCCTCCAAGTGACTTGATTTTGATGAACGAATCAAGTACTTCATCTCAATGCATAATGATGGCTTGATCTCCTTATCATATGAAGCATACTCCAATACTTTGTAAGAATCACGAAGCTTAAGCATGAATCCTCCAAGATAATATTCCTTGTGCTCAAATACCCTCATGATAGCAACAAGTATGAATGCTAAGCCATAAGCATGTAGCTCCTTCTTTTCTCCACTTAGTATGTCACCAAAATAATCCATGGGACAACTTCCTTGAGATAGGACTTCACCTTTCTCAACTCCATTTGTAATGAACAAATATGATGCAAGAATAGGAAATAAAAGAATATGATGATCTTTAGCATCCTTTAAGAGACATAGTACCTCAATTATAGATGCAAGTATGGACCCTTCTTGAATAATTCATTTCTTCCTTTTGTCCACTTGAATTACTCCATTTGATAAGATATGTTGAGATAGCATATTCTTGGACGAGAGGTAAGGACATTTCTCCAATTTTCCATGTGGCTTCTCATGCTTCGATAAGGCTAACTCCAAAGGATTTACATACTCCTTTCTACTTCTACTTTGTATGATGATACTCATAGGAGAGAAACGTTTCCAAAGAGATAAGAGAGAGTGGTCACTTGTCGATGGTGCTTGTCTTTCATCCAAATATTCACAAATGAGAACAAGTGATGGTAAAGGACATTGATCCCTTATAGGCTCTCGGTTTCCAACCTCCATTGGTGTAAGAATGAGACTCCTTGGTTCTTCAAATTCATGATTCTTATTCTCCATAAGTGCCATAAGAGTGCTTTGATCCTCCTTGAGCCGTGAGACACAAGGTGGTAATAAGGACGCCTCTTGGAGCATGATACTCCTATCATACAACTTTGATTCTTCCAACAAAGTATAACAAGAATCCATAGAAGTAATATTACAATATAATGAATTTTTGCAAATCTTATAAAAACAAAGACTTACTAAACTTCTTGGATCTAAATGAATGTCCTTGTCATGAAATGAATGACCGTGTGAATAGCTCTCCATTTGTAATGTTTGGAACCTTGTTGTAGCGAGGCCAATATCATTGCCATGATCCTTATCAACGCCAATGTTAGCGTCAAGATCCTCATAGATGGCACTACTTTCTCCTCCTTGGATCAATGAACTTACTTCTTCTTGGATGGTATAATGAGAGTAAGAAATAAGCTCTCTTTGTTGTTGATCTTGCGGTACACTAGCCTCTTTCAAGACTCTACTTATAACAAGCAACTCTTCTCCATTTAATTCTTCTACATACATCTTTTCCAATACAATATCCTCCTCTTTTTCTTCCTCGTGTACTTCACGAGGCACACTACATACCTCATTCATGCCAAGTTTATGAACATCCTCATGCTCGTCAAATACATCAAATACCACACTTTCAATTTCTGGTTGCATGCTTAATGATGCTTGACAATCAACCAAAGATACTTCTTTCTCCTTAGGACATGCACTTTCAACATGATCAAAACTTTGGCAACATAGACATGTACTTGGGATAATAGGAGTGGGAAGGTTTATAAGCTGTTTTGAGGAGCTTTGGATAGTAGGTGTGGGAGGTTTAGGGGCTGTTTTACGGAGTGATGGTCAATAGGTTGTAGGGGCTGTTTTGGAGGCGTTTGGACTAGAGGTTTAGGATGGGATGGGGGCTGATTTTGTGGAGCTTTTGTGTTTGGTTGTTTTGTGGGGAATGGGGGTCTTTGTTGTATATGGGTTTTATCCCAAAGTTCTTTACTCTTTACTTGTATTTAAACGTAAAGGGCTAAAGAACTTAACTCCTCCAAGTTTGTGTAAGATTGATATACACCAACACGCCGAATGTAATCATTAAGACCAAGAGAGTAACATACAAAAACTCGTTGATCATTCTCCTTAAGAGCATATTTCCATAGTTGTCGCCTGAATTCTATTGTATATTCAACCACGTTCTTGCTCCCTTGCTCCATTCTTTCAAGTTTGTTGATGTAGTCTCCTTTGTAATTGAATGGCAAGAACTTTTCTTGAACTTTATTTCCATTCTTCTTGCTGGAATGTTTACTCCATTCATAAGGTGCTTCATATTCAACCTCATAAGGATGTATCTCACATGAATTTGCGCTTCTTGATCCCTTTTGAAGGATCTCACGTTCTTCTATTTGTGTGGTGAGATCATGAATTTGTTGCTCCAAACGTTGTAAATCACGTTGTGAATTCATGCTAGATCTTTTTGCAAGCCATAAAATATGAATCTTGATACAAAAAGATCATAAGAAACTCATGGTTTTGGGTTAGCACGTAGGGACGAGAGGTGGTATGTGTTTAGGTTTGATTGTGTTTGGTTTCAGGGTTCTTTGTGGCGTTCTTGGTGGACGTGTAATGGAGGGATGATGGGGGATGGATTTGTGATGGATAGCTGGTAAAAAGATGGTGCAAGAACTAAGAGAATTAAACTCCTAAGCTCTGATACCAATTTTGATGTATAATGGGATCAATGGAATCTCATTATACTTGGAAACAGGATCTTTAAAAACCAAGATAAGAATCTTGCTTCTCAAAGTTCTTAAAGATCAACCAAATTGAATGAAAGAAGATGGAAAATGAAAAGATCAATGGAAATCTTTATCAAGGTGGACGAATGGATGAATGGACGAATGGGATGGGTGAATGAATATGAATGGAAATGAATGAATGGATGATTAAACGAATGTAATGGACGAATGGAATGAATGTGTGAATGAATGGAATGTAAGTTTCTTGGATGTTTAGAGTTATATTCGAATGAATCTTGAAATTGAAACAAGGTAGAAACAAAAACAAGATCAATGAATCAAAGATTGAAACTCACGATTGATACGAATGATAATGGCTTTGAAGATTTCGTTGGAGATATAGGCATACAACTCCAAAGACTTCTCCAATTCTACCTTTCACCACCAAGGGATGCCAACCCTTGGCTAGAAGTAGGGATATTCGAAACTCCCTCAAGAGATTCAAAAACTAGAACAAAAGCTAGAGAGAAAACAACACCATGTGTGTTTGATTTGTATTTCATATATTGAATGAATGATTAAAATGGCCTCCCAAGGGGTCTATTTATAGTAGAATAGAACCTCCTAGGCGTGCCTATTTCAAGAATACAAGGGATTCCTAGCTTACATCATCTATTACAAGTATGACATCATAAAGAATCAAAATGAACTAAGCTAGATTAAAACAATGATAACTTGCTCATCTCTTCTCCAAATTCCAAGATTCAAAAACCATTGGAAAGCTCTTTGGATGATCTATCTTTGATTCTAGGATGACTCTCTCAAAAGCTTTATGGTTCTTGAGATATGGAGCAAATTACCAATCTGGCCTTGTTGAAGCCATTCGTTTGTGTAAGAGACATGAGTGAATGGGGCTCCTTTTCCATGTAATCAAGTATTTGGCTCCTTTGGTGTGTATTTGATGTCTCCCTTGATGACCTTGATGTATATGGCTATCAAATATACATCAGACCGAAGACCGAAATGTGATATTTCATGGACCGAAGACTGGACTGAATTATGTTTGATCATTTCGGTCCAGTCCTCGGTCCAGTCTGGTCCAACCTATTTTTCGGACCGGACTGGATTATGAACAACCTTACCCACAAAAGCAGTTTTTTTGACTTTCTGGACCCTGAAATGGGTTGTGTTGGTCATTTTTGCACCTGTATTGCACCCTGGTAGTCTTCTTTGATGAATTGGGCCTAAGTTTGGGCCCTTGGGGTGGATTCTTCTCTTGTTTGTGATTCTCTTGGACTCCAATACTTGATTTGTGCTTGATTTTTTCAATTCTACTCCAATTTCCTACAAAACTACACCTAACTCCAACCAAACATAAAATGGAGAATTCGAGTATGAATATTCAAAATTAACAATTAACAACAATAAAATTTAAGTACTTCGGAAAACAAATTCTTGTGAATAAACAATGTTTGAAGTACAAATGTCTGTTACTGGAAATACTTTATTACAATACAATTATTGAAATACTTCGAGGGAAAAAAAACTAATAGTAATATTTAATACAACTGCAGGGGAAATAACAGACAACAAATATAACGCAACAAAATAAAAATGACAATTACAAGAAAAGATAAGATGCTTTAGTATAAATCACTTTTATATGTGCTGAACATTGTACAAAAATAAATGATTTACAAATGTAGACATTGAAAAAAAAATAAAAAACTTGCACAATTCATATCACTCATTAAATCGAACATTAAATAAAAAAACAAAAATATACTTGAAAAAAATAATAAAACAGCAAATACTTGTACATGGTACAGGTACAAAATATTTCCCCAAAGCACAGCCAACTACAAGCCCACTAACATAACCCAAACACGTGATAATCCAATCAATCAAGTGATCAAAGTCATCTTCTTCATCACTGTTTTCTCCTGGCCATGTTGATGCTTCATCTACATTCCCACAATTTCCCGGGCAATGGAATTCCACATAATCCTAAGCTGCCAACAAAAGTGCTCTAATCAAAAGCGGTGACGTACGAATTCAAGGAACGAGAGAAATATACCAACACAAGAGTAAGAATTGAGTAAGGCCAAAGCCCTTTGTTGGAGATAATTCTACTGATGATAACAACTCTGTAAAGCTGATAGTCATATGCGAATGTAATGGGACAGGGTTACTGACAAGTGAAAACTGAGTAGATCAATTTCAGCAAATTTTGTGTAACAGAGTATCAGACTATCAGTAGAGTAGACTAGTAGAGTTTCAAGACAAGGACTATAACAAACTGATCATAAGTTGAAGAGTTTGGTAATAATTATGACTAAATACCAATCAAAAACTTTGAACGTCTGAGATGACATCGTTTATTCAACTCTAAGACGCAATATCATATTCTAAAGATATGAGATCACACACAAACTGGACCCAATTTTCAAATTTGATAGGGACTAGGAAGATAAGAGCCTGAAGTCACCGATGACAAACATACAAAATCAACCCATGTTTGTTGCAGCTGATCCTTTTCTTGGACTTGCTCCTTCCAAAACTTTGGATCCGGTTGGGTTCAGTTTAGCTTAGTTTCAATTTTCAGTCCACCTTCGGCGGAGCTTTTCGTATGTGGGTACAATGATTCGGGTTTATAGTCAGTTTTGCTAGGCATACATGAACATTACTAAAGCCAAAATATGAAATCATACACTGATACACAAACTGGACTAGATAGGGATTAGGCAGATAAGATGGTCTAAAGTCATTAATGTCATACAAAATCAACCCCTGCAAGCTAGAGGCTATATGGTCCACCGACCACTTGTATTCAATTTTTTTAAAATAATTCATCAATATTAATTATAAAATTCATCATAAATATATCAATATTATTGCAAAATTTATCAATACTTTTTAAAGAAAGCAAATTTTTATAGAAATTAATCATATAAAATGTAGAAACTGTGATGCCCTCAACAACAACAACATCGAGGACCTCCAGCATGCCCAGATGTTTTGTTTGAAAGATCAAATAAGGGAAGTTCTCAAAACCTTCCATCTTACCATCAGAATATTCCTCAAGATTATATATGCTTATTCTGATACATATCTTCACAGGATATGCCTTGCTGAGCAAAGATTGGAGCTTCCAAAAGAACAAAGATACAAGATCAAGCATATATAGAAAGGATCAAGAACTAAGGAAACTTCAAAAAAGTTATTGCATTGGATCATCAAACGACTATATAATGATCGGCTGCCTCTCTCACAAAGTTAGGGGATTCCAACGAGTGTAATTGGAAGTGTAGGAATTTTGGTAGAGAAAATTCTGAGTGTAGCCACTTGTGTTTGAAGTGGTGAGTTGTGTAACCAGAAAGAGAGTTATGGTGAGGCCCTCAAAGCTATGTAACTAAAGTGAGAGTGTGTTCTCATCTTACCGAGTCTTGAAGTGTTCATCGCCTCATCTGTGTGGCCTCTTAACAGAAGCTGAGTTCAGGCATCTGTTGTTTGTAAGCAGTCATCAAGGACCTCACAGTCTTGAACCTGCTGAGTTCTCTAACCTCCTCTATTTCTTCTATACCTCAAAGCTTATATAATAAAGAAGTATTATTCAGTTAATTAAATGTTATTAACGTGTTTGTGTTTACAAAGTGCAGAATTCTATTACAACCCTATTCACCCTCCCTCTAGGGTTATTTCAATTGGTATTAGAGCAGGTCCACTGTTTCAAGAGCTTAACAACTCTGTGGAAAAGATCATGGACGGAATCAGTGCAAATGAAGCTCCTCAAGGACGCTCATGAACAAGAGCGCCACTACTTACTGAAAGAAAAAAAAAACTACAGGATGTGGAAGAGACAAATGGAGGTCTTCCTCAAGGACTAAGTTGAGGACCTTTGGACTGTGGTTACTAAGGGAGATTACCCTATTCCCACGAAGAAGAACAGTGTTGGTCAAGATGTCCCAAACAAGAGATTTGAAATGACCAATAAAGAGCAGGAGCCCTTGAGAAAAAACACTCGTGCCTTAAACTTGATCTATTGCACTTTAAATTCAAATGATTTTGAACGTGTATCTAACTGTGAAATTACGAAACAGGTTTAGGATTACTTGATAACCTCATATGAAGGCAAAAGTCAAGTCAAGGACACTAAAGTGGATATCCTTGTCCAGAAGTATGAGGCCTTCAGAATGGAAGAAAATGAGATTGTTGAAGAGATGTTCAAAAGATTCAGCAGTATCCCAACCACCTCATATCACTGGGAAAAACCTACTCAAATGAGGAACAAGTTAGAAATATCCTCAAATGTTTGCCTAGAAGAAAATGGGGTCCAAAAATCATAGCCATTGAAGAAGCTCAAGATCTCAAGGCCCTCAAGCTGGAGGAACTCATTGAAAAACTATTGGCCCATGAGATCCAATTGAATGACCCTCAGAACCAAAAGGAATTGCCCTCAAGGCAGTGCAAGAATCTGATAGTGAATCCAAGGACAATGAGGAAGACACTATGGCGATGATAGCAAAAGGGTTCAGAAGACTATAAAAGAGAAACCCAACCTTTCGAGGATACATCAAGGATGCGCAAAACAAAAAGCAAAACCTAAAAGGTAAGTCCTTAATGAAAGAAGAATCTTGCCCATTTACCTATTACAGTTGTGGCAGCTCAGAACACATGGTGAAAGATTGTCCTTACGCCAGAAGAAACAAGGACAAAAGAAATACTAGGCCCAAACGACAACATCATAGAGCAATGCTAGCCACTTGGAGTGGCAGTGACTCCAGTGAAGGGAACAATGAAGAAGAAGAGATTACAAATGTCTGCCTGATGGCACACTTCAATGAGGACCAAGATCCAACCTCATCTCATGACGAGGTAAACAAAGATGAGCTCCTGACTCTTCCTCTTTGCACCTTACTCACAAATTATTTCATCTCTTCAAATATTCTAGATCCTTAATAGAAAGAGTCAAGCATCTCTCAAAACATGTCAATCATCTGAACAAAACCACAGAGAGCTTAAACACCAGAAATGACCTCCTTAGATATTAGATTATCCATAGAGGTCAAAGACTGCTACAAGGACATCACTCAATCATCCAATGAAGCAGTCACAAATTCTCATCCATACTAGAGAAAATCTATCCTTCCCACACCTAATACATCAAAAACTATCGGTTCAAAAGTCCTCCCTTTCATACCAACAAAAGACCTCTCCTTCCTACACCAAATATTCCGCCTCTCAGAGAACACTATCATAGAGGTCCTCCAACAACAAATAAATTAAGGACCTTACCAACTCCCCTGTCTAAAGGAACTCGACCTATGTGCATTACTAAAATTTGGGTCCCAAAGACCTCACTACGACGATCTCATCCTTGGTCAGAGACCAAGAAAGGTATAGTGTTCTCTACTGCAGGTATGCCTCGGATACATTACCGGAGATCCAACCAAGTTCTACAAACTGAAAATCAACAAAACTGGAAAAGTGACCTTTGGAGACAAAAGCCAAGACAAGATCCTAGACATTGGGAGGGTCACAAAACAACGCCACCCGCACCATTTGAGGGGGAGCCTTCTATCATGATGACCTCAACCTTTTCACAAGCTGTCAAATTGAGGGGGAGCCCTATCATCCCTCCTCCCTACATGTGGCCACTCTTCTCCTCCTAGGTACGTCAACTCACTGCCTGTCTGGACCTCTGATGCCTTCATCATCATGTCCTCTCAAGCACCTCACAATTTAAAATGGGTCCGGTCAAAGACGTCTGACTACCTCTCCCATAGGTAACTCAGATTCTTGCATTTTTCCTTCCTCCCCTCCTCCCTCTCTCTTCCTCTCTTTATTTCGGCAACAAAATTCAGTGATTCTACTCTCCTATTTCCGTCTTGTCTAAAAGACAGGGGGGGGGGAATTTTGCCATGGCCTGTAATTGCTCCACCCCATCCCCGTTACTCGACTAATGTTGATAAACTGTTATCACTATATATTATGTTGTCTATATATATGTGTGTGCTATACTTGTAAGTTTTGTCTTTCAAACAAAAAGGGGGAGATTGTAGAAACTGTGATGCCCTCAACAACAACAGCACCGAGGACCTCCAGCATGCCCAGATGTTTTGTTTGAAAGATCAAATAAGGGAAGTTCTCAAAACCTTCCATCTTACCATCAGAATATTCCTCAAGATTATATATACTGATTCTGATACATATCTTCACAGGATATGCCTTTCTGAGCAAAGATTGGAGCTTCCAAAAGAACAAAGATAAAAGATCAAGCATATATAGAAAGGATCAAGAACTAAGGAAACTTCAAAAAAGTTGTTGCATTGGATCATCGAACGACTATATAATGATCGGCTGCCTCTCTCACAAAGTTAGGGGATTCCAACGAGTGTAATTGGAAGTGTAGGAATTTTGGTAGAGAAAATTCTGAGTGTAGCCACTTGTGTTTAAAGTGGTGAGTTGTGTAACCAGAAAGAGAGTTTTGGTAAGGCCCTCAAAGTTGTGTAACTAAAGTGAGAGTGTGTTCTCACCTTAGTGAGTCTTGAAGTGTTCATCGCCTCATCTGTGAGGCCTCTTAACAACAGTTGAGTTCAAGCATCTGCTGTTTGTAAGCAGTCATCAAGGACCTCACGGTCTTGAGCCTACTGAGTTCTCTAACCTTCTCTATTTCTCCTGTACCTCAAAGCTTATATAATAAAGAAGTATTATTCAGTTAATTAAGTGCTATTAACGTCCTTGTGTTTACAAAGTGCAGAATTCTATTACAACTTTATTCACCTTCCCTCTAGGATTATTTCATAAAAAATTAATGTATTTCAATATATGTGATGTACATATGTAGGTACACCGTACACCACAGTGGACAGTGTAATTTGCACCTGCAAAGAGTGCATGTTGATGATCTTCTATTATTTTTTTTGACTTGCACCTTCCTAACACTCGACAAAGCACTCTTGGTATTTATCAATTATGCACAGTTTTGCAAGAATAAATCCTACAGAAAAACCACTTAGACACCCCAACAACTTGATAATCCAGCCAACCAACTTAGATTCATCACATGTGTGATCCGTCCCAACTTCAGGTTCTGCCGTATATCCACACATCTTAGATAATGGATTTCCACACAATCCTAAGTTACCTTCAAACGATCTGTTATCGAAGGTGCTGAACTGCCCTCCTTCTGGTATTGGACTCATGAGCTTATTATGTGACACATTGAAGACCTCCAAATATGTAACTTGTGACAATTCTCGGGGTATTCTTCCAGAGAGCATATTCTCATAAAGGTCTAGTGTTGGCCCCTGTTTATGACAAAATATCGTTTCGGATGTTGATACGCCACAAGTGTACGAGTGTAGGTGTAGTATGTATCAAGGTCTTTTCCACGGGGACTTTGCTAAACTACACACCAAACTAGCCTCCTATGTAATCGCTAAATCGATCGGGTATTGGTTTTGATTATTCTAAAACTACTTCTAACAATTATTAAGGGAAAAATAAGGAACCATTCACACAAATAACGAGATTAATCAATGAGAAAAAGATGTTCAAAGGACAAACCTAAGTAACTTTATGAATTAATTAAGTGGATTGAACATATATGTCACTAATTTGGTACATTTTAAGGTCCATAATCTCATAATGTCTTTCGTAGTGAGCTTTTGGCAATGAAACGAATTACTTAGTGAAATTAATCACCTACTTTCGTGGTTATTTCAATTTTAACTAAGGGTGTGTTTGGTTGGTTGGAAAATCATTTTCTGGAAAATGATTTTCCCATTTTCGGGTGTTTAGTGACCGGAAAATGGAGAAAACCATTTTCCAAGAAAATGATTTTCCCCCACCCCTTTGTAAATTGTTTTCTTAACTCATACCCCAAAAAAATCATTTTCCCGGTCCATTTCCAACTGCATTTTCCCGGTCCGCTACAATTTTCCGATCCAAGCTGTCCAATGTTAGGGTTACTCAATCCGCGGTCATTCTCATGGTTCTCTTTCTCTCTCATCATTCTCTTTCTCTCTCTTACTCTCCCATCTTTATCTGAAGCTTCCTCTGTAGATTAGGGTTTCCACAGTCCACAACCAAACCTTTCATTTTTCCCTCTTACTGCCAATCTTAGTCGTTCTTCCATCCAATTTCACTCTGCCATTGTTGAATCTGTGGAGCTTCTTCCAGAAGCTAAATGTTCATAGGCACAACATTGCAAGGGATTCATTCCTCCGCTCCGTTGATTCAAGTCTCCTGAACTCGATTAGGCCTTTTTCTCCAACTTACGAATCAGTTTTTGAGATTGATACTCCGAATTTCTGAGTTGTTTTGTTTCAATTTTAAGTTTTGTGCTGAATTTATTTTTGAAAATGGGGGAAACGAAGGTGAAATCGAAGCAGATTTGAGACTATTGATTTTGCCCATATTTACCAGGAACAAATTTATATGCCATCATTTGTAAAAGTAGATCTGGGACTGTTCGTCAAAATTTTGATCTGTATTTGCTCTAATTTGAAATTTTGATTTGTATTTGCTCAACTCGATCAAACTTTATCATCAAAATTCATCATTTGTAGCATTTTCCAGGAAAATTATTTTCGTGTGTGCCAAACATATGAAAATTATTTTCCTTTGTGTGCCAAACACTTGAAAATATCAATTGAAAACTTATTTTCTAGGAAAGTCATTTTCCAAGAAAAATCATTTTCCTAAAAAATCATTTTCCTTCGCACCAAACACACCCTAAGTTAAAGGTCGAATTATCACAAGAATCCTAATTACAAAATCCTCTATATGTAGTTCATTTCATAATCAGTTTAATCCTAAGGGTTCTGATTATCGAATTTTTCCGTTCGCTACTTCACTCAATAATCTAATTCCATATTCTTGATGACCAATCAAAAACAATGACATACATAATCAAAGGATAAATAAAATGCATTCAAACTAGATTAACACTTGTTCAATCCAACAAAACTTAATATATGAAAGCAACTAAATAGGTTCATCCCCTAAACTAATAAACTACTCACTACTCATGTTCAAACTATAAAACTTATAAAAACTTATACTAGAAAGCATGAAAAATTATACGAAAGAGAAATAAACCGAGATGGAAATCAATCCTTGCTTGAACAGTAATCTGCAAGACTTATTCTACTCCACTTTTGTAGAAATCTTGAGAACCGATCTCTAAAACTCAACAATACTTCTCAATCTTGCACTATTATGAATGTGGATGGGAATATGCTTGAAGTGGGAGATGAATATGGCTATGGAAGATGATAATGAAAGGCTTGAATGATGAATAAAACAGTCGAATATGTCATTATATAGCAATTAAAAGCATATGAAATGATATTTTGTCATAAACAGGGGCCAACACGGTCCGTGCCAGGTTAAAACGGTCTGTGTTGACCCCAACACGACCGGCCGTGTTGCCCACAGGAGCATTTTTTTGACTTCCTGGACCCTGAAACGGGTCATGTTGGTCATTTTTGCACCCATGTTGCACCCTGGCAGCCTTCTTTGATGAAGTGGGCTTAAGTTTGGGCCCTTGGTGTAGATTCTTCTCTTGTTTATGATCCTCTTGGACTCCAATATTTGATTTGAGTTTGATTTCTTCAATTCTACTCCAATTTCTTACAAAACTATACCAAACTCCAACCAAACATAAAATGAAGAATTCGAGTATAAAAATAATTCATTCATATCTAAAATCACCCAAGTTAATTCCATATAATTAAAGATCACATGTATGTATAAATCACACACATCAGATGCCTAGCTCCTTCGAGATTATTGTTTGACAAGTTGAGGGCATCAAGCCCTCTCAATGTCCCTATGGATCCTAGGATTCTTCCGGTAAACTTGTTGCTTGAGAAATCAAAGACTCGGGAGACATTCAATATCTTGTGGTTAACCGTATTCAAAAAACCTCAATGTAATTGGTTTCTGGTTCAGTTTTCGGAACGTTTTTGTTTTTCATGACCGCCCCTAACCTAAACATGAGCACTTGAAGCTTGAAGCCTAGGCAACTTCATTAGAACATTAAAGAAAAACATGGAATTTCATACTTGAAGAGGAAACTTGTTCCATATTTGAGCGGAAGTTATGAGCCCAAGAAATGCAGAAATGAAAACAACATAGAGGCACCGTACCTTAAGAGGTACTGAGAAGAAGTGGTAGATGACAGTGAGGAGAACAACCACTTATGAGAATCACACTAGATTTTTCTCCAGGCAAAATACAAGAGAAATCAACTAGATTGCTAGAAACAAAAAACATGGCTGAAGATATAAACAAGTAAATGAAGTGGATGCAATCAACGCCATGATCTCCTGTGTCTTCTTTTTGACTTGGTCTTTCCAACAGTATCCACAAACCATGCATGATTTCTGTCAGTTACGTAAATTTTTCCAATGGAAAAACCAATCACAAACCCACTTACATAACCAGCCAACCTTACTATCCATTCAACCAACTCTGATGTGTTATTGTGCTCGTCACTATCTAGTAATTCAGCGGAAGACTGTGATACCGCTTTTGCTTGTTCTGCATTGTTGGACAATGGAGGTCCACACAATCTTAAATTGCCTTCATAGGAACCCACAAGCTTATTGTGCGATACATCGAACTCCTCCAGATAGGTGAGTCCTAATAGCTCTCGGGGAATTCTACCTGAAAGCATGTTTTGAGAAAGATCTAATGACTCAAGCTCAACCAATTTGCCAGTAGAAGACGGGATGCAACCTTCAATAAGGTTGTTGTTGGATAATTTGTCCTTCGAAACAATTATAAGGCTTGGAAAAACAAGCTCAAGGTGTTTCCATGTCATAGAGATGGAATAGGTGTATTCTTCACTCCCAACGTAACGCTCCCCAGAAAGTGGTATCACAATCGTGCTCCTAGCAGAATAAGCTACCCTGTAAACATGTTCCTTCATCTTTTGCCATTGTTGAAAATACCAAGATAGAACAACTTGCAGCAGACTTGCCAACCATGAGGGGAAAATGTCATTGATGTTATTTCTCTCAATGTCCAACACCTCAAGCATTTCGCAATTGGCCAACCACCGTGGCAGATTTCCCTCCAATGTCTTATTTGAAGTTGGAGGAACTCTACCACTCAAATTGTTGGCTTGCTTATTCAAATCTTGCAAAGATTGAGCGAGTTGGTTCCCCAAGCACTCGCGAATTGGGCCACTCATCGTAATGTCGGACAAGTCTAGCACTTTGAGAGAGCTAGTATTACAAATGCTTTCTGGCCCATGTAGCCTGTTACCACTCAAATCCAAATCTTCAAGTAACTTCCAGCAGATGTCTAAGTTGTTGCATGAAAGATCAAGAAACAACATACTCTCTTCAGCAGTGTCCACAAACCATTGTGGTATGTTGCCTTCAATATTGTTCCAAGAAAGAGGCAGGTATTCAAGGCTCAATATTTTTAGCCTGGGTGAAGATGAATTAATGCTGCTAATTTCAGAACGGGACATAAGGTTAACTCCTGACACATCTAAACAAGTTAGCTTCTTGAGCACCAAAAATGTGTTGTTATGGCTGAACAACCCATGATTGGCAGAAAGATCTAGGGTGGAGAGGCTTGAGAGTTTTGGGATTTGGGAGGGAATTTGGCCTGTGAGACCTGAGTTGGAGAGATTGAGAGTTTTCAGCTTGTCAAGATGGGAGAATGCCAAAGGGATTTGGGAATAACTGAAGTTATTGGAAGCAAGATTAAGAGTTTGAAGAGAGGAGAGGGGACTGTTAGAAGGGAAGTGACTCACACGGCCCGTGTCCTGGTTGCACTCCACACCATCCCACACGTAGCAGTCCCCACTTCCTTCCCCCCATGGCTCCATCTTTGGGTACCCATAATAACATAGAACTGAAAAGCTTTGCGTTAATTTCAGCAATGTCGATCGACTTCTCTTCATCATGGCACAGCGGTGTCTGCTGCACCAAGGAAGTGTGACAAAAGGAAATGATAGAATTAACAACACAAAGGCTTGACAACAAAAATCACCCATGCAGCCATACTATATATTTCCAGTACGTGTATTTTGAATGTTTATAGCTGGTGAGTGGTGATGAATTTCTTTGATAGGAACTATACTTGCTTTTATAAAAGCAGAATGTTCTCTACATTCTTGTCTTGGCTCTGTTTAGTGCATCTTTTACCATCACCTTTGGTTTTATGGTCCTACATGCCACATAGGCGCTATGAATTCAATCAAATTCGCTGTGCAAGGCAAGGAAACAAGAGGGCCACTCGTTTAAGATCATCTACTATGGTAAATTTAAATTTGACTCGCTGACATGTTATATGATAAGCAGAGAATGAGGTTGTGTACGTAGGATGTGTAAGTAGGGAGAAGAAGACTCGTTTCGCGAGACTTTTGCTCCCAGTTTCACGAGACGAACTTGAATGTGAATTTAACACAAATATTTTAATCACATTTTTTATCTTTCTCTTCTTCCATTTCATTTTTTATTAATATAATCAAATTAATTACTCCCTCCGTTCCATATTAACTGTCATCTTTGGAAATTGTGCAGTCAAATTTCAAAAAATTTGACCATAAATTTCTCAATATATATAATAAATTGCTATATAAAATTACTACGATTAGATTCGTGATGAAAAATATTATCATTAAAGTATAATATTGCAATTGTTAATAATATATTATGTAAAAAATTATCAATCAAAGAGTAACATTGGATACCGTAAAAGTTAAAATTATGACAATTAATATCGAACGGAGGGAGTATATTATTAAGTAGGGTTCATTCACTTTTTTATTAATTTTAACTTTTTTTGTTGGGTTCATGGATTTTATCTCATCCAATGAATCAAACTACACCTTACTGTTACGGATGCTCTAAAAGCTTTGCTTTCATGTGACAATATCATTTACCGTTTAAACTGTACGTGTATATTATGATCAAAATATAACAAATTTATAATATCATTTCACAAACATATTTATAATTCATCAAATTAAGCCAAGTGATGATCATTAATCATAAAATGCCGACTAAACATTCACGTAAGTTGAATGCCATACACTTAATTTTTGCTAGTCAAGTAGAGTTATTCTTCACATTTGACTACACCGAAAGGTTTGAAAATCACTCAATTTTCATTTTAAAGTTCTAAAGAACCACCAAATTTCAAAAACAGTTATTTGTTATGAAATAATATTTATTTGTGAATGTCCATCAATATCTCTTAGGTGGTTAGGGTTTAGGAGGAATTTTCTCATGTGATCTTACTATGTAATTAGTATAAATACCCCTCGTGGGTTATGAATAAAACGATCGCTCATTCTCCTCCCTCAATCTCTCTGTGTCTCTATTGTTCTTCTCTATTATTCTCTTTGTATCGCGTTCATCTATTATTTTTTCATAACACATTATCAGTACCATATTCTACTTTTTTTTTTTCTATATTCTATAAGAGTTTAGGGTTTTTGAGTTTTGATGAAGAGACAAGGGTGAAGAATGTAGAATTAGAAGTAATTTATGATATCAAAATCTAAATCCTTCTACAGCGATGGCGATGACAAGCAGCAATTGGAAGTAAGGCAATTAATTACGCTATGCTTTTTGTCTCTTCGTTCCCTATCACTTATTCAATTCATATTGGATTCACTCCGATATTCCTTTTCTTATTGGTGAACCAGAAGTTCAACCCATCACTAATATTAATATTGTAATTCTCATTTGAAGGAGTGTAAATATTAGTAGTGAACCAGAAGTTCACCCCGATAATGAAACATTTATTTTTCATTAGTGGCCAGAAGTTCACTATGATATTGAAATTTGTATAATCTTCTTGGTGAACCAGAAGTTCACCGTTCTGTTAATATTAAATTTATATAATTTATATTTATGAACAACTTTGTTGTCAGATTGTTGTGTACTAATTTATAGTCTTTAGATATAAGACTTTATGTGTTTTCATTAACGAACCAGAAGTTCGTCCCAATAATACGAAATTTATTTTATTTTATTAGTGAACCAGAAGTTCACTCCATCGCCTTTATATGGTTAAAGTATTTTGTTATTTGATATTATGGTTATAGTTAAAGATTGTATAATTTCATTGGTGAAATAGAAGTTCACTCTAGTAGTAAGAATTTTACATTATTTCATCAAGTGAACCAGAAGTTCACTCGTAGATCGCAAATCTTATCTTATCGTTGACCAGAAGTTCACCTTACACTTGACAGTATTGTTTGATTTCATTAATGAATCAGAAATTCACTCTACTTAAATCTTATCAGTGAACTGGAAGTTCACCGGAATGGTAAGAATTTTACCTTACTTCATTAAGTGAACTAGAAATTCACTCATATGTCGAAAATTTTATCTTATGAGTGAACCAGAAGTTCGCTCTAATATTAATACTATTATTTAATTTTATTAGTTAATGAGAAGTTATATCAATTTTATCTTATTTTCATTAGTGAACCTGAAGTTCACTCTAATGTTAAGAATTTTATCTAATTT
The DNA here is from genome assembly GCA_029582165.1 of Portulaca oleracea. Lineage (NCBI taxonomy): Eukaryota > Viridiplantae > Streptophyta > Magnoliopsida > Caryophyllales > Portulacaceae > Portulaca > Portulaca oleracea. The sequence goes on from CM055876.1 coordinate 26,919,825, forward strand.
TATTAGTGACTAGAAGTTCACTATGTTATTCGAAAAAAAAAAAAGGATTCTTATATCATTGGTGAACCAGAAGTTTGTCCTACTACTAATATTAGATTTTATTTCCGTTGATTACACGTATTAGTAGTGAACCAGAAGTTCACTCCAATCATTGAAGCTCTATATAATATCGTTAGTGAAACAGAAGTTCGCTTTCCTGCAATTAGAGTATAGAGTTGTTAATTGGCATAAGAATTGTTGAAAGACGATGATAGTATACTTGAGGTTATTAAGGTTTATATCATCGATTAAATTGAGCATTTTTGTTACAAGTGTGGAGTATAATGTTTAGATGAAAAATTTACATAATTTTATTAATAATGACCTATGGGATCATTAGAACTCCCAAATGGTTTCATCTCATTCCCTGAAGTGAATATGGCAGAATATAATCTCAAGAATCATGAGTAAAACAAAGGTCACGTCAGTAGCCGTGAGAGTCGACATATTCGTGATCGTAGTCATGTTAATTTTTTAAAAGTTGATATCCCTACCAGGAATAGGAACACGGAATTGAAAAGCATGAATGATACAAAAGTGAGAAATGTGTCATTAACGAAGAAATGGAAACAACACGTACCTATTGTACGCCGTAATATCTTGTTAAACCTTATCAAGCTTAATTAAAAAGCACAAGATATTATTTTATAAACTTTTGATAGTAAATGAAATTATTTTTTATGTTGTGCACGTTATTTCAAGTCGATACTTCTTAGATCTCCCTCTTGGCATTGTTCAAAGACTTTAGCAATTGTTGTGTTTTAATTAGTCTTCATCCCCTTTGTTGATTGGCATTGAACTCTGTCCAGGACTATTAGATTTTCCTAACTTTGGTAACTTAAGTACTAACTGTGAACTTGATTTGATCGTGAAGATCTTTTTGGGGGAAAACTAGGTCGAGGCATTATGAATTTGACTTGCTAGAAAATTTATTATATGCATGGTGATCAAATATAACATTGATTATTGAGTTCATGGAAATATTATCCTGTTGATATGTACATAATTATGGATTATTATAAGTCTTCATGTGTTTCTATTATTTCATGAATATTCATATGATTTGATATGTATGCACCTTATTATAAATGTTATGCATTCAAAATCTACGTAATGTGTTCTCATCTGTCTAAGACTATATGATATAAATGGTTTATTGAAATTGGTTGATCGTATTGAATGATTATGTATTTTTGAGTATCATGAACATGACTGCTTGTTTCGTAATGCCTAATCACAAAGTGCATTGTTATTGAATGACCAAATATGCATGAACTTTGTTTCTAAGCATAATTCATAGTATGTATTGGATATTTGATTGTGATACTATATGGGCATATGGATGTAATATATCTTTGTGAGAGTTTAATGATATTTATGTGATTATTCATTATTCTCATAGACATGTTTTAAAAGTAATCAATGATATCGATATCCATGATTAATGCATTTTCACTATGGAGTATTTAACTTCCAAGAGTCATGTATGTGATTCTGAAGTGAAGTTCCTTTTTATGAATAAGTGGTTATAGCACTTCCACTATATGCTTTATGTGCATTGATGTTATCTTTATCTTAAAGTGAATTTCATGGATACTTACTTCATTGGAACCATGATTGAGGTGATAGATAAGTGTCCGGCAGACACCGGAACAACACACATTTTTAGTGATAATAAGTCACTTCTTGTCCATTGATGAGGGAAGAAGATATTAGCATTATATATATGACACTCTACTTTGATTAAAGGCTCTCGAAGAGCACATATAATGCTACTTGGTGGAACTTTCATATTGTGGACGCACTTCTCTCCACCAAGTTAGTGTCAAAGGAACTTATTAATTAAGTTTCAAAGGTATTCGTGGGAATGAATACCATGTTGAGACAATTAGTATTCATATATTATGAAAATTGCTTTGAGCAACATGTGTGTTGAACAAGGATATCATCCTTATTTTCTGGGTTATTCTACACAACTAACCCAATTGAAGTATATACTCCAGTAAACCAGAAGTTTGCTATTGATGAAGACTTTATCATAGTAGGAGCATGTTGGATCAATCTTCTCAAGAAGAACTCATGAATATATTTTAAAGTGCCAGAAGATCCTTAATCAAATGAGTTCTAATTAGTTGCTCGCTATCAAAGAAAATTAGTTATAACACCATTATTGGCAAAGATATGGATCGAATCCCTTAGATTCCCGGGTTCTGTACAAGTGATGTTTGTGTTGGTCCTGTAGACCCATATGTAAACCATTTGAATATAGTATGGCTTTACTTGATACATCAATGAGATAATCACTTGTATGTTTACTATCAACTTGCAACTTGGCGCTTGCAAGATTGTTTGCTCAATTAATTTACGAGCACATTTCAAATTATCAATCAAGAAAATTCATCTTGATAGTGATGGTGAAGACATTTGATAGTTTTTATATACCAATGGACATAGATGTTAAGCATCCTATGTAAAATGTTTATATGTAAAATGATCCTGTAGAATCATTAATATATGAGATGTTGAGTATATAATAAATGGCAAACCTATTACTTTTGAGAACGGAGTTTATTACAACTGTTCAGGGACATGTCATATTGCATGCACCAACATTGATCCAAATAAGGCCAAGAGGTTATCATGAATGTTTATTCCTCCCCTACAAATGGTTTTTGGCCATGAACCAAATATCTCCCACCTATGAATTTGAGCATGTGCGATGTATGCTCCATGATAACGCACTAAGATGGGACCCCGAAGGAATCAGGAATATATGTTGGGTATGTCTATACTTAAATATAATATAACCATTCATTCGAGATATACTTATGGCACAGTTTGTCGATTATGATGACACAATTTTCCTAACATTAGGGGGAGAAATCAAGTTGTTGGACAAGGAAATAACTTTGAACGAATTATTATGATCCTCATACAATGTAATGTGAACTGGAAGTTCAAATATAATTAAATGCAAATTTGGCGAATCTCTTGCGGATATTCTACTTACCCACAAAGAGTTATTAGATCCTATGTCCCAACTACTAATGCTCCTGTAAGAATTGATGTCCCGGTAGGACAAATTGAATTGTTAATGAGTCTCGACCACATATGAAGCGTGGTAGACCAGTCGGTTCCAAAGACAATAGTCCTCGAAAAAGGAAAAGGAGCGAATAATTAATGTTAACCGAGATGAGGAAATTTTGACTCCAGAAGAGTCCTCAATCATGACAAATGTGGAAGTTGCACCACAAGCTCAGGCACCTGAAATTCGCGAATATGATGAGATCTCAATTAATTATGTCATGAATTGGATAAGGTGCAACTGAAATGAAGTTGACGTCGATATATTATTTGATTATATAATATAGCGCTCACTACTGTGAGTAGCCATGAGGATCATGAATTTAGGTCTGTTAATGAATACAGACAAAGATATGATTGGCCAAGTGGAAAGATGCATTTAAGAATTAGATTCGCTTGTAAAATCGGAAATATCATGACCTATTGTCCATACACCAAACTGGTGAAAAACTTGTGGGATACAAGTAAGTCTTTGTGTGAAAAAGAATGAGAAAGGGAGATTATGAGATATAAGGCACAAGAAGCGAATTGTTGTATAAGTGCTTTCGCAAAGACTTGGTATCAACTATGAACGAATATACTCATATGTAGTCCATGTCACTATATCACGATACTTTAAATTTGGCAGTACATGAAAAGCTAAGTATGCATCTTATAAATATCGCTATAGCTTATGAAAATTTTGATAATGATGTTTATATAGAACTCTTGAAGGGTTCAAAGTGTCGGAAGCACATATTAAAATTCTCAAGAATATTGGTTATTTAGTTGATAGACATTTATGTGATTAAAGCAATATGGACGCATATTGCATAATCAAAGGAAATGATTAAATGATCCGGATCATAATTGTTTGTAAATGTTATTGATGGTTTCTACTCCCGAAGAGCCTCAAAAGTTGTGGATTGCTTTACAAGTGTATTTGGAATGGAAGATATTGGTAAAATTTGTTATTGCCTTGGTTTACAAGTTGCACATTTTGAGAATGATCTTACATGCATAAATTAATTTATGTAGCAAAGTGCTACGATAATGTTACATGAGCAAATTACTCCCTTTAAGTACCCCGGCAGTGATATGGTCATTTGATATGAAAACAACATCCTTTCGATCCCAAAAAGATGATGAGAAATTTAACGATCCTGAAGTACCGTATTTGAGTCCCGAAGTACTGTATTTGGGTCCTGAAGTGTCGTATTTAAATGATATTGAAGCACTGACGTATCTTGCTAATCATACATGATCTAACCTATTTCGGTGCCTCGATGGTACTAGCGATGTAGATATTTATTATCCTCATCAGCTCAAAATTGGTTTGATTAGCTATGGATATTTACCTAAATCATATGACATTTGATCACATACTAGTTATGTGCACGCTAAGCAAATTCGTTCAAGTGAGAATTAAGTTGATTCATGTATCAAGTCAGTCATGAAGTTGAATTACATCAATTCAAAGATCTTAATTGATGTTCTCATCAGGGGGAGTAATACGCGTTGTACTCTTTTTCCCTTATCTGAGGTTTTGTCCCACTGGGTTTTCCTTAGAAAGGTTTTTAATAAGGTAACATATGTTTGCGTATAAAGAAGTATGTACGCTTTTTCCTAAACTAGGTTTTGTCCCATCGGGTTTTCCTAGTAAAGTTTTAACGAGACATATTCTTTGAATAATGGACATTCAAGGGGGAGTGTTATGAAATAATATTTATTTGTGAATGTCCATCAATATCTGGAGGAATTTTCTCATGTGATCTCACTATGTAATTAGTATAAATACCCATCGTGGGTTATGAATAAAACGATCGCTCATTCTCCTCCCTCAATCTCTCTGTGTCTCTATTGTTCTTCTCTATTATTCTCTTTGTATCGCGTTCATCTATTGTTTTTTCATAACATTATTTAGAATTTGGGAGTTTGGTTTTTAGAAAATATTTTGTTTTCATCCACACTTGAACTAGGTTGAGAGTGAGAAAATGGAAAGTGATTACCACCTAGCTACCAATTCTTTAATAACATAAATATCACCTTAAAAAAAAAACAAGGCGCAGACATATAGGTTACAATTGTTGATACACAAGGAAAATAATATTCATTAGCTTTTTTATAAAAAAAAATTAGTCATTATTTAGTCTTTGTTCCACCAAATTTACTATCATAATATATCAATCTCAATAAAAAAAAATAAGATTAAACTAAATTTTAAGAGATATAAAACACTCATAAAAATATATTATTGTCCTATGTTTTCTTAAATAATTTTGAAAGGAAAATAAAATTGTAATCAACATTACGATAAAAAAAATGTAAATCGATAATCACATAAGTGATATATATAGGCATCATATGAAATTAAAATGAATGTAAAATACAAAGTATCAAAATTTGTCTCAACGCATAAGATAAAAGATTGAGAATTTGATATCATTATGATCATTTACCATAAATAAAATATTATTTCTTATTAGAAAAAAATGGTGAATAAATATCTTCTAAAACATTTATCCCTTTTATTAATGACGGTATACTTTTTGGGATAAGTTAATTACTTAATTTGATTATTTAAAAAGAAATACAAAAATAATAATAGTACAATTATTGTATAATGTTTTTTAAAATTTCTATTTATTATTTGAATTGATAATTGTTATAAAATTATTCCAAAAAATAAATCACATATAATATACAAATACTAAAAAAATTTCATGTATTGCACGGGATATACAACGTTACTTAGGCCCCGTTCTTTTATACGGTTGGTTGCGGTATGGTAATGGTACGGTGCGGTGGAACTTGAAAAAGTGTGGACTGTGTGGTGACTTATTGTGAAAGTTGTTGTAGGTGAGGTAGGTTAAGAGAAAGAATGTGAAAAGTAGAGGAGAAAAGTGAGGAAAGAGAAAAATGAAAAGATATATTGATAATAATTGTGGAGTGGTGTGGTGAAATATGGTAGAAAATTAAAGAGTACGGTGCGATGTGATACCGCACCGCAACCTAACACATAAAAGAACGGGGCCTTAGACATTTACATAAGGATGAATCGTCTGGTCCAACTTTCGAGCTTGTAGATCCAATCAATATAATGGGACCAAACCACCACTTAGGCCTTATCAAATTCATAGGAAAATACAATTTATCAAAATTTATCAGTTTTTACTTAAATTTATCAAAATTTACTAAAAATTACCAAAGTTTAAAAAAATAAAAAAATTAATTTTGATATATTAGCATTAATTTACCAAAATTTACCAAAAATTACCAAAGATTACGAAAATTTAACTTTTACCCAACTATTTTTTACCCATAAATCTTACAAGCACTTGCTGAAGCGCAAGAAAATAGAAAGCAAGAATGGGCCTTTGGGACTCCAATGATGGACTCTCAGTGATAGAACGCATAAGTGTTAGCTTGCAAAGATAGCAATTATTTTGGCAAAAGTTTATCAAAGGCTTCATTTTGCATATACCCCCTCTGTTTGAAATTATCTATTATTTAAAGGAGATTTGCTAATATTAATGTGTCTAAAATTTATGGGATAAAATAGTAAAATTAGTAATTAATAGGCTATTGAGTTTACAAAATCACAGATAATTAGAAACGAGAAAAGTTAGTTAAAGTGACAGATAAAAAAAGGTAAGGAATATTTATATTGATCATGATACCAACAAGTTAAATTACCGGCAAAAAAAATTTTTATCTGGTGTTCCCAATTCTATATTTTTTTAATCTAAATCTATTTAAATTTTCCAGCTTAAATAAAAAAAAAAACCCCTCAATATCCACTTCTACAGTTATACCTACCTTTGCTTAAACTTACGAAAACTTATTTAAACTTACTTTAATCTTAGAGAGTGTTTGGTGAGAATTTTAGGAAAATTTTTCCTTTCTCAAAAAAGTTATTTAGGAAAAATTTATTGGGAAAATCTATTTTACAGTACCCTAAAGTCCTAGGAAGGTTTTCATAGTGTTTGGTTGAAATTATAACTTTCTGGGAGAAAAATGTGTAAAATGTCCAAATTATCCTTATTATTTCTTGTAACTTTCCTAGGTTGTGTAAGGGGTATTTTCAAAATTTGCTCTCCATCATATTTCCCAACAAGCTCTGCAAAATTTTCTTTACCTTTCTTACGTAAAGTTTTCCTTGGGGAAATGTAGAGAATTGTAGACCCATTATAAAAATTTTCTCTAAGCCTCAATACAACAAAACATGGGGTAAATTATTCAACTTGAAAAAGTTGACTGACTTTTCAGATTTTCCATCAACCAAAAACTCTCTTACTTTATCAAAATTTATACGAATGGATGTAATGAAACAACTATTCTTGATAGCGATAACAATGACTTTTGGGTATCTGCCTGCCACCCTACAAAGGCCATACAACTCAAATGACATTGCTAAAATTCACTCAGAAATTAGAGTACCATCAATCTTCTACTAGTAGTCCAACGTATCAAAACTGCAAGAAAATTGTACCTTGTGATGAAACCATATTCACATTTGGGAACCAATAATTCGATAGTGGACCGACTCTAAGTCAAGTTCTTACCTCAAACAAAGGACATAAGAAATAGGAGATTTTTTTATTTGCAATTAGTTTTAGGGGTCAAGCGAGGACATTTTATTTAAGAGGAGCCTAATAAATACTAATATTTCAAAATCTCGCCCAAATTGGATAGGAATGAGTTAGATATAAGTAGTTTTTCCCCTAAATTTTATAATTTAGATAGACAAAACCTTTTAAGTATATCAAACCTGAATTAAATACAATCAAAATCATCATAATTACTTTTAAATGTTACGCTATTCAAAATTGTAAAACTTGACAAATTCGAACATGACTTAAAAGAAACCTTACATATGAAAAAAGTTTGTATTAATTAAATTATCTTTTTCTAATAGAGTCCTTTGTGATATATGTCAATTGGATTGTTTGAACATATCACTCCAAACTTTCCTTTTAAATCAAATGACAATAAAAACCACCACAATCAATTACGTATAATTGAAACTAATTATTTGTCTCAAGAACGGAGATAATAGAAATTTGCATAGATAAACTATATTATTTGTTAGACTTATTGTCAAAGATAAATTATATTTATATATACATCAAGAATTTTGTATTGATGGAAGTGGGAGGGGGAGAGAAATTAAGTCTTTGCAATATACGGAGTATTGAACTTTTTCTATTGTAATTTTTGTGGCGGTGGAAAGGGGAGTAGGGGCCACCAAGAATGTCCCTGTTTCTGCCCAATCAAACAATGCTAAATGATAAGGAGTATCATGTATCGGTCAAAATTTAAAAAAAAAACAAAAAAGAAAATAAGTAGTATCATGAAAACTTTTTTCGACTATTTTTTTACTAGCATGACGGAGGAGTTGAGGGGGCCATGGCCCTGTTCGCTCCCCTCACTTCTTCCCCGTTGATTAGTTTCTTTACCGTCTGTTTGGTTATTAGAGGGGAAGTGGAGAGGAGGATATTAGAGGGGAAGGAAGGGGAGGGGAGGGAAGGAAAAGGGAGGAGATTTATTTCTATCTTATTTGAATTATAAGTGGAGTGAAATGAAAGGTAAGAGAGGTTAATTGTTATGTTTGGAATAGAAAAGGGAGGTAAAGAGGCGGAGGGAAGAAAAATGAAGTAGTTATTATATTAATAAAGTTATTTTCTTTTTTTTTTAAATATAATGAATTCCCCTCCCCTCCATTAACCCTCATATTGGAGGTTAATGAAAAGGAGGTTAATAGAAGGAAATGGGGTTCACGGTTCCCCTCCCCTTCTATTATTTTTGTCAAACAAGATAAAAGGGGACTAATTAATATATTTCCCTTCCCTTCCCCTCCTCTCCCCTCTCATAACCTTAATACAAACAGAGGATTAGATACAAAATCATTATATTTAATACTAATAATTTGTTTTAATATTGTTTTTTTAACGTTAAAATGTTAAATACAAAGGCCTTAATATTTTTAGGGGAAAAAGGCCTTTTAGGTATAATCAGCAGTTTTAGCTCATGGGGTGCTAAATAAACAATTTTTTGGATTAGTTGTTTTGTTAAAAAGAGTTTTTTTTCAAAAAGCTATTCCAATGAGTTTTTTAGATTAGCTTTTAGTTGTTTGGGACTAAAATTACAATAGTACCCTTATATTTTTACCAAATTACATTATATGATATATAATAATGATTTTAATAATACTTTTATATATCTCAAAACATTATATTATATTGTCGCTTAAGTAAAAAATAACTCAGTGTAAAAGGTGTCCCCACAAATAACTGCTTCCTGTATTTAAATCCATCATCTTATGTCTACTTAAGTAATGTTTTTGTTCCTAGTTATATATCTATATTTTCTTGTAACAACATTTCAAATTTTAATCTCCACTAATAATTAATTTTCTAGCTTTCTATAAAATATTTCATAAGATAGATGTAATGCTAATTTAGTAATTTAATTCCTATTTTTAATAATTTTTACAATGACTTCGGTATTTATCCTATCACTTAAAAAAGAACAAATGGAGTCACTATACATTTGCATATCAATCTTATAGTCCAACTTTCCAGATTCTAAATCAAACAATGGACAACCATAATGCATATGGGAGGACCACCTCTTAATAATCAAACATATTACAGCACTACTAATGGCGAGAAAAACTTCACCCAGCACACAAATCAAAATAATTGTGGATGAGAAATAGCAGCCAATGGAGGGAAATTTAATCTTATGGGTGGGTAAATCAATTCGCACCCATCAATTCGATTGAAACACAATGTGAGACCACTATTAAATTATTGTCTTTTTATTTGTCCACAAACTATTAAAAATAATACAAATAAATATATTAACCAAAGTTAAAGTGAAAGAAGGTTGACCCAATATTAATTGTGAGACAAATCTCACCTACTATTGTAGAAACATCCCTATTGTAAGTGAGTAAGGACTCATATTTATAATGTTTTAATAGATGGGTGGGTAGAATTTTACCCACAATAGGTAATGGTCTTACAAGGGCAAGAAAATATAAAGTGGGCATGACCTTGTGCATCAATACTAAATAGTGATTTGTGGTGATTGATGTCTTTAGTATTTGTGGTGATTGATGAAGGCATCAAGTCAGATTGCAAAGATAGCAGCTATGATGAAAGTTTATTAAAGCTTTCAGTTCACATGTTGATAATAACAAAATCACGTCGATACCTACCAAAATTAAAGGCCATTGTTATTCGTTTCTCCATTTTTATTAACATCCCCTGCCTTGCTCATATTCTCTCAAAATTCTCTCTTCTCTCTCATTCTCTCATCACTCCCTATCTCTCATCTCTCTTAATCTCTCAAATCCCTCTAACTAAATTAATTACGGTCATTGAAATTTAAGTTCGAGACACAATGCAAGGTAATAAATTATCGAACGAAGAAGATGTTAGTTTGTATAATTTGATTTTCAAAAAAAGAACGAAAAATGAAAAACCCAAAAAAATTATGGCCGAAGTCCAAGCCGTGCACCAACCGCAATCGAGCCGTGTGTGGCTCTGCTATGGTTTAGTTGGGATCGGCGTACGACTTTGCTATGGCTGGCCGCGACTGGTATGCGGTTGCGCCGCATGTCTGGCACGTTCCTGCCATGGCAAAGCCGCATGTTGGGTGCGGTCATGGGTTGTTGCTGAATTTTTTTTAATTTTTTACTTTTTACTTTTTAATTAATATTGTTATTGTTATTAATTAATTAAGTGAATAATATTATGATTATATTATTTATTAATAATTAATTAAATTATTAATGTGGTTATGTTATTATTATTAATTAGATTATTGTTTAATATTTTTATATTATTTGTTAATGCTTTATTATATTGTTAATTATATTAGTGATTAATATTAATGTTTTTATTCTTATTATTATTATTATTAGTAGTAATTAAATTATTAATGTTGTTATTTATTGTTATGATTTTATTATTATTATTATTATTATTATTATTATTATTGTTATTATTATTGTTATTATTGTTGATGGTAATAAATTGTTGTTATTTATTGTTATAATTATTATTATTGTTGTTGTTGTTGTTGTTGTTGTTGTTGTTGTTGTTGTTGTTGTTCTTTCTTCTTTTCTGCTTTATTCTTCTTCTTCTTCTTCTTCTTTATTCTTCTTCGCTTCTTCTTCTTCTTTATTCTTTATTCTTCTTCTTTGCTATAAATAATATTTTTAAGTTCGTCCTGCTATGATACACGCATCACACAAGCATAATTTCCTGGATTGCAATGCCAACGTCAGGCAGATTTACAACGAGCGTTAAAAGTGCGAAGTGATGACATGGACGGCAGGACACACGTCCAACATTGTCTCCACTTGGCGAAACAACCCGGGTACCTATCATTTACCAACTATGACAAAGACAACATTCTCTGACAACTATTTTTACGCCATCTATACTCGTTGAAGTTGCTTCGTACGTACCCGAATGTTATTCTCATTGATAGTACGTACAAGACGAACAAGCCAAAGTGGCGCCCTCGTGTGAGGTAGTTGGAGTAACTTCGACAAACAACAACTTCCTCACTACGTACTCGTTTATGAGGGATGAGAATTGAAGATGGACTCGTGTGAATGGCTATTGGGAAAATTGCAAGACTTGTTGGGTCCCGGGGTGAGTCAAGGTGTGTTCGTGATGGACCGGGAGGAAGGGTTGGCAGGTGCGATTGCCTAAGTTTTTCTAGGTATCTCTCACCTTTTATGTGTGTGGCATATTGGGAATGATGTGGAGAACAAAGTGAACGCCCTTACTGGAGGGAAAAAGATCGGGTGCGGGCTCCACTTCAGACACCATTACTGGAACAACATACCGTCTATGCCAAGACACTTAATGAATTCAATTTGAACTGGATGACACTCCAACATGCATGGATTGGAAGAAACAGTTGCATTGTGGAATATCTAAATGCTACCTAGATAAAGTGCATGGAAAAATTTGTTTGTGCTTTCAACGACAAAGTCTCCGCGACTTCCAGAGTTGAGAGCCAGCATTCGTCGCTCAAAATATTATATCGATAGCGAACGAGGCACCTTGATCGGGTGTTCTTGAGGGTTCATCAACATCTCGAGAACCAGCAGACTGAGATTAAGAAGGTGCTCGAGCAGTTAAGAAGCACTCACAAATTGTAGAGGACCTCACGACTGTTCACACACTTACGCGGGCATGTGTTTCATCATGTCACGAGCCTCTTGAATAAGGAGTACAATCGTATGGTGGCCACCATGAGCATTAGTACATAGTCCAAGTGTGATCACAAGATTTAGAAAACTCTCCACTTCCTTATGCGTGTTCTCTATTAAACATACTTAACAAGCGAGCCGAATTGCATGCGACCACCATTGACAAGTCTTGACAGTGTAGACATCGGGTATTTAAGCATAATATTAATAATAACATTGTGTAAATATAGTTTTAGTATTCTTTTTATGTATTTTATTTAGGAAATAAGGAAATAAGAGAAGGTGAAGCCGAAAGACTTGCATGCTTGCACTCTACATGCACAAGTTTACGTGGAAAATTGCATGCAAAGTATGCACAACTTTTACCGTAAAAGAAGTGTCAAAACCCTAGCCATGCATGCCATGCATGGACTATATAAAGATGATATGCATGAACTTCCAAGAGGTCCCAAGTTCAAGCCTTCATGCAAGTATTACCGTCCAAGACTTGTAAGACAAAACATGCACTAAGGCTTAAACACATTCACATACACCGTCCAAGGTGTGAACTTAGCTCAAATACATGCATGGAATAAGTCTAATGTCTGATCGGACTCTAATGACTTCACACCACTCCGACCACACGAAACATGGACTAAGACAGATTCATCCTCCCTTTTCCCCTCCAAGTCCGATCGGCCATAAGAGTCCACACTCAGATTCATCCTTCTACACACTGCCAACCAAAGTGTGTATATAGTGCTCCCTCCCACCTAAGTTTGATCGGTCATTACCTCGATGAGTCCAAGATAAGCAAGTTCATGCACATACATCCTCCCATGACGCATCCTAATGCCTATAAATAGCTCGAGGCAAAACATTTGAAACACACAACATCTTTATACCGAAACTCTACTCTCATCTCTTCTCTTCTCTCTCAAACTTCATCTTTCTTACATCCTCTCCCCAACTTCATACATCATTCTTATACTCATTTTCCCCTTTTTCGAAGGCCTAAAGCACATATCTACCCATACTATCCAAATTAAAACCCCACATAAAACACATACCAAAAACCCCACAAAAAGAGCCTTTTCTTACATAAATCTTGGTTCCATTTTACATTAACAAGGGAAGTGTTCAAGTCTCCAAGCAAGCTTCTTCAAGGGTGAAAAGAAAGTGTTCAACCAAGGTTAGGCAAGGCTCCTCTTGGAACATCATGAAGGTACTTTTTATTGTGTTTATTTCCTAATATAAAGTGCTTGCACATGTTGTAATTTATTTATACCTTTTGCATGTTAATGAAATAATCATGTAAAGTTTTAATTTACTTCCGTTCTGAACTTTATCAAAACGACATTTTCAAACTTTTAGTAGAGTCTTTCCTAAAGTGAGAGGCGAACTCAAAGGTCTTTATCTTTTGAGTTCGTAACCTTACCCTTGATCCACTTCTTGGTTCGTAGGCGGAATATTTCTTTGTTTTCCTTTCGGTTTTGTCTTGGCTTTTCTCCTTAAAAAAGTCACATGGCGACTCCTTTCAAACTAAAATACATTGGGATTGCCTAAATCATGTTTATCATGGTTTACAATGAACCAATGCAACTTTAAGGGACTTTTGTACATTTTTAAATAGTGATTGCACAAATTATCTTCTTCCGAACTTAACATTTTGTGAACAAATTGGACTAATCCTAAAGAGTTGGAACAAGTGGATGTTCACTCTAAAAGGTTTAGTTTAATCATCATGAACGGCATACAATAACGGGAAGTTGATTTTACAATATACTATTTATAAAATGTGCGAATAATCCTTAAAGGGTTTTAAAAGTAAACCCCAGCAAATTCTCCATCCCACTGATGTTTAAAGTCTGAACGACGCAAAAAAAAAAATGTCCACATGATTTTCTCCACTGGGGAGTTTTCTAAAAGTGGGTGAAACTTGAAAAAAGTTTGGTGTGCTTTAAAATTTTTGGACGGAAAATAAATTTAACATTACATCTTTAAGTCATTCTTTTTAGGCATAAGCGTTGCATATACCGAGCTACTCCTTTGCCATATGTTTTGGCGTGGGTGCACTCAAAGTAGCAGTTTGAGATTTTTCTTTTTAACCCAAAAATATAACCCAGAGGATGTCGGACGGCTATACTCAGAATGGTGCATTTACACCGATTTAAGGCCCAGTCACCACATCCACTCATTCTATGAAGTCTCCACTCGAGCCTCTAAGAGCATCGCCCCACACATTTGAGTTGAATTTATATATACAATGAAAATGCTCCGGGGCGAGACATGAGCCGCTAAGCCTTTATCTAGCCAATCAACCCTTTGTACATAAAGCCTTGGTTTATGATACTCTCTCATGTTGTATGCTATTTGAATATGTGTTTTTTTTTTATGTTGTAAAGAGGCGACCCTAATTAGAGGTACTGTTTTAGTCTGCATAAGAATCATTGGGTTGAAAAGAGAGATGCTTATAAACCGGGTTAATTAACCTCAAATTTTATGGACGGCCTGGTGTTTAGGCCCACCCATGTTAAAAGGTTAATTATCTTGTCTATAAATTAAATCTCAACTCGCTTTCGATGATTTTATTCGGCCCTTTACAATATTGATACACCGCAAGTGCACGGGTGCAGGTGTAGTAGGTATCAAGGTCGTTCCCACAAAAATTTGCTGGGAGGTGCCACACATTACTAATAACTGACCAGTTGGGGTCAACATTTTTTTAATACACTCAAAGAGGACGAGGTTATAAAACAAATGGCTAGCAGGTGACTTTCCGGCCACTTTTTGCCGGAAAACAGTGACAGTGGACGATAATTAATAATTTTTTGAATTTTTGTGTTGAATGCCAAGAATACCCTTCGTTGCCTTCAAGTAATCCCTTCTCCTCCAAAATCGATCCTCCAAGTAACCCTAGAATCAAAATTGTTGAAATTCTTCTCCTCCTCAACAACCCAATTGGGTACTTTTGTGTTTGAATTTGAATCATTGCCAACAACATTTGTATTCTCAATCTGCCTCTCCAATTTACCAACCCTAGAATTCTTCATTTTGGGATTTTCTACATGTGTTTTGCTTAGAATTCTTGTTGTGGATGCTTAATCTACTGTATAAATCCCAATATTTTCATCAGTTAGAAGTAAAAAGTATGATGAGAATATGAGATACACAATCAGATTCAGAAATGGTAGAAGTAAAAACTTTGGAAATCCCAATATTTACAAATGAAATTTATCCATACAATACAAATCCCTTCGTACTCACTGCAGAAAACCCCACAAACAATACAAATCCAAGAGAAAAAAAAACAAAGGAATCTCAACAACTTTCTGGGATTCTCCCTGAGGAGCTGAGCAACCTTTCTTCTTTATCAGATTTTGTGGTATTTACCGACAATCTAACTGGGCCGCTTCCTCGTTCGATCTGGAATCTCAACAACTTGAGGAGGTTTAGATTGGGGAAGAATAAGATATCCGGTAGCATACCACCAGAGATAGGTAATTGTCAGAGCTTGGAGCTCTTTGGTCTTGCTCAAAATCAGTTGAGTGGGAGCCTCCCCAAACAAATTAGTTTACTCACAAATTTGACATATTTGGTCTTGTGGGATAACCAGCTTTCTGGGGCTATACCATGGGAGCTTGCTAATTGCATAAATTTGGTGACTCTTGCTCTCTATCAGAACAATCTAGTGGGTGAAATACCTAAGCAGATTATGCACCTTAAGTCTCTCAAGTATCTTTATCTCTACAGAAATGGTTTGAATGGGACTATTCCCAAAGAGATTGGCAACCTTTCTGCTGCCTTACAGATTGATTTTTCAGAGAACCTGCTCACTGGAAACATCCCATTTGAGCTTGCTAAAATACCCGGCTTGGAATTGCTCTATCTTTTCCAGAACTTGGTAACTGGTGAAATCCCACAAGAGCTTACAACTTTGAGAAACTTGTCTCAAGTTGATCTCTCCATTAATTTCCTGATGGGTACAATCCCTATTGGATTTCAGTATTTACCTCAGCTAAAAATGTTCCATGTATAGGGGTGGAGGAAAAAGAAGACATTAGGGCAGGCAGCGTTGTTTTTAAGCGGGGAAAAATATGGGCAACATAGTCTTTTCACAAACATCCCCAAGGGCTTTTAAGTCTTTTCATGGATTCCGGCTAATAATGGCCGGAAAGTCACCTGGGAGCCAATTGTTTAACAACTTTGACCCCTTTGAGTGCATTAAAAAAATGTGGTCCCCCAGTGGTTAGTTGTTAGAAATGTATGACACCTCCCAGCAAATTACTAAATTACACACCAAACTAGAATCCTATGTAATCGCTAAATTGACCGGGTTTTGGTTTGGTTTACTCTAAAACTACTTCTAGTCACTATTAAAGTCAAAACAAGCAACTATTCACACAAATAACTAGATAAATCAATGGCAAAAAGACATTCAGAGGACAAACCTAAGTAACTTTATGAATTAATCAAGTGGATTGAATATGTATGTCACTAATTTGGTACATTTTACGGTCGATAATCGCATAATGTCTTTTGTAGCGAGCTTTTAGCAATGAAACGGATTACTTAGTAAAATTAATCCTCTGCTTTTGTGGTTATTTCAATTTTAACTAAGTTAAGGTCGAATTATCACAAGACCCCTATCCTCTATGTCTAGTTCATTTCATAATCAGTTTAATCCTAAAGGTTCCGATTATCGAATTTCTTCGTTCGGTACTTCACTCAACAATTTAATTCCATATTCTTGATGGGCAATCAACAACAATGACAAACATAATCATAGGATAAATAAAATGCATTCAAACTAGATAAACACTTGTTCAATAAACTCAATCCATGAAAGAAACTAAATGGGTTTATCCCCTAAACTAATAAAACTTCTCATTACTCATGTTCAAACTACAAAACATATAAAAACTTGTACTAAAAAGCATGAAAAACTATAAGAAAGAGAAATAAACCAAGACGGAAATCGATCCTTGCTTGAATTGTAATCCGCGGGGGTTTTGCTCCTCTATTTCTATGAAATCTTGACAATCAATCTTTACAACCCAACAATTCTTCTCAATCTTACACTATTACGAACGTGGATGGAATTCTGGATGAAGTGGGAGATGAATTTTCTATGGAAGATGATGATGAAGGGAATGAATGATATTAATTAAAGACAACCGAAACTGCAATTATATAGCCTTTAAGAGCATCCGAAACGTCAAAATGCAACTGACAGACCTCATCACTATCCGTGTTGCATCACCATGGTCCGTTGTGACACCCAGCATGGTCCGTGGTGACACCCACCACGGTCCGTGGTGAATTGCCACTGGTCGTGATGGACACAACATCAATTTTTCCTCCTCTCTGGACCCTAACACGGGTCGTGTTACTCATTTCTGCACCCGTCTTGCACCCTGGCAACTTCCTTTGATGAATTGGGCCTAAGTTTGGGCCCTTAGGATGTATTCTTCTTTTGTTTGTGATTCACTTAGACTCCAATACTTGATTTTAAGCTTGTTTTCATCAATTTAACTCCAATTTCCTACAAAACTACATCAAACTCCAACTAAGCATGAAATGGAGAATTCGAGTAGTAGTAGTACAATCATATCGCAATCACCCAAATTAACTCCAAATAATCCAAGATCATATATATATATAATACACTCATCAAACACTCATCTTATTAAGGTCCAAAGTCTGACTAATAATCAAACCAAGTTAGTGGGTATTGTCTTAGTCCGCGTAATTAATCACTAGGCTAGAGTAAATTAACTTTTAGAGTTAATTGTTATACGCACAAGTTCATAGTCGGCCCGTTATTTAGGCCCATCCATGACAGATTTGATAATTAGTTTCATAAATTAACTCTAGCTCGCCTATTGTCGACTTTACTCGGTCCTTTACAATATCTACTTTTCGTGAGTAAATAAATAAAAATGATGTAGAAAGAGTAGATTGTCAATTTGTTGAACATTATTCTAGTCCGGATACTAGCCAACATAGCTTGAGTTAACCCAAGTTTGTTAGTTCAAGTGACGAATTCTCCTTAAAACGGTCGACTTGTGGCTTAAGCCCATCCGAATTAAAAAACACTCGCTTGTGTTTTCCGACTCATATCAACTCGCTATGTCTGACTTTATCCAACCCTTTATAATGTTCTATTGACTTAAGATCATGTAGAATTTAGGACATGCAAATCCATGTCATGGGTGAATCTTTTCCCGAGTCAACATGTGCCTTTCATTTTTTGGAAAGTCTAATTTAAACTCATGTCATGGGTGAGTCTTTCTCAAGTCAGCATAAAAGTGTCCTTCATTTTTGTACACTCTCAAAATAACATTGTCCGCCACTGTCGTTTGCCACTTGTCTAGTTTTCTCCATCGACAACATGTACGATCCGATTTTTTCACACTGTAGAACTTCATTCGAGTCACCCACCATTAATGTTGTTGTTGCCAATTCCTAAGTTCAACGCAACCTATTGGTTTCCACAAGCTAGCACAACCAAGTAACTTTTATATGTCCGTATGACCAACCCAAGCCCAAAACAATATTTAAACAACCTAATATGGAGAGAGGGGGTATAACATAAGATAAGTGGTCATCCCAAAAAAATGACTGAAAGGTTTTGAATGGTGGCCAACTCAAATAGAGCGGTTTTACATCAAGAGCTCAGTGCTCGAGTGGTATGGGAGTTTGAGGTTTATCATTCCCACCAACATTTAAATCCTAATGGCCCCAAATTATTTGGTGAATGTTGTTGTACTCTTAGAGGCTTCATGTGGACTTACTTTCTAATATAAGGCATCCATTGGGCTTTGTTAAGTGGTAGTGTGTGACTCCTATCCATCGCCCCTAATCACAGTTGGAGCTACCTATGTAGGGAGGGCTGAATGATTATAATACTTGCCTTGTACGACAATATAAATGGAGGGACTCATCAATTGTTTATTTCATTTTTTTGGAAATTTATTAGGAAAATTGGACTGCATGATCCAAATTATCAATTGTGGCATGATTATAATCTGAACTTCAAAATTGTACCACGATGATTTGAACTATGGACCTCTTGGATTGATTATAATTTAAATTTCAAACATGTACCACAATGATTTAAACTATTGGCCCATTGAATTCTGGTATTACGCTACTGTGTTGCTTCAAGTTTTGACTGCCATAATATAATATATGATAATTTAAAGGGAAATTGGATTCTAATAATATGAACTTTTGGTCATATAAGACTAAATAATATGAACTTTCGATTTGGTTCTGAATAATATGAACTTTTGCACCATAGTACTAAACAGTACGCCACCGAGTTAAGTTGAACTTAACTCAGTGGTGGTCTGACGTGGCGACGGAGGGATGTCCCAGTTAGCGTTATTTGTCCATGTAAGCCCCTCTCTCTCTCTCTCTCTCTTCTCTCTCTCTCTCTCTCTCTCTTGCTCTTCGTCATTTCCCCTTTCTTCTTTTCCAAATTTCCACGGAGACATCCATGGAGATGCAAGCTTCCCCCTCTTCCTCTTCCTCATATGGTTGTCATCATCTCTAATTCTCTCCTTCCTCATCTCTTTTCCCTTTTTCCTCCCTTGATTCCATATTCCTTCCCTCCTCCGTCATCGCCGGCGTCGCTTCCCCGGCCACTACCTCCGCCGTCGTCTTCTCCGTCTTGCTTGAATCTCTCCACTGTGTCCAAATTTGGGATTCCTTTGCAAACCCTAGCTTCTGATTTTTTCGTAATTTGCAACACTTAGTCGTGTGAATTCGATCGAGTTTTGGTTGTATGGTGTTGGGAGGTAGCAATTTTCGTGTGTTGTTTTTGTTAGTGTTGAGTTGTTTGGGGTTCGGGCTAGGGTTGGATTGGTTGGGTCTGGTTCGAATTTCGAGCTGGGGGATGGAGAGAATGGGGGCTTTTGAAGTTTGTTTGATTGGGTGAAAGGAAGTTGGAGTTTTGTTGCTGGGATTTGAATGATGTCCCATAATAATAATAGTTGTATGTGAAGATAAGCAGTTGAGAGGAGGAGCAACTCAGGAGAGATTCAAGTATCCTTTTCCAGAATTAGTGTCATCCGGCCGTTTGGAGGTAACAATCATGCTCTATTCTTTGAGTTTAAAAATTTAGGAAAAGATTGAAGTTTTTGTTGAGTTTATTGATTGGATGACAGGTGAAGATACTGAGCAATCTAAGCTTGGATGAGGTGACGAAGAGTAAAGGGAGTTGGAAATCTGGAAAAGAAGAAAGGGGGAATGAAAGAAAAAGAGAGAGAAAGAGAGAGGGGGGCTTATGTGGACAAATAATGCTAACTGGGACATCCTTGCGCCGCCACATCAGACCGTCACCGAATTGAGTTCAACTTAAATCGGTGGCGTACTGTTTAGTCTACTATGGTGCAAAAGTTTATATTATTCAGAACCAAATCGAAAGTTCATATTATTAGAATCCAATTTCCCTAATTTAAAATGTTATAAATAGGGTTGGTAGTGAGCCAAGCCGGCTCGTGAGCCATCGCAAGCTAGCTCGACGGGAAGCTCGATAAGCTCTACTCGCAATAAGCTCGAACCGGCTCGGGCTCGGGCTCAAGCTCGTCACATAAACGAGCTAAGCCGAGCCCAAGGAAGCTCTGCTCATGAAGCTTGGAAGGCTCGTGGAATAGAAAATTGGACGAAATATGTTATGTTTGATAATCCAAATTCCAAAACGACATTAGTTTATGCACATAATTGGAATATGTGCTTTTGATAGATTTTTTTTTAATGTGTTGTAAATCCATAATTATTTTACATCCACAAAATTACTTTATTTTACATGTATAATTGTTATTTTGAAATAATTAACTTTCAACCGTATATCTTTATTTGACTTTATTATAGGTGCTTTTCTTTTAACTATTTTCTATTTTAAAATATACCTTTTATTATTACTTTATAGTTTAATAAAATAAATGATATTGTTAAAGCTTGTGAGGGCTCGCGAGTCTTGGCGAGCCAAGCCACCAACCTCACTTTTCAGGCTCGCCAAGCGAAGCCTACAAAATAACTCATGAGCCTGTTGAAATTATTTCAAGAGTATAAAAAGATTATATAGCATGAGGAATCATGTGGAACAAGTATAAGGATCATATATAAGATAAACATTGATAATATAATCAACACGAGTGTATAAGAGACCAACACGGGTCGTGATGGTCTCTAGAGAGCAAGAAAAACCATTCTGGGCTCAACACGGGTCGTGTTGAGACAACACAGATCGTGTTGCACCAAACACGGACGGTGTTGAATGCCAGAATGTGTTTTTAATGCTAACGGCTATATAATCTTGAGTATTAAGTTTATAATATCAATATTAAGCTCGGTATTAAGATCCAACAACAATATTATCATGACCAAGTCAAGGTCTTGATTCTTCATTAAGGACTTATTACACCTTTGACTAAGGGGTGTAACTAGGGTTGGATTAAAGGTGGAATTCTCCTAAATAGGAGACATTCCCAAACCATTTGAGAGCACCAATTTATTCTATCTATAATCACATCCTCTCATTCTAGTATAGACTGCAACTATAATAAAACGAATCAAGTGAGAAACAAATTTGTCTTGAGTGTGTTAAGCGCAAGGTTTTATCCCTCTTAACATTTACGGTACAGTAAATAGTTCTTAAGGAAAATGCTTAGTCCATGACTCTTAGCAATATCCAAACAAGATCACCATTTGGTTATTAAGTTCAATCTCCATCTTGTTACATATACCGCAAGAAGATCAAGAAACCAAGTCAAGTGAAGATGATGAAGGTTCTAGCCGGTGTCAAACATCATTTTCCAACAATCTTAAGAACTATTTTACGAGACAAGATTGGAGGAGACTAAGAGTACATTGGACATCCAAGATTCAAGAGGGATTACAAAGATAAGTTTATATTTTACAAGTTTATTAGTATCAATCTTTCACATAAGTTTATTAAGTTTCATTGAGTAAGTTTAATGATTAAAAGTTTATTAATCATTTGTTTATCTATATGTGTTTGGTATAGATGAGAAATTGATACATAAGAGTGGCAATACAAGTACAAGATCTTGATGTTCGTGATGGGAATTTTTTCTCGGTTATGCAATGATGTTTACATGGAATAAGGGTAAGGTAACAACAAAGTCATTTACAAGGAGGTCAAAGGTAATTAAGTTGTTTATTTGGGGGTTATATGCATGTGCATTGATCATGTTTAAGTTGCCTCTTAATATTATCAAGTTAATACCAATGAATATGTTTTATTACCTTTGACATGTTTAATTGGTTTATAAGAATTGCCATTGAGGATAAGTGTATTGAAATTCCATGATAAGGTAGTTGTTGAAGGATGGTGCAAAGAAAAAGTTAAAATAAATATTTATTTATTTATATATTATTAAGTGCACCATTGAACACCTACATAAGTTACAAGTTTATTTTAGCCATATGTTTTAAGTTGGCTATGATATTAAGTTTCATGGAAGTTTCATACTAATAATAAGGATGATGTTATTGTCATTAAAAAGATTCCTTTCGTTGGATGTTTTAAGTTACAAGTCTTTAAGGTGTTTAATGTGGAAATTCATTGTGGCAAGATTATATTTTACTTCTTATAATCTGAATTTTCCATGTTTATTCACATGTTAAAGTATCATTAAGTCTATCCACCTATTATTTTTTGATATTAATATGAAGGATGAGTACAAGTTGATTAGACTTTTTTATTAATATCATGATTGGAAATTTTATTCCATGTTTATAAGTTATAGATATGAGTGATTTCATGCTTATTGTTTTGCCTATTAATTCAAGTATTGTTTAATAGCATGATTAACAAGTTAATTTTATGATTAAGTTTGAAGCATGAAAAATAAAATATGAGTATGGGCAAAAGTATTGTGTTTCTAATTTATTAATTATAAGTTGCCATGAAATTCTATTTGATTATCTCAAGTTTATGATTCTATTCTTGTTTATTGAAATAAGTTTATGCAATTGAAAGTCAAATATGAATTTTTTATTAAGATAGGCTTAGCATATAAGTGTAATTTTTATGAGAATTTTTTAAATGCATACAAGTGGCTTGTTTATTGATTCAAGTTTTTGAGAAGTCCACTATAAGTTATGTGTACATCAAGGTTCAAATTTCTATTATTATCATGAGTATATTTTCATTATGCTTATAATTATTGTAATAAGAAAAGCATAACAAGTTATTATTTTACAAGTACATATATATTGATTATATATGTTAATAAGTTACTTGGCAACATTATGTGGTTATTAAGATGAAATAACAAGTTTGTGTACAAGAAGCCATATAAGTAATTATGTATGAGAAATCATATGTGATTTATTTTGTACGAGTTTATAAATAGCTAATATAGTTTCCTATTGGAAATTTAAGAGTACACAAGTTAGTAAGAAAGACAAAGGATTAATCATCTTTATATGAATAATGGTATGTATAAATTTAAGGTACATACAAACAAGTTGTCTAGGCCATTTCAAAATATTTAGGGCCTGTAAATTTCAGTGGTAAATGTAGATATGGTAAATGTAACTTTTTGGTAAGTTTGGTAAATTTTAGTAACTTTTGGTAACTTTTGATAATTTTATATAAGTTTAGATATTTTTTGAAAATACGAAATGAACAAATTAAAAATTAGAGTTTGAAAATTTATAATTTTCAAAATTTTAAAATTGTAAAAATTTTTAAAAAACATAAAAAAAATTTTAAAAATTTTAAAAATTTTAAAAATTTTAAAATTTTAAAATTTTGAAAGAAGAAAAGAAACAAATTAAAATATTAAAAACTAAAAAATTAAAAATTAAAATTTGAAATTTGAAAAATTAAAAATTACAAGATTAATATTTATTATCAAAATTACAAAATTAAAAATTAAAAATCAAGAAATAAAAAAAATTTAAAAAATAAAATATTAAAAATTAACAAATTAACAAATTAAAAATATAAAAAAATCAAAAATCAAAAATCAAAAATCAAAAACCAAAAATCAAAAATCAAAAATCAAAAATTAAAAATAAAAAATAAAAATATTAAAATAACATTTTTTATTTTGAATATTTTAAAATTATAAAAATTAAAAATCAAAATTAAATATTAAATATTAAATATTCAATATTAAATATTGAATATTAAATATTAAATATTAAATATTAAATATTAAATATTAAATATTGAATATTAAATTGTAAAACCCCGAAAAATTCAAATGCATTGACTGTGATGCCGTTAATAATCTAGTTTGACTCAGTTAATTATTCATAGTTCATTTGTGATTATTTATGCTGACACTTGAGCTCATAGGACCGTTGGGGAACTAACATGGGTGTATTGGTAATATCACGTGTTATTATTATTATTATTATTATTATTATTATTATTATTATTACTCATTATTATTCGTTTGTGAAAATTAATTGTTATGTGATTATTATTATTATTATTATTATTATTTATTATTAATTACTATATTTTCTTTTACTACCTGGAAAACTATGGGAGTAGTATTGATACGTGATATTCGTATTAGGTTGACTTTAGCATTGGTGGTATTAGTATTAGCTATTATTATTATCTATTACATATATTAAAACAAAACAAAACAAACAAGAAGTCGCCACGTGTCACGCATATAAAAAATTAAAATTTTGTTAAAAATTTAATTATTATACACCATTGATGTTCAATAATTATAACCCCCATTAGTTTTTTTTTCCTTTTCACATAAACAATAAACAATAATAGAAAAGACAGTCAAAAACTACTGTAACTGGTAAAATATTAAGTTGTAATGGAACCCCATGGTATTAAATCTCATAATTGTAAATGCCTCCTAGAATATTAATACCAGCAACAGTTCAAACTTACATTAAAATTATAGTAGTTAGTGGCCTATGGACTGCCACTACCCACTGACTGCAAATAACAAGAGAAAACAACAGTCAAAACTCAAACTCAAACGTCAAGGACACTTTTTATTCTCATAATAAATAACAAATAACAAATAATAAATCATAAATAATAAAATAAATAACTCCAACATTCAAAATACACACAAATTTCATGAATTTTTTGTTTTATATAAGTTAATGCACTCAATTTTACTTTCATCTTCCGCGTCATTCGTAATTTATTTTAATATTAACAGTGTATTTTCATATATCCCTATGAAACATTACGCTTAAATTCTAATACTAGGAGAACATAGGCAATTTTATATCTTATAAGCTTCATTTTCAAGTACAAAATCAACATACAATAGAAGAAACTCTCAAAAACAAATCGCTCTACTGCCAAACTTATAAACATATCATTTCCAACTACTAGGTTACCTATGTATTAACTTTAATAAAATATACTACTCAAAATTATCAAATTTATTTTTATCAAAACTCATGTTTTCCTTTATCAATTGTACTAATTCAAAGCTTAGTTTGAGAATGTAACACCCCGGAAATATGGTTAAAGTGTGGCTTAAAAGGATTGAAATGACTACTCATATCACCAAGGTGCACCTTCTTTTATGGTAACTTATCCGTTGGGAACTCCTCAGTTAAGCGTGCTTGGCTGGGAGTAGTCAAAGGATGGGTGACCTCCTGGGAAGTTTTCCCAGGCAGCGTGTGAGCGAGGACGAAGCACGCTGGAAAGACCCGTGGTGATTTGTGGGGCCAGTCAGCAATCCTTAAAGCGATTATTGGTAATGTCCGCGGCCGGGGCGTTACAGAGAATGAGAAATATCTTAAACTACTATTTGTGGCTTAGTATCATAATGTATGCAGATTAATACATCCATTTGTATTCCCTCAAAAAAAATTCATCTGTATTAATATGATGAGAAGGTTTATGATATAATAATCACTTTATTATAGTACAATCATCAAAATGGTAATATTTGACACAATAGCAAAAAAAACAACAATACTCAGGAGGATAACAACAACGACGAACATCAAACACAACACAATAAAATAAAAACTACAATTCCATGAAAGAAACTCAATTACATATGATTTTCTATTTTAAATCCTGGATATTAAATATGTTTTAGTACAACAAACTTTTTGTTTACTGAACAAATCTAAGATGTGCTTGACTAAATAAAAATGGGAAATAAACTTTAAATAAAAAAATAAAAAACCGATCAATAAGACAAATTAACCCATGCATCGCATGAGTACAAACACTAGTCTATTAATCATATTAAAACAAAATAGACATATCTTACAAGTTGCCATGTGGCGCTCTTATATAATAAATTGAATTCTAAATTTTTTTTAAATCAAAATTAAATTTTATTATTGAAGTCTCTTCAACTTTCTAAATTTAATTGATAATTTATTTCTTAAAAAGTTTAATCACTATAAATAAATTAATTTTTACTTTATTACAACACAACTATGAAAATTATTTTAAATAAATTAAGTATAAAGCTTTAGAATAATTGAAATAATATATATATTATTAAAACAAAACAAATCTATCCAAAACTTGACATGTTTCATTTATATATGTCATCCATGTACACATTATTCATCAATTATAATTTACAAACATCATCGTCTTCTCAATTATACACCACCTCACAGCCATTAACATTAATTTTACTGTCTCCGTTTTTATTTATCTGTTACCTAGAAAATTTTGTCAAAAACTTTGATTGTTAATATCTTAATTTGTACAATGATTCATCATACAAAATTGATGTCATTATATTTGTAATAAAAAATACTATTAAAAAAGGTATAATATTATAATTTTTTATAAAAATTTTATATTAGAAATTATTGATTAAAAATTGACACTGAAAATCGTAAATGACAGATAAAAAAGAACGGAGGGAGTAATATTTAATATGTTGATTGAAATTTAAAGTTGATACCCTATCATTACAAGGCTTACATTAAAACACTGTAGGTGAAAAAAAATGTAAAAATTGGTCAAATATAATAATAACACAAATCAGTTACTAAAATTTCAAAAGACACAACTTTCAAAATTCTGAATATATGTAAAGATTTGCGAAAATTGAAAACGGAAGAAGGAACAAATCTTATTTCTTGTTGAGAAAAGGAAAGGAAACAAACCCTATTTATACAACTAAAACCAAGAGGAACTTCAACCCAGAAACACGAACTGGGAAGAAGAAGAAAAGCAAGAAAGAAAAGAAAGAAAAGAAAGAAGAAGAAAAAGAAAACAACAAAAAAACGGACCAAGAAAAAAAAAACAAAAAACCGGCTCCTGAAGATGAAGATGGGCCGAAGACCTGAAGATGGGCCGAACAAAGGAAACGGGCCTTAGCTAACCAAAGTCTGAAATCTTCACACCCCCCCCCCCTCAAATTGGCAGGTGGAAAGCAGCCCAATTTGCCCATGATTTCTCGATGTTTGACACCCGGCAAAGCTTTTGTCATTATATCTGCAAGTTGAGATTGCGTAGGAACATGCTGAAGCAAAACTAACCCGTCCGCTACTTTCTCTCTCACAAAATGACAATCAATCTCAACATGCTTAGTCCTTTCATGAAAGACTGGATTCCGTGCAATGTAAATTGCCGCCTGACTATCACATTTGACTGGGATCGACACTATGGACTTAACCTGAAATTCATCAAGTAACCGGCTTAGCCAAGATAATTCTGCAACCAATCTTCTGAGGCTTCTATATTCAGCCTCAGCAGAAGAAAGGGGAACAACCGGTTGTTTTTTAGATTTCCAAGAAATCAAAGTTTTGCCAAGAAAAATAACAAAACCACTAATGGATCTTCGACTATGCTTACAAGAACCCCAATCCGAATCACTATAACCTTGTAACATAAAATCATCATCTTTATGTAGTAATATTCCCAAATCTGGATTACCTTTCAAATATTTTAAAACATGTATTGCGGCATTCCAATGAAGATCCGTTGGATTTTTCAAGAATTGACTCAAATGTTGGATGGAAAAAGCTATGTCAGGTCTAGTGTTGACTAAAAAGTTTAATTTTCCTATTAACCTTCTAAATAATGAAGGATCAGACATTGGTGTTCCTGTATCTATGGAGAGCTTAATATTTAAATCCATAGGAGAGGTAACAGTCTTTAGACTTTCTACCCCAAATTCTTGAATTACTTCTTTAGTAAACTTCTTTTGAGTCAAAACTAACCCATTTGAAACTTGTACAATTTCCATCCCAAGAAAAAATTTTGCAATCCCAAGATCTTTTATTTTAAAAGTCTTATCTAAATATTCCTTTAAAGATTCCATTTCTTCAACATCATCACCCGTCATTAAAATATCGTCAACGTAAACAGCTAAAAATATTGATTTTTCTTCGGTCTTTTTATAAAAGAGAGAATAATCATTTTCTGAATGTTTATAACCTCTCTTATAAAGGACCTCTGTCAATTTCGCATACCATTGCCTAGACGCTTGTTTCAAACCGTACAAAGATTTTTTCAATTTGCAAACAGCATCAGGGAGATTGGTATGAACTCCTTTAGGAATCTTCATAAAAATATCTTCATGAAGATCTCCATGGAGGAATGCATTATTTATGTCTAATTGAAAAATATTCCAACCTCTTTTGACTGCTACAGACATTAAAGTTCTTATAGTAGTCATTCTTACCACGGGGGAGAAAGTCTCATCATAATCAATTCCAGCCTTTTGAGTAAAACCCCTAACAACAAGTCTAGCTTTCAACCTTTCAATTGTACCATCAGCTTTATGTTTGACCTTGTAAACCCATTTGCTATCAATGGGTTTTCTACCTTTCGGGAGACTTAATATTTCCCAAGTATTGGTGTCATAAAGAGCTTTAAGCTCTTGTTCCATAGCTTTCTTCCATCCTGGATGCTCATGAGCTTCCTCATAAGAATGTGGTTCATGAGCATCTAAATAAGTGCTCATACCTGTATTGTTGTTAGCACAAAAGGGAGAAACTTTGGGCATATGACAGAGATTAGTTACACAATTAAAACAAGTCTCATAATCCTTCAAATATTCTGGAGGTTTATGATTCCTGTTCGATCGTCTAATTCCAACATTATCTACAGTATTGTGTTCGGTACTTTCTTCCACATACGCATCTCTATCATTAGGAGAATCACAGAAATTAAAATCATCATACAAAAAATCATTCTTTGTGCATATGGTAATATCCATCTCAAATTTGTTTTTGAAAGGAAACACATCTTCTTGAAACACGACATCTCTTGAAACAATAATTTTCCCAGTCTCTAAAGAAAATAATTTGTAGGCTTTCTTTCCTTGAGGATATCCCACAAAAACACATTTTTCTGCTCTTTCTTGAAACTTGTTTCTACCTTGTTTGGGAGTACTAACATAACATTGGCATCCAAAAATTCTCAAATGATGATAAATGGGTTTTCTGCCAAAAAGCCTTTCAAAGGGGGTCTTATTATTTAGTAAAATTGAAGGCATCCTATTAATGAGATAAGTTGCGGTCAACACAGTTTCTCCCCAAAATTTCAAAGGAACTCCAGATTGAAACATTAAGGCTCTAGCAACTTCTAACAAATGTCGGTGTTTTCTTTCTACTACTCCATTTTGTTGAGGTTTGTGAACACGAGTGGTTTCATGAAAAATGCCTTTCTTTGAGAAATATTCAATAGCAAGATGGTTTCTTCCAATTTCCAGAGCATTATCGGACCTAATTCTTTTTACTTTTGTGTCGAATTGGTTTTCTACAAGATTTATAAAACTTTGTATTAATCCAAAAGTTTCATGTTTGGTAGACATAAGATGGGTCCAAGTACTTCTAGAAAAATCATCAACAATAGTAAGGAAGTATTTATGACCATAAGGAGTAGCAACATGATAAGGGCCCCAAGTATCAATATGTATAAGTTCAAAACATTTGGTAGTAGAAATGGTACTTCTATGAAAAGGGACACAAGTCAATTTCGATTTGTAACAAGCATCACAATTCTCAAAATCTAAACCTTGAATGTCTAAAGGCAACAACTTCAACTTGTCTTTTGATACATGCCCCAAACGTTTGTGCCACTTATTACAATTCACAGAAGCAAGAATTACATCATTTGTTTGCAAGAAACCATTATTACAATCATCCATGAAAAAATCTTTATTCAAGAAATACAAGCCGTTGTTTTCTCTACCAAGAACCATTTCCTTCTTGGACGAATGGTCCTGCATCAAACATTGACTTCCGTTGAAAATAATTTTACAATAAAGCTGATCACATAAGCCTTTAATGGACAGTAAGTTAATCTTAAACCAAGGAACAAACAATACTTCATTTATCACAATATTTTGTGCAAGTTTGATTTTGCCCTTCATTTCGACAGAAAAAGCTTGCCCATTTGGCATCAAGACACTAACAGGTGATTTCAATCTTTCAACATGATGCATCAAATCTAAACTCCCACACATATGGCTGTTAGCCCCAGAGTCCAAAATCCAATCAGTCTTAGCATAGGAATTGTACGTAGCCAGTGTATAAGCCAAATGAGATGGAGAATTCAAACCTGATGCCTCTGTTAAAGAGGTGTTGGGTCTGTCACTGGAAGGAGGAAAACATGACAAGAACTGCTCCAAAATCTCTCTGGCTTGCTCCTTGCTTACATTTGGAATCCCATTATTCTGGCTGTTTGTTTCGGTCGTCTTTTCTTCCCAGGCAGAGTTAACGTTTTTCCAGTTATCCTTCCTCTGTACAGAACTTTGAAATTGCCCTCGTCGCTCTTGGTTTCTGGCCTGGTTCTTGGGTGGATAGCCAATGATTTTCCAACAGTGTTCGATTGTATGTCCATTCTTCCTACAATGAGTACAAAACAAGTCTTTCTTTCCCTCGTTTTTCTTTTCAACTTTCTGGGAACTTTCATTTTTCTGCTGCATTTTATTAACAAGAAAAGTAGAAGAAGATTGACCCAGATCAAAGGTATCTTTGATCTGTCTTTGTTTTTCTTCTTGAACCAGAATGGAATAAATCTGATTGAGGGAGGGTAACTTGTTCATCATCAAGATATTACCTCTCACACTGGTGTAGCTCGGATTAAGCCCCATGAGAAACTGTAGAGTCTTCTGTTCTTCGAAGTGTAGCTCGAATTGCTTGTTGATGTGGGGTTTACAGCTGCATTTCCCACATTTACATGACGGGAAATTACTAACGGCACCCATTTCTTCCCAGATCTTCTTGGCTCGTGTGTAATACGTCGCGATGTCCATCGTTTTCTGGCTGAGTGTGGCTACCTTTTGCTGAACAGAAAATTGCTTTGCTTTTATTGGCTTGTGAAAAACGCTCCTCGAGCTCCAGCCATAGATCTCGAGCATTGTTGGAGTAGAGAACACTTTCCCGTATTTCTTTCTTCAAAGAATTTAGGACCCATGACAGAACCATGTCATTTCCCCTTCTCCAATATGGTAATCGAGGGTCAGAATCTGTTGGCTTTTCTAGGGTTCCGTCGACGAACCCTAGTTTATTTTTCGCCGATAATGCCACGCTTGCGCTTCTCCTCCATGTATCAAAATCGTCGCCGGTGAAAGCTTCAGCGACAAGGCTCATCTCTGGTTGATCCGAGGGATGGATGTACAAGGGGTCGCAAGGATCTGGGACAAAAATCCCCTTTGATTGGTCTGCCATGGCAGAGGAAGGATAGGATCGCCCCTTAGGGCTCTGATACCATGTAAAGATTTGCGAAAATTGAAAACGGAAGAAGGAACAAATCTTATTTCTTGTTGAGAAAAGGAAAGGAAACAAACCCTATTTATACAACTAAAACCAAGAGGAACTTCAACCCAGAAACACGAACTGGGAAGAAGAAGAAAAGCAAGAAAGAAAAGAAAGAAAAGAAAGAAGAAGAAAAAGAAAACAACAAAAAAACGGACCAAGAAAAAAAACAAAAAAACCGGCTCCTGAAGATGAAGATGGGCCGAAGACCTGAAGATGGGCCGAACAAAGGAAACGGGCCTTAGCTAACCAAAGTCTGAAATCTTCACAATATATTCATCATATAATGATAGTAATTATGACATTTATTAATTAATATATACTCCATTATTCCTTTATACAAAGAATCCCTTAACTCCTCTTTGCCCATAATTTACAAATTACAAGCAACAACATTCATAAGGTAAATATCATTCTACGATTCTTACTTTTCTGAAATTACATTTTATTTAATCTTCATTTCATTTCAATTTATATAGTAGATTTCTAATTTTTACCTAATTTCGTTGTTAATTTTGGAGGATAAGCCTTCCAGCTACAATTACACACACATTTTATCTTCTCCTTCAAATACTGAGGTAATCTATTCTTCCTCTACTTTATACCGAATTTCAATTTCAATTTCATTTCCACCTCCTATTTTATACTTTATTTTAATAGTATATTTTAATTTCAATAGTGTATTATCCAAAAAAAACTAATTATATAGTACCTAGGTACATACATTATGTGGTTTAATTTTTTTCTCATAAACGAATTGTATATATATATATTCATTAAGGTATAATTAGTACATAGATTAATTTCAATAATTTTTTTATGATGTTAGGTGAAATTCTTTTTAACATACTAAAGCCGCCCTCAACGTAAATAATTGTTCATGACTATTTCTTCACTCCATTTACAATTTGTATTCAATTAACCAATTTATTTCGGATATGCAGGTAAATAAGGGGTTTTTTGCATTTTGGACCCCGAATTTTAGGGATATTTACATTCTGAACCCTTAGTTTTCAACTTTAACTTTTTGGACCCTAAAGTTTGTAGGCTGAAAAAAGAGACCCTAAAGTTTGTGAGGTGAAAAAAAAGCTCGTTTCCCGTTTTTCTTTTTCTTTCCATGTTTGAA
Organism: Portulaca oleracea; assembly: GCA_029582165.1. NCBI lineage: Eukaryota > Viridiplantae > Streptophyta > Magnoliopsida > Caryophyllales > Portulacaceae > Portulaca > Portulaca oleracea. The sequence continues at coordinate 26,952,998 of CM055876.1, forward strand.
TTTCTCTCCCGATTGACATCAAACTTCAAGACTAAGGTTAAAACCGATATTAAAGTTATAATAAACCTCTTTTATTCATGTTAGAGTTACTTAAAACCATGTACTCAGGGGTCTAAGTAGCCTCGACACGAATAAGAGAGGTGTATTATAGCTTCAATATTAGTTTTAACCATAGACCTAAAGTTTGACGTCAATCAGGAGATAAATTCAAACATGGGAGGAAAATAAAAAATGAGACAGGGGCCTTTTTCTTCAGTCCACAAACTTTAAGGTCCTTTTTTATTTAGCCTCAAACTTTAGGGTCCAAAATGTTAAAGTTGAAAACCAAGGGTTCAGAATGTAAATAACCCTAAAATTCGGGGTCCAAAATGCAAAAAACCCGGTAAATAAGTAATTGAACTTTTAAAGCAAATATTATTATTTCTTTGATAAATTCAATAATTATTTTTTATTCATAATAAAAATAAATATATAAACAAATTCCATAATTACTAATAGAATATTATATGAGAAATTATTAGTCAACCTTTTAATTTTCTTTTATATGTGTGTTGTCGTCGTGAACTACACATTGCAACACATGTACTCAATCTGTCTCAATTTGTTTGTCACAATAAATAATTACTTCATCTATTTTCACTTTATCCCTAATAAATTTATTATATAATATTCATCGAATGCATAAACATCACATGTAACACAAAAATATGAAAGTCTTTTTCTTTTGTCATCAAAATCTTGATAAGTAACCCCATAAAATCTTGAACATTAATATTAGTTACAATTTAAGCATTTCCAAAAACAACTTCAAATGAAAAAAATATTGTTAATAATAAACTAATTAATTTGTCTCAAAAAAATTAATTAATTAATTATCCAACTTTCAAAGATCATGAATTATTAATTAAATATAAATATTTGAAGTATTAATGTAGGTTAGTTATTACATCTAATTTTGATGCATTTTTAAAATATAAAAGATTATAATATTATAAAATTACCGTTTTCTATAAATTTAACAGTAGCAATTTCGGAGCTTAACAAATGACTGTAATACAAACAATTAAAATTTTAAGAATCATGTACGAATATAAAGTTAAAGATGTTAATTTATCAAAAAATTACTTAGAGGTACCCTAACTTTTGAAGAAATAATTTTCTGGTACCCTAACTTTTCAAAACTAATTTTGGGGTACCCTTACTTTTAGGATTAGAAATTATTAGGTGAATTTCCGGCGAAACTCCGATTGATTCAAATAATTTTCGTCCACAAAAACAAAGGGCATTTTCGTCTACAAAAACACTTAATCAATTTCTCGCCCAAAACTCACCGGTGAATTCAAATCATTGGCCGGAAATTCACCTAATTATTTCTAATTATAAATGTTAGTGTACCCCAAAATTAGTTTTTAAAAGTTGGGGTACCAGAAAAACATTTCACCAAAAATTAGGGTACCCCTTATTAATTTATACTTAATTTATAGACATGCAATATTAGAATGACACATTTAAAAGAGCACCAACTGAATGTGTCGACCAATAGATGTAACTAAAATTTCCAACATAAAAATCAAACAAAATGTTATCAATTATGTAAGAGTGCTAGATTTTCCTTTTAGCTTAGTATCAATAAACTTTTTAATGGTGTGAAGTGAAATGTCATAGACAAACTACATACCATATATTTTATGAATTAATGTTAGCCCAATATTTGTAACTTAAATTTCTTCTAAACAATCAAACAAAATAGTATCAACTATGGAAGAGTGTTAGATTTACCTTTTAGCTTAGTAATTTCAATACATTTTTTAATGGTGTGAAGTAAAATGTCATAAACAAACTACATACCATATATTCTATGAATTACTGTCATTTCTAAAATATTCTTCACTTATATTTCATTACAAAAGAATGAACATCTTATTTGATGAATGTAATTAACCCTTACATTTAATTTAAATTAGTATAACTACCCCACTTATATTGTATAATCGTATGATTTAATATTCAACACTAAGTTTTAAACATAAGATTTAATTTAAATTAACATAAATACCCTACTTATATTTCGTAAATAACAATTATCAATTCCCCTAATACTATTTTGTAACTAAGCAGTATTAATACCACTCCAAGAACGAAATGAAATGACAACTCCAACAAAACATATATACTCAGTTACAAATGATTTACAAATTAAATTATTGATATTATAGAATGCTTTAATACAAATCATTTTTATTATTATGAGTCACTCCCAAAATGTGTTTGAAAAAATAAATAATAAAAATCATTGTAAATTTCATATTACTGTTACAATCGATCAAAGAATAAAGAAAGGGAAAATATGCTTCCAAAAACAACCATAAAATAACAAATAAAACAAACTATAACAAATAAGACAAACTAACCTGTGCATAGCACAGGTACAAACACTAGGTAGTATTAACAACGTTATTAGTTAGTAGTAGAATTATTTGAGAGGGAGAGTTTGTTAGGGATTAGATTTCAGCCGTTAACCAGTTCTTTAGAGTTAGATTAGGATTATAAGTGGTTTAAGGGGAGATTAGGGGTTAATTATAATTCTAAAACCTAGCTCTCTAAATACAACCCCACGCAGATTACTCCCTCGGTTTCCCCTCTCTATTGTTTCACTTTCTCTCTCTTTCTGCCGCCTCTCGCCGCCACCACTGTCATCGGCCGCAACCCTGAACCCCAGCAACCGTCGCGCAACCCAACTGTCGTCGAAGACCAACGCACAAACCACCGGAGTCACAACGCCGCCCAAGTCGACTTCCAAGCTGCTGTTGCGTGCTACTACTACGAATGACTGTCGTCGCTGCCACCGTGATCATCGTCGACGCTGACGCCGACGACCCTGTCACCGGAATCCGCCCCCGTCGACCGCCGCTTCAGCCCTAGCGCCAGCCCAAGTTGTCGACCCACTCCCTACGTAAAACTCTTTTCTTGTTAGTTAGTAGCCTGATATTATTTTTGTTTGCTTGCTTTTGTGATTAACTACTCTGACTATATTACATGATTTTGGGTTAAGTAATTAGAAATAAGATGCTCTTTGTAAGTTAATTAATTACAAATTGTAGTTGGTGATTTATGTGTGATTAATATAGTGTATTATATGTAAATCATGTTAGGGTCTTGTTAGTATTATTTCATGCATGAATTATGGTTAGTTTAATTTGTTAAATTTAAACTCATTGTTTATAAATTAGTAATGATACGTGTGATAGTTTAATAAGGTTGATTATAGTTTTCAAAGGTATTTTATGGTTATCGTTCATAATTGTGACATATAGTTTTCTTTAGTCAAAGTATTAGTTTATATTTATTACTATGTTATAATTCGTAAAAAAAAAGTGTTTTAAAATATTTCCTACTGTTTTACAATTTCTTTTTATAATGTATTATGTATATTAAAGTTTCAAACATTACGTATTTATGTTACTATTATGTGTTTATATTATTATTTACGTTATTATCAAGTTCTTTATCTAGAAAGATTTTTTTTTTTTTTGTTGGTTATAAGTGGTAGCTCTTAGACCTTGGTTGGATTAGGGTGGAGGACTTGACCTTAGACACTGTTGGAGGCCCAAATTAGGATCCCAGGATTGATTGGTGAAAGATAGAACCGAAATTATTGACTATATGGGAACCGGGAACGGGATAGTTTTGATAGGGTGTAAAGAACGGGTTACCACGATAAGTATAGTTGTCGTTTGATCAAAACTTTTGAACTGAATGTTCCCTCGGATGTTAACTTTCATAGGAATTTTGCGGATTGGACTTTGGAGTTGTACAGGTCGAGTTATACCTCGATTACCAGACTTAGGTTAGATCTGGATAGTTTGGATTAATGACCATTTTTGAGGACCATAGGAGGTGTTTTTGGTCTCGAGTTCAATATAAGAGTTTTAGTGGACATCCCGAGTTTTCCGAAAAGTCCAAAACCAGACCCATAGGATGTCGGGAAGTCAAGTTGTGACCCTTTTTATGTGGATGTTATAATCTGTTTTGTTGATGTTATTATTTAATGAAAGTGTTGCTGAATGAAAACGTTGTTTTGATCTTGTTTTGTGATCACTTGGGATGTGTTAGGTGATTTAAAGTGTAAATTCATGATTGATAGGAACCTATAGTGTTCCTAGGGGAGGGTTAGGTAGAAGGTAGTTAATACTAATTTCGAAGGGGCACGTTTTGATTAGAATAATTACTTTTATTTTAGGCCCGAGCTAATTCGCGTCGTTAGTGAGCTCAAGTGTGTTCGTCTTAGCTGTGAAGTGAAGTTAACCAGGTAATGTCTATGCTCTAATCCCCACTGGGATGCTCTTTAAATGTGTTTTAATGTTTTCTAATATGTTTTGAGAATTGCATCCCGAAAGGGGACTTTATGTTGAAAATGTGACCATCTGTTTTGGATAACTGTTTGTAATTGTTGTACTTTGATTTATGAGTTAAGAAATTTGTGATGGTCTTTTATGAGTAGTTTTGTTATTAGTTTTGATAACCTGGGTTGGGTTTGACTTGAGAGCTGTGAGCTGAGTTTGAATAATATACTAATAACTCAAGTGAAACATTAAGCGGGTTTATTCTATTGATGCCTTTGGTAGGAGAATACTTTGATGCCTTCGGTAGGCGATTGTTTATGCCTTTGGTAGGCGATTATTGATGCCTTTGGTAGGCGATTATTATTTATGCCTTGTGTAGGTGATTATTGATGCCTTTGGTAGGCGATTATTATTTATGCCTTTGGTAGGCGATTATTATCTTTGATGCCTTTGGTAGGCGAATGTTCTTGATGCCTTTGGTAGACGATGTTACCTTATGGAATTTGATATCCCGCCCGCATAATAAAATGAATTGGTTGGGTTAAGGAACACAGTTAGAAGGGTTAAAGGTTTGTGAAATGTTTTGACTTGTTCCCTCTCCCTCAAATGAATTGAAATGAACTTAACTTGTTTTTAACGTTAGGGGTAGACATTATTGAGATTTTCCCCTCATTTTTGAAATGTTTTGTTTTCAGGTAACGATCTATATGCTGGGGACGGGAATTAGAAGTGAGGACGACATGTTTAGAAGTCGTTAAATATTGTTGCTTTTCTTTTCTGAGAAACTTGAATAGTTTTGAGGATTATTTCTAAGTATGAGTTTGTTAGTTTGGTTTATCGTTATTAGACAATTGTAGTTTCCTTCTCGCCTTGTATTCCTTCGGGGATACGGCAGTGACGCCCAATAAAAGTTTGAGTCTTCCGCTAAATTTTGTCTGTTAACGTTAGTTTGACTTTGACTTTTCTATAATTGAATTTTCGGGGCGTTACATAAATATTAAATATTAAATATTAAATATTAAATATTAAAATTAAAAATTAAAAATTAAAAATTAAAGTTAAAATTTACATTTTAATAATATAAAATTAAAAATTAAAAATTAAAAATTAAAAAGTAAAAAGTAAAAAGTAAAAAAGTAAAAATATAAAAAATAAAATTTTGGTAAGTTTCGGTAATTTTTGGTAATTTTTGGTAAATTTCGATAACTTTCGGTAATTTTTTGTATTTAATTACATACCACAAAATACCCATGAAATTTACAGGGCCTAAGTATACATAATATGGATACAAGTGTGGGAATTCATAATATGTATAAATTTGACAAGAAAGCTTTTTATGCTTACAAGATATTGCAAAAGTATAAGGTCGGTGTTGCATAAGTAAGGACTCATGATTATTTCTAAACAAATTGAACCTACAAGATTATTGGCTAATTTACTTAGCTAATTATGCAAAGAAAATTCCATATGTTTTGTTAAGGCCCTATTCGGCAAAATTAGTGTTTTAGGTAGCGGATAGGGGTTTATGTAATGGATAGGGGTTTATGCAGCGGATAGCGGATGACTGTTCAAATGAAAATTGTGTTCGGTAAATTTAGCGGTTGAATTAACAGATTAATGTGAATTGACATAAAATAGGATATGAATAATTTGGAAAGATAAAATTTTCAAAGGGTATTTTTTGACAAAAAAATATGAAACGCTATACCCCAAACGCTAAACGTTAACTTTATTAGCGTTTCACAAAACGCTCCTTAAAACGCTAAACGCTCCTCAAAACGCTAGCTTACCGAACACTAATATTTACGCAATTAGAGTTTTGACTTGGAAAAAACGCTAAACGCTACCCCAAACGCTACTGCCCAACATGGCCTAAGTCTTTGTATTAAGTTTAAGTCAAGTATGAAATTTAGTTAAGTATTGACTTTCATGCATATTTACAAGTGTCTTGTCATGTGATTCATGTTTATAAATGTATAGAGTTTTTATAATTTATTCAAGCATTCCAAGAAGACATAAGTTTTTGGCTTGTTTGATTAAAATAAGTATAGACTCTATGTTGTTTATGACATGACAAGTTTAAAAATAATCACTTGATCCTATAAGTGTTTAAGGCAATTTTGATTGATTTTTCTAAGTGCAAATTGATTTATGTGATTATATGAGTATATAGAATCATAAGTTGTTAATTTCCTTTTATTCATGGAAATATAAGTATACAAGAACATGCTTTATTCTTGAAATATGAGTGGAGTTTTATTCACTAATATTGTGTCTACAAGTTTAATCATGCTAGTAAGCTTAAGTATGACATATTTTACTACGTACATGCTAATTTAAGTAGTTGTAAGTTATGTACTTGCAACTATGTTCTTAGGCAGTGTAAGTTATTCATAAGTGACATGGACACAAGTTTATCTACATGTTTGATAGGTGTAAGCTTCTCATGTTATTCAATCATATTTTAATATGATAAGAGTTTATTAGGACTTTATATATGCAAATTCACTATAAGATAAATTTCTTTATGAAATAAGTGAATTGATTGCATAAAATATATGAGAAGATTTCATACTTTTGTATATTTTATGTGTCAATATGTATATGTGTTACATATATGTATTCATTGAGTAATCATGATTACTCATGTGTTTTAGTGTATTCATAAATATAAGTTGAATACATGTTTATTCTTGTTAAAATTTTCAAGTTTATAAAAGCATGTAGTAGGATATAAGGAAGGTTTCATAAGGAATTATGCATACTTGTGGTAGGCAATAATTCATGATTATGGAAATGGTTATTTTGATGTTTTACAAGCTCATAAAGTTTAATTTATGAGGTTTCCGGATAATCATAATTGAGAATGGTCTATGTTGTTTGTATAAGTTGAGTATGCATATATCAAGTTTATTTGCTACATAAGAAGTGTATAGTTTTTATACATTTGATTATTCTAAATTCATGATGATATATTTATATCAATTGATTTAGTAATGACAAAGTTTAAGTATTATGTTTAAGTCTTCATAGTTATATGGTTTGAAGGGTGGATTTAAACATAAAAGGAGATAATACAACCATGGTAATGTGATGGTTTAATCATATACTTTGTAGTATACTCTACAAGATAATTATTCGCGATTATGAACCATTGTTTATTCAATGAGTTAAAGTTGTAAGTTCAAGTATGTAGCAAAAGATTGAGATGTAATGATTTAATTACATATAAGTTGGAAATTCAATTTCCTTATATATATGAAGCCTATGTTGGGTGTGAAGACCAAACCGAGGAATAAAAAAGGAAGAAAACGCTGCAGCGTGACCAAAACGCCACCAGCGCCCAGCCCTTGCCAAATGCTACCCGCGCGTTAGAACGCTAGCAGCGTCTCGTCCAGAAGCCTCAATGTCGAGAACACTGCCAGCGCCCCAAGTCTTCCGCCAGCATTTTTGGAAACGCGACTAGCGTTTTCAGAAATGCTGATAGCATTTTGGGTTCTGCGTTCGACTCCTTGATGGGCTTCGTCCAAAGGCCCAAGCGTGTGTTATATTTTGAGCGGCAAGTTTTTAGGGTTTTTCAGTTATTGTTAACCTAGTTCCTCTCATGTTTCTCTAGTATATATAGGGGTTCACGTTCTCCCTATTTTGTATCCCTGAGATCAAGCGAGATAGAGAGAAACACAACATTGTATTGTAATCCTCATATTACTAGTGCATCGATTCCGTGGTTTTTTTTCCCGCTTTGGGTTTTTTCCACGTTAAACTTCTGGTGTCAAATTTCTTATTTCTTTTCCGCTATTATTTCCTATTGTTTGTGGTTTGCTTGAGTACTCTTCGATCCTAACAACTGGTATCAGAGTTTTCAGGGTTGGTGAAAGATAACTTGCTTTCAAACAATGGCAGGAGATAAGTATGAAATAGAGAAGTTTGATGGATCCGACTTCACCTACTGGAAGTTGCAGATTGAAGATCTGCTGTATGCGAAGTCGCTACATGTTCCGCTGCTGGACAAGCCAGATGAGATGAAGCAGGTTGAATACGATCTGCTGGATTGACAGGCGATGTCATTGATCAGGATGTCATTGGCTCGGAACGTCAGGTTTAATGTCATAGGAGAAAAAGACAACGAAGGAATTGTTGAAGGCACTAGAGAATATGTATGAGAAGTCTAGTGCAGCAAATCAGGTATATTTATTCACTAAATTAACCAGTTGTAAGATGGCTGAAGGTGGAGACGTGGCTGATCATATTAATGAGATTACTAAAATTTTATCACAACTTGCTTCAGTAAAGATGGTTTTTGCTGAGAATGTTAGAGCTTGCGTATTATTATCTTCTATGCCTGAGTCTTGGAGAACCCTTGTAACTGCTGTTAGTAGTGCTAAGGATATTGACGAGATGAAGTTTGATGATGTCAAGTCTATATTGCTTAATGAGGGTCTTCGTAGGAAGAATTCTGGTGAGGAATCTTCGGGAATTGCGTTAAGTGTCAGGGGTAGGAAGAACAATAGGAATTCGAATAATTCCAGGGGAGGTAAGCATAGGGACATGAGTAATGTTGTGTGTTATAGTTGTGGTGATAAGGGTCACTTTAAGAGGGATTGCCCTAGACCTGGGAAGGGGAAGGGTAATGATGACCGAGACTCTGTCAACTCTGCGGAAGATCCTTGTGAAGCCCTGGTTTTGAGTGTGTCTAGCCCTGAAGAGTCTTGGATAGTTGATACTGGCGCATCCTTTCATGTTTCTTCAAACAGGGAGTTATTTCATAATTTCAGGAGTGGAAATTTTGGCAAGGTGTATCTTGCCAATGACAAGTATTATGAGATAACAGGAACAGTTGGAGCATGGCGCGGTGGGGGAATTGATGGTTCTAGCTTGAGTTGTTGTTGTAGAAGAGAGGAGAGAAATCCATGAACAATAGAATAAGGGGAGAAAGATGAACATCTCAATCACCCATGCTTGAACTCCTCATCAATAGCCTTGAACTTGAATAATAACAAGAATAATAACCAATATCAACCAATATCAATAACCTTGAACACCAAATGGGATTGGATATGGCCTTGGATAAAGGTAGTCCACCACCAAAGCCTAACACCCCACCATGACCATCATAAAGGAAACATCCACCAAATGATCAATAAAGGAACGACTAGAAACACCACCAAAAGATTGGATAAAGTAATCTAAATTTTAGGAGAAAACTTAGGGAAACCCTAACCAATGCAATAACATGTTCATAATCATCAAAAGGTGCCTGGAAAATCGTGCTAAACAAGCTATTTATAGTAAACAGGAAATTAGGTTAAAAACAGAACAAAATTATGAAACAGCGCGTCCGTCACAGAAGAGTGGTTCGGGCGAGCCAAAACTGACTCGGGCGAGCCTGGCGTCTGTTCGCTATGTCCAGTCGCTGGCCAGGAGGCGTCGCGGGCAGTAGCATGGCGCGGGCGAGTCTTGCTGCTGTTTGCCGGCGCTCATTCTGCCTCGACTTTTCAGGTCCTTGGGTACTTCCGAGCCTCGACACTCTTCATTTCCTGGACGACCCAGCCTGGTCCCGAGGCCTCCGGACCGGAAGCAAGTCCCGAGCCTCTCCAAGCTCGTCCAACGTGCAACTTGTCTAAGCCATTCCATCGTGACACTCATCACCCCTCCCTTTACAAAGATGTAACGATTCGTGAATGCTAAAGGTCGGGTTGGTTTCGTTCGAGATTGCCGGGTCAGGTTTTTATCCTTCGAGTCTCTTTTCACAAACTCGGGCAAGGAAGCTCGGGTCCAAACCCAACATGGTCCATGCTCCCCCTCTTGAAAAAGAGTTGCCCTCAACTCTTGGGGATTAAAACCGAAGCACTCTTCATCAATCGTCTCCATGAAGCTCCGAACTTCCTGAACGCTCGAACAATCTTGCTTGACAACCCACAATCTTCAAATCCCACAATGTACCCATCATCCATATGCAAAAAAGTAGAAGGAGGCTTCTTTTGTGGAGGTGAAGGGTTAAGGGGCGGTAGGGGACATTGATGTGGTGCTTGGGAACTTTCAACCTCACTAGTCTCGCTACAAGGCAAAGACAACGTAAGAGGTAGTTCATCCTTGCCAAGAGTACGCTCTTCCCATGTTTCGCTCATCATGAGAAGGTTCCTCATCATGACAAGTGCTCATAGGGAAAACATCACAAACAAGGGAATCATCGTAGTTAGATCCAAAAGAAAAATTCACTAAGACTTGCTTAGTTACCTTGATGTCGTTGTGATCATTGAGCCAATGGAGTGAATAGGGTCGAGGGTGCGCAATAGAGGCAAGCCAAGCTTCTCGACCATAGTGGTAGATACGACATTCATGCAACTCCCTCCATCGATGACAAGAGTAAACACTTTCCCACCTACAAAGCAACGCGTTTGGAACAACATTTCCCGTTCGGCCTTGTCGAAGGGAGTCTCATGGGTATGCAAAGCTCTCCTCACAACAAGTGCGCCTCCACGCACGGAGGGAATGGGAGCGGCATCCTCATCATCACTAGTATTCGCATCTTCTACCAACACTTAGGGTTCCTCTTGAGCCTTTCGAAGCTCATCATCGATGTCGTGGACCTCTTGGAGTGTCAAAGTCCGACGGTTTGGGCAATCGGCTTGAAAATGGCCATAACCATGACACTTAAAGCATTTTCGGCCTTCCGTCCATCGAGGAGGTTGCGTTGGAGTCTCTGTAGCAAGTCCCTTTCCTTTGTCAATTCTTGGTGTTGGTGTGGACTTGGGTGTCTCACTAGACTTCGGAGTGCTTAAATCCGGAGGGGGTCGGTTAGAAGGTGAGTAGACGGGTCTAGACAAGGGCTTGGTGTTGGACCTTTCCATTCTTCTCCGCTCAACTCGGAGAGCCAAACTACACAATTCATCCATGGAATAGTATGGTTGGACCTCAACCCTTTTAGCAATTGAGGAGTCCAAACCATTCAAGAAACGCATCATGGTTTGATCTTCTGGCTCCTGAAGGCCACTTTTAATAAGAAGTTGCTCGAATTCCGAAATGTAATCACCGACGGTTCGTTTGCCTTGGGTAAGAGCATACACTTTCCTCAAAACATCCTGCCGGTAGGTGTTTGGCAAGAAGCGGCGATTCATCACTTGCTTAAGTCGTGTCCAAGTAGAAATCCTTGTCTTTCCTTCACGAACCCGTTGTACCTTCATATTCTCAAACCAAAGCGAAGCGGCCTTGGTGAGTTTCAAGCTCGCGATCTTATAAGCCTTCTCGTCATCATACTCCTTGGTTTCGAAGATCCTATCCATCAATTGGATCCATTCGATATAGTCGTCTGGATCATTGGACCCATTGAATTCGGGAATATCAATCTTGACATCTTGGAAATCGTCACGAGGGGGTTGATCATGCATGTTCCAACGAATTCGACGTCGAGGAGAGCCTTTAGCATCGTCGCTCAACTCAAAGTTGGGAGGAGGACGGATAGTGCTAGGTGCACGCCTCGGACGTTCAACTCGAGGTGGAGCTTGTCACTCGAGGGCGAGGTTATCGAACCGCGCCATAAGTGCTTCCATCTTGCGCTCAATGGTGGAGGGCCGATTGTTGAAGGCGGCAGTAAGTCGATTCTCGAGAGCCCGAATGTAAGGGCTACTCCGGGGGCTTGATTCCTCTTGTTCGGAATTAACTTCTCCGTCCATAACGAGGGAATAGGTGGGGGACAGTATGTGATTGGGGAAATTTATGGAGTTTGGGGGTTTTCTTGTAGTTGGATTGTGTTTGACTAAGGGTACTTTGTGTTTTTCTCACTTGGGCATTTTATCGAACACCTTGTGGGCACAAATTTCCAACACTTCCTCAAAGCTCCAATATGCATGAAAAACAACAAACACAATAGCAATAACAACTTCTCCAACACACTTGGATGCACAAGGGATGGGGAACACCAATATTTCAATAAAAATACCAAAATCCAACAATAGAGAATAAACTAGTAAGAACAATGGAAAAAACTCAAGCTAGATGAAGAACCTTGGGCTCTGATACCAACTGGAGCATGGCGCGGTGGGGAAATTGATGGTTCTAGCTTGAGTTGTTGTAGAAGAGAGGAGAGAAATCCATGAACAATAGAATAAGGGGAGAAAGATGAACATCTCAATCACCCATGCTTGAACTTCTCATCAATAGCCTTGAACTTGAATAATAACAAGAATAATAACCAATATCAACCAATATCAATAACCTTGAACATTAAATGGGATTGGATATGGCCTTGGATAAAGGTAGTCCACCACCAAAGCCTAACACCCCACCATGACCATCATAAAGGAAACATCCACCAAATGATCAATAAAGGAACGACTAGAAACACCACCAAAAGATTGGATAAAGTAATCTAAATTTTAGGAGAAAACTTAGGGAAACCCTAACCAATGCAATAACATGTTCATAATCATCAAAAGGTTCCTGGAAAATCGTGCTAAACAAGCTATTTATAGTAAACAGGAAATTAGGTTAAAAACAGAACAAAATTATGAAACAGCGCGTCCGTCACAGAAGAGTGGTTCGGGCGAGCCAAAACTGACTCGGGCGAGCCTGGCGTCTGTTCGCTATGTCCGGGCCGCCAGAGGCGTCGCGAGCGTGGCAAGCGCGGGCGAGTCTTGCGGCTGTTTGCCGGCGCTCATTCTGCCTCGACTTTTCAGGTCCTTGGGTACTTCCGAGCCTCGACACTCTTCATTTCCTGGACGACCCAGCCTGGTCCCGAGGCCTCCGGACCGGAAGCAAGTCCCGAGCCTCTCCAAGCTCGTCCAACGTGCAACTTGTCTAAGCCATTCCATCGTGACACTCATCACCCCTCCCTTTACAAAGATGTAACGATTCATGAATGCTAGAGGTCGGGTGGGTTTCGTTCGAGATTGCCGGGTCGGGTTTTTATCCTTCGAGTCTCTTTTCACAAACCCGGGCAAGGAAGCTCGGGTCCAAACCCAACATGGTCCAACAGTAGACGTGACGATTAAGACTGCTAATGGTAGTCTTTGGAAGTTGGAGGATGTGAGGTATATTCCTGAAATTAGGAGGAATTTAATTTCAGTGAATCAACTCGATGAGATGGGCTACACGGCAGGCTTCGGGAAAGGGATGTGGAAGATCATGAAAGGTACTATAGTAGTGGCGAAGGGATTGAGATCCGGTACGTTGTACTCTACCAGGGAAAGCACTAACATGATTTCTTATGCTTCTTGTTCTAGTTTATGGCTTTGCAGAAATGAGAAAAGGGTCAGTTTCGCCAAAACTGACAGGGAACCTGAGGAGGTATGGAGTGACTCAGGTGACAAGAAGCCAGTGGGAGCTGTGGCAGTCAAGGTTTCTGGTAGGCTGGGCGTGCCTAGGGAGGAAACAGAGGAACCACAGGAAGCTCTACAGGTTGCATATCAGGTTGCTGAAGAACCCGAACCATAGGAGCTAGGTGAAAGCTCCAGCGCACCATCTACTGTGAGAAGATCCAGGAGGGCTATCAGGGATGCTGGTGAGCCAAAGTCCTATACTAAGGTTGTGCAGTCGGAGGTTCGGTTCAAGTGGGAGCACGCAATAGTTGATGAGATTGCGTTACTTAAGGGAACCTGGAAGCCGGTGAGATTGTCTGCGGGGAAGAAAGCTGGGAAGAAGTGGGTCTACAGGATCAAGGGTAAGCCAGTGGATGTTGGAAAATTGAGGCCCGGTGTGGTCTCATGAGGCCTCTCCGACTGAGAAAGAGATCGGTCGATGCACTAGGGGAACTTGTGGTGAAAGTTGAGGATGATTGAGGTTTGGTCTCCAAGTGGGAGATTGTTGGGTGTGAAGACCAAACCGAGGAAGAAAACGGCCGCAACCGCCCTTTCTCGCCAAACGCTACCCGGCGTCGAACGGCAGCGTCTCGTCCAGAAGCCTCAACGTCGAGAACGCTGCCAGCGCCCCAAGTCTTCCGCCAGCGTTTTGGGTTCTGCGTTCGACTCCTTGATGGGCTTCGTCCAAAGGCCCAAGCGTGTGTTATATTTTGAGCGGCAAGTTTTTTAGGGTTTTTCAGTTATTGTTAACCTAGTTCCTCTCATGTTTCTCTAGTATATATAGGGGTTCAGGTTCTCCCTATTTTGTATCCTTGAGATCAAGCGAGATAGAGAGAAACACAACATTGTATTGTAATCCTCATATTACTAGTGCATCGATTCCATGGTTTTTTTCCCGCTTTGGGTTTTTTCCACGTTAAACCTCTGGTGTCAAATTTCTTATTTCTTTTCCGCTATTATTTCCTATTGTTTGTGGTTTGCTTGAATACTCTTCGATCCTAACAGCCTAAACCCTTCTTTTTGTCCAAACTTTGTTGTGTCAAAGTTTGGGTTAAAACTTCCATACAAAGAAGGAAAAGGTAGGGTGCAAGGGGATCTCCTTTCCTTAACCCTCTAGTAGGTTTGATCATTCCACACAGTTGATCATTCATAATGATAGAGTAGGAGACTGTTGAGATACATACCATAAACCAGTTAATCCAACGTGGAGGGAATCCCATTCTGTATAAAACTTGTTTGAGAAATTTCCATTCGACCCTGATGTAGGCCTTTTCCATATCTAGTTTTAAGGTTATCCAAGGTGTGGATGCCTTGGACTGTTTGAATACCATAACCCAGTTAATCCAACGTGGAGGGAATCCTATTCTGTATAAAACTTGTTTGAGAAATTTCCATTCAACCCTGTTGTAGGCCTTTTCCATATCTAGTTTTAAGGTTATCCAAGGTGTGAATGCCTTGGACTGTTTGAACTTATGCATTATTTCATGAGCAAGCAATACATTGTCATGGATTTCTCAATTGGGAACAAAGGCATTTTGTACCGGGCTGATGACATCGTCCATAACCGGTCTCAGTCTTTTTACTAGAATTTTTGCGATAATCTTATACAGGGTGTCGCAAAGACTAATAGGTCTGAATTGATTTGGCAATGTCGGATCATCAACTTTAGAGATGAGGGCTATAAAAGTATGGTTGACTTCTTTAAACAATTTGCCATTAGAGAAAAAAATCCCTAATTACTTCTGAAACTTTAGGCCCAATAAGATTCCAATATTTTTGAAAGAAAATAGGTCCAAATCCATATGGACCTGGTGCCTTAGCGAGGTACATTTGGGAGATTGCAAGGGAAATTTCATCATCACTAATTTGTTTTATGAGATTCTAGCTTTGGTCTTGGGAGATTATCGAAAGCGCTGGTAAATTACCAATCCTGGCTGTTCCTGAGGATTTAAATCTTGAAGTGAATTCCTCAATAAACGAACTCTGAATGTGCTTTTCTTCTTGTAACCAAACTCCTGACACATCCTAAACTCTCGTAATTAGTGATTTCTTTTTTCTATAAGTTACTACTCTATGAAAGAAGGAAGAGCCATGGTCTCCTTTTGTTAGCCATTTCTTTCTGTTATACTTCCCCCAATGTCTTTGATTAAACAAAAGCATATGTTCTCTTTGTCTGATGAGCCTAATATGCCAATCGTTGAAACGGGGGCTAGTGGGATACTGCAAAAGTTTTTCCTCCACAGAATGCAACTTTTTTAGATTATTTTCCAATTTTTCCTTATAGTTACCATTGCTTTGTCTATTCCAGTCACGTAGAGAACGTTTAATAGTTTTCAGTTTCCTAGTTATATTAAACATAGGATAACCAACCGAATTGGCCTTCCAACCTTGTTTAACCAACAGGTTGACTTTATCATAAATTGTCCAATTTTGGTTGAACCTAAAAGGTTTGGTTTTTTCATGTTTCCTATCTGGATCAGTGCCAAGTAAAATATGACAATGGTCTGAGAAAGAAAAAGGTCCATGCTGAAGGGATGCTGAAGGGAAAAGCTCTCTCCAGTCTTGTCTAATGATGGGTTTATCAAGTCTTTCCAAGATCTTGTGGCCATGAATGGTTTTTTTCCAAGTAAATTGATTTCCCACTGGTTGCAGGTCAACCCCCTGAATTTTTTGAAAGAAATCATTTAGCATGGCTAACCTTCTTTCAAGAGGGATAGGTCCTCCCGACTTTTCTTTCGGAGATCGGATATCATTGCAATCTCCTATAATGCACCACGGGAGATGGAAAATATTGTTAAGAAGGCCAAGGCTTTCCAAAAAAGATCTTTATCTCTTGATTGAGTCGGAGCATAGATCCCTGAGATAACACATTCTTTTTTAGAAGAATTTTCTTTGACATACATATGAATAGCTCTGTTTGTTTTCTGAAGGAGATGAACCTCTACATTATCTGTGTTCCACAGGGCCCACAAGCCACCTAAATGTTGAGAAGTTGGGAGCAAGTAGTACACTAGAAAATATACTTATCTTATTACTCAACAATATGGCAAGACTATTACACAACACTTAACACACACACTCACTTAATTTGGTGGGAGATCTCTCTAACTCTCCTAAACACCTCTCTAGCTCTCTTGGGTATGTATGCCTCACTTCTTTCTTGAATGCTTACATAAGTAGTCCTATCTCCTATTTATAGTTTCTTCACCTCAGTGATTATTACACCACTTGTCATAATCCTAATTGAGTTCTAGATCTTTCTATTAATATCTTAGATAATTACTCAAGTACCTAGAATCTAGGCAAATATCCTAGATATTATGCTACCTAGAAAATCTAGATAAGTATCTAAATTTTTCTCTTAATAATATGTAATTATCTTTCTCTAAAATTTTCCTAGATATTTGACTTATAAAGTGGGTGATGATATTTTATATCTAACATTCCCCCCTCAGCACCCATTTTCCTTCAATATCATCTCTGTGAGGTTTGGCTGCACCTGTTTGAGCTCTGCGCAACTTAGAGTATTCGGGTCGATATATTATCCTCGGTCTTTTGTCCACACGTCGATATCTCCTCTTAACGTTTTCCTTCGTGTGAACTGATTTTGAATCTCCACATGCTTGATTCTTCGTGTATGATTCTTTCACTATAGTTGACTCCGTATTCTTGGGATACATCTCTTTGTGGACATTTTTCCTCGCCGTTCAGGCTTCCGAACGTCCACGCGGATTGGGGTGTGATACGGTGATTTGTGCTGGGGTTTAAACCTTTGAAAGAGACCTTTTAAGGAATTTTAATTACATATTTCAGGAATAATATTTGTAAAATTATTTTCCCTTTACTTGTGCATTTTATGAGTTATTGGAATTAAACCTTTAAGAGTGAATATCCACTTGTTCCAAACTCTTCCAAATTTTATCCAATTTGCTCATTTAAATGTTAGGCTCGGAAGAAAGCAAGTTATGCAAGCATTATTTAGAAATACATAAAGAAAAGCCTTAAAGTTGCATCGGCATGTTATAAAACCATGTTTTACAACAGTTTATGCAACTTGATGTGTTTTTAGTTTGAAATGGGAGTCGCCACCCGAATTTTTAAGGGAAAATCCAAGATAAACCAAAGAGAAAATAAAGAAAGACTCCGCCTACGAAACCCAAGAGTGGATTCGGGGGTAAGGCTACGAACTCGAAAAGTAGGAACTTTAAGAGTTTGCCTCTTGCAAAAGGAAAGACTCTACTAAAAGTTTTAAGTATGCTTTTATAAGATTTGGAAAAGAGAATAACTAGGAACTTTATAGAATTATTTCATAAGAACATGCAAAAATAAGGATAGAAGAAAGTACAACATGTACACTTTATTTACATAAAAGGGAAACAATTAAAAGCTTACATTGTGACCTTTCTTTAGTGAAGCCTTGCCTAGCCTTTGTAGAAGCCTCTTTGAATGCCGTTGGAAGCCTTGAATACTCCTCTTGAAGATGCCAAAATGGCGCTAAAAGTGGATGGATAGAAGTATGGAAAAGGGGTGAGAAAAGGGTAGAAAAAGGCTCTTTTTGTGGTGTTTTAGGTAGTAGAAAGGTTAGGCTTTTGTGGAGTTTTAGGGTTTTGTGGAGGAATAATAGAAGTTGGAATAAGAGTAGAGATGAGAGGGCTTAAGAGAGTAGAGATATGGAGATAATAATGGTAGGAAAGTGATGAAAAAGGATAGGAGACGGGAGGAAAAATGATAGGAAGAAAGACTCTTTTTGTGGGTTTTTAGGGGTAGTTTTGTGATGTTTTTGGGAGGTTTTATGGGAGATTTATATAGGGATATGGGATGATAGAATAAGAATATGGATTAAAGGATTGAAGAAGGTGGAGGAATGGAGATTATGATGATAAGAATATAGTGGAAAGATGATAGAGAAGGTGTAGGAAAAAGAGTATCTTTATGGGTTTTTTAGTGGGGCTTTTGTGTAGGAATGGTGGGGATAGTATGAGAGTATGGTAGAATGATGGTTTAGAGGTTTAGGAAAGGATGCAAATGGAGATTATGGAGGTAAAGAAAGGATAGAAAAATGATAGAAAAATAGTGGTAGAATGATGATATTAGAGTAGAGATTAGAGAGATGATGAGAGAATGAGAGGATGGATGAATGAGAGCGTAGGGGAAAGAATGAGTGAATGATTGAGTGAGTTTAGCTTTGGCAAGAGGGGGTATTTATAGGTGAGGGAAGGCTTAGGAGATACATACATCTCCCTTAACAATCACGTGGTCAATTGTGATTAACCCAACCAGATTTCTAGGTGCTAAAGGGAGTGTATGAGTGGACGGTGGCACGTGGTGGATGAATTTATGGTATGAAAAGCCTCAAGGCCGACCGGCCTAGGGAAAGAGGAGGCTTGACTCGAGCTTGGTTCACATATACTTGGACGGTGAGGGAGTGAATGTGATGTACACGAAGTCAGTTTGTTCCCACTGGACGGTAGGGGCTTAATTGCAATCTTTATGCATGTTGTTGTGAAGTCTTGAACTTGAGACATCTTGGAAGATTTTTACATGTGATGTTTACTTAGATTTTGTATGACTTTCATGGCTAAATGAAGTTTGATTGCTTACGTAAAGATCATGCATGCAATAGGCTAGGAAATTCACATGTAATGGTGCATGTGTGCTCGTCCGAGCTTGGGCATGTCGAGTGCATGCGAGCAAGTGCCTTGGCTTATCTTTGGCTTGGCTTGGCTTCCCTAATTTCCTTATTCTAACTAAAGTAAATAACTAAAAATACATAAAAAGAAATAATACAAGTTACATTAGAAGTATATAAAACTATGCTAAAACCCGATGCCTGAATGAGCTTATCGGTCGACTTCTTTTCTTATTTATTTCTGCTTTATTTTTATATAGGAATGCTATATATTTATGTGCAAAATCCCGGTGTCTACACTCTTGTGTCATCTTCATCATTCTCGGCAGTTGCTCTTGAACTTCTCCAACCAACAGTGTATCTTTATCTTCTCCTTCTACGCGTTCACCTTGCGGTGCTTTCTCTTTACTCAAGCGTTGCTCTTCTTCTGATGATGATTGTTTGAGTCCTTGATCAATGCTTTCCTTGATCTCTTCGGATGCTTGAATGGTCTCTTTAGCCTCGAATGCTTGGATGGAGTCTTCCATCGCTAATGATGCTTGAAAGTCTCATTCTTCTTCACTATCATAATCTTTGAAGGTTGCTATGTTACCTTCCAGTAGAGGTGATCTACAATCTCGAGCAAAGTGATCTTTTCTGCCACATTTGTAGCATCGATCGTCTCGTCCATATTTTATTTCTTCTTGTTCATCATCATCATCATCATCACATGGTTGAAGTGCTCCCCCCTTGATATGGACGACCTCTACGTTGTCCTTGTTTCCACTTTGATGATCTCCCTTCTAATGGTTCTCAATCACCATTATTTCTCCATGTGACTCTACCTTGGCTCTTAGGTGCTCTCCTTCTAGTAAAGAGAGCTTGGTTGTTCTCCTCTACCGAGACCTTAGACATATGTTTATCTAGGTCTTCTTGATTCACCAAGATACTCTCTAATTCTGTTAAGGACGGTTGTATAGCCCATCCCCTAGTTGCCGCTACAAGAACGCTATATTTGGGGCTTAAGCTGTGAATAATTATTCGCCTCATCCTTGACTCACTTATTGTACTTTCTGGGTCTACTTTTGCAATTTCAACACATAATGATTTAACTTTAGTAAAGTATTGACTCACCGTCATGTCTCCTTTCTTGATAGACATAAGCTCGTTTTCCAACTGCTGCAACTTGGCTTCATTCTTCTTAGTGAACAATATAGCCAATGTATTCCACGCTTCCTCGGGTGTCTCACAATCTTTAATCCGATAAAGATACTCGTCTTCCATAGCGATGGAGAAAACCAGCATTGTCTTTCCTGCCTTGATCTCCCATTTCTTTTTCTCATCCGGATCGGTTGGTGCTATCTTCTCTTTGCCACCAACGATCTCCCATAAGTCTTGTCCCTTCAAGTAGTACTTCATGCGAGTACACCAAGTACTATAGTTGCTCCCATTGAGCTTCTCAAGCGAGCTAGCTGATCCCGAAAAATCTGCCATGACAACTTGGTAAGTGCCCTACACTCAGCCAAGACTTTTGTGGTCCCAAACCAACAACTCCAACAATTATCACAGTCCCTGACTGTGCCGACAGAATCTCCTTTGTGCTTCGGTCCCCGACCCTGCACACACAATGCACGCTAGCTCAACAAGGCCCTTCGAACCTTGCTCTGATACGACTTGTTGAGAAGTTGAGACCCAAGTGGTACACTAGAAAATATACTTCTCTTATTACTCAACAATATGGTAAGACTATTACACAACACTTATGTAACACCCCAACCTTAATCACAAGATTAAATACCTACTTAGCACCCAAACCTGTGATTAGCGCAGCGGAACACTTAGGTTGAAGCATTACCGCCGTCCCCAAAAGAGACAAGGCACACACACTCTTTAGAAACCACGAAAAGAAGAACTACTAACTCCAAAACTCAACATAGAACAACTTATACAACCATTGATCATAGATACATAAACTCAAAACATAGGAGATTTCCACGTCTCTAAACTCTGATTTGCTCTGCTATCAAGCTGTACCCATAGGAACTACCTCACATCGTGGATTACTTCTGAACGGCTTTGCCTTGACCTTGGGAGCTCGAACCTCCTAAAACAAAACATTAAAACATTGCGAAAAGTGAGTGGGGAAACACTCAGTATGTAAACCTCCAACACGTAAAACCGTTCGAAAACGGTTTCAGTGCCGGCATTTAAATTCATTTGAAAAACAAGGGGCGGGGGTAGAAGCGATAAACTGAAATGAAGTACATATATAACATACATGAATAACGCTGTAGTAAGCTAGATGAATAAAAACGTGGAACCCTCATAATCGGTGCAAGCACCTCACACACGCGCATGCCCAAATCGATCTAGATTTGGATTGGGTGACCGCTAAGCGATGCGACAAGGCACTCTGATCAAGAGTGCTAAAACATGAATAAACATATAAATGATAGCATAAGACGGGTCCACCTTAAAACATAAAAGATTTACATAAAGCATAAAACTTGATAATACATGAATCATGAACGCGCTAAGGCGGTAAAGGTTGGACAATTTGCGTACCTTGAGATGACGTGAGCTTAGGTGGTGCGTCTCGGTTCTGAGATGGCTTGGGCGACTTGACAACTAGAATATGAATAAGTGAAAAATGAAGAACCGAAGAGGTTCTTAGCTAACTTCAAATACTTAGTAACTTGAGAATTTATAAAAGAAAATAACTTAGAGAGAAAATTCAGGTTTTATAAAAAAATAAAGTTTATAGCATAACTTGAGCTAGAAAAACCGGAATGAGGCAAACGAGTACATCTCGGAATAGGGAAAATCATAATCTACAACTTTGTCAACAGAACCAGAGGCTAAAAATGAGAGGAAGGGCTCCAAAATGGGCCCGGACAGAAGCTAAGATAGAATAATTTAGGAATTTCGGAATGAAATTACATAGAGAAATTGATGTAGAAAGGTGAAATCAAAGAAGAGCACTTGGACCTTGGAAAGATAGCTTAGATTAATGAAGTATAGGAACCAAAGATTGGAGGTGAATATGAAATTAAAAGGGTTCCTCTAGACTTATTTAGAGAAAAACGATGTCGATGACACGGTTGATGAAAGAAGAATGAATTATGGAGTTTGAGAAATAAATTTGAGTTGAGAACTTAGAGGAACTTAACTTGAGAGTTATTTAGAACTTGGAAGTCATTAGCTAGATAAAACCTTGACCAACTCAAAGATATTGAACTCTTAAGCTAACACTCATTGGGAGATATATATAACTTGTGTTTAAATCACCACTCTTGGCTAAAAGGCCTTAGGACATATTTAGGCTTCTAAAACCATACTTTTCACCCTTACGACTTTAACCTAAGATTATAACATATAACCACAACTTATCAATGCTTAAAGTTCCCTATTGGCTTGGTTTAGGGCCTTAGAAATGGAATTTTATAAAAAGTAAACTGGGCAGAAACTTCAAGCAGACAGCCCTTCTTCCCGGGCTCATATCTCACTCTCCCGACATCGGATAAATACAAACCATACCTTTCCGGAAAGCTTGCAATGTGACCTAAAACTTTCATGTTTACCACAAAAACTAGAGAGGTCTCCAAAGGGACGAAAAACAGCCCTCAAGATACTGACTCCAGAAACGTATTCCGAAACGCAATGTTACGGTTTTGGCTATATCTCGGCCTATACAAGTCGGAATTTAGAAATTCCAAAGCCTATGGTTAGCTAACACTTTGGGCTATCCCATGGAGTAAAAATCTGGGTAAAAATCCAACTTTCAAGTCCCTGTAATTTTCCAGAAATTGAGCAGAATCTTTCTTGCACTTAAACTCAACTCTAATGATGTTTTAAAGCTCTTAATTCATACTAATTCCTTACCAAACTTCATTTTAGCTATTATCTACCATATTTCCAGAATTAAATCTTCACAACTAGCTCATCAAAGACCTTAAATTTCACATGCATCCATGGATTCAACATGCATTCTTTCATATACAACTTAATTTAGCACTCTTTCACCAAAATGTCATCAATTCACCCAACACTTAAACGTCAAACTTAACTTTTATAAACAGCCCTTAATACTCAGAATCTCATCAAGAAACTCACATGCATTAAGATTAAATCATCATCCATTAAGAAATCATCAAGAAAACCTCAAGAACACCTCAAATTTCACATGCACATACTCTAAACTCAAACCCTAACTTGACTAATACAATCATAACTTTGAATTCATGATTAAAGAGAGTAAAAGAGATAGAATTTACAAGAATTACACATATAAAACATAAAACTCAGATTAGGGTTTAAAAGAATTGAATTTGGGGGTTTGAGAGATTACCCTTGGGGTTAAAATTTGATGAAAACACAAGAGAGGAGGAAGGAGGTGGCGGCCGGCGAGAGGTGGCGGCGGCGGCTGGCTCCGGTGGCCGGAAAAAATGGCCGGCGGTGGGCTGCTGTGGCTGGCTGGGCAGAGAGGAGGAGGAAGGTAGAGAGAGAAAGTGAAGTGTGTTTGAGAAATTAGAATGAGGAAATGGGTTTACTAATACCCATTAGCAGTATATTTTCCCTCCACTTAATTAAAATACTAACTAATACTTAACAAGTCTGAATTTTGATTAAGTAAAATAAATTGTAAACAAATACTAGTTTAATAAAATTAGTTTGCACTAAATAAAATTAATTGGTAACAATTGGGTTAAAATAAAATAGAACTTGAACTAATAAAATTAAATGAATGGACATAAATATTACTTGTACTAAAATAAAATAAACATAATCTAAAATAAAATAAATTAAGGTTTGGATAATAAAATATAAACGTTGAGAAGTAAAATAATTAAACCCCTTTCGGTTAAAGAAATAACGTAAACGGTAAAACCCGATATAAATTAACTTAACGGGTAATTAAAGTGAATTAAAGGTTTATGAACCCGTAACTTGATATCCTTTGACATCTCCTGCACAAGACTTGACACCGATAAAATAAATAATTAAAAGTAAACGCGAAAAATTTATACGTAATTTAGATAATTACGGTAATTAGTACTTAATTAATCGTGATTTTGGGGCGGGTTATTACAACTTAACACACACACTCACTTAATTTGGTGGGAGATCTCTCTAACTCTCCTAAACACCTCTCTAGCTCTCTTGGGTGTGTATGTCTCACCTCTTTCTTGTATGCTTACATAAGTAGTCCTATCTCCTATTTATAGTTTCTTCACCTCCTCAATTTATGGTGATTATTACACCACTTGTCATAATCCTAATTGGGTTCTAGATCCTTCTATTAATATCTTAGATAATTACTCAAGTACCTAGAATAATCTAGGTAAATATCCTAGATATTATGCTACCTAGAAAATCTAGATAAGTATCTAGATTTTTCTCTTAATAATATATAATTATCTTTCTCTAGAATTTTCCTAGATAGTTGACTTATAAAGTGGGTGATGATATTTTATATCTAACACTGAATGGTTTATGCAAGGGCTGCATTCAATCCTATCAAAACGCAATCTTTTGCTAATTTTGTGAGCATTCTGCCTTCTGGTCATTTACCAAGGTCTCGCTAATGAATACAATATCAAGTCTTACATTTGCAGATAAAAAATTCAACTCTGCTATTTTGCAATCATCCTTGATGCGTTGGATGTTCCAGTAAAGGACTTTCATTTAAAAAACATAACAAAATAGTAACCTTTTTTCTTACGCTCGAAGGCACATTCACATAACAACAAGAGATGGCTTTTTGTAGGAGATGCCATGTTGCTGATGAAAAAATCCTTTGCAAAGAAAAGGAAAGACGCAAAATAAAAAGAATTCTTAGGATATGTACCATTTGATCCTAATAGCGTACACCTAGAATTATTATTTGGCTTCCAGGAGGCAAAAAAAAAATTGTTTGGCTTGCGTACTACTATTTCATTACATTTGCAACCTTCATCGGTCATCAAGTTATATTTCACTTTTAGTATAATAGAATGCAAGTACTATCAATTGTGCGTGAATCAAATGACAAGCAACTCATTAATGAAAAGGTCTCATAATAGAAAGCGAATAATACACTATAAATGACTAATGATAAACATCAAAGTTCTTAACACATTAAGAAAATGTCATCACTAACCCCCCTCCCAACTACCCACCTAGTCGCGCACACACAAACACAGAAACTCACAAAGCGATGAGATGATGATCACAACAATGAAATAGGAGGGGGAAAAACCAATGCAAATCCAACCAAAATGTTCGAGGAATAAAAGAAAAACTTGCATGAAAAAATCACAAAAAAATATTTGACATTCTTAATATGGAATTAAATTAGCCAATTGGATGAAAAGCTGAATTTAACGTGAATTTGTAGCATACCAAACACAAAATTAAATTAAATGACATGAATAAGCTTTAAAATTTGTGTGAAATGATTTTTATCTCATAAGATCATAAAAGGGAGAAAAGATATAATTCAATGAATTGATCGGAGAATGAGTGAATTTGATAATACATTGGAATGATGAATTTGACATACAAAACTATAATTTACAAATTGAGGATTGGAACTGGAGAAAATAGATGAACATTATAAATTTCCTTCAATTAAACATCAACATTGAAGTGGTATTGGCAAGACTTACCTTTCTAGTTTCCATACTTAGAATCAAGATTCTCATTAACTTTGTACATATTAGCTAGCCTTCGTCAACCCAAAATTGGAAAAAGGTCTGCGAAAATACACAAAGAATAGTCTCAATAATATTCAAACCAGATACTATATAGAAACCATCAATCTAACACCATATATCATGATCCATCCATGGAGAGGCAAATTCTAATTGATTTAGATGAAGAAAAGCAACCTAGTTATAGCCTACAAAAATGATGAAAAAAGAGTACTTGATACCTGATAGAAAGAGAAACGGGGACAGAACGGGAAGTGGGGAATGATGGATCTAGATATCCAAAAATTTGCTGGGAGGTGCCATACATTCTTAACAACTGACTCCTGGGGGACCACTTTTTTTAATGCACTCAAGAGGACCAAGTTGTCAAACAAATGGCTCCCAGGTGCCTTTCCGGCCATTTTTCATCGGAATCCGGTGACAGTTGAGTTAAATGAGAATTTTTTTGAAAATGCTTTATGGAATTCCGATACTACCCTCCAACACATCTCCATTTCTAGCTTTTCCAATCGTTGTACTGTCACCACATCTCCATCAAAATTGCCGAAATGGGGACAACAATCACAACACCCATAACCTAGAAATCAAAGAACCCTAAACTCGACTAACATCTACCCTCTTCCTCTCCCTCCTTTATGCTTGTCTTCTCTGTTCTCCCTTTTCTGATGGGTAAGATCTCTCTAGGTTTTCTTCTCATTTCCCTCTCTATCTAAGGCATTGGATGGTGAGATCCTAAGCGTAGCGAGATGAACCGGGGAACCGGTGGCGGTTGGAAACGTAGGAGTAGATTCGCAAGGTTTTATCTAGGTTGAATTCTGATCAGAGCTTTGATTTTGCTCTGGAGATTGAGATAGGAGCCCCTGTTGCTTCCCTTGAGGATGTGCAGAGATTGCGGGCCAAGCGGGCTAAACGAACAACGAGAGAAGATGACATTTTTACAGGAAAATCTTGTGTCGGTACCAAATTTGTAGGCGATTTAGCATTCGAGGACTACGACACCAAAAAATTGCAAGTTGTATTCAAAAAATTGCTAGGAGGGCTCAAATCCTTCAGGTTATGGACCAAACGAACAACGAGAGAAGATGACATTTTTTGAAAATGCTTTATGGAATTCCGATTTTGATTTCTAGGTTATGGACCAAGTTGTCAAGCAAATATCCAACATGCATCGAGACACAAAGAGAGAGAGCAGAAGCAAGGGGACGGCCAGGGGGCTAAAACGAATGTTCGGGTTGAGTTGCAGAAGGACTGGAAATTAATGATGATTTGGTGGTGCTGATCATGGTGCTGATGATGATGGTGGGCTTCAAGGAGCTAACTTCTGTAATTGAATGAATATGAAATAAGGGCAACATGGTCTTTTCACAACCATCTTCAAGGGCATTTTAGTCTTTTCATGGATTCCGATGAAAAGTGGCCGGAAAGGCACCTGGGAGCCATTTGTTTGACAACTTAGTCCCCTTTGAGTGCATTAAAAAAATGTGGTCCCCCAGGAGTCAGTTGTTAAGAATGTATGACACCTCCTAGCAAATTTTTGCCTAGATATCAGATCTAATGGTTGTAAGTCTCATGTCTCCGCAATTCACTACCTAGAAGGTTAACAGGATTTTGCTACTATTATATCTAGATTTTAAACTCAAATTATTATCGACCCCACGCCTGTAATTTGGATTATTAGACCAAATGTAATAGGGGGAACACCACATTGGAACATGTGCTAAGTTCTCAAGTTCTAGTGCAATAGGAAATTAAAATCTGGGAATGTAAAATTGGGAACACTCCATAGTTCTTGGAACTTCACCATTAATTTCTTTTTCAACAAATTAAAAGGTGACATGTGGCATTAATATAGGTAAAAGGAAAAAAATAAACTGATCAAACAAATATTTTACTGTAAAGTGTAGGAATGAGTTCCTATTATTGTAGAATAAATGGAATGAAGTTTAAAAAAATAGGAATTATGGGTGATGTGGAAGGAGGGGACCACCAATTTCATTCCGAAAACAGGATCACCAGAACCTAATTTTTCAAGGGTTTTTGGCTCAAAATAATCCAAAGTCGGAGGTCATGGCTGAAAATAATCCAAACTCATTTTTTTGCTGAAAATAATCCAAACTTTTAACTTATTTACTCGGACTAAACAAAAATCGATTTCCGACGTCAGAATGCTGACCGGTCAGCTTATGTAGACCCCAGTCAGCATAAATTCAAAACCAAAATCAATTAAAGAAATACGTGCTCCGGCTACCCAGTCAGCATTCTGACGCCATTAATCCAAGTAAATAGGTTAAAAGTTTGGATTATTTTCAGCCGAAAAATGAGTTTAGATTATTTTCAGCCAATGACATCCGACTTCGGATTATTTTGAGCCAAAAACCCATTTTTCAAATTACTAGTTGTGCTTTTTTTTTTTTTTTTGGTTTATGAATAATGATAATGTTGGACACAAATTTCTAAAAACAAATAGAAAATAGTTTGAAACCCTAACTCTAGCCGGTGACTTGAACCCTCCTCTCCGTCTCTATACTCGCACCACGCCACGTCGCCACCGTCGGACCAGCGCCCTCCTTCAACCCCGAAGGCACCGGACCACCACGCAGCGACAGCAGGCGAGCGGTGTCGCACGGAACCACCGCCTTCCGCCGTTTTCCGGCACCGAAGCACTGTGTCTCTGTCACTGTGAGTGTCTACTTCGTTATTTCAATTTCAATTTCAATTTTAGGGTTTAGACTTTGTACTGATTTTGTTTAATTATTGATTAGTCTCTGTCTCTGTGATTACTTGAGCTTTGAAGGCTTGAAGGTTTTCTATTGTTCCAATTTGATTAATCTAATAATTTGCTGTTTACAGGGACAGGAGTTTATGATTTGATTTATGTTAAATTGTGATTTTGGACTGTGGACGGTGATTTTAAATTTGAACTGGGATTTATGGTTTTGTTGATTGGATTGTTTGATTAAGCCTATTCAATTTGCCATCTTTTTCATAACC
Organism: Portulaca oleracea; assembly: GCA_029582165.1. Taxonomy (NCBI): domain Eukaryota; kingdom Viridiplantae; phylum Streptophyta; class Magnoliopsida; order Caryophyllales; family Portulacaceae; genus Portulaca; species Portulaca oleracea. The sequence goes on from CM055876.1 coordinate 26,981,928, forward strand.
TTTTTCAATTTGCCATCTTGAATTTTGGCTGTTGATTGGAATTCATGTGCTGTGTTTCATACAATTCAAGATTAGGTTTTAAAAGTTTTCTTAGATTTGTCTGGAATTCTGGATGTATGCACTCAATTTCAAGTAAATATTGATTTCTGGTTGTTATGTTATAGTTTAGTAGAATTGCCTTTCTGTTTTGCAGCAGTCATGAGGGTTTCTTTTTGTCTGTTGTGTAGGGTTCAGATGAGGAGTAGAGTCTAGCATCTAAGAATGGGGACTGTTGAGACGGAGGATTATAAGAATCGCATTGATGGAGTGGTAGCACAAGTGAATAGGGTAAGTATCCTTCTTACTTGGAATTTGGTTTGGGTGTTTCCAAAGGCAACTGCGTTTAATTTAATTAGGGTTTATGTATATGTACCTTTATCACTAAACTATGCTATGTTTAAGATTGCTCCTTTAAATCAGTGCTGATGGACTATCAAAGTTGAATTTGTACATAGCGCAGGAGAGGGCCAAATTTTCCTGGCATCTGAATGATTTTGTAAAATGATATGGCATTCAGTGTGATAATAATGAAACAACAAACAGGCTTTCATACACCCTACTCAACAGGATCCTTACCTTTTCTTTTCTCCTGGTTACTTTTCTGTAGTCGTATTTGCAATTTTGTGTATTCGCAATATTGGTTTAGATGGTTAAGTGAAATGTAGTGTGTGGGTCAGTGAATTTAGTCATTTACTGAGAATTATGTACTTCATATTTGTTGCAAATCCGCCAAAGCATTGACAAATCATGTGGTTTTTGGTCTGTGCTGAAGACTAGAATTGAAACTTAGCATTAGGGTGTGTTACTTTGTGTTCAGGTTCAGTCTATAGTGGTGACCCTATTTTCAGAAACATTTTGGATGATTGTTTTTCCAGTCTGAAGACAAGTAATTGATGCTGGATACGAAGCTCTTACAAAAATACATGTCTTGGACAAATTTGACCGGATCTTTTCATTTCTTTCCTTTCATTTTCAACAATCTATCCCATACCTAATGTCACCCTTGGTATTGAAGATATGGCTCATACTGTCTTATTCCCTTTACTCACATAGTCTCATGGCCTATTGTTCTCCCTCCATCCCTTATCATATGTCATTTTTGGCGAGAGTGGAGAAACCAATGCAAGGCAAAGATTTATGTAAAAATGTCCCGAAATGTCAAAAAGTTTGTCTAATTATAGTTTAGTGATCGATTACAAAGTTACTTATCAAGGGTAAAATGAGTAAATATATTATTAGAAATATTATAGCGACAAATGATTAGAGACAAAAAGAAGTTAGTTAAGTGGACAGTTAAAAAGGGGCGGAGGAACTATTCAACGACTAACTAGGCTATGGAGTTCTAAGCATGGTTCTCAGAAATTTAATAGTTCCATAGAACCAATAATTGTGTGGATATTTGCAATTTTTGTGATGAGTTGTCTAGTAACGTGTATCTATTGTCACTTATTCATTGAAGCCTTCTTTAACGTCATACATCATAGGTGCACAGTGTGATCATCAATTTTACTTATTTGCGTGAGAGAAATGATATTATGTTTGTATTCTTTGCATGAGAGAGAAATGACATTATGTTTGTATTCAGATAGAGCAAAAAGTGCATGAGGTCGAACAATTTTACCTAAACAACAGTAAAAAGCAATCAAACAACTCCAAAGGTGGCTCTGCTTCGAAGGAGAAAGATAAGGATAAGGATAAGGATAAACATGTTAACGCCAAAAAGCCACATCAGGACACTGCAAGTAGGGAAGCAGCTGCCTCGAAGAGAATGCAGGAGTTGATACGCCAGTTTGGCACAATATTGCGTCAGGTATCTATTATTCAAGCTTACATATGCTGTTGCTATTGGTTAAGTTGGACAGTGCTACTCAAGTACTATTAGGGTTTTACTTTTATGCTCTTTAGGCTTCGGCTTCATTTCTTAACTTTTAGTGTCTGACAATGGTCTGCTAAGTGAACTTGGTTAAATCCATGGAGACAATCTACAAGCTGAGATTGGTTTTGGTTCGTAATGCTAGGCATGAGCTAGTTGATGTTAGATCTAGGGTGATATTGAGCTGTTTTGCCCCCTTGGATCTTTTGGGGTGAGGCTTGTGATTTGTTGTATGCATGTTTGTCCTGCTTGTTGTGCTATGCCGTGTCTCTATCAACGATGCTTTTCTCCTCTTAACCTAGTTTTTTCTCCTCTTACCTGTTTGTTATATTCTTCCTATTAAAAGAAAAAGGATCTTTTTTTTTTTTTTTAAACTTGGCTCTTCAACTGTCTGTCAGAGTCAGCCTCTTCATGCACTTCCCATGCATGGGGGGAAGGCTTCGTGCATCTGGGTCCCCGTAGACCTCGCATTAGCGGGGTTATACCGGGGCATGTTGTTGTTGTCGTTGTTGTCGTTGACTCTTTACCTGGCCATAAAGGAGCTTAACTAAAAAAATATCTTGAAACAATTTATGTTAACTTTTGTTTTATTTTGTCCATTTTATTGAGAAATTATGTGTATGAAACTCTAAAGTTTTACCTGTGTTTCGCATCTGGGAGAGGGCAGTGGTTCAAAGGAGATGGAATGAGGGATATGTTCACAGAAAGGTGCTCAGCTCAAAACAAATAAAAAGTGCAACCTATGAACCCTGCTTGTTGCCAATTGCTAGAGTGTTGAGACAGATATAGTGTTACGGCAATTGAAGCTGTTGGGGAGGGGGCAGAAGCCTTGTGTCTCTGAGTTTTGCAAGCTTCGTGTATACTACTTTCTCAAGCTTATAGTGTGAGTGGATCATTTAATCCAGAATGTCAATCACTTATTTTGGACAAATTTAGTTTACTTTAGACTTTGAGCCGTTAATTCCCCAAAGGCTCATTGTGGGGCTATATAGTGATCCCGGTAACTATAGTCACTAGTAAACCCTTACAAGGATGCTGTGGTGGAGTGGAGATGGGTGGGAGCGGAGATTTGTTACTGATGATGAGGAATGTTTAGTGTGAGTTGCTTGAAAGCATCAACCTAGGATGTTCAAATTTTGCCTCTAGAATCTAGAGAACCATTTTTTTATTTTATTGGGGAGTGTTATTCATGCCCAAAATAGAGTTATCATGGTGATAGAATATTTCTTTGTTTTGGCAGCCAACAAAATGAATATTCCTATGGAGGAGGTTAGTGGTCCTAATAGGTGTTCTATGTGCTGTAAGGAGGAAGAGTATGTGGATTATGTTCCTGTCCATTGTTAGTGGGCTCCTTTGCTTTGGCACCTTGCTATCTCGTTAGTTGAAGGTTTCTTGGGTTCAAGCAAGTAGTGTGAACTGTGAAGGATGTGTTGGTGGCTCCGAGGAAAAGGATGAAGTAAGGTTGGGTTCATGACATGTGGAATTTGGTTCCTTCAGATATTTGTTGGCCACTTGGAAGGGAATGATATGACGGATTTTTGGGGGTAAACCTTTGTCCCTTGATTAAATCAAGCTCTTCTTTTGTGGATGTTGTATAATTGGAGTGTGGTGTGATGATAGAAACTTGATTTTTTTTAAGTTTGTTGATAATGTTATTGATGAGAGGACACGAGTCTTTTTGTACTTGCCCCTTTTTTAAATAGAGGACATCCCCTTGGTATCCTTATGATATATCTCTTGATTACTTGTAAAAGAGAAAAAAAAAACCTTGAAAGTTGAAACATCTTGAGGGTTCAGTAGGACTGTAGGAGTATATAGCTACCATTTATCAACTACTCGTCAAAAGAACAGTAAACCCTACCATTGTTTTGTTATTAGGGGCTAGGGAACGAATTTGCTCATTGGTTCTTTTGCTCGGTGTGATAGTTTCTGAGTAGTACTGGAGTTTCCCTACTTTAGTTGTGCCAGGATTCAAGTTATTTGCAGTATGATACTTCAACTTTATAACATAGTTAAGGTCATGTTTGGTTTGTCTGGAACTTCAGTTTCCTTATAATATACAATCATATTGCTCAAAACTTGCTGAAGAAAAGACAAGAACTTTATCTATAAAGATGTTATAATCTGATAGAATTTGAAAATATACACAGCATGTCTGCAGATTATAAGATCAAGTTTGAAATTAGGAGAACATAAGACGAGAAGTCTGTAGGGCTTAGTAGTTTTAGATTTTTTCTGAAGAATTTAAGAATTTGTATAAGTCAAGATGAATCGGGAAAAAAAGAAAAAGAAAAGCAATTCTGTTGAATGCTGTGTTACTGAGAATATTATGCTAGCCCTATTCGCTGTAATTTGTAATTAGCAATGTGCCTAATAACTTGTCTTCCATTTGCTTTGTTTCTAGATAACTCAACACAAGTGGGCACGACCTTTTATGGAGCCTGTAGATGTTGAAGGCCTTGGGTTAGATGATTATCACGACGTAAGTTTTTTTGTTTGTTTTTTTTTTCCTGTTAACAGAGTATCCTATGCCCGCTGTTCCTTCTCTTGCAATAGCACTTCTAAATTTTTTAATAAATGTTTTTCACAAGGCTTGTGGAAACACCCTCTACATTGGTCAGGTTAGATATAGCTAACGAGGTTGGGTTTTTGATAGCCTGACCGTCTTTTTTTTTCCCCCCATCTGAACAAATGAAAAATTTCTGTTTTGGACAATTCTTTTAGTATGGTTTAGAATAGGCTGCAGTAAAATATCTCTCTTAAATGATCCTTCATATTATTGTACTGTTAATCATATCCCCCCTGCCTCCCCCCCCCCTCTTCTGAGCCAAGAAAAAAGGAAAATAAGTGTTTGTATACTTAAAATCGGTGTTTGTACGTGACTTAGGGCATGTATGTTGGTGGGGCATCTTGACTTGCCATATTATACCAACTGCTAAATTATCACTGGCATTTTACTTTTCATTTTACAAGCCTCAAGTTTTCTGCTTGTTTCTATCAGGTTATTGAGAAGCCTATGGACTTCAGCACGATAAAAAAACAAATGGAAGCTAAGGATGGCACTGGGTATAAACATGTACGGGAGATTTGTGCTGACGTGCGATTAATTTTTAAGAATGCAATGAAATACAATGATGAAAAGAATGACGTTCATGTTATGGCCAAAACCTTGTTGGCAAAATTTGAGGAGAAATGGCTTCAGTTTCTTCCTAAAGTTGCTGAAGAGGTGAGATTTTCAATCCTTGAACCTTTCTTCCTGTGTGTTGTGCTTTTGGTTGTATGTTATGTGCACATGAAAAACTTTTTGTGATTATGATTGTTCTTTTTTTTTTTCTTGACTTGATTCTCTTTGCAGGAAAAAAGACGGGAAGAAGAGGAAGCTGAGGCACAGTTAAACATGCAGCTAGCGCAAGAGGCTGCTTATGCCAAAATGGCAAGGGATTTAAGTAACGAGGTGTGTTGAATTCTGGGCCTTTTGTTTTGTGAGCTTGGATTAACATTGTACTGGTATCTCACAAATAGCAAGTCATTCAGCTTATCATGATGAAAAACCCTCTTGAAAAGTAAATTTAAAATACTCCCATCCCATTTTGATGCCAAGAACACCTCTACCTCATGTAGATACTTTAGTAATAAAGTTCTGGCATAGAAAACCCAAGACACTCCTAGTCCCAAGCTAACAAATAGATCCTGGAAAAGGTTGGTAGCAAATTTTAGTCTTGTAAGTATTACACTGTAGAACATCTAACGAATACAGCAATCCAAGGTTCACGTTTGATAAGGTCTGGCTTCCAAGAGAAGGTGGGCTTTGGAGAGCAAAACGTTTTTCTGAGCTGCTTTGCCAGAAGTTTACCAAATAAATAAATAAATAAAATAACTAATAAATAAATAAATCACCGTTCACAAAGCGAAATGGTAGAACTGCTGCTGCCTTTGAAGAAGTGGTCAACATAGCAAAACTAGATTCCTTTGTGTGTCTTTTGGATGATTGACGTCCGATCCGTGGGAAAGTAGATGATGAACAGTGTTTCTCTTTATTGTGATCCTACCGTTACATTAAATTGGAGTTTTGGGTGGTTCATGTAACCATAACGAATGGAAGTTTTGAGCGGTTTATATATTTGGAAAGTAGTTCTCGCATTTTCTTTTGTAACTTTTCCTGAGTTGAACAATTTGAGTTGTGGTTGTTCATAAAACTGTTGTGGCATTGTGTCCTTTGATGATTAGCTCTGTCTTGCATCACTCAGATTTGCCTTTTTTTTTCCTTAAATATTTGTTGGTTTTTTCAATGTCTGGTTTCAGCTTTTCGAGGCAGAGATGCACCTGGATGAACTTAGGGAACAATTGGTTCAAAGTTCCAGGAAAATGTCAACAGAAGAGAAAAGACAGCTCGGAACAGCTCTAACCCGGCTTTCTACAGAGGACCTAAGTAGAGCTTTGGAGATAGTGGCTCAAGGCAACCCTGGGTTCATGGCACATGCTGAAGAAGTGGACCTTGATATTGATGCCCAGGTTTTTTGCTTTCTCACTCCCAGAAATTTTCTTATTGGTGCACTCGGTTGGAAAATTTTCCTGGAAAAGTCGGTCAAGTTTTCCATGTTAAAATTTTTTGCAATGCTTGGATGAGAAATTTCTTGCGGGGTCCATTATTTCTCGCTAAAACTCAGTAAAGACTCCACAGAACACAACCCTAGTAAATTTTGCTGCTGAATCTCAAACCTGTTATTGAACTACTTCTGATCAACAACGGTTCTCCGTTGAATCATTTCAGAGCGAATCCACACTGTGGAGGCTGAAGTTGTTGGTAAAGGATGCACTGCAAGCTCAGAGCAAGACCGCTGGGAGCATGGGTGGCAACACGAATGATAACGACAATAACAACAATAACAACGCGAAAAACAACTCAAAGAGGAAAAGGGAGATATGTGATGCCCTTGCCAAGACTGCCAAGAAAAAGAGCAAAAAGGCCGGAGCTTGATCACTTTCAGACAGTGCATAAAATCAACTTGTGATGTGTCCTTGGCATCGGTATCACTCATAATCCTTGCTCCCTCTGCTTTGTTTGTACAAAAGTTTAGTTTCTCTAGAGACAAATTGGACTGGCACCATATAGACCTGCCACTAATACTTACGAAGAAATTCAGCCATATGTTCTTTAGATCATGCAGCGGTGTATCAATGTATGTGATGGAAACTGTCAATTCAGGCGGGACAGGTCGGGTCCCGATATGTGCCGTATTCTAGGTTTGTTATATTTTAGGTTTGAAAAATCGGGTCGGGGGCGGGTCAGCTTTTGCCAAGCCTAGATGGAATTGATGTCTCCATATCGATGTTGAGGCTTGAGGGGGAACCCCAAACTTCAAGGGAAGTGTTGCTGAGTTGATGCCTTTCAATACTCGTGCTTCAAATTTTGATGCATACGGATAAATATAAGCTTGGCTAAACTAGGGTGAATCTGCGTAAGTTTGAATGAATTTAGGTCTAATTAATCCAAGCTTATAGTTGCAAACCCAATATTATCCATGGATAACAGCAGGCCGGTGGAAATGTGGAATTGTGCTACGCGTACGGGCTCTTGAGGTCTTTTTGCCCTTGTAAGAATATGAAGCTGTAATATTTGGAGCTTTTGCCTGAGTCAAAAATTTGTCCTACCCAATAATCCAAAATTTTCTGGCTTGCGAAAAATCGGTTATGGTCACAGAATTTTCTTCTAAAGTTTGACATTGACCGATTTGATCGAAAATTCAAACACATGTTTTTTTTCAAATTTATATTGTCCGAACCCGATTTAAACTTGAATTTACGCTTTGTTCAACAAAAAAATTTGCGAAAGAAACTTGGTATCGGACATCAAATTTTCATCCGATGTCTGATTTATCCAAACTCAAAAAAATTACGTGGACCTGGATTTTTGTAAGCTCAATGCCCAGGCCCTAGGGTTTGGGTGGTTCATCAGTCTTCTTTAAGAACCCCACACCCTTTTTCCCTTCTCTTGAATAAATTTCAGATCTTTTCGTTAGTATATTGTACTGCTTTTATTTTGTGATCAAAATCAAAACAAGATTACGTTTATTAGCTGTTAACTTTAATTTATTAGAAATATAATAAAAATATAATGATTACGACTTTTTACAACATCAATGAAACGAGTGAGATTGAATAGACCTTGTTGTTTTCGGTGGTAAGTAAAATTATGGTAAGTAAGGTTAAATAGTTCATGTAGGATTGTGTCAATATTGCAGGTAAGATAATATAGGTAGAAATATATAAAAACAAAGCTGAATGGCTTTTTTAGGTCCAATTCCATCAATTTTTGTTGAGGCTATTTTTACTTGTTTATCGTCAACTAATCTAGCTCCTGAAATATATGACATTCTTGATCCTTCTAATACTAGTAGATTCCTTCCAGACAGATAGCTTAATTAAGCCCCGTCGAGTAGTTGAATATTCTTCAAACTTTTCTTGTCCGGCTGTTGACCGGGAAAGAAAAAAATAGGATAGAAAGGATGAAAGATGTCCAAAGAAACCAACAAATAAAGAGAGAAGAGTCACGTCGTGCGACCTTCTCTTATTCAATTTCCACGCGAGCTAAGTTAGTACTTTTTTTTGTTAATCACAACGGTTTGTGTGTTTACATATAATGTTATTGTAGGTAAGTTGAGGTATCTTAGGTACTATCTTTGTTCCTAAATTAGTATCAATTTGACTAAGTTTTGATCATTGATTATTCACAAATTACAATGAGTTATCATATGAAATTATCACGGTTAAAAAGATATTGTACTAACAATTACAATGACACTAATTTTATATTGTAGTTCATTATATAATTTGTAAGTATTCAACGATAAAAGTTTAGCCAAATTGACACGTAGTCAAAGAAGTAGGAAGTAATATATATAGTGCAAGTGAAATATTGATCAATTAAAGTATCATTTATAATCAATCGTTTGCTAAGGCACCGTTATTTTATGGAATTACGGTGCGGTAAGTTGCGGTAAGTTACGGTGCAGTAATTGGAAATTTTTGGGATTTTAATAATAAGGTAAATAGTAGATTGCGGTAAATTGCGGTGAGTTACAGTAGATTGTGGTATGTTGCGGTAAATTACGGTGCGGTAACTTGCGGTACCGTATAAAGGTGTCAGTTTCATGCAACCTATCAACTTTACCAAAACTTAAATGGAGTATATTTATATTTTTTTTTTTGAAAATGAGTATATTTATATTTTGTCATGTGGAACTTTTCCAATACTCCTCATTTCTACGCGAATACAAAAGTCAACCCCCCTCCCCCCCCCCCCAAAAAAAAATAAATAAATAAATAAATAATGAGGATTGAAAAAATAGTGTGGTGCCATGCCGCCCATTTTTATGTATGAGCTCCAACCCATAGAAACAGTAATGCTGAACTAAATTAATAATAAGATGATGCTAATTTTGTGGTTCTAAGCAAACAATTGAGCGGTCTACAAGTTTGGTGGGCTTCATCTATCAACTTTAAAATATGAAAACAAAAATAGTTGCTTAATTACCAACCAGAAAATATTAAAAAAAAAAAAAATTGCACGTGCAATTTTGTCAAAGGTGAGGCATTCCATCATGTAGATCACACTTCACTACTCTAACGTTGACAAACTAATTGCATTATAATTAATTCACTGATTGTGGTTTAATTTGGATGAATAGTTGAATAAAAATAAATCACTAAATTACTTAGAGTCTGCGATATTTGGGAAAGCTATTTTCGTTCTGCTGACTTTTAAAAGTAATTTTGAAGTGCTTACTTTTTGGGTTAGTAATTATTTGGTGCTTTTCCGGCCATTAATTTTATTAAGTGACTGAAATACCCTCATTATTCTTCTTCAAGGGTATTTCTTCAAGAAGGGAAGAACAAGGGCACTTTGGTCATTTAATAAAATTAATGACCGGAAAAGCACCAAATAATTACTAACCCAAAAAATAAGGGTACCTCAAAATTAGTTTTGAAAAGTTGGGGTACCAGAAAAAATATTTCACCAAAAGTTAGGGTACCTCGGAGTAATTTTTTGAAAATAAATATAGAATTATATTTACTCTTATCATCTTTAGAAAAATAGTTGAATCATTTTTATACATTCAACAGAGTTAATGGAAATGAAATCAAGTTCATGAGAAAGTCTGCCTAAATTTGGATTTTTCGTACTATATTCAAATGTAATTTTTTCAAGGGTTTGTTATTGGAATGAGTTAAAATAAAATTCACCGGGAATAATCTAATAAATGGGTAATTTATGATTTTGGGAATTTCCTTATAGAAACGCTTTTAGGGTTTATTTTCATTGGGTCTTATCCGATGCTTGTGTTGCCCCTTTCCCTATTAATTAACGCACAAATTTTGTCCCTATAGAAAGTAGCGAGTATAAATTTGATGTAATGTATACCATTGTATGAAGAAAATATGTTTTGAATTGTCTAGGTTATACTCTTTTCCCCTTCGGCAACAAAAAGTAAATAGAAAATCACTAATAATTTTGATAAACCTCTAGTTTAACCCTAGCTTGTTCATTCATCCCAAACATATTGAGCAAGCTAATTAAGGCTTGATTAATTAGGCATAATTAGTTCTCCTGGCGGTTGACTGTAATTTATAAGTATAAATTTGTGGATGACCCTATTGCAAAATGCATGTCCACTCACTTAATTTCCATTTGGGTTTAAGATTAAAGTCAGGGATTATCCTGTGAAGTCAGCTGGGTTTGAAAATTTGTTCATCCGTCTTACATCACATATAAGTATATACCAACATAATACCATTATAATAATCACCCGTTAGTTTCCACGATTTTCTCTATATAAGCATAAATGCATAGTAACTGAAACTTAATATTCTGCTATGTATTTTTAAATTATTCTTGTCATTATATAAAAATAATACAATATACTCTCTCTAAATTTCGAGTTAAGAGTTTGTTCATTTCAACATGGATTATTGGATGATAATACACTGAATTTTGAGGGTATTGGACAATAATGTACTGAACTTTTTTCTTGGACTTTAATACACTGAACTTTGAGGGTATTGGACAATAATGCACTCAGACCAATTTAGTTGGTGGTTGACACGGTGGCTGTCTTACTTTGAGGTATCGTTTTTCTATTTTTTTTTTCCCCAAAAAAATATATTAGTCATCCTGCTTATGTGTACTTTCTTACACGACAAAAAATTTTTCTGAAAAAAATAGAAAAACGACACCTCAAAATAGGACAGTCACCGCGTCAACCAGCAGCTGAATTGGTCTGAGTACGTTATTGTTCAATACCTTCAAAGTTTAGATATTAGAGTTCAAGAAAAAAGTTCAGCGCATTATTGTCCAACACCCCTAAAGTTCAGTGTATTATCATCCAATAATCCTTTCAACATTTAGAAGGTTTCTCACCAATGTTATGACTTATGACTTGTACTGTTCATGTTGGTTACCCATTAAATTACTAGGAATAATGTTTATAAACAATAATGAAGGTCAAGTAGGATGAATGAAAGAATTGTGAATGGTCAATCAAATGTTAAGAGTTTCTCGAGCTAAATTTCGTAAGAGGTTGTGATTTAGAATCTTATGAGTTGGAGTGAAAGGTTTCAAAACACTTTCCTAACAATCTTCTTGTCCAACACTCTAGCCTTTACTCTTTGGTGATAGTTAGGACACTTAATTAAGGAGGGTACATTTGTACATAGCCTTATTGCATTTATTGAACCAATCTACTTAGATTACAGCATTGGGCTGAGATCTTTGGCCAATGATGACAATGAAAGGAATAGAAAGAGTTTGGGGGAATTGCGTCAAAAGTTAGACATCGCTAAGAAGAGAATTGTATTTAAAACTCGATCGACATCATGTGAACTAATTAGTAGCAACAATTTTGAAGATATAATATCCATCGATTCGTTTGGGAGTCCACGAACTTGGCAATCTGTTTGGCTTTGAAGCTTAAAACAAGGGGATGTGAAAGGTAATGAAGAAAGGTTAAGATGCCAAAAGTAGCATCGAAAAAATACTATCTTTTAGTCATGTTGTTATTATTTTTTTGCTATGTGTTGGACTAGGTTTTGATAACTACAGCTAAAAACTTACAATTCAAATAGCATGAGCCATGAGAGTTGGAATTGTATCCTTGCCACTAGGGTTCGAGTCCTGGTGGCTACAATTTTTTTGATGAGAATTATTTCTGCTTTTAGAAACTCGTTGTGAATCTTATGCTGAGCTTTGGGCCTAGTATGTTGTTGTAGTAAGTCCCTCCTCCTGCCTGCTAGCATGGTGAGTTTATATGGAAAGGGGGTTTTGAGGGGGGGAAGGGTTGGACTCAATTACCATTGTATAAAGTAAATGATTTTGATAATCATGCGCCATTATTTTTCTAAATTTAGTTTAAACCTTTTATAAGAACATTTTATATATCTCCTATAAATTTGTTTTTCTGATCTTGCCCTTGTTCATTTAGAATATAAATTAATTCAACCTACAAAACTTTTACCTACTAGCTTTACCAATTTATCAACTTACTACTTTCCTTATCTATACATAAATAGAATAAAATATAATATTTACTTTAAATTTACTTACCACTCTACATATTTTCATTTACTAACTTAGATATATTACCTATCAACTAATTTATTTATGCCCGGAAAAAAGAGGCCTTATTCTAAAGGAAAAGAGGTGAACGGAACATGCTATAAGACTATTTCAAAATATGTTTTACAACAAGCTTGCATAGATAAATATAAAATAATTTTAAAATGTAGTAAAATAAATTTAGAACAAATTCACTCAACTACTCAAGACATATTCCCCTAAATTTATTTTTTAGTTTCTTTGGAAAGTGCATCACCAAAGAAATAATTATGTCCTGCGAAATTGCGAATATGCAAGGTCAAGCATCCCACATCAAGCAGATGATACCTCGCCATATAACATTAACAAAGCTACCAAACTTGTAATTTGATTTTGAAAAAAAAAATATTGTTCAAATCAAGTTTATAATAATCATCAATAGAAAAATATTAAAATTTTGGTACAATTTTTTTTTCCATTTCCATTTTTAACATGTTTAATATTAGTTATTTTTACCTACCCTATTATTAATTTTGTTAAACGGGGAATTATAAAAGGAATAAAAGCTGCAAATCTAGGGTTTGCCAAAAAGCTTTGTTCCGAAATTCCTAAACAAGAAGAGTCAGAGTCACCTGCTCTCTATTCATGTTGCTTGTCTTTGTAAAAGCCTGCCTTGATTGAAGTTGATGGGCTCGATAAAAATCCCCCCAACTTTATAATTATTTAAATCTTCTTCCAGATCTCACATAAGCCCATTTCCCCACTAAATAAAAAGCCCAATTCATTTTCCAAAATCTAAAAATATAAATACTGTAATGGTAACCCAAATTTCTTTCAATGCAGGAGGTAAGTCCACAAATTAATTACTACTTTATTAGATTTATTGTGCTGTATCTATTTAAGTACCCGACATATATTAAAATTTATCGATTTTTTATGTGATGATTTTATGTAAATATTCAATAACTTTAAAAAATATTGATGAATTTTATAATAATATTATAATAAATTTATAATGAATTTTATAGTAAATATTGATGCATTTTTAAAATTTTTTAATACAAATAATATATCTAAATTGGTACACAACGATAAATCAAATGTATGTGTAATTATCTTAATTGTCTATTAGCCAAAGTCAAATTATTCTCATCTGCAAAAGATAATGGTATTACTGTATATAAGCTTTCACCATGTATTATATTTAATTTGAAACTTGTACTTGAAAGAAATGAATAGAATCGAGCAATATGCTAGTTTAGAATATAAGTAATTTTGTTATTAATCATTCATAATGAAGAAGAAGGTTTGTTTCTTTCCAAGGATCCAAAGAAGTGGAGACATACTACCTCAATTAGGTTTTATATGATTTCTTGGGGATTAATTTAAACATTGGTCAACTTTTTTATAAATATGAAACCTAGCTATAAAAAGTGAGAAATAAATGGAGGATATGTACTTGACCATACTTTTATATATTGATAAAATACTCCACTTGTACGTGGTAGTAATGGTACTATATTCTTATTTGCAAAAAAAAAAAAAAAATTGGTACTATATATTTACACTTTAATTAGTTTTCTTTTTTCGTTTTGGTTTCATTTGGAGAATGATGAAGCATTCGCTGGTCACAGCAAAATATGGTCAACTTTTGACTCCCACCTTGTAAACCACATGTGAGTTTAGTTTTTGAAATTATTGGCATGTCGCATTTTTTTTTAAAAAAAAATATTCAAGATGACACTATAGTACATGCTAAAAACCTAAATATATTTAGCAAAAATGATATTATTATATATTAAATTAAAATAAGATAATACGATTGAATTCTATAACTATAATATCATATATAAATTGCATAATACTTATATTGATTATTTTTTAAATTTCAAAAATACGCCAAAAATATACACTTAATGGATGAGGTCGATCTGATTAGGGTTTCAATTGTGCTCATTGACATAGTCAATACATCAAAACCTTTTTATAATTGAAAAGTTATACTTACTATTAAAATAAGGCACTGTTTTTTTATACGGCTTGCTGTGGTATAGCGCAGTGCCACCGGTGCGGTGTGGTGGGTGTGGTGGAATTGTAGTGGATTGTGAAAGTTGTTGTGAGGTTTGGTTTTAATAATTATTAATGTATTGGTAAATGTGAAATTGTAATTGGAAAAAGTAGATTGTGGTGGGTTGTGGTAGATTTGGTGGATTGTGGTGGGGTTGTAGCAAATTGTGGTGCAATGTGACACCGCAGCCAGACAGCTGCATAAAAAAACAGGGCCTAACTAGTGCAAAAAATGTATAAATTAAAATATTATTTTCATAACGGATGAAACAATTAAGGAATGTCTTGAGATAAGTCACATATCACCACTTAAGTCTCCCAATTTGCTACAAGTTCTTATAAGAATGTGACAATACATTATATGATCTTTCGATACACTGTTTAATATGGGAAAATTTGATGGATGACTTACCAGTGGTATGGATTGAAAACATACCATTTCCTTAATCGATCATAAGACGTGACACTTGAGTCTCTCATGATATTTGTCTTGACAATGTGTATGCTAGTGGTGAAATTTAGGAGTTCTTTACAACTACTTTTGAGAGAATTTTTGTTTTGAACAAATTTACTTGAATTACTTATTTTCTGAATTTATTCTAAAATTATTATAAATATTGTTTATCACTATTTTCTGTATGACCTATTTTACTCTTATTGAGTGAACTTATTTTAAATATTATGAACTAAATCTACTCTGAGCATAATATAAAGAGAAGATGCCCTTTAATCTTATGCATATAAAGACATATATACAACTCAGAGAAATATCTGAATCTCATGAAATAATTCATAGGATCTATAATTCATTCATCATCTGATGTGACATGCATACTGAAAAACTAGAATGATAATAGAAACAGAGACAGATGCAGATCTGCAAGAGGGACCAATTCGATAAAAATGACCAACTTTGTAATAATTTAGGGTTCCTCCTATTCTTCTTTTATGCAAAGAATGTGGTAAGTAATGGATATATATGAGTCACAATAATGGGAGAATATACCCAAAAAGAAGAAAAAAAAAAAGATTATTATTATTTACAGAGCAGAGAATGCATGTGATCTGAAACCAAGTTGCAGCAAGAAAAACACACTGACAAATAATGTGGATGCCTTAAACTCAAGAATCAAAGAGATAAGAGTTATCTCATCTAAATTCTAACCTAATAATTCAATTCTGCACTATATATCCACCTTCTACTTGCATATTCCTGACAATCTCTGAACTCCCAGATATATTTAGCAACAATTAAATTTGGGGGAGGAGATAGATAGAGAAATTAAGAGAGATTATTAATCATGTCATTTGAAACTTCGTTGTATATATCTACTTCATTACTATGATAAACTTTGATAACTATTACAAGAGATCGATGATCGAGGCTTTGATTCTTATTTTTATGTCAAGAGTAGTCAAGGAGAACGAAAATATGAACACAATAATAAGTTTCAGCATAATTTTGCATATTGTGGAAGTTGAAAGTAAATGCGGATTTAGGTCGTCTGATTAGCGGTGACCAATACACTATTATATATTAATCTGATATACAAAAAATTCATAATTTTTACCCTAAATTATATTGGATTATTATTTTTTTCGTGTTACCGGTGGTCGTGGCAACCCTTGCCTTAGCCCCAGATCTGCTAGTGGTTGAAAGTATTCGAATATTGATTTATATATTATCTTATCCCGAGTTTGAAAAAAAAAACTCGTAAATTCTAGTATAAGACCGTTTCACGTAAACTCATCGTGAGACGGACTCATGATGACATTTTTAATATTTTACTATAGCTAATAAAATAATATCAAAATATCTTTTTAATACGAATGTGATTAATAATTTATTGAGGGGTGACTTTTATTAGAGTAAGCCTCAATATTATTATTATTAATTTCCCCTGCATTTATAAATAGTCACCATAATATTATATGTCTTACGATAAATTTATGCTAAGACGATCTTACATAAAAATAAAATAAAAAAAGGTTTTTGGACGCTAATATACTGAACTTTTGGAGTATTGGACAATAATACACTGAATTTTGACATTGGACAATAATGCACTATACTTTAGAGGTATTGAACGATAATGCACTCATAGCAATTCCGACGGTGGTTGACTTAGTAGCAATCCTACGTGAGCCGCCCGCCACATAGGAACAACACCAAGTTAGTCACCGTCGGAATCTTTCCGGGTGTACTATTGTCCAACATCCCCTAAAGTACAGTGTATTATTGTCCAAAGCCAAAGTTCAGTGTATTATTATCTACTACCTTAAAAGTTCAGTATATTATCGTCCAAAAATCCAAAAAAAAATAGACAAATTGATTGTGGAGAAGTTTAATGTGAAAATCACATGTTTTATGTTTAAGTGGTATTATCATTATATGTTTTGTAGCTCGTCTCCCTTCATGTTGATTAGTATTCTATTTCCTTGTCCCTAATTTTATAAGTCATCTAAATTTATATATTGGTTAAATTTTAAAAAATTTTGATCATTAGTTTCTCAATATACATAATATTGATTATACAAAGGTATTATCATTAAAGTTGTAATTAAAAATATTATCATAAGAGTATAATATTGTAATTTTTTGATAATATATTATGCAAGAAATTTCAAACATCAAAGATAGATGTTTAAGGCCGTGACACCATTAATATTGGACAAATAATATGGAAATGAGGGAACATTGAACTTTGGTTTGCCAATGAGCTAGCAGCTTATTCGACATCATGGTAGTCTTTAATGTTGAAAGTCATCGAAATTGATACCAAGACTTACAAATTTTGAGGCTCTCGTTATGAAGATGAGCAAGACCATATACAAAACATTTAAACTTAGGTTTCACACTTCCTTCAGGTCACTATGTTCAATTAGGATATCTCTCAAGTACATAGAGGTCCAATTCAATGACCCACATGTACTGTTGTAGGAAAAAAGTCCCCTAATTTGTTCATTTTTTATTAGGCGTTTTGGACGTTAATATAGTGAACTTTTAGGGTATTGGACAATAATATACTGAATTTTGATCTTGGACAATAATACACTGTATTTTAGGGGGTGTTCGACAATTGTACACCCAGAAAGATTCCGACAATGGCTAACTTGGTGTTGATCCTATGTGGCAGGCGGCTCACGTAAGATTGCTACCAAGTCAGCCGCCGCCGGAATTGCTATGAGTGCATTATCGTCCAACACTCCCTAAAATATAGTGCATTATTGTCCAAGGTCAAACATTCAGTGTATTATTGTCCAATACCCCAAAAGTTCAGTATATTAGCGTTCAAAAACCCTTACTTTTATGGTGAGGTTGGTTATTTTACGGGAAGATTTTTTTGGGAAATTTTTTCAGAAAAGTTTTTTTTTTTAGAAAGAATAATTCACAATATTTGATTTATATTTGAAAACATCAAAAAATTTATAGGAATGTTTATTTAAAATGTCCATACACTTATATATTAATTTATAAAATAATGTTAGGGGAAGTAAAGTTACAAAACTTTAAAAAAACTTTCCCAAGCGCCCGCGAAAGTTTTCCCCATCCACACAGAAAAAAATGAGATCCATTTCAAATTTTTTGTCCCTTCGTTGTACAAATAAATATGGAAAAATTTGGTCAACTTGAAAAAATTGACAAATTTTCCCACGTAAAAGTTGCAACCAAATACTACATATGTTCTATTATAGATTTGCAAGCTAAATATTTTTGTCATTCAAATTAAAGGCCCCGTTCGTTTATGCGGTACCGCACCACATGGTACCGCACTACACCGCACAACTCAATATTCTACCACACTTCACCACACTTTACCACAAATTATTATCAAAATATCTTCTTACTTTTCTCTCTCCTCACTTTTCTCCTTTACTTTTTACAATATCTCTCCTCACCTACCCCACCTACCACAACTCCCACCACAACCCACCACACTACACCACACTTTTTCAAATTTCACCACACCACAACCAATCGCACCGCATAAAAGAATAGGGCCTAAATAAAGTTTCATATAAAACCAATTTGTGATAGAAGAAATATAAGTCTATTAACTGATATACTACCTCTTATTTAAAATTGTTCATGTATAGGGGAGATTTAATTCATAAATGAATCCAGCTAACTGATATTAAATTACCTTGGCTCCATATTATTTGTCATCTTTAAAATTATGTAGTCAAATTTAAAAACAATTGACCATAAATTTCTCTATATATCCAATAATTTGTTAAATGAAACTATTACCATTAGATTCGTAATGAAAAATACTATCCAAAAAATATAATATTACAATTGTTAATAAGATACTATACAAGAAATTACTAATAAAAAAGTGACACAGAAGGCTGTAATAGTCAACAAAAGGATATAATATGAAATGGAGGGAGTATTATTAATAAAGTGATTGCGTTGCTTTCCCCGAACCTGCTGGTGCCCCGCCCCGCTCTGGGGAAAAATCCTCACTCCCTTTGGGGATGGGGACGGAGACGAAAATCCACTCGGGGACGAGGCGGGGATGGGAACAAAATTTTCCCCATCCCCGTCCCCATTTTCCGTGCCGGGGAAAATTCCCCGTCCTCATCCCCAAATCCCCATCCCGAAAATTTTAAAATTACCAAATAACCTTTATTCTAATTCAATATATCTATTAATAGCAAGAATAAAGTAGTAGTTTATGTTTTTTATATATTAAAACCAAATAATTCAATATATATATATATATATATATATATATATTAATACCAAATAACCGTATGTGTTTATGCTTTTTAATTGTTTTTTAGTTTATTTTATGCTTGTCATTAAACTTGAGGATGATGTATTCACACTTGAGGAGGATGTATTATTGTAAGTTTTTTTCCGAATAACACTTGTTGATGTATTAGTGTTTGATTTTGATGTATTATTGCTGGAGCAAGTTAAATACGTTGTATTTTGAACATGTTAAAAACCGGGTCCGATTAAAATTTGGTTAGATTTTAGATAACTTAAAAAAATCCCCGTTGGGGATGGGGAATCCGCGGGGATGGGGATGGGGCAAGAATCATTCCCCGAAGCGGGGATAGGGATGGGGATATACTCCCCTGTCCCCAATCCGCCCCGTTGCCATCCCTAGGCATGTCAAATTCATGGGTAAAAAACAATTAGGTAAAAGTTAAATTTTGGTAACTTTTTGTAACTTTTTGTAAATTCTGGTAACTTTTGGCAAATTGATGCCAATATATCAAAATTAATTTTTTTTTAAGTTTGGTAATTTTTGTTAAGTTTTGGTAAATATTTATAAAAACTGATAAATTTGGGTAAGTTGGACATATTTTTTTTCCCCCGAATTACTCCTAGAAAGAATTGAACAATATGAATTGATTCAAGTTGTCAACAGAGGAAGCTAGCTAAGCCTACACTACACACACAGACGCACACATGATTATTGGGCAAATGTCAAAGGCTTAATATTAGTTTAGCACATGATAATCACAATTGGATTTAATTAGCCAACCATAATCCACTACTACTAATCCTAGAATGTCTTCTCCTATTTTAAATTTATAAACCCCACAACTTGTAAATAAATCATAGTTTTTAATTATTTCTTTTCAAACTTAATTTTAACATAAACCTGTGACAATTGCATAAATATAGGCTGGCCATTTATCCACCACTATGAAATTTCAAAACGGCTAAACACTCTCGCTAATTTCCTCAATTTTTTTTTTTAAAAATTAATAATTTAGGGAGTTGCACATGACACATGTGGAGTGTGCCCCCCACGTGACGTCCCTGATCCGCTGGACACGTGACTTGCACCCTCTTTCAAAGTACTGCCTTGCATTTGGGAGCCAACATTTTATTCACCCTCATAAATTATCTTTGTATACTGCTATTTTAACAATTGATGTTTAAAAGCACACTGTAGACGCTGAATTTTGTATTAGTATTTTAGTAATAGTTTCAGAAACTAAGCTAACCGATTAATTTAGTAGCATGCAAGCCATCCCTTTTCTAGCCCGAAAGAAAACAAAATAGCCCAGCAAATTACGGTCAAAACCGTCTGAGTTCTGGAAGGCCAAAAGCCTGCTTGAGCTGGGCAGGAACCCGTCTGGGTTCCTTGGCCCAGCTCAGCAGGAACCCGTCTGGGTTCCTTTGCTGAATATTGGCGCGGCGACCGAAAACTAAAACCTAGTGCGCCTCCCTACTCCCCTATTCCACTATAAATTAAACCCTTCTTTCCCTTCCAAAGACACACAAAAAAAGACACACACCAGAACACACCAGAATATACTAGGAGTATTGACACTAGTATATTCTCCCTCTTCTCTCCCCCTTGCATGCTACTTCACTAAAGGTTAGCATAATTGTTGTAAACATGTAGTTATTTAACGTTTTCGCTCTTTTTATTTTCATTATTTGCATGACATTAATGATAAACTCGTGAAATTCATTCAATTCCTCCCTCTTTTTCAACCTTTCGCTTTAATTTAATTCTAGTAGAGTCTATTCGTTGAATAGGCGGATTTGTGATTTTAATTGTCAAATTCGTAACCTTACCCGAATCCGTCTTTGGGTTCGTAGGCGAGTCTATTTCTTTAACGGTTTGTTGTTTTTATCCTAAAATTCAATGGCGACTCTATTTTTACTTTGGTTTTCTTTTTCTTTTTGGTTTTATGACCTATTTTACGTTTTGCGCCAAAGGTAAGCCGATTTGATTCGGAACCTGCGGGTTACCCCGTCTTGTATTTACTCGAGCGCAGGCGAGGAACCCGCAGGTTCAGTCCCTTTCTTCTCTTTTGCTTCTTGAGGAACCCGTCAGGTTCTGCTTTTCTTTTTTTTTCGTTTTGTCTTCATGGAACTCAGACGGGTTCCCGGTCGAGTTTCCTCTTTTTTTTATTTTTTTTGTTTTCTTTTTTCTTTTTTTTATCTTTTCCTTAATAAAATCGAGTTTCGGGGTTAAATCAACTTGTCAATTAAAAGTATTCTTGAAAGTTCAACCTTATTTAAGGTTAAGCAATCCTAGTCGGCTCCCAATCACTCCTTAAGTAGCGCCGCGAAAAAGGGTCATCGATCGATTTTTTCGGTGTCTACAGATTGGCGACTCCACTGGGGACTTAAACTTAAAAAGAGGGTAAAACTTGAAAGAATTGAATTTTAGTGTTTTTTGTAAAAAAGGGAGGAATTAATTTATTTCACATTTTTATCATTGTTTTAGGCATATTGCATACCAGGCTACTCTTGGGCCTTTATGGCTGGGGAGCACAAAAGCGTTGGTTTAGGTTTTTAAACTAGGAATTAACCCCGAGAGCGGGAGGTCACTACTTGTGGGATGCACTTACATCGCCAAGCATTTGATCTCTCCTCTCCCCGTGTTACACTCTAAAGGTTTCCTTGAAACCCAAAGAGCAACACCCCACACATTCTTCCTTGAATTCCATACAAGGAAAATGCACCGGGGCGAGAACATGTGGTACCCTATTCATCTCCCTAAACCTAGAAAAACCCTGAATCTAAAGCCATGGTTAGGCTCGTCCCGCATCTGTATGTTATGTGATTTAATCCTGTAAAAGTCGAGTCCCAGCGTCTAGCCCATTCATGAGTCGGGAATCGTTCTAGTCCGCGTAGGAACATGCGAGGTGCATCAAAACCCAGACGGGTTTCTGGCCTGTCAGAGCCGACCCATTCGTGTCAATTGTCCGTCAGCGTGGGTCCAGCCTGTCCGAACCCAGACGGGTTCTTGGCCATCGGGTCGCCCATCTCGGTAATTGTGAACAGGGGCGATTAGAGGAAGAAGAACTCAGACGGGTTTCCTAACCCAGTCTGGCCTTCTCTCTTCTCTTCACAGACAGCCCAATGCCTTGCTGATGATCCTATTCGGCCCTTTATGATATTCCCTGAGTCTAATCCCCATTGCGTTCGTTACTTGAATCTGAGCCCGAAACCGAAAGCGATCGTGACTCGATCTAAGTAAGGACCCAATAGACGATTAATATTGTCAGTCCGCATACTAGGTCCATGTAGAGTTAGGACATACACTCCCATAAAAGTGGGTGAGTCATCCTTGTGTCAGCATATAGGCGTCGTGTCCATGTCCTAGGTTCATATAGGTCCGCTAAGTCATGCATGCATCGGACGGGTGGCGTAAAAGTTCTTTCGAGCACTAATAAGTTTCCATGCAGGCAAGATAACAGACCATCTCCGAGCCCGCATCCGTGACCCACAAACCGGCAGGCTTATTCGCAATCCCAATTACAGACTGTCGGCTCAATCCAGTGAATCCACCATGTCAGGATCTCCTAATCACAACCTTTTTGGGGAGAGTTCTGGTGACAAGCTACCTGATGGGCTATATGAGAGGATACAGGAAGCAATTGCCTTCTGCATGGCAGATCAGGAGGACAGAACCAATGAGAAACTGGAAAAGAAGTTCAACGAAAACCAACAAACTATGAATGGCGTGCTGGAAGCCATTAAACAGATCAACAAAAAACTCGGCATCGGATTTGAGGAAGAAGAGAACTATTATGACACCGAATCTGAGGCCGAAGCAGATGATGGAGTTGGAGAGGGCCACCCCAAGTCCAAAAATGGAGGCCCAAAACCTAAGTCATTTGGTGAGGTCAGGTCCAAACCTGCACTGAATAACTCCAGAACTTCGGAGGATCCTTACGTCAAGAAACTTGAGGAGAAGGTTGACATGCTCACTAGAAGGATGATGAAAACTGATCCGAACTTCACCGACCCCTGTATGGATTTTGCCATCCCCAAACATTGTGTATCGAGAATAAGGGACAAGGTTGAGGTGCCAAACATGAAATTTAGACCCTCCGAAAATCCATCGCATCACTTGGAGGAATTCTTGAGGCTGGCTCCCCTCCATAAGGTAGACGAAGGTCTCTACACCACAGTCTTCCCTTCCACTCTAGAAGGTAAGGCCAAGGTATGGTACCAAAATCTACCCCAGCAAGTTAAGACCAACGCAGATGAGTTATTCAGAGCCTTCGTAAGCCATTTGATCGCTGCAAAGAAAAGGAGGTCACTGTGGATGATTTAACTTCCCTGAAACAAAAGGAGGATGAATCATTCCTCTCTTATTACGAGCGATGGCACTCCATGTTATCTGAAATCGACGAGTCTGTCCCCTTCAGAATGCAACTAAGCACCTTCAGACAAGGAATCCATCCCCGCATCACTCGGCATTTTGGTTTCCAATCCATCAAAGACTTTGAGACTTTAAAGGACTTATGTGTTCAAATTGAAGCTGCTAACAATGAGAAAAACACACAACATTCTGGTTGGAAGGGATCTAGCTCCAACAGGAGGGCCACTAGCGCGCCTAGCCCCCCTCAGAAAACTGTTGAGACTAATTCCATCCAACGAAGGCAATACACTCCGAGGTTCGACTCTTACCACCGGCTGGATATGTCCTATGCCAGGGCATTGGAAAGGCTGGTGAAAAAGGGTATCATCCAATTGCCCCTGCCAACCCCTGAACCTGAGGTTAAGCCTCCAAGGTGGGATGGGAACAAATATTGCAACTTCCATCGCAGTCGAGGTCATGACACCGAAGTATGTTGGTCTTTGAAAAATAAGATCGAAGGGTTAATCCGAGACGGTGTTATTCCTCCACCAAGCCCGTCTCGAAAACCCAACAACAAGGAGAACCCATTGCCCAATCACACCAATGCCGTCTTTTTGGAGGAGAATATTTTCGATCCGTCCGCTCTCATCACCGATATGGGTCAATTTGTCCCAGTTCTTCTCCCGCTTACAGAGGAACTCATCATCAACGGTATTTGGGACAGTGAAAGTGAAGAAGAAGGCGAAGAGTCCACTGACCTTGAAGTCAATAAGCATCCATTATATGACTCTTCTGACGAAGGAGGGGATGTGGAAGAAGTAACAATCCCTCAGGCTGCAGTTCTTACTCGGTCCGGTCGCTACTATAACAAGAATACTACCTCGCCAGCAGCGACCCCTAATCCCGAAACGACGGAAGCCCCTACACCTCCACGAGAAGATCCTTTCCTCACACAGCTGAAGAAAACCAAGGCCGAAGTCACGATTTGGCAGCTTTTATGTGCTTCACAAGACCATAGGCAAATACTGCTGGATGCCTTCAATAAGCTCATGGTCCCTACCTCAGCCTCACCAGAGGATATTATTTCTCACATTACCTCCGGGAAGCCTACCATCACCTTCGGGGATGAAGACTTACCCGAGGAGGGAGGTTCTCACAACAAAGCTCTTTACCTCACCGCCATGTGCTCTACTCAAACCATACCACTTGTTCTCGTGGACAATGGTTCGGCCGTCAATGTCTGTCCGTGGAGAACCGCACAAAAGTTAGGAGTTAAAAAACAGCATTTGACACAAAATACGGTCCAACTGCGTGCATACGATAACTCCCCTCGCAAGTCACTGGGATCGATTGTGCTCCCCATCACCATGGACTACATAAGTAAGAACGTTGAATTCGTCGTTCTGGATATCCCGGCTTCTTTCAACATGCTGTTGGGAAGGCCTTGGTTACATGAGTGCAATGCTGTCGCCTCTACCTTACACCAGAAGGTGAAATTAATCATTCAAGGCCAAGTAGTCACGATCTCGAGTAAACCCCTCAGTGTTGTTTTTGACCCCAAGAAACCCACGCTCGAGATTGAACATAGCTCAGCTGACGAGGAGCTGCATAGCTTTGAGATGGTAGCGGCTTTGAGCCAGGATCAAGCTCACTTTGACTTCGATCCCTACTCAAACCCTAATATCCATGCTATATTGAGGAAACAAGGTCATTTTCCGGGGATGCCACTTGGCCGAAATCCCAAGAACAAGTTGGCGCCAAATTTCAAGGTGTTCAAAAACAAGGGAAGGTTCGGACTAGGCTACAGACCAACTAAAGAGGAAGTGAGACTGACAAAGCTAGCCATGGCTAAACAGAGAAGATTGGACAATCCTCCGACCCTATACCAAGTCAAGCCGTATCCGCGCACTCTTAATGGACAGTTCTTGAGAGAGGGGGATGATTTCCCTTATTACGGCTTCCCAAAACCACATTACCTAAAATCTCAGGGTATCCAAGTGGCGGGGTTAGAAATCTTCAATGACTGCGCCGTCACCACAACCGCCACATTCATCCCGCCTAGAAAAAATCGTCCGCCTTTGGAATGGACCCACCTCGCTGGAGGCGGCATCTTTGGAATGCTCTTCGGGCAAGAAGCGCGCAAGGAAGAAGTCGTCGACCCGGTCATCGCTGCACTTTCCAACCCGAGCTTTGATCCAAGTCTGTTGATCAGAGAAGACGGCGGCCATCGCGAGATCACCTGGATCGACGATGAGGAGAACAAATTTACGCTTTCTGTAGGAGAGTGCAGAGGAGAGTCATCTCAAAGGTCATAGAGTCAGGTTCTAGTAGTCCTAAGTTGGTCGGGGTTAACCCGGAGTCAGTTGATGTACCCATTTCTGCATTTAATAAGATGAACATTTCTGCCTACTCGAACTGTTGTGCCAACACTGATAATAAATATGCTGAACCTTTAAAAGACCAAAATGAATTAACAGAGGCCATGGAAACATTTGAGGAAAAAATAGCAGTCATCGAAGATACCATAAGCATAAATGTAGGAACAGAGGACAACCCCCGGGAGCTCAAATTGGGAAAGTCCTCATGCATAAGGAGCAACAGGATTTCACAACACTTCTTAAGGAGTTTAAGGACGTGTTCGCGTGGTCGTATGAGGACATGCCCGGTATCGACAGGGATATCGCTGAACATACCCTTCCATTATATCCCGACGCTAAACCAGTACGGCAAAAGGCTCGCAGAATCAAGCCAGATTGGTCGAAGAAGATCGAAAATGAAGTAATGGAACAGTTAAAAGCCAAGTTTATACGGGCAGTGCACTACCCCGAATGGGTAGCAAACATTGTTCCCGTTCCAAAGAAAGATGGGCGAGTAAGGGTATGTGTTGATTTTCGAGACTTGAACAAGGCCAGTCCAAAAGACAGCTTCCCTCTGCCACATATCGACGTCCTGGTAGACAATACTTGCAGTCATGAGCTATTGTCCTTCATGGATGGCTACGCAGGGTATAACCAAATCAAAATGGCAGAGGAGGACATGGAGAAAACATCCTTCACCACTCCGTAAGTGCGTCTTGCTCTGCGGTAATGCCTTTCGGCCTAAAGAACGCAGGGGCCACATATCAGCGCACCGCGAATACCCTTCTCCACGACATGATGCACAAAGAGGTGGAGGTATATGTGGATGATATGATCGTCAAGTCCAAAACCAGGGAAGAGCATCTCCCCAATCTTCGCAAATTCTTCCTTCGATTGAGAAAATACAACATGAGGCTCAATCCCCGAAAATGTGCATTTGGGGTTACGTCAGGCAAGCTCCTAGGTTTCGTGGTCAGTCAACGCGGGATTGAGGTGGACCCATCAAAAATCAAAGCAATACGAGGGATGAAACCACCTAAGACAGAGAAGGAAATCCGAGGTTTCCTTGGTCGCGTACAATACATCAGTCGATTCATTTCCAAGCTCACTATGACTTGTGAACCACTATTCAAGAAACTCAAGAAAGGAGCAAGAGTGGAATGGGATGATCAGTGTCAAGCAGCCTTTGACAAAATTAAAGAATACTTGACCCATGCCCCTGTATTAAAGCCGCCGGTACCAGATGAGCCTCTGCTCCTTTACCTCACAGTAACCAACTCAGCAATGGGGGCTATGTTGGCTCAACAGGTAAAAGGAAAGGAGAGCGCCATCTACTACCTCAGCAAGAAGTTCGGCGATTGCGAGAGTCGATACACCAACATTGAAAAAATGGCTCTAGCATTGGTTTGGGCAACGAAGAAGCTTCAACATTATATGTTGTCACACACGGTGCATGTGATCGCTGAGTGCAACCCGATCAAGTTCATCATGGAACAACCCACAATCAATAATCGCATAGCTCGATGGGTAGTTATGTTATCAGAGTTCAGTCTAAAGTTCGTGCCTCAAAAGTCTATCAAAGGAAGGGCCATCTCGGACTTCCTGGCAGACTTTCCTTGTCAGGAACCTCCAAGCACTAACTTGGAGTTCCCAGACGAAGAAGTCTTTCATGCGGACGAGATCACGTGGGAAATGTATTTTGATGGCGCTTCTAACCAAATGGGATGCGGCGCAGGGATACTCTTAATATCACCTGAAGGGGAGCATCATCCTGTTTCTGTTAAACTCGAATTCAATGCGACCAACAACGCGGCCGAATATGAAGCCTGCATCATCGGGTTACAAGTGGCGTTAATTATAGGAGTAAAGCACATCAGAGTGTTTGGTGACTCTAGTCTTATCATCAATCAAGCCAAGAACGCCTGGAAGGTCAGAAATGAATCTTTGATGGCTTATCAACGACGGTTGTTGGACTTGGCGACGCAATTTGAGCACATTGAATTCAAGTACCTACCAAGAGATAATAATGAGTTGGCGGACGCCTTAGCTAAACTCTCCTCCATGATCGCTATGCCAGTAGGAATTTACGAATTTCCTATAACAATAGAGCGGCGTGACCAACCCGCCTATGTGTACTCTATAGAAGAACCCATCGTGGACTCAAATGCATGGTTCTTCGATATTTATACGTACTTGACAAAAGGAGATTATCCCGTTGAGGCTGATTCTAAAGGACAAGAAGCGTCGAATGATGGCAAAGACAATCGCATCATTCACGATCGACTTTACAAGAAGACCGCTACGGGCATTAACCTACTTTGTGTTGATACCAAGACAGCAGAAGAGTTAATGACCTCCATACATGGAGGAGAGTGCGGACCACACATGAATGGCAGAATGTTAGCAAAAAAGATTCAAAGGGCAGGCTATTTCTGGTCCACCATGGAGGCCGACTGTCTCAACTTCGTTAGGAAATGTGACAAGTGTCAGGAATACGCCAATCTACAGCATCAGCCATCTTCCTATCTCACTACACTGACATCCCCTTGGCCATTCTCAGTCTGGGGTATAGACATAATTGGGAAGATACATCCAACGGGCACTGGAGGACATGAATATGTATTGGTAGCCGTTGATTACTTTACCAAGTGGGTAGAAGCTGCATCCTATGCGAAACTCACCTCGAGGCATGTAGCTAAGTTCATCCTGAACAATATCATTTGTCGATACGGGGTGCCACACGAGATCATCAGTGATAACGGGAGTCATTTCAGGAAGGAGGTTGAAGTATTGTTGGCTAAGTACAAAATCAAACATCATAAGTCCTCGCCCTACAGGCCCCAAACTAATGGAGCGGTAGAGGCGACCAACAAAACTCTCGCGAGGATCATTAAGAAAATGGCAGTAACATACAAGGATTGGCCTGATAAGCTTCCTTTCGCCTTATGGGGATATAGAACTTCAATTCGAACAGGAACGGGAGCAAGCCCTTTTGCCTTGGTTTACGGAATGGAAGCAGTGCTTCCAGTTGAGCTCGCCATACCATCACTCCGCATACTTGCTGAAAGTCAATTACCAGAAGCTGAATGGGCTAGGGCCAGATATGAAGAGCTGACGCTTATTGACGAGAGAAGGCTCAGGGCCTTACACAACGTGCACTTGTATCAAGCTCGTATAGCTAGGGCTTTTAACAGGAAGGTTAAGGACCGGTTTCTTCAAGAAGGAGATTTAGTGCTTAAGGAGATGAGGGCACCCATTCAAGATCCAAGGGGGAAATTTGCGCCAAATTGGAAAGGGCCTTATGTCATTAAACAAATACTGCCGGGGGGAGCAGCCCGTTTAGCCACTACAGAAGGAGAAGAGCTAATACAGCCCACCAACTTGGACCAGTTGAAGAAGTTTTACGCATAACGAGGTCGACTGAATCGGCCAAGCAACTAGAAGGTGAATTTCTAGACACTTGGCCGTACTTAGGCGGGTTCGGGCTTCATGATGGGCCTCATGGAACCCAGACGATTTTGATTTACGAGTTGAAGGAAGCTACGCCTCAAACAGATTCGGGTTGTGTATTGACTTTAATTTTGTAAACTGTGCAAAAAGAAGACTTCGTTGTATTAATGACTGCTAGTATTTATAAAGAAGAAATTCATTACAATACTTGGTCTTTCGAATAATGTTGCAATTACCCTAGTTGTAACTAATAAAGGTTCAGCTAAAATATTATCAAAAAAAAAACAACAAAAAAAACAACAAAAAAAAAAAAAAACAAAATAATATAAATTGGCACAGAGTTTCAGGCCTGTTTCATCTTCTTTTTGTCAGCAGACTTTGGTCCAACCCCGGTCTCTTTGGTGTCACTAGTCCCTCCCTCAGTGTCCTTAGGACGATATCTCTTCTTCTCATTCTCCTGAGAGGCTTTTCCTATTTCAGTACTTTTCGGCAACGGGCCAAGCCTATCCTTCACATCAGTTTTAGGGCCCAATCGATCTTTCACAGTGATCCTGGGACCCAAGCGCTGTAATACATCAGCCTTAGGGCCCAGCCTATCTGTCGCAGCAGCTTTCAGATTCTGTCTAGTTTCCTCGGCTCTCCTTGTTACCACCACGGCCGTCAGCCAATCTTGATAGCCAGGAACAGTCGTTTCAGACACACGCGCTTTCGAGGGAGCGCGAACAGTGGGCCGTTTCTCCCAATATTTCAGCCAGGACTCCACAACGCTCTTCTTGAGATGGATTAACTTCGGGGCATCATGAGTCTTGTCAGGAATGCGTTGCCTCAACCCTATCTGTCTCATGCCCCGCTCTGGGAAATAGAATGTCAAGTGTGTCAGGCTTGCGACGCACACGTAGGGGTTTCTTTGATCACAAGTGATGTACTCTGGAATGTGCCAGTTTTCAATCCACCACTGTACCGTGATCTCTCCAGGTTTCTTTAGCAGTCTGACCCATTCGGTTGCTGATCGACGCCCGGGATACTTCCTCTTGCGCTGACAGAAGTTCGCCAACGCCGTTGCCGATTCCGCCTTTTCGACCAGGCTAAGGTGCTCCATTAACCAAACCTGTGCCACAAAATAAGTCATGTAGTGCCAAAAAAAAAAAAAAAAAACGCACGGTTTACCTGCAAAATCAGGGGGCTACCGCGGAAATCATGCTCCGGGTCAGAATCATCAAGGCACATCAGCGTTTCCCCCAGGATCACCGGTACCGGATTGTAACCGCGAGCCATGTCCTCTACCACATGGATCAGATTCGCGGGACCCGTCCTTCGGCCGCCATGGTAGAAGCAGAATTCTCCCAGCAGGCATAATACCAGGGCTCTCACCCGTACCACGGGCCCATACTCTAAGGTTTCAGGGGCTTGGAAGTATTCCACTATGGTTTGAAAGTGCACCTTATCCCCTATTATCGCACTACCGATTACCCTAGAGGGGAGGCATAGCAGCTCTTTATATTCCTTCCTCACATCAGTAGCCAGTGGAGGCACTACTGATGGAGCATAATGGTTCGTCCCAAGAATAGAAGACCATTCTTCAGGAAAAGGAACCAATTCCTGCATGTTGAATCTAAACACATGGAATTCCTTATCCCACAAGGTTTCAGCAGCGCGCAGGAAATCCCAATCTATCTTCACCTGTCTCAAGCTAAGCAGCGATGTCAGCTTATACCTCCCCAATTCTCTCTTTTCTTCTTTAGACAAGGTACTCATCCAAGTGGCTAACTTCTTTTCGAAAGCCATGAAGTCGAAAGGACAGGTTTGTTATAATCCAGGCGAGTTGGTTGTCGATTTTGACGGCAGAGAACCCAGACGGGTTCAGTAGGTTTTGATGGAAGATGGGTTCTTGGTGGTTCTTTCCGGCGGAAGAAAAGCAGTGGCTTTGAGTCTTGTTGCGGAAAACTGGGACGGGTTTTCTGGTGGGAAAGGCTTGGAGGTTTGTGATGGCATGTGTTGGGAGAAGCACGTATTTATAGCACGGAACCCAGACGGGTTTGCTTGTCCAAACCAAGCCCAAGTCGGAAACAAAACGTCGGTTGTCCGAGCACAAGTGGGAGACAATATGTCGGCCGCGAGCTACCCAGACGGGTTCCTGGGTTTCCAATTGGGCCAAAATGTCAGACGGTTTGCTTAGTCTTTTGGATTCGGTCAAGTAGCCTCTTCAACTCTATTCCGGGTCATAATGCGGGTCCGCGAGATAACTATGTGTCTTCGCTAGCCCTGAAACTGTAGTTCGAATTTACTTATAATACTTAATGTTTTGTTTTTCTTTTTATCATCTTTTTCCGTTTGGGGAAGTGGGAATGATCCCACCATGTTAGTCGCATATTGCATTGCATAAGTCTCCCATCATGTAGGTCACATGTTGCATTGCATGAGCATCATATCAATTTTAGTCGTAAGGTTTAAAAAAAAAAAAAAAAGAGAGTCCTTGACCTTTTCTGAAAATCGACCTTTTCCCCAGCTTAACTTGCTTCACTTAGAAAAATCTGGATGAGATCTCAAAAGTTTTTGAAACCTTTTCTTCAAACCTTCTGATTTTGAGACCAGTAATAGAAGACGTATCTGACTGCTTTGACTATCTTAGAAGATATAAATGCGCGTGCCGCAAATCTTTGGGCTAAGTTTAGTTGGTTGAGCCCCATCCCGTAAGCCCACGTTGCCTAAAAGTCGAATTGATCATTTTCATCAATTCCATGATCCCCTGAGTGACTCACCCATTAGTCGCATCTCTAGAACTTGCTTTGTATCTTGCTTGAGACTACATGTTTGCATTGCACACCGTGACAAAGTGATTGAGGCATTCGATTTTCTTTTTAAGCTACATAGCCAAATAGCCTTCCCTACATTGCATTTACCGTTCTTTTAGCCCCGCCTAGCCTTTGCTTATCCCTTTTTCATGTTTGAACCCTGACAGTACAAGCCTTAGCCTATGATATCCAGTATCCCTTTGCCTTGCTTGGTTGGATGAAAGTCTGTCATTTTTGGGAGGGAACAATTGGTTTGGTGTGAGCAAAATATGAAGTCTGGGAGAATCTGAAAGTCTCATATCTTGAGCGAATTTTGTTATGTTGTTCAAAGTCAAAGTTATAATAGAGATTTCTTCTCCCCGATCACCCACGAAAAAAAAAATCAAAAAATCAGAAAAAAATCAATAAAAAAAAGAAGTTTCAAAAATCAAAGAAAGGGGCGATTGGGGAGACGCAACTTAAAGTTCAGAAAACTTTCGACTGGATTGTACTCGGTTCAGATGTTTTAGGGTGAAAGGTAAAGTGCTTTGCATACATTAAGTGAGAACGAGAGTTTAGAGGATTTCATTGAAAATTAATCCAAGCATGGCGTTCAACTCCTCATTCCCAAATTTTACCGCTCCTTACCCTAGCCTAAACCCCATTACAACCCGAAAAAGTCCTTTTGATTGTCACTTGTGCATTGCATACTAGTAGTGGAGAGCGAGGTTCTTACCAAGCTTATGGTAGTCTGCCTCTGTTGGTTTGAGTATGAGAGAAACCCACATAAATATTCAAAAAAAACGAGTGTTTGAGTGTTCACTCTTTCCTATGAGAGTTTTGCTCTTTCTGGCTAGCTTACGTCCATAACCAACCGCGCATATTTGCATTATTCTTCGAACTGTTGGCAGACTTATGCCTCTGAGTTACTTGTTCTCTCCCTTAAGATTCGAAAACTTCTTCCTTTCTCTTTCGAACTGAGTTTTGATTTAGTCCAGATTAATCTTTGCGCTTGCCTGTTTGACTTTGTGTTAATCTAAAATCCTTTGTCCCAGGTTATTTCAGTAGTATATAGAAAGTCATAACTGCATTGCATAACACCATCATTGCGTAAGCATTACATCAGTAGTCTGCACTAGTACATAAAACATAAATGCATTTCGGTTTAGTACATCATTGCATGGCATTGTCATAAGTACATAGCAAAGAGTTGTGCATGAAAGACCATGCATCTTCATCATGCCTGACCTCCACCGCCGCCGCTGGCACTATCAGCCCCATGGGCTCCGCTTCCACCAGCTCCAAAGTAAGTGTCCCATTGGTAGTAGGAAGAGTCCACCACCTCTGTATCACCGCCTGAGCCGGACAGGTACAACACTTCGGTATCACCCGCGTTAAGCCAAGAGTGTTCTGGAACCTGCCACTCTTGATTACCTCCAGGCCACCCCTGTGGAGCAGGCCAAGAAGTTCTCACTACAGGCTCTGGGACAGGCCACCCTGACCATTCCTGAGTTTGCGTTTCCCATCCAGACAATCGAGGCTGCTCCAAACCTCCTTGCGAAGGAGTAATGGGAACAACTGGTTGAGACGGAAGCACTGATGAGGCGTCATCTGCGAGGGCACGGTTATACCCCGTAGATGCACCCGAATCACTGCGAAGCACCGATGAGATCGACCGCCCAAAAGGAAGTGCCAAAACCCAAATCCACAGTCGGTGCAGGAGCGTACTCGGGCATTCCATAGGGGTACTGGGGTGAAGGATGAGAAGGTTGGCGCCCCGAATGACGAGATTCTGGAGGAGTATCCAAATACAGTGAAATGCCTTCCTGTTCGCCACCCGCAGCTCCACCGACAGCGCTAGACTCGGAGCACGTCTCCACCATAAAGCTAGGAGTGCCACGCCGAGAGCCGCGGCTCCGGCGAGAATTCCCATGATCATGAGACCCCGCCTGGTGCCCGCGCCCACCTAAAGACATGGATGATATATTGTTCTCCACAGACCGCTGAAAGTCGTGGCCAAAATCCGTATCTCCATAGCGAGAACTGGTCGACTGACTATCTTCAAGCAAGATACCTTTCCCGCGATCATCGTGCGCCGGTGTACCCGTGCTCCACCTACTCCTCTCTCCGTGCCTTCGGAGAGAACCATCACCCCCGTAAGACCGCCTCGCGTCGGCCATAAAGGAAGAATGTCGAGGAGGGTCAATCCGCTCCGACCGGCCACGAGGCACTTGCGCATCTGAACGGCGAGGAGGATCCACAGGGCGAGACTGTGCATCGTCATCCACGTCCGCGTCCCCGACCACAGAACCTGCAAGGTCTTTCTCGCGAGCCCATTTAAAGCGTGAAGTAATTCTTGAGAAAGCCCTTCGCTTGTTTCCATCGCCACTGCACAGAATGAGGAAAATCAGTCAAAGTTTGAGCAAATTGCAACCAAGCAAGGA
Source organism: Portulaca oleracea (assembly GCA_029582165.1). Lineage (NCBI taxonomy): Eukaryota > Viridiplantae > Streptophyta > Magnoliopsida > Caryophyllales > Portulacaceae > Portulaca > Portulaca oleracea. Next base: position 27,016,597 of record CM055876.1, read on the forward strand.
AAAGAGGGGAATCACCTACCGGCTTTCCCATGATCTTCTCTAATTCTGGTTTGATGTCCTCGCTTGTCGCCCTTGGGTAGCCACAAACTGTGTCCCTAGAGCTACTTTGGCTCTTCTCGTCATCCTTGCAATAGGGCCCCAACTGCAACAAACAAAGAATTGGTCACATTAGGCGGTAATAGAAGGGATATGAAAAGAATAAATAGAGGACTTCTTCCCTACCTTTCTGAAGGCCAGGCGGTCTCGATATTGTTCCCATTCCTCCCAGAGTTGGTCGGGCGATGCCATCGATGCATGGTTAGTATACCAAGAACCCGTCTTGGCTGCTACAAACGCCTCGGCATGCAAAGCTCGCGGATCGTTCATGGTCTCAGGAGGGTCTGATGGTATTATCCACCTTTCATGACCCAGGGTTTGCCTCGTAAACCTCTCACCAAGGCTCCACACCCAACCGGACGGGCTCTCGATCACCAAGCGCAGGGTACTATCCCTATGCGCCGCATTTCGTGAGGGGACAAAATCTTGTGGAATATTGAAGCCAACCCAGGCATTCCAATTGACGTCATCCTGCATAAGTAAAGGAAACATGAACACTAAAGAAATTCAAGAGAAATTACATGAAAGATGTACCTCTTCAAGGCGATCCAGGATGCGGCGCAGCTCATCCAAGCTCCCGAATGGCTTCTTTTTCCGCTCAAGGTAATTCTTGTGCCACCGTTCCGCTGCTGGCACTGTCTGAGCATGTCGGGTAGGGATGGCAAATCCCTTAATATACTCGTACCCCCATACCTGCAAATACGTCAATACCAAGGCTCACGATATAGGAAAAGAGAGAAAAGCATGTAAAAGAGAAAAGTCTCGAAGATTACCTCGAGCACCTTCCACATGCTCGGGCCGCTCATCTCCTGCGGACTCTCTGGCATAAAGAATGGGTCCACATCAGTACCAGGCCGTACACCAACGCGAAGCCAGCGAATGAAGTTGGCATAAGCAGCTTTGGCCCAGTTCCGGTGAATGACTTGCTCTAGGTCGAGGAGATTCTTCATCCAGGTCAAATAAACATCATCACCTCGATTGGCAAACATTATGGCAGAGATGAAGTATGCCAGGAAAATAAAGCGACGTTGAAACTCATCCATATGAGTAAAGTCAGCGGAAGTAATGACAGCCTCGAAGGAACCATAAGAGAGCTTCATCTTTCGACCAAATCGGCGCCGTTCGAGCACCGGCTCTAATAGTTCCATCACCTGGTCTGGCACAACAGGGTCGAATTCTACGTCCTGACCACCCCAGCGTAGCCCGGTAATCATCACAAAATCAACAGGTGTTATGGTCATTTCTCCTACCGGGAGGTGGAAGGTGTTTGTAGAATCCCAGAATCTCTCCGCAAGCGCACGCCCCATTACCCGTGGTGTGCAAGGTTCCCAGGCCTTAACACATTTCCAGAAGAGGTCGAGTCCTGACTCTTCCAAAAGTGTAAGCGCCCAGTTGTCTTCTGCAAAATGCTCCACCACCTTGATTGGCTTCCGCATATTGCCGCCAGTCCTAAGGGAGTCTTCCTGAAAATCCAACATAAAAATTCAAAAAAAAAGAGACAAGTCCCTACGGCAGCCTATCAAGTGACCTCTAGTTTAGCAAAAGCTAAATTGAAACTTCCACTAAACTAAGGGGCTAAAAAAAAAGAAAGTCATCTTTCGGCCCACCAAGAACACAGACAGGTTGCTGAAAGAGCTGGGCCACGCCTTCGGCCCACCAGAACCGAGACGGGTTCCTGCACCCAGGTGAGTCGGGCCACTTCGGCGTTGGGCCAAGACAGATGGGCTCACTTCCTGGGATAACCAAGACGGGTTCCTACACCCAGGTGAGTCGGGCCACTTCGGCGATGGGCCAAAGCAGATGGGCTCATTTCCTGGAGGAACCGAGACGGGTTCTTTGATGGAGAAAGGGGGGCTGGGCCTAGTTTTTTTCGGCCCACACCGAGACGGGTTCCATTAAGGCGAAAGCATTTGGGCCTCACTGTTTGGGCTCTCTCTTTTCGGCCCATGAAGAACCGAGACGGGTTCCTAGCACGAAAGGGGACTGGGCCTAGTTTCTTCGGCCCACCCAATTAAAGCTGGGCCTCGTTTTCTTCAAAAACGCAGCCGGGTTTGCACGAAAAGGGGCTGGATTTGGGCCTCGTTATTTCCGGCCCAACTAAAGCTGGGCCTCGTTTTCTTCGGACAGAACGCAGCCGGGTTCACAGACGGGTTCTTCCTAAGTCCTAAAGCCCAATTCAAACGAATTCAAAACAAAAAAAGCTGGGCCTACTCAAACGGAACCGAGATGGGTTTCTAGGCAAGTTCACTTCCTTGCGAGGAAAAAGGGGGCTGACAAAATGGGATTGGGCTGACAAAACAGGAACGCAGACGGGTTTTTTTCGGCCCAATCATGCAAAACGGAGACGGGTTCTTTATAGCTCAATCTAAACGAATGTGTTTTCCAAAATTCGGCCTCGCCCAACCCAGAAGAACCTAGACGGGTTCGTAGGGGAGATTGGACCTTGTGTTTTCTTTCAGCCCAACTCAGACAAAAAAAGAAAGAGAGAAAAATAGGAACTGGGACGGGTTCCTGAAGGGCTGGCCCAACATAACCGCAGACGGGTTTCTCGGGCTTTCTCACATGGGCTCGTTATTTCGGGGCTAACTTAAGGTAGGATCGGCTTATCATTCACGGTGATCTAAAAATCGATTAGAACAATACAGGTAATTGACATAAATTACTTCAACAATATTAGCTAAATCAACAAGTTAGAATTTAAACATTTCTACTTGCAAATTTACGCTACAATTAAAGAGCAAAGTCAAGAAGAAGACATTACCCGGACATGTGAATGCTTATGCCATACGTGGTTCCATGGTTCGGGCACCAATTCCGACGGTTCCCAACCGGGCCGGGGAGTCCATGCTCGCCGGGAAGACATCTCATGTGCCCAGTTCGCCGCATGGGGTTGAACGGGCGGATTTCTAGTTTTCCTAACCATTATTTCCTAATTAGAAAATAAGTGGTTTGAGCAAGGAAGAGAGAGAAGCAATGGAATGAGAGTGAAGAGAGCTTGAAGTGTGAGGTTAAGGGGAAGAGGATGCCCCCTTTTATAGGTAAACTGGAGGCATACTCACCCCACAAATGGCCAAGCGACGGGCCCCAGCAGCAAGATAATGGAGAGCATGCATTGGCCGGAAATCTATCCTAAAATCTATCCATGCATTGGCCAAAAGAAAAAAAAAAGAGAAGAGAAAGCCGGCCCAGTTGCTGCGTAAAAAAAAAAAAAGAAACAAAGAAAAAAGGAACTTGGACGGGTTCCACGAAGAAGCCCAACGTATCGGCCCAGTCGAATTTGCAAACGGAAATGGGCCTGCAAGATCTCAGACGGGTTCGTTCTCTTCTGTCGAGCCCAGCAAACCGTCTGCGTTTTGAGCCCAATTTTGAGCCCTGCATACCGGCCCAGTTTTGAGCCCAACTTACCTTGGCACTCACCAGCCCAAAGCAATGGCAAATTGGGCCTTGCATTTGCAGTCCACTCGAACTTGGACGGGTTCTTGCAGCAGCCCAAGCTTGTAATCGAAAGCCAAAACGAGCCCAAGATTGTGCTCTAGTTCAAGCCCAAAGCAATGGCAAATTTCAGCCCACTTCCGAGAGCTAAAGCACAATTGACGGGTAAGTTCTCTAACTCGTTCTGATTTTCATATAAACTAATGCCCTCCTCCTCTGTTTTGCAGGACAATACACGAGATACATCGTCAGGCGGTACAAAAGACGAACACACTTTTCCGCGGCCATCATCGGGCCCTCACAATGCGATGACAGCGGCCATCATCGGGCACTCACAATGCGATGACAGCGGCCACCATCGGGCCCTCACAATACGAGGACACACTTTACAGCGGCCATCATCGGGCCCTCACAATGCGATGACAGCGGCAATCATTGGGCCCTCACAATGCGATGACAGCGGCCACCATCAGGCCCTCACAATGCGACGACAGCGGCCATCATTGGGCCCTCACAATGCGACGACAGCGGCCACCATCGGGCCCTCACAATGCGATGACAGCGGCCATCATCGGGCCCTCACAATGCGATGACAGCGGCCACCATCGGGCCCTGACAATGCGATGACAGCGGCCATCATTGGGCCCTCACAATGCGATGACAGCGGCCACCATCGGGCCCTCACAATACGAGGACACACTTTACAGCGGCCACCATCGGGCCCTCACAATACGAGGACACACCTTTCAGCGGTCGTCATCGGGCCTTAACAATACGTGACATCAACCGTCGCCGGGCTAATACGCGGCACTTCATCAACAACGGCCGTCATCTGGCCTTAACAATACATGACATCAGCCGTCGCCGGGCTAATACGCGACACTTCATCAACAGCGGCCATCGTCGGGCCTTCATAATGTGACAAGGGCCATTGTCGAGCCTTCACGATGCGACAAGGGCCATCATCGGGCCTTCACAATGCGATGAACAGCACATCTACATCGGCGCAGGACCCAGCTTCAGAATAGGCTTCTGATTCATATCCAAGGTCATCAAAGACTACTTTGATCATCGTTTTACTCAAACTCGATCAAAGTGGGGGCTATCTATAGACGCTGAATTTTGTATTAGTATTTTAGTAATAGTTTCAGAAACTAAGCTAACCGATTAATTTAGTAGCATGCAAGTCCATCCCTTTTCTAGCCCGAAAGAAAACAAAATAGCCCAGCAAATTACGGTCAAAACCGTCTGAGTTCTGGAAGGCCAAAAGCCTGCTTGAGCTGGGCAGGAACCCGTCTGGGTTCCTTGGCCCAGCTCAGCAGGAACCCGTCTGGGTTCCTTTGCTGAATATTGGCGCGGCGACCGAAAACTAAAACCTAGAGCGCCTCCCTACTCCCCTATTCCACTATAAATTAAACCCTTCTTTCCCTTCCAAAGACACACAAAAAAAGACACACACCAGAACACACCAGAATATACTAGGAGTATCGACACTAGTATATTCTCCCTCTTCTCTCCCCCTTGCATGCTACTTCACTAAAGGTTAGCATAATTGTTGTAAACATGTAGTTATTTAACGTTTTCGCTCTTTTTATTTTCATTATTTGCATGACATTAATGATAAACTCGTGAAATTCATTCAATTCCTCCCTCTTTTTCAACCTTTCGCTTTAATTTAATTCTAGTAGAGTCTATTCGTTGAATAGGCGGATTTGACGGTTTTAATTGTCAAATTCGTAACCTTACCCCCGAATCCGTCTTTGTTCGTAGGCCGGAGTCTATTTCTTTAACGGTTTGTTGTTTTTATCCTAAAATTCAACTGGCGACTCTATTTTCGTACTTTGGTTTTCTTTTTCTTTTTTGGTTTTTATGACCTATTTTACGTTTTGCGCCAAAGGTAAGCCGATTTGATTCTCAGAACCCAGACGGGTTACCCCGTCTTGTATTTACTCCGAGCCAGAGGCAGGAACCCAGACGGGTTCCCAGTCCCTTTTCTTCTCTTTTGCTTCTTCAGGAACCCGTCTGGGTTCTGTTTTCTTTCTTTTTTTTTCGTTTTGTCTTCATGGAACTCAGACGGGTTCCCGGTCGAGTTTCCTCTTTTTTTTATTTTTTTTTTGTTTTCTTTTTTCTTTTTTTATCTTTTCCTTAATAAAATCGAGTTTCGGGGTTAAATCAACTTGTCAATTAAAAGTATTCTTGAAAGTTCAACCTTATTTAAGGTTAAGCAATCCTAGTCGGCTCCCAATCACTCCTTAAGTAGCGCTGCGAAAAAGGGTCATCGATCGATTTTTTCGGTGTCTACACATACTGCTATTTTATCTTTGTACTTTCAAAATTATGCACGATATATCATATATATGATTGATTAAAAGCATGGTTCAAGAGATTTGGTGGATTAGTTTTATCGCTTCGTACGTGTAACTCTTCATTTGTTACAACGAGCAGGTTATTTGATCTTAAAATACAGAGATTGGAATTGATTTGATAAAGTTTACATAAATCTCCTTAAAAATCAAATCATTTTTAAAATAATACAAACACCTAATTTTGTAGAGATGTCATTTTTCTCTTATGTATATGCTAGTAGGTATTCACATCAGCAACTCTGATTTATTCACATCAGCAACTCCACATAACATACAAGAGGCGCTAGCAGGTATCCAGAGGAAAGTGACGGAGCACATGAATGCAACATTGACAAGGTCAGTCACTAGCGAGGAGGTTCGGTAGGCGCTTTTTCAGATGAACCCGAATAAGGCCCCGGGAATAGATGGGTTTCATGCCCTATTTTTCAAACAATTTTGGCATATAGTAGGGGAAGATGTATGGGTTTGGTCCGAGATATGATAGCTGGAAAAGGGGACATGGCAGAGATTAACAAGACTTTACTAGTACTGATCCCAAAAGTCAAAACACGGGAGACAATTGCGGAATATAGGCCAATCAGCCTATGCACCACTGTGTCCAAAATCATCTCCAAGGTACTAGTAAATAGACTGAAAATGTGGCTGCCGTAGCTGATCTCGATCAACCAGAGTGGTTTTGTTCCAGGGAGACTAATTACAGACAACGTTTTGGTTGCCCATGAACTGTTCCATACCATGAAGAAGCGATCAAGGTCCAAAAGAGGCAGCATAGCAATGAAACTGGACATGAGCAAGGCTTATGACCGAATCGAATGGTCTTTCTTGCAACAGGTACTTAACTCTCTTGGCTTTGATAGTAATTGGGTGGGAGTCATTTTAACTTGTGTAACGTCAGTCTCATACACCTTCAAACTCAACGGGGAAATTTGTGGCAATGTCAAGCCTAGTAGGGGGTTACGTAAAGGACACCAGTTGTCTCCCTATCTTTTTATCCTAGTTGCAGAAGCTCTGTCCGGGTTAATTACTAAAGCCCAACATGAGAATTTTATCCATGGTTTGCAGGCTAGCAGGGGAGGCCCAGCTATATCCCATCTGTTCTTCGCCGACGATAGCGTCCTCTTCTTAAGAGCAACGAGACAAGAATGCTCGAAAATTGTTGATATTCTCAACACATACGAACGGGCATCGAGCCAAAAAGTCAATTACGATAAGTCGGAGATCTCTTTTAGTCGAGGAGTTGAGGCAAGAAGAAGGGATGAGCTAGCCACAATCCTGAGTATGAGAATAGTGGAGAAACACCAAAAGTACCTCGGAGCACCAACAATAGTTGGGAGAAGTAAGAAAGAGATTTTTGGGCATATCAAAGACAGAATCTGGAGGAAGATTAGTGGCTGGAAAGGCAAATTTTTGTCAAAAGTTGGTAGAGAGGTGCTAAATAAGTCGGTCCTACAGGCAGTACCAATGTATGCCATGAACATCTTCAAAATCCCTACTACTCTAGTAGAAGAGTTGCATCAACTATACGCAGATTTTTGATGGGGAACTGCACAGGGCAAATAACGGGTTCACTGGAAGGCGTGGAAGGATCTATGCAAACCAAAATGGGCTGGGGGAATGGGGTTCCGCAGGATGGACCTCTTCAATGATGCCTTGCTCGCCAAGCAAGTATGGAGGCTTATGAATGAGCCCCACTCACTGCTAGGACAGGTCCTACAGGCAAAGTACTACGCAGGCAAAACTTTCCTGGATGCTGCGCTAGGTGATAACCCGAGCTTTGCCTGGCAGAGAATTTGCGGGGCAAAAGCCATACTAAAAGAGGGGCTACATTTGAGAGTAGGTAATGGAAGAAATACTGATATCTGGGACGATCACTGGATCGTCGACAAGGAGAGCAAGACAGTTACAACCCAACGCCCGGATAATGTGGATGCACTCGGTCTACACAGGGTGTGTGATATGATAAATGAGGAAAACGGCTCTTGGAAAGTGGAGCTGATCGAACAGACTTTCAACTAAAGGGACCGAGATTTAATTTTTGGAATCCCTATCAGTACAAGATTACCGAATGACAAGCTGATTTGGAGCTACTCAGACAAAGGTCTTTTCACTATGAAATAAGCTTACCTAATAGGTCTTTCGATTGAAGACAATGGGGGCAAGTCTGTGTGGGATGTGATCTGGAAAGGGAACTTAATCCCAAAAGCAAAAGCTTTCTGGTGGCAGTGGAGCTCTTGCATTCTGCCAACAAAAGCACTGCTAAAGCACAGACATATGATGGAAGAAGATATGTGCGTGAGATGTCGAGAAACCGAAGAAGATGCCTGGCATGCAATCTTTTATTGTCCTAGCATCAAAGCCCTGTGGGATGACATTGATGACACAAGTCTGCTGGATAAGGGAAAGGTATGACAACCTAGGGGACTTAATCGCAGAGTGGGAGAAGAAAGTGGATGAACGCAGATTTTTAGAGCTCCTGACACGGGGATGGTTAGCCTGGTTCAGTAGAAATGAAAGCACCTATAGCAATCAAGGTATATGCCCGCTTAGAATACAGCAGAGTGCCAAGCAAAGTGTGCACTGTCTTTTAACCAAGAAGGAAAGAGAAAGGCAAAGAACTGCTACCGAAGTCACCACTACACAGCAAATCACGCCCATCTGGAAGCCACCGATTCAAGGTGTTGTCAAAGCAAATGTAGACGCACACTTGAGCAATGATGGTTTGGTGGGGCTGAGTGTAGTTATTCGAGACAGCAGGGGAGAAGTGCAGATTGCAGCAGTGCATAGACTTAAGGCAAAGTGGGCACCAGTGGTGGCGGAAGCTAGAGCTGTCTTGATGGCAATTCAACTCAGCCATAGATTCAATTACAACAAAGTAATTGTTGAGTCAGACTGTGCACCCCTTATACAGAGGATCAACAACCAACCAGTTCACATGGCGACACCAGACTTGGTGATAGAGGACATACTAGAAGCGAGCAAGCAATTGCAAGCCTGTAATTGGAACCATGTAAAAAGGGAGGGCAACTTTGTAGCCCATCACCTTGCTCGGGTCATTCCACCAGAAGCAGAACAAATATGGCTAGGAGTCAGTCCAACCCAAATTTCATCCTATGTACTGTTGGACAAATTGTCTCTTAATGAAGCTTAATAACACTGCTTTTCCTCAAAAAAAAATAAATGCTAGTAGGTATTCATAGAACATGAATATCATTATTATTTCTCTCACACGCACACGGGGACGAAGCCAAGAGTTAATGTCGAGGGGGCCAAATATTAATTTAAAAGTATTTATCATATAATTAGAAAAAGTTGGGAATTACAAAATTTGCAAAAATAAAATAGAATTGCTATATAAGTAGAATTTAATTATGTTAATATATTTTTATGAAAATTTAATGTATTATTAAAAATAAATAATGCTAATAAGTTTTTATGTGATGCAAGTATAGCTACTAATAACTCTTAATTTACAACCATCAAAAGGTACAATACACAACATACTCTAACTTCATAAGTTATAAATAATTTAATATATCATTTTAAATAATTTGCGCTTGACTTATAAAAAGATGTGATGAAATTATATCATATATATAATTGTCATAGAAAATGTTAAAAATAAAATAATAATGATGTGAAACAAAAAATAAATTGTAGAAGCAAAAAATGAAAGAGAATCCAATGTAAAAGATAAGCCTTTGGTTTTGTTTATAAAAATTAAAAAAACAATACAAATTGTAGCATCAATTATTTCTCTCACACGCACGTGGGGACGAAGACAAGAGTTAATGTCGAGGGGGCAAAATATTAATTTAAAAATATTTATCACATAATTAGAAAAAGTTGGGAATTACAAAATTTGCAAAAATAAAATAGAATTGCTATATAAGAAGAATTTAATTATGTTGATATATTTTTATGAAAATTTAATGTATTATTAAAAATAAATAATGCTAATAAGTTTTTATGTGATGCAAGTATAGCTACTAAGAACTCTTAATTTACAACCATCAAAAGGTACAATACACGACATACTCTAATTTCATAAGTTATAAATAATTTAATATATCATTTTAAATAATTTGCGCTTGATTTATAAAAAGATTTGATGAAATTATATCGTATATATAATTATCATAGAAAATGTTAAAAATAAAATAATAATGATGTGAAACAAAAAATAAATTATAGAAGAAAAATGAAAGAGAATCCAATGTAAAAGATAAGCCTTTGGTTTTGTTTATAAAAATTAAAAAAACAATACAAATTGTAGCATCAACAAGACTTGAACAGGACCTCAAGTTTAATGGAGTATAGAATAACCAATTATGCCAACAACAAATCATGCAATAATATGCCCCAAAATATACTTAATATGTAATTTTTTCTTGGGTTCGCCCCTCCTTGCCCCAATGATCCTCCATCCCTGCACGCATGTATATACACACATTCATATATATATATATATATATATATATATATATATATTTGTGTGTGCGCGCGCGCGCGTGTATATTTCCAATTTGTTTAGACATGACTGAAATTAAGTTAGTGAGTACTAATATAGTCTTAACATATAAACGAAAATTCAAAAAATCGAGGCACAAAATGACTATATACTTGTACAAAATATTCACCAAAACACATGGACATTGCACTAACAATACTAGAAGCAGAGGCATGAAGTCATCAACTTTTGGAAATCCCTAATTTACAAAAAATTTGTTGGGATTCACTCATGAGTAAACATGTCCCACATCGAAAAAGTAAAGAGAAATGGCATGGTATATAAGTCAAGTGGGTTACTCCTCTTAACACCAATTGATTTTAAGATGGAACTTTACTTAACTTGTGTACCATGAGCCTTGGTTGAAGTGAGCTCCCGCATTGGATCTACCCAACAAAATCATTTAAGGTGAACACCTCTACACACTCTACACTTGACGAATAGGATAATAAAGGGCTACTTCCCGGTGACATGTGTAGGTTTCGCAAACTGTTGCGGGCTCCCACTTAAAAAGTTAGCTTTTGCGGGAGCGCGACTATACCAGTACCACATGCAATATCCCACTCCCATAGGACATTGTATATTAGGCCTAGATGGTTTTCTAAACAACCGGTCCTGCGGTAGACACCATAAAGGTTAGGATGAATGCGTTCCTGTAGAGATAATGCCCCTCTGATTGGACATGTCCATCATGAGCACTAATTAACTTTCACCTTTCCTGCATTCGACCTCGCGAATATACAATAGAATAATGCATAGCTAGAACATAACTACCATGTATCCTTGCACCACAGCACTTTGAAGATACTTCATTACATTCTGATGTCAACCAAAGGAGAGAGTCTCACTGAATTGAAGGGGGATTAGGCGATGAAAAACCAAAGGATAAATCAGAGCTAAAGTTAATAGCCATCTAGGAGGCAGAAGTGATCGTTCAGATACAATAATGAAGCAGGCACAAGAGGTGAGGTAGCAAAGTTGACCAGAGGTACTACCTCTCAAAAGAGGAACAAGGCTTGAGGACTTCTACTATCAACACAACTCCTCTAAAGAACTGTATCCTCCCATGCATGTTGTGTTTCCATGAAGGAAAATATGTCTAAATAGACCCAACTAAGAATAAGATCATCCTACGTAATATCTTTGAGTTATCTGCAAGTTAGCTTGCATGCAAAAAGGTCCCACGCGTTGGACCTGGTAGCACGTCCTCTTATTATTTACCACGATAGATCAATGATTGTCGTTAGGGCCATCATTAGCAACGTGTTTGGAAAACGACACTCATGTTTTCTTGGAACGACAGTTTCTTTAGATTGATGTTTGAGTTATGATGTGTTAGCCCTGCCAATCCCATTGATAGAACCTTGACTGAATTCCCTCATTGGATTGATATGTTTTGAATTGGAAAGCCAAAATTCCATGTCTATAATTCTACATCTCTCTTGATTGGTCAACATTGAAAGGCCTCGATAGGATCTTCATCGGCAAAACTAATCTTCTTTCTATGCTAATCCCTATATGGTAAGAGTTTAGGTAATTGATTTGAAACGTGTGCTAATTGATTCTTACCTTATTTGTGCATATTGGAAGCAAATAATTTTGGAAAGAATTAGAATCCTTGTTGGGAAGATGCAACAAATCTTCACAAGAATTTTGGACAACGTCAATCTCTAAATATGGAAAGAAAATCTTGATTGATTACGATGACTTGGAGCAAACAAATTCGGAAAGAATCAAGCTACAACTACGGAAAAGATATATGATTGAAGATTTTAGCAGATTTTTGTCAGGGATCAATTCCAAAATATTTAAGCTCTAATTATGGAAGGAAAAGAAGGATTGATTACACTTTCCACTATATTCTGGAGTTCCATTTCAAGCTGCAAGTCTCCAACGGTCATACTACTCTTTGGCTATAAAAAGAAATTGAAAGCAAAGAAGAAAAGTGAGGGAGTTACGCCACTCCATAAGAGAGAATTGTTTACTCCTATTCTATTGTATCAATTTCTTTGTTCTTAAAGTTTACATATATCCAATAGGACTTGTGTTAAGAGAATTGGGAACTCTCTTAGGTAGCTAAGTGTTGATGCTTAATAAGTTGTAGATCAAGGTTGTATTGCCTTGATTGAGTCGTAGATCAATGGGGTATGTCTCTTTGATCAACTATTGTAAGCTTGCCTTGGAGGTACTCAAGGAAGCCGAGATTGACAACAGTTTGTACTTCTTAAGTGAATAGGAAGTGAAACGGTTCGAAATCCTAAGTGAAGAGGAGCTTAGGTCAAGTGACGTAGCCTTGTTGGAAGGGTGAACATCGGCTAAATCCCTATGTTTTATCTTCTTTATGTTTTGCCTTTCAATCTTTGTTTTTATGCCTTGGCCTTCGTTGTGCTAAGGAGATTGACTAACGTATGTGTTTAAGTGTGGTAGTCCTTGACCCCTCCCACTAGTATTTTTCATTGTGACTGATTTGAAATGGTTTGTAAGGTTGGGTCGCCACTCGTTGAGGTGACGAACCATTGGAATCCCAAATGCACCTAGCAGCAGCCACCCTAGTGACTAATCAACCGAATGGCAGCCTAACACCCCCCTCAACATCCCCAACGTGTCCTTTTGGAATTCCCATGCTAATTTTTTCTCTACCTTCCCTAATGTGGTTTATCTCTTGTAATAACTCATGTGATAGTACGTCAGCCCCTATAAATCCTATTTTAGGCATTCATTATTGCCCCTTTTAGGGGCACTTACTATCTGATTGTTAGACTTAAAGTGGCTGCAAATGGACATATCAATTAAAGTTTGAAGGGTGCACCCGATTTGGTGGCTTACAACATGGCTTGTATCCCCAACATTGCTACTGCAAAAGGGATTTGAAACTCAATTTTTATGGAATCCAATCAGAATTTGAGGCAGCAAATTACAAGAGACGATGGATGAAAATCCAAAGAATCCCCACCGAGCTTGTTTGATTACGATTATATTTTACATGGAACACATCACGACGAGTGTGCCCAAGGCAATTAGAACACCTTTCAATATGACAATCATACTCTACGCTCTCTCGATGACACTTAATGCAACCCGGAAGGCAAATCATTATGATAATAACATTTCTGCCACCTGTTTGGTGTTCATCGTCCCAACCCAAGAAAGTTTCACACCTCCAACATCTAAAGGATCCCCCACTGGAATTTTTGCTCAATCGGGACACCAATTCCATTGACGTTGCAACCACAACATATGACATGACCTGTGCGCAAAGAGTCGTGATCGAACCTTGAAGTTGACATCTTTGGGATGATGTCAAAGTTTGTCGGAACTTGCTGGTACCTTACTCTATTGGTCGGGAAAAGCAAGGGGTAAGATGTGGTTGATGTTGATTAGAACACCTAATGTGAGTGAGGGCAAGCTAAGGGATCCGAGTAGGACAATCTAGGCTTTGAATATAATTTTGAAAATGACATAAGGGTGGGGGGGGGGGGGGGGAGGGAGAGTTTAGGATATGTAGTCATGGAATGAAAAAATAAAAAATGACAAAATTAATCTCCAATTAATAGTATCATCTACACCATAATCTAAATAAGCAAAATCCACAAATCACTTGTCGATCGTGTGGAAAAAATTTAACAGAACTAAGGATGGTTTGAGATTTAAACCACTCTCGCATGGACAACGACTTTACACACTGCTTTTCCTAATTATCCGATGGTCAGTGCAATTTATTAGGTGCACCTGACTCATAGCATGTGCTCCAAATATTTATGATTGTTCATCCACATATATTAGGCTGTTCACTTTTATTATTATTGTTAGAGAAAAGTGAGTAGCAAGGTAACAGCGGAAGCGAATAATAGAATCGAAAACGAGATGACGGATATTACGACAAAATTTAGGAACGAAAAATAAGCGATAAAATCAAACACCAAAATTACGTGGGAAACCGAAGAACTCGGAGAAAAACCCACGGACGGCGACAACCAGAAAATAATCCACTATGAGAAAGGAGGAGTACAACCTGATCACTATCACAGGGTGTGATACGATCCACAAAGGAGATTACAATAACAATCTCTCAACACTCAACTCACAATCTCTCAGGATACACTGGGGAAAATATTGGTGAGGCCCCTTTCTCTCTCAATATTTTCTCTCTCTAGCTCTCTGTGTTTGCCGATGTGTTTTTGGTGGAGAAACATGCACCCTATTTATAGGGAGAACTCCCTATAACCTAACTTGACTCCCACTCCAAATAGATTTAGAATCTAATACAATTAGGAAACCCAACACAATAAGGAAACCTAAATAATATCCTAATACAATTAGGAAACAAATAATTATGAGATCAAGAGATTTGGTGATTTTAGGACACTTTCCTAACAAACTCCACCTTGGACTAAAATCAACGAATCATCGGTCCAGATAAACATCTTGACTGTCGCCATCAACACGCCCCTCCGCAGGGCTCTCAAATGCTTAGAACACCAACTAAGTCCAAACAATGTTCGAACTTAGCTATAGATAGAGGCTTGGTTAACATGTCTGCATGATTATCAGAAGTATGAACCTTCTTCACCGCGATCTCTCCTACAGCAACTATATCTCTGATGAAGTGATACCTGACGCTTATATGCTTGGTCTTCGAATGATAAGTGTCATTCTTTGTCAGATGTATAGCACTCTGACTGTCTGAATAAACCACAGTCTCACCCTGTGGTACTCCAAGCTCCATGACCAATCCCCTCAACCAGATGGCCTCCTTCACTCCTTCCGTTGCAGCAATATATTCAGCCTCTGTAGTAGACAAGGCTGCTATAGATTGAAGTGAAGCTTTCCAAGATATTGCTCCTCCACACATGACGAACACATACCCTGAAATTGAGCGTCTCCTATCCAGATCTCCACCATAATCAGCATCAACATAACCTGCAACATCAGACGTTGCAGCACTACCTCTATCATACAGGATGCCCTTCTCCAAAGTACCCTTCACATAGCGAAGGATCCACTTCACTCCTTCCCAATGCTCCTTCCCTGGATTCTGCATGTATCTACTCACCACACTAACTGCGTGGGACAGGTCAGGTCTAGTACACACCATAGCATACATCAAACTACCAATTGCACTAGCATAGGGAATATTAGACATCCTCCTTACCTCCAAATCAGATTTAGGACAGTTCTCACCAGACAACTTGAAGTGTGCAGCTAAAGGAGTTGAAACTGCTTTACAGTTTCTCATGTTGAATCTGTCCAACACCTTCTTCAGATATTTCTTCTGAGACAGGAACAACTTCCCTGCCTTTCTATCCCTTTGGATCTCCATACCCAAAATCTTCTTCGCCGCTCCGAGGTCTTTCATCTCAAACTCCTGGTTGAGTTGAGATTTCAGTTTCTTTATTAGTGACATGTCCCTGGAGGCAATCAACATGTCATCAACATATAATAATAAATAAATAAAAGACCTTTCTTCAAATTGTCTGTAATACACACAGTTGTCATAGTGGCTTCTTGTGTACCCTTGCCCTATCATAAAGGTATCAAACCTTTTGTACCACTGTCTGGGTGCCTGTTTAAGTCCATACAAGGACTTCCTCAATCTGCATACCTGCCTCGCTTCCAGAACGATGAAACCTCTCGTCGCCTCATATATTTCCTCCTCCAACTCGCCATGGAGGAAAGCTGTCTTGACATCAAGTTGCTCCAACTCCAAATCAAATAGAGCAACAAAGGCAAGCAAGGTGCGGATCAACGTATGCCTCACGACTGGCGAGAACACTTCGTTATAGTCGATTCCTTCTTTATGGTTGCAACCCCTTACCACTAATCTGGCCTTCCACCTTGCACTTTCTACACCAGGGATACCTTCTTTTCTCTTGTACACCCACTTCGCAGTAAGAGCTCGTCGCCCTTAGGCAACTCACATAGCTCCCATGTATGATTTTTCTGGAGACTCTCCATCTCCTCTTGCATAGCTCCTATCCAATTTGAGGCATTCGGACAAGAGATGGCCTCCTGATAGGTAGAAGGTTCAGCACCTTCAGGAGTCTCCTCTGCAACACTCAGCGCATAAGCAATCATAGCATCATCTTCTTCATTATATCGCGTTGGTCTCCTGATCTCCCTCCTGGGACGATCTCTAGCAATGCATGGTTGTTCCTCCACTTGAGGAACATTCGTCTCAATCTCAGGCTCATCAACCTTAGTTGGTTCAGGAGCATCAGTAGTTTGCTCCTGATTGCAGGTTCCAGCAGCTCCACCTTGAGCCTGATCCACCTCGAACACCATTCTTCCTGCATCCTTCTCCTGATTTCCTGCATCATCAGAAGTACCGGTAGATTCCATTCCAGATAACATAGCAGTTTCATTAAAGGTTACATCTCTAGACTGAATAACTTTCATCAAATCAGGACACCACATTCTATATCCCTTAGACTCAGACCCGTAACCTAGAAACATGCATTTAACAGCCCTGGGAGACAGCTTCCCATCATTCACATGCACATATACAGGACACCCAAAAATTCTCAAATTAGAATAATTAACTGGATTACCTGTCCATACTTCCTCTGGAATTTGGTATTCGATAGAGGCATGAGGTGATGCATTCAGTAGTAGTGATAGATATCACCTGCCCGAGCGATTTGTTCTTCCAAAGCCCTGCATTCGAGAGCATGCGGCGGGCTTTCCAAGAGTGTCTGTTGATTCTCTCGGCTACCCCGTTTCTTTGAGGCTTACCCACCAAGGTTCGATGCCTCGCAATCCCGCTCGCAGACCAAGAAATTCGAATCAACAAACTCCAACCCATTGTCCCCCGAGTTTCTTGATTTTCTGCCTGTCAGTTCTCCACCAAAGCTTTGAACTTCTTGAAATATGAGAATGCCTCATTCTTGTGCCGCAGGAAATAAACCCAAGTCTTCCTCGAGAAGTCATCCACGAATGTCAACATGTAGCGCTTGCCACCCAGTGATGGCACTCTAGCAGGACCCCATAAATCTGAATGAATATAATCAAGGATCCCTGATGTTGTACGTTTAGCCCTTGAAAAGCTAACCCTCTTCTGTTTCCCGTAGACACAGTGATTGCAAAACTCCAACTTGCCGATCTTTGTGCCTTCAAGGTATCACTTCTTGCTCAACATTGACATTCTCTTCTCGCCCATTTGGCCTAGTCTCATGTGCCACAGTTTTGTGCTGTCGGACTCATCAAGATTTAGACGCCAGCTGCAGATCTTGTCACTTTGTAGACCCTGCGCAGGATGTATAGGCGCCTTCTTGATTCCTTCATAAGAACCATGGAACCCCGCACACTTTCAAAACACCATCTTCTCCTTTGTACTGCGGTAGCTTCAAGAGTACCCAAAGAAATTAAATTTTGAGTCATGTTAGGGATATGACGAACCTCCTTGAGAGTTCTAACGATGCCATCATGAGTCTTGATTTTGATGCTACCGATTCCTGCAACCTTGCAGGCTGTGTCGTTACCCATGACTACGACCCCGGTGTCAACACTCTCATAAGACTTGAACCAGTCCTTATGAGGACACATATGATAGGTGCACCCCGTGTCAAGAACCCACTCATCTCTAGCTATCCTACTCGATGTGGTAGCCAAGGCATCATCCGTAACTACAAACCCATCACCATCTGACTCGGACTTCACGCGGTTTGAGGTACCAAGTTTGGTGTGATTATCCTTACCCTCCTACGGTCTCTCTCTGTTTGCCCAATGCCTCTCTCTATATGCCCCATCTTACTATAATAGTTACACTTCTTATTCTTGTGAGGATTCCTAGACTTTGAACGGTGTTTAGACCTCCCTCTAGACCCGTTTCCCTTACGTTCAGTATTTCTACCCTTACAACCATAGCATCACCACCCTGGTCATCACCATCGGTATCAAGTTTCTCCTTAGACGAAACTAGCCTTTACTTCACTAAGGTTAAGGTCACCACGATTCCCATACAACATGATTTCCTTAAATTGTTTATGTGATGCAGTAGGACAATTAAATGAAAAGCCTTATCCTCATCAGTGTGTTTTATATCCATTGATTCCAATTCTGTAATAATAGAATCAAATTCACTAAGATGTGCCTGAATAGAAGTACCTTGGGGCATCTTCAACCTGTAGAATTTCTCCTTCATTCGGTACTTGTTTGCACGACTCTTCGACATGTACAGCTCTTCCAGTTTGGTCCAAAGCACCCGAGGTTTCTCGATATGCATCACCTCTCTCTAAATGTGCTCTGCCAAGGTGAATCCTCGCAGAGTCTTGTCTTCAAGCTTCTTCCACTCCCTTGGAGTCAGATTCCCCTTGATATCCTTCTGGAGTTTTTGGAATTCATCATCGCCCATTGTCGCATCAGTCTTCGTGTCGGGATACTCAATTACATCCCATAACCCGTGCTGAATCAGGACCGCCTTCATCTGCAGTCTCCACATAGTAAAACTCCTCGTTCCATCAAATTTTGGAATATCGCACTTCATGATTGAAGCCATCTCCACCTTGCTCTGATACCACTTGTTAGAGAAAAGTGAGTAGCAAGGTAACGTGAGCGAATAATAGAATCGAAAGCGAGATGACGGATATTACGACAAAATTTAGGAACGAAAAATAAGCGATAAAATCAAACACGAGTCATTGGGAAACCGAAGAACTCGGAGAAAAACCCACGGACGGCGACAACCAGAAAATAATCCACTATGAGAAAGGAGGAGTACAACCTGATCACTATCACAGGGTGTGATACGATCCACAAAGGAGATTACAATAACAATCTCTCAACACTCAACTCACAATCTCTCAGGATACACTGGGGAAAATATTGGTGAGACCCCTTTCTCTCTCAATATTTTCTCTCTCTAGCTCTCTGTGTTTGCCGATGTGTTTTTGGTGGAGAAACATGCACCCTATTTATAGGGAGAACTCCCTATAACCTAACTTGACTCCCACTCCAAATAGATTTAGAATCTAATACAATTAGGAAACCCAACACAATAAGGAAACCTAAATAATATCCTAATACAATTAGGAAACAAATAATTGTGAGATCAAGAAATTTGGTGATTTTAGGACACTTTCCTAACAATTATAATTATTCAGCCGAAAATATATGAAGCACATATTCTAGACTCATGACATATATTCGATCCTCAGTCCTTGTGATCATTGTCATCACATGCACATTTGATCTAACCAGATGTATATAAATGCAGATATGTGCGTTGCTTGTAAGCAACATAATGATTCATGAACTCCCAATCTATTGGAAGGTGGAACTACCTAAAGGAACTCCAAAACAAGCCATGATTGTCCGTCCATGCTTGACAAGTGTGTGCTTGTACGTACTCTAATCAATCACGCTATTTACCAACAGTTCATTATCCTTTTTGGTGTTGAGGATATACTCATTATATAATATGGTTCATTACTTTAAGTTTATTCTTCTAGTATTGACCATACAGTTTTATAAAACTATAATCTTGCTTTCCTCCAAGCTCCAATAAAAATAAATAAAATATTACCTTTGTTTCAATTTATTTGTTCAAGTAATTAATTTCTTTGCTTTTTTTTATTTGTTTCTTTTATAATTGTAATGATTATCATTTCTATTTTACTCTTATTAAATGAATTTGTTTAGAATTTTAACAATTTTTAATCTTTTTATGCAAAGAATTTTAAAAAGTAAATTTGACAATTAACAAATTTAATTTTTACTATATTACCAAGGTGCATTGACCTTGTAAAAATAGATAAATCCACGATTAAAGTGACACGGAGGTAATAGTATAAGAAAGGGCTTTATAATAATCTCATATGATTGGGAAATGTGGGAGTTTGAAGTTGATGACATCATTGCATGTATTATTAACCTAGCTATTTAGGTAGGCTCCTCTGTTTACAGGTGTCAGTGTTGTCTGACATGGAATTCCAACAAATTAAAGATATTCTTTTTATTTTTTTATGGTTCCACTAATATTGTATATTTATAAAGAAAATTAACAACACTAGCTCATATTAGAGCTTAATTTAATGGATAATAAGCTTGGAAGTTGTCTACATGGAGTAGATAAATATGACATTTTTTACTTGCTCTTTTGTGAAATTGATTAGAGTATGAAATTTGCTCTCTATATAATATTGAATACTTTTTAATTAATAATTTTCTTTTTGGTTGAGAATTGGGTGTTTTAATATCCATATTTATCTCTGTTGAGATAAACATATGTTGAAATTTTCAAAATATTTTTCTGTCCACTCCGTGTATAATAGAGATCTTGAATTTTTTAAAGTCTAAATTAAATTATTCGACATAATTACTCTTTCTTGTGTGTTATCTATACTCAAATTTGTTAATGATCTACAATACTCAAATTCAAATATGATAGTCGGATGAATTAAACGAATGCATAAACATAAATTGATCAATCGGCGTTAGTTAAGAGTTTTGTAATCTTTCTTTCTCACTTTTGCTTGTGTTATTTTAATTGTTGTCTTCTTAATTATACTTTTCTATAAAGCTGTACTATAGTAATAATTTTGAGATGTATGCATGAAGTTAATAGCGTTTAGCTATACTATGTGAACAATAGCTAAAAGAGATATATCAATGTTAATTTAAAGTCTCATTCTTTTATGTAGTAGGTTGGGGTGCGATACCACACCGCATCGCATTCTTTAATTTTCCACCACACTTCACCACACTACACCACAATCATTATTAATATATATATTTTTTTCATTTTTCTTTCTCCTCTACTTTTCACATTCTCTCTCTTAATCTATACTTTTATCACAACTCACTACACCATTTTTAAATTTCCCTGCACCACACCATTACCAGACCGCAACCAACCGTATAAAAAAAGACAGGGTAGGTTAATAGGTTTAAATGATATATAACAAAATATATGAATAAGGGAATCAAAGAGATAGGCATCACATGCAATCAAATAGAAACATACAAATGAATTGATAAAGTAGGCAAACTTTACACTTGAAATTTGCATGTGCAAAAGGGGAGAATATAGATCATGTACACTCAAGCAAATTCAAGTAAACCTAATTAAAATGGGGTAAAAAAAAAGTTAAAGCTACCCTTTAAATTATTTAAATTTAGATGCCAATTAAAAAGGGCTTTTTTGGTGGGGTAATTTTATTCGTTTATTCTTTTTCTTTCTTCTTCTTTTCTTCCCTTTCTTTTTCTTTCATCCTTAAAGGATAAATTAAGAGCAACAAGGACAAGGAAGGAATACAATCATGTGATGTGAGTAGGAATAACAACACAAAGTTTTTGTTACATATATTTTATCCATACAAAAGTAGATATGTGTTAATAACTTTAAAAAAGAAATTAAGGAGGTATGGCTGGATTAGATTCTTAAGTTTCTTTTTATCAACATTTGTTTTTGTGCTTTTTGTAATTAACTTTTTTTAAAGTCAATTTTGCATTTAGCTAGTTACAGATCTTAACATGAGATTTATTTACTGGTTAAGTATAAAATAAGATCAACTATATAGTTGTATTAACATAGGCATCATTTAGGCATGCAATATCTTAATTATGTTTTCAGAGCATAACATAGTCACGAAGGTTAACTTTTAAATTTTGGTGGAAGTAAAATATTTTTTAGAAGTGAAAATTATGAGGTTGATATATAGGTTATACCTGTCATGAGTTTCGACTAGTTTGGTTTCGGTTTGTTAAGTTCATCAATCTTTATATACATCTAAAATAGGGGTCCAGTAAACATGTCAAATTTATCTTGTCTAAAATAATTTGGATCAAATTAGTTTCCTATTATAACTATCATAATACAGAAAATATTCAGTCATTGCTTCTTATAATTTCGATAGTTTATTATTTTATGATCGTTAGAAACTTTCAAAAGTTGTTAAAACTCAGTGTACAGATTTCATATACGTTGCAGAAATGGTAGCTAAATGCATAGACTATAGAAAATTACGTTCGTACAACAGCTAGAATTAAGTTGGACACTTAATTTGACTCGTTTAATTTATTCAATTTCTGTTTTAAAGAATAACTAACGGCTATGGCATCTTAACTTCAGAGAATTTTGCAGGCAAAAATGACAAATTGCTTCGGGTTGATTATTGGGTTGTTAATCAATACAATAATACATCTTGCTGCCTACTACTACTAATAATATTATAAATAAATAAGTGTAATTAATATCTGAACTGTGCTGCGTTATTCAAACTTCATTTTCCTGCACCATTGGAAGGTTTTATTTATTTATTTATATGGTTATACTGATCACTGCATGCATTATCAGTTACTGATAATAACCTCAGCCCGAAAAAAAAAATTATGATTACTATTTCTCATTTATTTTTTACACATTCTAATGGTTGGATGATTGGAATCAGAAGTACATGCAAGAGTGAAGAGTAGGTTAATTTTTAGATTTTAAAAAAAATTATTAACATCATTTTTATCCGGTGAATCATATGAATGTAAGGTATTATAGAACACAAAAAAATATTTGTGTTTGTATTTTTATTTTCTTTTTTGATTTTGTGCATGTGTTTAGGTTCAATAATATCTGTACACAATGTTGTATTTTACTCCTATATTGAACTATATATTCATCATACCACGTACGCAGCGCAATCTTTAATTTCTACTACACCTTACCACATCACACCACAATTATTATCAATATATTTCTTCACTTGTCTATCTCTTCATTTTTCTCCTCTACTTTTCACATTCTCTATCTTCACCTAACTCAATTACCACAACTCTCACCACAATTCACTATACTTTTTCAAATTTCACTGCACCGCATTATTATTACACAACAGCAACCATATAAAAGAACAGAGTCTCGGTGTTAATATATTATATATATATTTAATCATAATCATAATTATTTGACAATTTTTTTGTGTATAATTTCAAATTTGATTATATCCATGAAGATAGATTTCTTTGTTTCAATCTTAAGATAAATCAATTATGTTTTTTTCAAAAAAAGTTTGATATTCTTATTCTTATCCTAGCTGGAGACATAACTTTAATCAAGAGAATCTTCAGAAATTCGTCACTTTCTGCCTCCTTGGACTTAGACATACCTTGATAATGGGAACCTATCATCTCGATTTTATTTTTTTTGGGAGTTGTTGTTTATTCATATTCAGGTATAGATTAATACATGTATTTCATAGGATGCTGATTCTCATTGAATAAGGCCTCCATGATATAATCATTTCCTTTAATTTAATGATTTCAGCCATACTTCCATTTGAGTTAGTGGTCGATTCTTAATGCTTGTTTACTGCGCTAATTTTTATAATTGCTTTTGTGTATTACAGTTAATCAAACATGGTTAGTAGGAGGTCCCCTTCTAATCCAGCTCACACTATAAATATAAAAGAAATACTCCCTCCGTCCCAAATTATTTGTCCACTATTTCACTTTTGGATGTCCCAAAATTATGTCCATTTTCCTAAAATTGAAACTTTTATTTTATTGAAATTACTAAAATATCCTTAGTTTGAATTTTAAAAATATTTAAAATGAGAGGGAAAGTATAAATAGTAGTTTTAAATTCAAAATTGAGGATATTATTAGTATTTTGTTGCTAATTGAGATTAATTTGATGATTTTCCTTAAAATGCGTGCTAAATTAAGAGGGACAAATATTTTGGGACGGAGGGAGTATTTTATAATAAATACAATAGAATTGTTATAATAACAATTTAAGGTCATGTAATAACTCTCCTAACTTATCCCAAACTAACACAATTCCCCGAAAAAACATCCATTCTAAAAACACAATTCCAAAAAAAAACATTATAATTTATCCTAACTTATCCAAACCTAATTATCTTAACTTGAAAATAACTCATCCAAATAACATGGCCTAAGTTCATATATAGATAACAAAAATTCAATTATTATTAAAAAATGATACAATAATAACGATGTTTTATGTGATGCAAGTGTAATTACGAACTTTTAATTTACAACTAAGAAAGTTACAATACACAACATACTCTAACTTCATGAGTTAAATTACGATAAATAATTTAATACATTATCATTCTATATAGTTTGTGCTTGAACTATAAAAATATATGACGAAATTATATAGCGTACATAGTTATCACAGAAAAATGGTTAAAAATAAAATAATAATGGTTAATATCATACATGATTACCAAAAGAGAATCCAACAAATATGATAACCTTTGGTTTTGTTTCCAAAAAGTAAAAACTATACATATTACAATATCAACATTTGAACTTGGAAACTCAAGGTTAATATCATACATGATTACCAATTCTACCAATAAGAAATCATGCAATAATATGCCACAAGACTTAGTCCCTGTTCTTTACCTAGTAAACTGTGGTACCACAATATACCGCAGTTTGCCACAACTCACCACACTTTACCACAAATCATTACTTTTCTCTCTCTTCACTTTTCACCTCTACTTTTTACATTCTCTCTCCTCACCTACCCCACATACCAATAACCTACCATAATTCCACCACACCACACCATACCGCAAAATACCGCAGAAAATAACAGGGTCTTATCTCATATGAAATTTTCTCTAGGCTAGGGGAGCAATTACCCTTTTTTCCCCAGGAGAGACTGTCCCTGAATGCAAGTGCATGTAAAAAACTGTACTTATGTTCAAAAGAAAAAAAATATGATTTACAAACTAATGACGTAAATATTTCTAACATAAACATAACCAACTAGACAAATAACACGTCATATTTGAATATTAATTTGATGAATTCCTAAGTAATTCAAATATTGTTATAAGTGAATGATTCCGGCCGACACCTTTTTTTAAAAAAAAGATTGACATAATGGTAAATAACGCTATTAATATATAAAAAAAAAATTTCTGACGTGGTTATATTATCCAACCACAAAATATACTAGTAGTCCCCAAATTAAAGTTGTAGAAAACCTTCAGATAGGAAAAATAAATTTACAACTACTCATCCAAAGGGTGCCTCCACAATTACATCAACCAGCAAAAGTCAACTTATCATTTTAACCACGCCCTCCTACTACTACATCTTTTTTTGGTGCCAAAAGTGAATTGTAAAAACTAACAATTAATGGTGCATTTGGCAGTTTCTTGAAAAAGATTTTTTTACGGAAATATTTTTATATTTTCAGGAAAGACTTTCACTGGGTCCTCTTGGAAAAATGTTTACTGAGCTTGAGAGTGAATTAATGGGAAAAAGTTTTCCATCTATTTGTCAAAACCAAACATGAGAAAGTTTGTCTACTTAGAAAAATTCATTAACTTTCTCGGAAAAGTTTGTGAACAAAACGCACCATAAAAAGTATGTAAGCATTAAAGCTAGTTCTCATAAAAGTCCTTGCCATGTACATGCTAATTTTTTTTAAAATTTATCTATATATAACACTACAAAAAAATATGGGTATTACCGACTATTTTTTTCGATCAATTTGAAATAAGTGGAAAAACCAACCGTTTTAGCAATTATTTCATATTTTTCTAATTTTCCATCTACTTTTTTAGTTTTAAGGGTGGAAAACAGTTGGAAATTCCAACGTAACCACTTTTACTAAAATGGTGGAAAATTTGCCTACCAATCTTTTTCGTACTATTCAAAATCGGTTGGGAAAACGGTTAGTAATCTAATCGTTTTTCCAACCATTTTCAAACAGTAGGAAAAATGATGATAGAAAAAAAATTCCACCATTTTAGCAAAAGTGGTTAGAATTTCAAACTTTTTTCCCACACAAAATTTTTGAAAAATAGTTAGAATATGAAATGGTTGCTAAAATAATTGATTTTTCCAACTGTTTCAAATTGGTTGGAAAAAAATGGTTGGTAATATATATATTTTTAGTAGTGTAAGTTTTATAAATTAATTTACTAAATTTATTAGTAAATTATTTTTTCTTAGAAATAACACATCAAACATAAGTACAGGAAAAACTACTTTATTCTTTTTGTTTAATGAAATAGAATTTTGATTTTATATTGATACCACAATATTTCTTTCATGTTTTGGATATTGTTGAATGAAGATAAGAAGTATTAATAGTTTTATTTTACTTTTGATATTTCAACAATAAGTGCTTTTTATAATCACATCGTGCAACATATATATGAATCTAAGTACTAGTATATATTTTTTTTTTGTAGGTCACAAAAAGAGTAAGGATTATTACAAAAAACAATCCTATAAATAATATGTTTATGTTACTATATACTGTTAGCTTATACGACAGAACGTACCGTTCATGAAAAAAAGGAAAAGCTTATACAGAAGCCCAAATTATTACAAAGGCCAAAAATTCAAAGGGATCGTTGTTGCTGCGTAGTAGGCATACAGGAGGATATAATGCAAAAGCCAACAAAACTAAGTTGCATACGTACAAACAAGTGAAATGATTTTTCATAATTGCGAATAACAGATGACAGATCCATTGAGGGTGATATAAACCTAACTATGGAACTATATATCACTAGATTTTAGGGGAAAAATTATCCAGACTTAGCTCTCCTAATTTTCTTTTCTTTTTTTTTTTTCCACACCCAAAACATATACAATAATTTCAGACTGGTAGATAGCTATAATGAACTTTGGCATGCAGTTGGCGCTACGATGAGGTATTATCAGGGTATTAAGCTTTGAAATATTTTATGTATATAAAATTGGTTTTATAGGTAGATATGATTGCGTACAGATAATGGTCATTTCGAAATTAATGAAATTAAATTGAATGCAAGGGACACTGCATGTGTTTACCGGTATGGCTAAACATATATAGATGCAGGGATGATGTTTGGTTTCTATGCAAAGCAAAAGCATAAACATTGACACTGCAATTTCCCACCTTCTAGTTAAAGATAACTATATACTTTGTATTTGGGAGAAACAAAATGCATCCATTAGATAAATATGGGACCCTCAACTTGAGCCAAAGCCAGATGTGTTTAATTCCTTACAGACGTGCATTTGTAATTAGGCTAATTAATGACCTATGGAATAGTTGGATTCGAGTTTGAAGCAACTCCAACCCAATCGTGAGTTAAAAAAATCGATTTTAATTCAAAAAAATATATCTAAACCCAATTAAGAAAACCCAACTCCAAATATAATTAATTAGAAAGGATTTAGAGGTGTCAACCTTCAACCTCATTAATTTAAAAAAAAAATCTAATTAGCGCATAAAATTTTAGAAAATGAAAATTTTCTAAAAATTATAAAAGGTAAAGGATCACTAGAAGCCTAGAACCTTAAATTTCCCTTTGCTTCTGGACTCCTAGATGCACGACATTCAATTTTACGCGATTAAATTTGATTATCCAATTTGATTTTGCAGTGGGGGTTAAAGTTGTGGCCAGCTCCGATTATAACTAGCTTTATGACTCATGGGATGTATTCAGCTCCGATTATAACTAGCTTTATGACCCATGCGACGCATGACATAATTTTTATTGATTTGCCTAAAATCATATTTAGGGATAAATTACAATAATT
The DNA here is from genome assembly GCA_029582165.1 of Portulaca oleracea. NCBI lineage: Eukaryota > Viridiplantae > Streptophyta > Magnoliopsida > Caryophyllales > Portulacaceae > Portulaca > Portulaca oleracea. Next base: position 27,044,512 of record CM055876.1, read on the forward strand.
ATCGGTCTAAAATTAGTAATTGAAATAATTGAAATAATTGTACTATCATTATTCATATTTCTTCATAATACAAATATATTTTGATACTAAGTTGTACAAATATATTTTAACATAGATCCAAACTGAAATAACTAAAATGTTATCATTATTTATGTATCATCAACCCTAATATAGCATATTAATATCATAATCATCCACTTTATAAAGTGTTGGTAAAGTGTTTCTTTTATATGTAATAAGGCTCCGTTCGTTTATGTAGTAGGTTATGATTAGGTGTCACCGCACCGCACTATTTAATTTCTACTTTCACCACACGACACCACAATTATTATTAATATATCTCCTCACTTTTTTCTTCTACTTTTCACATTCTCTCTCCTCCCCTACCCCACTTACCACAGCTCTCACCACAACTCACAAAACTTCACCCTACTTTTTCAAATTCCACCGCACGGTACCGCACCATTACCACACTGCACCAACTGTATAAAAGAAATGAGTCGCGCCTACCACTAATACCAAAGAGGTGGTACAAGTGGCAATCACCTCATATTCCATGCTCTCTACCATGGTTAAAGTCGTATCAAACAACCTCATCTTTTATATGTAACCAATGTTGTTAGAATCGGGATCCTAGTTAGGATCGATGAACGTATTTAGGATCGGAATCGTAGAATCGGATCGAGGATCATAAGATTATAATACAATAGAAATATATCAAATAAAGTTCTATGATAGTTAAAGGGGGTGTTTGGCCATCCAACTTTTTGGGTAACTTTTAGCTTTTTGGATAGCTTTTAGCTTTTTGACCAAGGTTAAAAAGTTACTTGAGGTGTTTGGTAAGTAGCTTTTAATTTTAGTTTTTTGGACCCGATAAGCTAGTTTCCAAAAAGTTACTTGATGAAGCTTTTTGAGTTAGCTTTTCACAAAAAACTACTTTACCAAACACTTTTCCTACAATTAGCTAACTCAATTAGTTAAAGTCAAACAACTAATCCAAATAGCTATCAGCAAACAGCTAACATCTACCAGCAACCAGCTGGTTGCCAAATAGGGCCAAAATCTTAACATTTTATTCACTAGTAATTAAGCAATATGTTAAATTGTATATCACTTGATAACTTCAATACAAAATTTAAATTGTTATGACAAAATTTTAAAGATGATATTGTACGCAAACATTATCAAATTCAGGTAGGATCGTGGATCGAATCGTAGGATCGTAGAATCGTATTGCAATTCTAACATATAAAATTTAGGCAAAACCAGGATCGTACGATCCTAACTACTTTAAGATCCTAGTAAGAGTTGGATAGATGGAGGATTTTGTGATCGTAAACTCGTAGAATTGTTGATCCGGATCGAGATTTTAATAACTTATGTATGTAACGTATATTAATATCATAATAATTTCACTTTATTTGGGAACAATCATATCAAACATCTCAAATTTCAACATTTAGGGATGGATTTCCCTTAGATGACGGTCAACTGGTAACCGCCTCATCTTTCACGCTCTCTACCAATGTTCAAGTCTCATTGGATGTAAAATATTTCCCATTAATATATTTTTAAATTAACACTAATTATATTTAGGTTTGAAAGTAGGTTAGTAGCAAAAAAACTCCCAAATCTCACCATTTATGTATCTCTTAGGTTATTTTATTTTAATATTAGAGTCAGAGGTCTAGGCTACCTCTGATCAATCCAGCTATGATGCCAATGTTCTCTCCAATTATTAATGAAGTCAGAGTTGGAGGTACTCAATATGGATCTGATTCCGATCCCGACCCGTTGTCATCCTTAATGATACGAGTTTTTATCAACCACTATGATTCAGAACATCTTGATTCTAGATAGGCACATCTCAGAGATGAAATTACTATCTATCTTGAATGAGAATAGATACAAGAGTTTATGTGAAGATAATTGAAGGTAATTTAAAAAACTAAATAATTTTTAAAACATTGCATAATACTATTTACTCATAAATAATAAATTATGTATAAGAAATCAAGGCAACAGTTTCATCGTGTCTAATCCACTTTATACTCGATCCTTTGAACATTTTGCTTTGCACTTCGGTAAATACAATACATGAAAGTAACCCAAAAGATCAATCTATGAAGACATTTTGCTTGCTAATTTCATAGTTTGTTGAGAAAAGATGAAGGGAGAGAATAGAAGAATCTTATTGAATGAATATCATAAAGAAATTAGAATTGAGATACAACAGATATTTATACATGAGAGAAATGATAGATTGAGGCTGTTAGCAGGTTATAACTGAAGAGGAAATTTTGTATTCAACCCACGTCGTCCTTTGGAGCAGCAGCAGTAGTGTGGGGAAGCCATGGGAATGATGAGGTAGTAAGGGTGTGTTGGAGCTACATCAGCATGTGAGAAGTTGAGGGAGGGAGTGACAACAACAATCACTCGCCAGATATGGGATTTTGCATGGGACTTGGTGGGGAAGTTTTGCCTTTTTCTTAACCCAGGCCCCTTAGCCAAAATTTTTAAAAAATTATATTTGTTTGAACTAATTCATATTATTTATTATTTTTTAATTATTATTTATATTGCTTATTAGTTTTAAATTAATATTTATGAGTTTATTATTTTTATAATAATTCAAATTTTAATAATTTTATTTTCATATAAAATATAACAATAAAGTTTCATAAATACAAATGATAGAGGAAAACCACGTTATTAAATAAATTATAATTAAGAAAAATTGAAAACTCGGTTCATTGATTAATACTCCTACTACCATTCTACTTTGGCGTGGGAAACACTCAATTTGCAAGGGTGTGAATGGTGATGACCCACCATTACTCCCACTATTTCTTCTACTTTGATTTTGATGAGGATGCAGTTAGTTATATATAACATTCACTGTCTGTTACCTTATTGACTTTGCCCATTAGAATAATATATTTCTTTATATATACACTTCACCATTTGTTAGCTTATTGATCTTGGCCACCAAAATATATAGGAATATATGATTTTTGGACATCAATAATATCAATTTTGAGGGTATTGGATATTTAATAATACAAACTATTTTCTTAGACACTGGCAATAACAACTATCAACCTATTTTCCTCCTACAGTACAACACCGAGTTGTTATGATTTTAACTCATCGGAAAGATAATGTGGCTTCATAATGTAATGTGACGTGGAAGACATATTAGTATCCATATCAATATTTTCTACACAAGCTCTACCTTCCACGTCACTCATTATGGAACCACATCATCTTTGCTTGAGACAAAACCATATCAAATCAATTGTGTACTATTGGTGGGAAATACGTCGATAGTTGATATTACTAGTGACTAAAAAAGTAATTTATATTATTAGTGTCCAATTAATGCCCACAAAGTTGAAATTATTGCCGTCCAAATATCCTGGAAATATATATAAACTTCTTAATTTTCATTGGTTTCTATGTATGAACAAACTCAATAAAAAGTTTAAAAATCGGTTTTAATGGATTCTTGCAAATAAAATCATGACCAAACTTGCACTTTAAAAAATGTGTGTATTACCACTCATCTTTTCCTATTGTTTTAGCGACCATTTCATATTTTTTTTAATTTTTTAACTATTTTCTAATTTTAGTGGGAAAAACTGTTGGAAATTTCAAATACTTTTGCTAAAATGGAGGGAAATTTTTCCTACCAACCTTTTTCCTACTATTTGAAAACAGTTGGATTATCAATCGCTTTTCCAACCATTTTCAAACTATAGAAAGAAGGTTGGTAGGAAAACTTTCTCACCATTTTAACAAAAGTGGTTGGAATTTTTAACCGGTTTTCCATCTAAAATTAGAAAATTAGTTGGAAAATTAGAAAAATATAAAAGGGTTGCTAAAATAGTTGGTTTTTCCAACCGTTTTAAATCAATTGGGAAAAGGTGGTTGGTAATATACACATTTTTAGTAGTTGCTAAGTACGTCCAACCTAAAATATTTATCCATTTTATTAATCTTTTATGATTGATTACTAACAAATTATAGTTACAATATAAAATTAAGATCATTATAATTTTTAATAAGGTATCTTTTTAATGACGGTAATTTCATACTTTAATTTATTATAATCGATAAGTAATTAACAAATAAAATTTGTAAGTAATCAATAAATAAAATTTAATCAAATGGGTAAATATTTTGAAACGACAGTAATAACTAGTCACTCTTTTAGTATTGTTGAGAAAAGCCCACAACTCTACACGTGTCACTTTTGATGAATAGATTTACTGTTTTAAGAGGAGTTGTTTGGGTTAAACATAGTTGTTAAAAAAACACTGTAATTATTCGTGATTCTTAATTAAATCCAGGGGTAGTTTGAGGAATAAGAACCTTATCCGCAAGCTACGTGGAATCTGCAACAGCATTGCGTCATCCAACATATGCTCCCTTGAATGCCTACATGTTGGAGTGCGGGAGCCACTCCTATTTAACTTCTTATTATCATAATCAAATAATTAGTACTACAGTAGTATTGCTTTAGTAAAATAGATATACCTTCACATTTTTTCAATTTCTCCCAAGTTTTCTTTATTTCAACCAAACCTCTGTGAAATTTAAACACCCCCCCCCCCAAAAAAATCTTAACCAACTTAGCCCCTTAATTTTTTAAGCTAAATTATTTCATAATAATTTTTTTCTACCTACTCTATTCCAACTCTATATTTTTTATATTGAACTTTTGGACTATTGGACAATAATACACTGAACTTTGACTTTGGACAATAATGCACCGAACTTTGAGGGGTATTGGACAATAATACACCCGAAACAATTTTGACGGTGGCTTACTTGATGGCAATTTTACGTAGCAGATTGAGAAGATGAATAGGCTAAATAATATATAAATTTATGACATCATGTCAGTTAATTTAAACAAGCAAATGTGATTTTATACAACTACAACAACAATCTCTTTACGAAAACACGTTTAAACAAATGTGATTTTATGTTTTTTTTACTCTTTTCAAAGTTGATTGTCTTTACTTGTGTCTGGATTAGCCGATATGTCATAAATTTAAATATTTTTGGATTAATTCATCTCATCCATCTGCTACATAGGATTGTTACCAAGTCAGCCACTGACGAAATCGTTCAGAGTGCATTATTGTTCAACACCCCCAAAGTACAGTGTATTATTGTCTAACGTCAAAGTTCAGTGTTTTATTGTCCAATGTTCCAAAAGTTCAGTATATAAGCATCTAAAACCCCTTTTTATTTAGACATACTTAAATCTACATAATTTTTCTACTAATTGTGAAACACCTCATTATGCACTTCTACATAAACTATTTAAATATATTCACATTCATCTAATTACCTTTCTTTGTTACAAATTTAATGATAGTAATTTCGTATAATAGAACATTGCATATATTGAGAAATTAATGATTACTCCCTCCATTTCAAATTAATTGACACTTTGACAAAATTTTGATCGTTAATTACTCAAAATCACAATGAGTTACAATATGAAATTATTATCATTAGAAAGATACTTTACTAAAGATTACAATAGAGGTAATTCCATATTGTAACTCATTATAATTTGTGAATAATTAACTGTCAAAATTTAGTCAAAGTGTCAATTAATTTGGGACGGAGGGAGAAAATTTTAAACTTTAACTAATGAGTAGATTAAGTAATAGTTTATACATGGAGTAAAGGGAGTAGTATCCTTTTGCAGGCATCATTAATTACGATTCAATGTTCATGTGACATGCGTTTGTGTGAGCAACGAACATTAACCAATTTTGATGTATTTTCACCTACTTTTGTGATTCTAACTAACCAACCCATCTACATTTATTTAGGGCATCCATCACAATTCTCACAAATATATATATTGATCAAATTGCATACATACAAACAAAGTTCCATCAAATTTGGTAAACTTGGCCAACTTTCTTTTAATGAACAACAAACAAGATTATATTGGATATAATTATTGATTCTCCAGCTAATTTACATCATTATTGTTATATTTGTTGGAAATTAGCCATTTGTCAGATTATCAGGGTAAAAAAGTATAAAGCTCTCCATGTCAATAAATTATGCAATTTTAAATTGTTTGCTTCATAACAATATTAAACTACTTACCCTGATCCAACTTCACCATGGTGTCATCAAAATTGAATTATATACCGAAATTTCAATTCTCAAAGAGCAATATCTTCTCCAACTTTCAAGTGATATCATGGGTAAAGAAAATTCATACAATAAATATATAATTATTTTTTCTTCTCCAATCAAATTACCACAAAATAAGGGTATAACAATACCAAGTATATTAACAATGAATTTAATTCATTTATCATTAATAATTCATTGATCAACATTACATTCGGACAGGAGGCAGGGAAAAGCAAGAATTGATATGTCATACCTCAGTCATTATTATCTCCATCTCAAAATATTTATCACTATAATCATCTTTGAGAAACCAATGACCATTGAGAACGGGATGAAAAAAGTTACAACTTAACCAAATAATCCCTATATTAATTAGGAATGACAGTTATTGAAATTACAAAAAGTGACAAACAAATTTACCAAGTAGAAGGAGTAAAAAGGAAACTATAATTGTTGATGTAACGCCCCAACCCATCTCAGGCCGCAAACATTATCAATAACTACTTCAAGGATCGACGATTGACCCTACAAATCACCACGAGTCCTCCAGCGTGCTCGATCCTCGCACACACTCTGCATATGAAAACTTCCCAATATGTTACGCATCCTGAGACTCAGGGACGAAGCCAAGAATTAATGTCAGGGGAAAAATATTAAATTGAAATATTTTATAATAAGTTATAATAATTAGAAAAGTTTGGAAATTGCAAAATAATTTTCAAAAATGCAATAGAATTGTTATGTAATAACAATTTAAGTTCATATATAGTTAACAAAAATTCAATTATTATTAAAAAATGATACAACGATAACGATTTTTTATGTGATGCAAGTGTAGTTACAAACTTTTAATTTACAACTAAGAAAAGCTACAATATACAACATGCTCTAACTTCATGAGTTAAATTACGATAAATAATTTAATACATCATCATTCTATATAATTTGTGCTTGAACTATAAAAATATATAATGAAATTATATAGTGCATATAGATATCATAGAAAATGGTTAATAAATAAAATAATAATGATAATGTGAAACAACAACAAATTATGGAAACAACAATAAAAGAGAATCCAACAAATACGACAGCCTTTGGTTTTGTTCCCAAAAAATAAAAACTATGCATATTGTACATCAAGATTTGAAATTGAAATCTCAAGGTTAATAGCATACATAATAATTACCAATTCTATTGCTAAGAAATCATGCAATAATGTGCCACAAGACTTATCTAATGTGAATTTTTCTCTGGGTTAGGGGGACAATTGCCCCCTTTTGCCCCAAAGGAGTTTCGTCCATGCTGAGTCTACTCTCAGCCAAACATGCATAACTGAGGAGTTCCCAACGTATGAGCTTCCTGAAAAGATAGTGCACCTTGGTGATATAGATAGTCATTTCAATCCCTTAACCTACATTTAACCGTAGATCCAGAGTGTTACAATCACCACCAATTAAGTGCATAACGTTCTCGTAGTGTCTCAATCCAATCCAGAATCTCTGTCCCGCTAGGTGACTACCCATGGATCTCCCGTCCACAAGTGCAACTCACAGCCGCGGGTCGGCTATGATACTATCTATAACGCCTCGACCCCTCTCGAGCTGCGAACATTACCGAAAATGTTCCATGGAATGATGATTGGCCCCTCAAATCACCACAGGTCCTTTCAGCATGCTTTGTCTTCACTCACACGCTACTTGAGAAAACTTTCCATGAGATTACCTCCAACCAAGCACGCTTAATTGGGGAGTTCCCAACGGATGAGCTTCCTAAAAGGAAGGTACACATTAATGATATAAGGGCTTGTTTGGAGAGAAAAGTAGAATGGATTGGGTATGGAATTAGAATCCTAGGGGGTTGGGTATGGAATTAGAACCCTGAAATGAAAGTGTTTGGTGAGCAATGGAACGGAATCAAAGCTATAGTTATAGTACTTATTATTATTATTATTATTATTATTATTATTATTATTATTATTATTATTATTATTAATTATCATTACTATGACAGTAATAAAATTTTAATAATTAATAATTATCAATTATTAATTAGTTATTATTACATATTAATTAATAATATTATTACTATAAATTATAAATTATTATTTTTATTAATTATTAATTATTAATTAATTTTTAATTGTTGACATTTTTATCAATCATAATTTTATAATAATTATTTTTTATTAATTAATAAATATCATAATTATTATTATATTAATTATTAATAATTATAATTATTATTATATTAATTATTAATAATTATAATTATTATTATTATTAATAACTAATAATTATAATTATTATTATTATAATTATAATTATAATTACTATATTAATTTTTAATTATTATTATAATTATTATTATAATTAATTATTATAATTATTATTATAATTAATTATTATAACTATTATTATAATAATAATAATTATTATTATTAATTATTATAATTATTATTATTAATTATCAATAATTATAATTATAATTATTATAAATTATTAATTATATTTATTATTATAATTATTAATAATTATTAATAATAATTATAATTATTATTATAATTATTAATATTTATTATTATAATTATTATTAATTATAAATATAATTATTATTAATTATTATAATTATTATATTTATTGTTATTAATTATTAATAATTATAATTATTAATTATTATTATTAATAATTATCATTATAATTATCAGTAATAATAATAATAAGAATAATAATAAGAATTATTATTATTATTATTATTGGTTTTGGTTTTGGTTTTTGGTTTTGGTTTTGGTTTTGGTTTTGTTGTGAAAGAAAAGGGACAACCTATTCCCCCCACATTTGGGAGGTTTCTAATCCCTCTATTTGGAAGGGATAGCAAATCCCCTGGGATTGCAATTTCATTCCAGAAACTGTTCTCCAAACAGAAAAAAAAGAAACTAGAACCTATTCCCAGTCAATTTCATTCCTGTTTTGTTCACCAAACATGTCCTAGGTAGTCATTTCAAACCCTTTAAGTCATATTTAACTATAAATTTGGAGTGTTACAGTTGAAATTGTAAAAGTGACAAACGAATTAAGATAATGAGTTAGTGAGAATGACAAACATTTTGGGATGGAGGGAATAATAAACTCTTTATTGTCCTAATTTTATGATGGGTGAGTATGAATGTTGGATATAAATGCCTGATGTTTGAAACTAAATCAAAACTCTTACATGAACATAAAAATTCGCAACTTATGAGTTGTGGACCAGAATTAGATGCATGCAGTATACTCCCCCCGTTCCATATTAATTGTCGTCTTTGGAAATTGTGCAGTCAAATTTAAAAAATTTTGACCATAAATTCTTCAATATATACAATGAGTTGCGATATAAAATTACCATCACTAGATTTATAACGAAAAATACTTTCATAAAAGTATAATATTGCAACTGTTAATAACATATTATGTAAGAAATTATCAATCAAAGAATAATATTGGAGACTGTGAAAGTCAAAATTATGACAATTAATATGAAACAGAGGGATCGGAGTATAGTTGAAATTGCAGGAACCATGCGTTGATTATGCGTGCATATGTACAATGTATAAATATCCATGCATATAAGCTGTTACATTATTGCTTCCATATATGTAGCATATTTAGGTCTACTTTGTGCTCATTTTTTTGAACAAAAATAATAGGAAAAAAAAAAACCAGCGTTTAAAAGGTTTGGATAAGAAATTCAATTTCCATAAGTTTTGGAGATATATAACAACTTTTTGAAAACAAAAATAATAATTGGTTTCATTATTGTCAATGTGATACATACAAAGGGAGGAATGGAGGATAAGAAAAACGTGTGTACAGAAAGTTGGATAAATGTGTTAGTTATATATATATATATATATCTAATAGAAAGATAATCAATTATAATAGCCCAAAAAATAAAGAGCTAGTTAATTATATGATGTTGGAAAACACACTAATTTGTATATTTCCTAAATTAATTGTATTTTTATGGCTCTACCATAATATTCAATCCAACATTCCAACTGCTATGTTAAGCTAGCTTCAATTATCTTATAAATTAAGCTTTACTCTTGGATGAAACAACTGATGTAATTTTAAGCAGATTTCTCCTCGCATATGATAATTGTATACATGAAGACACTGTAAGTTTTTACTTGTAATAATGCGCGAAAATGATAAAATCACTCATGACTTTGTTTTGTCTATTAATTAGAAATTACGGGGACATATTAATATTAATAATAATGATGATGATGATGATAAAATCACTCATGATTAATCAATACTTAAAAGTTTTATTTATAACAATGGAAAATATCAATAATAATAACAATAATAATAATAATAATAATAATAATAATAATAATAATACAGTCTTATAGATAACATCACCCATGAGTTTGTTTGTCTATTAATTAGCAGTTATGGAGACATCAGCATGTGTTTGTGCATGTCACAGTACACTCATAGATGGGTATGGGAGAACAAATGACCTCCATTTGTTTTCTTTTATTTTGGCTATTGATTATCTTTTCTTTCCTTGGATTTTCCGTTTCTCTTTTTGTTGATGAATTCAACTAATTTCATAACAATGTACATATACTCTATTGAGAAAATGGTAAGCTGAATTTTTAAAATGAATTATAATAAGTTGAAAATTTCAATGCACTGCCATCAAAATTTTCATACGTAGCATTTGTATTGTAGTAATATTGAATGTTGATATATTGGCCGGATTCTAGTCGTCCAAACTATCGTATATTAGTTTATTCCAAACTATCATATATTAGATTATGGTATTTCTAATTGTTGTAGATTGAATTGTAGTAGTAAAAAAATTGATCAACTTCGATCGATTCGATGACGGTGCACTTGAGAAGAAAAGTAATATGAAGAATGAGAGAAAATAAGTATTATTGATAGATTTAATTCAAGCAAAATACAGAATACAATAGCTAAAGGGTTATTTATATACAAGAGTCAATGGGAAAGGAAGTTGATGGCTATAATCGAAGGGTGAAGGTTGTTAGATTAATTGACGAAGTGTCATAACACCTTGACATCCACATTCCCCCCTTAATGTGGAAGTGGTGGACTGTCCATGAGTCCAAGCTTGTTGGAGAGATAGTTGTATTGAAACTCTCCTAAAGGTTCTGTCCTGATGTGTGCTAGCTATTCTTTGGATGCAATGTAAGAAGTCCTTAGAAACCTTCAACTAGTTTATCTCTAGTGTAGTGACAATCTATATTCAGATACTTTGTTCTTTCATGTATGAAAGATAAGGTTCTCTGTTATGTGCATGGCTGCCTTATTGCCCAAATGTAATGTGAAAAACCATTCTAGAGGAAGCTTCATATCTTGAACTAAGTTAGATATCTAAACCAATTCAAAAATTGTTGTTGACATTGACATGTACTCGACTTCTGTAGACGATCTGGCCACCGTATTTTTCTTCTTTGTTTTCCAAGATATTAAGCATTTCCCTAGACATATTGTATAACCAGTCAAGGATCTTGATGCCATTTAGCAACTTCCCAATCCGCATCACAAAAAAAAACTTGATCTTTAAGATCAGAATTTACAGAGAAGAAGATACCTCAATTGATTGTCCCTTCAGAATATCTCAAGATGTGAAGAACTGCTTCTTAATGTGGTTCCCTTGGAGTTGACAAAAATTGAATCAGATGTTGCACAAAATATGCTATATCAGGTTCGGTCAATGTCAGATGTAAAACCTTTCAACGTTTCTTCTGTATTTCTCTGGTTCCTCTAGTGTCTTGTCTTTCTAAGTTGATAATTTTAATCCTCTTAGAAGAGGAAATCTTGTGGGTTTTGAACACGATAGGTCATCATCTTCTAATATGTCTGAGATATATTTTCTTTGGTTGAGAAGTGTCGTCCCTAAGTCCGATCATACTATCTCAGTGCCAAGAAAATATTATGTCAACCCAAGGTCTATGATGATAAAATCTTCATGTAGCTACTACTTTAATTTTGCAATACCTTGGTCATTATTTCCTGTAACAAGTAGATCATCAACATACACTAACACAAAGGTGGTTAGTCAATTTCGTTTTCTAGTAAATAAAGAGTAATCATTTTGGACTGAACAACACCAACTTCCTTGAGGAATCTGCTTAGTTCTAAGTCCTGTTTTCTAGATACTTCTTTAAGGCCATATAGAGATCTTTCCAATTTGCAAACTTGACCTTTCCAAAGCTTCATCATATCCTTATGGAGGCAACATATAAAGGATTACTTATGTCTAGTTGATGAACAGTCATCCCTTAATAGTTTCCATAGCTATGAGGATTCTTACAGCTATAGGTTTTGCAATCGGAGTAAAAGTATGCTTATAATCCTTATTTTCACTTGCTCAAAGCCTCGAATTACCAATTTGACTTTATATCTTTCAATATTTCCATCTGGTTTGAATTTGACTTTATATACCCATTTGGAGGTTAAAGCCTTTTAACCTCTTTGCCGGGGAGTAAAGCAGTGAGGATCCAAGCATCATTTTGTTATAATGCTTGTAGTTCCTTGTTCATAGCCTCTATATATTCTGGAGAAGTGGCTGCTTGTTTGTAATTTGATGGCTCTAATGTATGCATGGTAGCTATAAGAGAAACCATATATTCATATGTAAATCAGATTCTTGTATTGAAGGGAAGACAACTTTACTTGTAGTTGTAAAATTATGTGACTGAGATTGTAAAGAATCTAATGTCGATTTGAGATTCGCTATTTGAGGCCACTGTTTGTGTGCTTTGGGCACCTGTGGTCCTCTTTCGGTACTAATAAATATGGGCCTACTGCTCTAATTATCGAAAAAAAAAGAATCTGATGTCGATTTGTGAGATTGAGGTTGTAGATACTCAAAAAGAGTTTCTATACTAGAGGAATGTACACTGTGGTCCTAAGAAAACTCATCATTGTTAGTAGCATTGCTTAGATCATGTCCATAATTTGTTCAAAGATGGCTACCTGCAGAACGACTATGAGTACTAGTTGTATCAACCCTAATGTCAAAATTAGATAACATAAGAGTATATGAAATGATATCAGGTGTATAAGTAGAGGGAGTAGAATGAGAGTTCCTGAAGTCTATATATGTAAGGATGATCATCTTTAATTAAACTTAGGAAAATTGGATTCTAATAACCTTACATTCAATTTTTATATGTCAAAAATCTCTACTTTGTTTTTATGCTCTAGTGGTCCAAAAAAAAAATTATATTCTGATGGGACAAAACCGAGTGTATACTTTAAATACCATAGATTTTGACTTGTGCTTGATTCAAAACTTAGCACAACACTTCTCATGATTGTTAATCAAATTACAATGTTTGTCCCAATTTTTTTCAATTTTATTCCTTCAAAAAATCATAATAATTACTCGGGTTCTCAAAAAAATAATTTAAAAATTCTTTTAGTAACTGTAGTTCATATATAAACTTTCTGGGGATAGGAATGAAAAAATGAAAATAATATGGGATGGGAATGAAAAAAAAATTAAAAAATGTGCAAGTAAATTTGATACCACTAGCATACAATTTTTTGGTTTTTTTACCGCCAGAATTTAAAAAAAAAAAGTAGGGACCACTGACATGCAAAAGATGAAATTAGGGATTACTAGAGTCCAAGTTTCCTAAAATTTTCAACTGCATGCCATATTGTAGCTCCATAAGTTGAAAACACATTTTCAGACTCCTTTGATTTTTCTTTTAAAGGAAAAACGTGCTCTTTAAAGATTACATCTCTACTATGGAGAACTTTCTTGGTATCGAATGATAGGGGTGGGCATAACAGGTTAACCGCAACCGTTTTTTTGGTTTTTTTGGATTTTGAAAAACCGAAACCGAAACCGCAATATATGGTTAACCGCTTTTGAAATCTGGAAACCTAAACCAAACCGAAACCGCCACTTAGATGCGATTAACAACTTTTAAAATCTGGAAACCTAAATCAAACCGAAATTTACACAGTTAACCTCATTCAATATTCAATTTACGCTTAACCGGTTTCCTGAAAATTTACAATAACATTTATGGAAGTAAATGCAACCATATTGCTAATAAATTTACATTCTGATACGCATACGCGGTACGATGCTACTTGCTTGAAAGTTGAAATTACGATTACAAAATAATAGAGACCTAGGTTTTTCATTTTTTCCCGCTTCAAAGTTGAAACTACAATTACAAAATAAAATTTTAAAAAAATAATGACTCTACCCATTTTTTTTTCTCCAGCGGCGCACAGTAGCAAAACAAAGCCAGTCAGTGAGTTGTTTTTTTTTTAATTTAGTTGAAACCGGTTAACTGCGGTTAACCGTTTAATGAAAATCCAAAACCAAAACCTAAAGCGCTCATACTGGTTTGGTTAACCTAAACCGCTTTTATGCAAAAATTAATTCGGTTAACTGCATTTACCGGTTTGGTTTTACCGGTTTTGCGGTTCGAATTGCGGTTTAGGTTTATTGTATCCACCCCTATCCAATGATACAACTTATACCATTTCTTTCCAACTATATATCCAAAAAGAAGACACCTTCTTGCTCGATTTTCAAATTTATCTTTTTCTCCTCTCTTAACAACATAATATAGACATCCAATTGTCCTTAGATCATCTAAATTAGGCTTCCCATTGTACCAGACTTCAAAAGGACTCCTCCATTCCTAATTTTCCATGCTTCTCAAACTCAAACTTGGATTCCGACATATAAAGGTCATGCTTCTCAATCATGAGCACCAGCAACAAGTTTGTTATATAAATGGTCCTGGAACAAGCATTTGTTAGGAAGCAAAATCAAATAAAGTTGTTGATCATAGAGCAATTTAATAACAAACAACAAATTAGCTTTGAAAATGGGAATGTACAAGGCTTTGATTAGGATTGAATGATTATTAAGTATAATAGTTCCAGCCAAGGTAACAATTTTAATAACTCCATCAGGCATTGAAACAGACATGACATGGGTTTATCAAGCTTTTCAGTAAAAACAAATAAAGAAGTATCATGAGGCATGTGGTCACTAGCTCTTATATCTACAATCCAAGTGGACTCAGTGAAGATGTCAGTCCTTTGAGTAAGACAACATAGATTAGGATATTCTAACTCTATAGATTTTTGAAATTCTAGAGTTTTACAATAAAAACTTGAATTCTTAAGGTTACTTGAAAAGTGTTCAATCCGTCTAGAGGCATTGTGGTGCAAAAGAACCTAGTTGTTGTGTTTGTTCATTCTGAATGTTTGCCCTTGTTCTCCTGTCTTGGCAAAATGAGTAAAATGATTGTTTCTTGATGGATGTTGTTGTTTTCCCCAATTCATCTTCTAAACTTCATGAGCTATCTGGTGTCTCAACTTCATATTCATTTGAGTTACATCATCTCCTAAAGAGTATATGAGTCATCAATAAAAACATTTGCAGCCATCTTTTTGCCTTTCTTTTTGTCGTCCTTAATTACCATACCATTCAGGATGTCCTATAAGCTTGAAACATTGGTCTCTCTCATGACCTTGTTTCTAACAATACGTACAAACTTTGCTAGCTTTATCTTTCTTTAAGTCTTTTCTAGGAGGTCTAGAAGAATTTCTAACCAATAAAGCATTAGCAACATCAGTATCAACATTTGCATTTTCAGATTTCCCTTGCTTTTGGACATTGGCAGCATTCCCACATTAAAATGCGATCCACCAGAGGCAAGCTTCTTACTCTCTGCTTTTGTACAAGAGAATAGACTTTGTTGATTGTAGGTAAAACGTCCATTAAAATATCCGACCCCTCAAAATGTCATAGTCATCATTTAAATGCATAAGAACTAGACCAACATTCTTATATGTTCCATTTCAACAGTATTGTTTACATGAGGACAAGTTTCCAGACAAGTACTAATGGGTACTTCATACATCTCATTCAGATCATCGGTCAACTTTTTCATTTTTGTAAAATATACAACCACTGAATTTTTACCCTGATACAAGTGAGGTGGTTCTTTTCCAATTGAAACAACAACGCACCATTACTTTGCTCAAATCTTTCATGCAACTTAGACCATAGTTCTTGAGCAGTTTTAACATATAAGAAAGATTTAGCCAAATCAGAAATCATGCAATTAAAAAGCCATCTGATTAGCATATTATCATACTTAAGCCAATGATTAAGTAAAGAGGATTGAGTAGATTCCACACTATCACCAGTGATAAATCCTTGCTTCACTTTGGTCTTCAAGACTATCTTGATTGCTCTTCCCCATTTCTAGAAAATCGTGCTATTGAACTTTATGTTCACAATTTGTAACCCGACCTTAATGATTTGAACTCTATCGGTACAATGGATCGTTGTTATAGAGCCCTTCATTTATTCTTATTTTCGACCTATCAGTCCCTAATGAATCTTCTGTGGTAGTTGCAATTTCTTGAAACAACAAGAAATCTTTCAAGTGATTCAAACAATATGTCAGAGGAAGAACAAAATTGCAATAGATCAATGCAAAATTTTTCCAGAAAGCAACATAAATCAAAAGAACACCTGGTTCGAACCTTTGTGATATGCTATCATGAGAAGAAATGTAATACGAAGAAAGAGAGAAGATGTGTTATTGATAGATTTTACTAAATTAGGATACAAAACACAATAGCTAAAGGGCTATTTATATGCAGAGGTCCCTTACAAAGGAAGTCGTTATAACCGATGGGTGAAGGTTGTTAGATTAATTGTCGAGTTATCATAACACCAAGATATTCCACTACATTGAAATCTAAAGGTCTAATAGTTCAGCTTAATTATTATAATACATTTCTATTGCTTAGTTTACCATTGTTCATAAACTCTCAACCCCTATAGTTCGACTTATTACAATCCAAATTTTCTTTTACAATTTAAATGACACTAGTTTTGGAATACACGCTAAGCGTGTATGAGTTTCAAAAACAACATCCTTAATGTTAGTTCAACCCCAGGTAAAGATGAATATTGGATAGCCTGTGTGATTAAAATTACTAGTTTTGGTATACACGCTAAGCGTGTATGGGTTTCGAAAACAACATCTTTAATATTAGTGCAACCTCAGGTAAAAATTAATATCGGATAATTTGTGCGATTAAAATTATCTTTCTTGTAATTTTTTTCTAAAATTACATAAAAACAGATGAGACAATCTTGTGAATGAGGAGAAGGTTGCATGCAACTAGATCCCCTCAAACCCTACATCAGCAGGACTATATTGAGGATCGTTGTTGTTGGACATAAAATTAAAAAAAAAAAAGACAAATGTTAATCCTTTGTTGAAAATGAATATTTTATGTAAAAAAACGGTTGATACTATTGATTAATTTTACTTAAAATTAAAATCCTCTATAATAATTCGACTTGGGCTCATGATGGATGTAGGCGAGTCAATGTAGTTAAAGTTATCTTCTTTACAGTTGTTCCTAAAAGTAAGTTAGATAAGTTCAAGATAAATTTGCAAAACAACTCTTTCAAATGAACTCAAATAAGATCAAACAACTAAGTTCAAGTTAGTTCAATATAATAAGTTCAAAATAAGTTTAGATAAGTTCAATTTGTAATAAGCTCAGTCAAAATAAGTTGGAATGAACATGTTCAAACTAAAAATATAGTGAGACAGATGCAATATTATTCATTATATATTGTTCATTTACTCTCAATATGAACAGTTATGTATTATAGATATAATGTTCCTCATGATAATTTTTTAATTTTTATATGATTTTAATTTCTATATGGAAAATATTATAGAATACCTTAATGAATCATTGTGTTTCTATTATTTATTTATTTGTGACATTGGATTTACGGATTGTTAAAAGCAATTATGCCACTTAGAATAAAAATATGATAAATGTAAATGTCTGCGGCCTGGGAGGGGCCGGGGCATTACAGATGGTATCAGAGCCGACCCGTGGCCGTGAGTTGCGCTAGTGGACGGGAGATCCATGGGCAGTCACCTAGCGGGGCAAAGATTCTGGAGTGGATTATGGCACAACAAGGACGTTGTGCGCTTAAGTGGGGGTGATTGTAACACCCCGGATATGTGGTTGTGGCTTAAGAGGATTGAAATGACTATTTATATCACTAAGGTGCACCTTCTTTTATGGTAGCTCATCCATTGGAAACTCCTCAGTTAAGCGTGCTTGGCTGGGAGTAGTCTTAGGATGGGTGACCACCAGGGGAAGTTTTCCCAGGCAGCGTGTGAGCGAGGACGAAACACACTGGAAAGACTCGTGGTGATTTGTGGAGCCACTTAACGATCCTTGAAGCAGTTATCGATAACGTCCGCAGCCCGGGAGGGGCCGGGGCGTTACAATAAAGCAAACATTTCTTAGTTAATTAAAAAATCTTGCCTTACAGGACAACATAATACATAATAAATTTTCCCAAAACTAAAATATAGGAACAAAAAGATTATCATTGATACTCTAACTCTGTTGTAACAGTAATCTTTAAATAAAAACTTATATATATATATATATATATATATATATATATATATATATATATGATTTAATTTATATAACATCAATCAACGTATTAGGTAGATTTTCAGATTTTTCTTATTTTCATAAAATCATAGAAAATTTATATATTCATGATTTAACTTAATTAACTTTATGTTGCTATATTTGATAGATCTTATAATTTTGATTCTTTTAGTAAATAATAGGAAAATAATTAGTTAATGAATGAGAATGAGAATAAACATAAAAAATGGAGAGGTGTGAGAGAGGTTAATTGAGAAATAAGATGATTGTCTAATTCCTTGTTTATAATTAATTTATAAAGAAAGATAAATAGACAAATAAGAAATTATGCAATATTTAGTGTGTTGATTTATGACATAAAAATATAATAAATCACGGAATTTGAGAGAAAAGTAGGTATAGGTTGATACGGGTTTTTTTGTTTTTGGACCCTCAACTTTGAGGGTATTTATTATTTGGTACCACACTTTCCAAAGTTTATTTTTTGGACCCTGTACTTTGGGTACCCAAAAAATCTAGCCCAATCTTAAGTTTTACTCCGGCAAATGGCCAAAATACACATAAATTTCCCGATTTGCCCTTATTAATTTATAAAGGTTTTTGACTTTTCTTAATTTTTAGTTTTTAACTTTTAAAATTTTTAATATTTATTTTTAATTTTTAATTTTTAATTTTTAATTTTTAATTTTTAATTTTTAATTTTTAATTTTTAATTTTTAATTTTTAATTTTTAATTTTTAATTTTTAATTTTAAATTTTAAATTTTAAATTTTAAATTTTAAATTTTAAATTTTAAATTTTAAATTTTAAATTTTAAATTTTAAATTTTAAATTTTAAATTTTAAATTTTAAATTTTAAATTTTAAATTTTAAATTTTAAATTTTAAATTTTAAATTTTAAATTTTAAATTTTAAATTTTTCATTTTTAATTTTTTAATTTTTAATTTTTAATTTTAAATTTTAATTTGTAATTTTTAATTTTTAATTTTTTAGTTTTTAAGTTTTTAATTATCATTTTCATTTTGATTTTAATTTTTAATTTTTAATTTCCAAATTATTGATTTTTAAAATTTTAAAATTATAAAAATTTAAAATTTTTTTAATCTTTTAATTTTTTAATTTTTTTATTTTTTATTATTGATTTTTTATTTTATTTTTTAAAAATTTTCAATTTTTTAATTTTTGATTTTATAATTTTAAATTTTGAAAAATTTAAAATGTTAAATTTTAAAATTTTAAAATCTTAAAATTTTAACATTTTAAATTTTAAGTTTATATTTAATTTTTTTTGTTTTTAAACTTTTTTAACTATTTAAATGTTTTATTATTTTAATTTTTTAATTTATAATTTTTAAAATTTTGAAGTTAACAATTTTTAAATTAAAAAATTTAAAATGTGATAATTTTGGTAGTAATAAATAAGTGAAGGGAAAATAAAGAATTAATAAATCAAGGGCAAACTTGGAAGTTCATCATTAATTAAAGGGCAAAGTTGGAAGGAAAAAATAGTCAAACTTAGTTAAAGGCTTTTTTTGACCGGACTGCTATATTAATGTCCACAATGTCGCCGGAGACAAAGTACAGGGTCCAAATAATAAACTTTGAAAAGTGTGGTATCAAATAATAAATACCCCCAAAGTTGAGGGTCCAAAATCCAAAAAACCCAGGTTGATACTCTAGGTATAATGTAGTAATGATTTTTTTTAATGAAATTGAATACTCCCTCCTTGCCATTTTATTTGTCACTTGGGACATAATTTAAAATACCAAAAAAACTTCCATTTCACATTAATTTACATCATTGAAAATGTCAAAATGTTGAATAAAATGGTAAATAAAAAGGAAAAATGTGAATAAAAAGGAAAAATTTAAGAAAAAGATGTAAGTAATATGGTTAAATTGATAAATTAGTAATTAATGTGTTATTGGAATTATAAAGTGACAGATATAATGGGAAAAAAGAAAGTTAAAGTGACAGATAATATGGGAAAGAGGGAGTAGTTTTTAAAGAGATAAAAATGATTAAAGTTATTATTATACTTTGCACAAAACATCAAAAAAATAAAATAATGTAAGGTAACAACATAGGAACCTAAGAGAAATTAAAAAATAATAATATAATATATATTAGGGAAAACATAAACCTAAAAAATTAAAATGAAGTAAATGACGGTTCCAATATTAAAGAGGGAAATAGAGAATATATATTAAAAAAATATTAACTAAAATATGGTAGTCTAATGGTATAGACATTGGAGGGTTTTACTTTGCATTAGAGGTTCAAATCTTTGTGGTAACAATTTCTTTGGCAACTATTTCGGTGCAAATAAAAAATATTATAATTAATATTCTATCCTTATAATTTATCAATGGCAATGGGTAAAATGGGCAAAGTGAAACTTGCGTACATAAACCTGTAACATACTTAGTCATCATATAATTTATATATATATATATATATATATATATATATATATATATATATATATATAAACGAGGACTCCTAATTCGAGTAGAAATAGAATTAACTGATAATTAAGAGAATTGGCAAGATAGTAGAGAAGTGGACCATGTATTTGTTAAAGAGGAAATTGATGATGGAATTGTCGTGACTAGCTAGATAGTATAAATAATAATGATCATAATAATATATATATTGATGTTCATATGGGGTTGTCAGCAAATAAATAAGACAACTTTCATAACTGATTTGTCCATGCATGTCTTTTGAATCATTACCTTCCTACTGTTAACCCTCTAACCCATAGTGTCCTTGATTTTATCTTAGCTGTTGCTTCATCCACAGTTGACTTTACCAACTAAACGACTAAATTATACTCCCTATAGTCTCATTTATTCGACTTTAAACACGTACAAAATCATAAATGAGAACACATTTTCTTCCTTTGTCTTAAATGAATTTGAAATTCATGTATAGTATATGAAATGAATGGAATTTTATTGGCCTTTAGTAAAATCATGTCAAATTTTCATAATTATGATCAAATTAATTAATTGTGAATTTGTCTAAATTATGAAGTACTTTAATTGTTTCTTTGGTAATTAGATCAATTAGAGTGAATTAATCTTTTACACCCATATTGTACAAGCCATGGGCGATGAATTCTCACAACTCTTAACGACTAGCAGTTGATGACTGATGGTAGCTTTGCTTTTAAATGTAATCTGAATCACAAACTCAAAAAAAAAAAAAAAAAGCAATGCTGATTGAAAACAGTATATTCACTATTTAGGGATTAATCAATGATATTTACGTACATTATTCTTTATGCATGGACTGGCCTGTCTTAATCAGTGATAGTATCCTATATATCTAATGCTAGGTTTCTTGCTTAAGACATTATAAATTATGTTTTAAATTAGGGACTATTTAGCCGTAGAAGAACGGGTTGTTTGCATTTTGGACCCTAAATTATAGGGTAATTTATTTTTCGAATCCTTGGTTTTCAACATTAAATTTTGGGACCCTAAAGTTTGTAGAATGAATTTTAAAAAAAAACCCCTTAAAGTTTGTGGGTTGAAAAAAAAAAGGCTCCTATACCATTTTTCTTTTTCTTCTCATGTTTGAATTTCTCTCTTGATTGGCGCCAAATTTAAGGGATAAGGTTAAAACTGATATTGAAGTTATAATTCAACTCTCTTATTCATGTCAGAGCTACTTATATCCTGAAGCACCCTTGGTCTAAGTAACTCCGACATGAATAAGAGAAGTGTATTATAGCCTCAATATAAGTTTTAACCTTAGTCCTTAAGTTTGAAGTCAATCGAGAGAAAAATTCAAACATGAGAAGAAAAAAAGAATTAGCTTAGACATAAGTCTTTCTTTTCAGCCCATAAACTTTAATGTCATTTTTTATTCAGCTCATAAACTTTAGGGTCCAAAAAATTAATGTTGAAAACTAAGGGTCTAGCAAATTAATTACTCTATACGTCGGGGTCTAAAATACAAAAACCCTGTAGAAGAACTATATGCATGAGGCGCCATTTTAAATCGTTGTTGCGAGCAAATATAAAAGTTGTAGAATTATCATTATACAAGCGTATATATGATTTATTTCAAGATAAATAATGTTCCGAAAAAGGAATTATAACACTATAACACGATTACAATGTAATATAATTATAAAAAAAATACTTGGTTAGGTGTTACCATTCAATGCAATAATATATTATGAATAAATTAAATATAAATTTCAAATAATGTTACTTTTCAAAATGATGATAACTTTTAATTTTTATAAATTTCTATTACTAATTCCTCAGTATGTATAATGGTTTGTTATATAAAATTATTACAATTAAACTCGTAATATAAAATTAACCATCATTAATAAAAAATTATATAAAAAATTATCATTGAAAAAGTGAACTAAGTGACAAATTATACGAAATCCAAAGAGCAGCATAAAACAAATTAGGATAATTAGTTTTGTGAGGGTAATTAATGGAAAAATAAGATGTTACTTATATGTAGAGGTTGTTGAGATTCTGAAACCACATTCATGGCTACATAGCTAAGGATAGGAAACAAAGCATGCATGTAAAAAATGTGTAGGGTTTTCACTCCATTTATTAGCCCATTTTTATTTATTTTAAAAAAGAATATAATATGTGGAGGGGTTTTAAAGGACAAACACATTTATGGGCAAACAAATCATTTAATTTGGAACAACCAGTACTTGGTTTGCAGCTTAAAACCCTCAACTGCACTACAATTGGTAGATCCCTCTCTATGTATAGCCCTGTTAAATTGTGAACCCATGTACTTATATGTGTATATATTTTTACTAATTTCCTAATTTTTTTCATCAATATTTGATAATTTGCGTCTTCCTGGGTAATTTTTTTTTTTTTTTTACTTTTTTCCCGGGGGGGGGGGGGGGGGATTGTGCATCTTGCATGGACATCAACCTCACAGAAATTTGTACTGGTGCATGCATGCATGGTGCATCATATCACATCACTCATTTCGTCCATACTAATACTCCTATTTTTTCTCCTCAAAAGTCAAAACATCTATAAATAGCATATTTCAGTAGTTTTTTTTCTTGGCTCCTCATGCATATATGGAAGTTTACATCACCCAATTTAAAACCTTTAGAAATTGATAAATTAAGCTTATTTTGTTTTCGATTGTTCAAAGGCAGAAAGACTTGAAATTACAGCAAAGTTTAACACTGAACTTAATACGCTAAATTAATAGAGGCCACCTATGGAAGCTAAATATAATCCTAATAAAATATGAGTTAAGAAGATTCTAAAGTCCATGCTCTTTTGAAGGGTGGGATAAATTTTGCCCTGTTCTTTTCTGCGGTTGATAAACTGCGGTGCCACAGCCTACCGTAGTTTGCCACAACCCACCACACTTTACAGCAAATCATTACTTTTCTCTCTCACAATTCCAATAACCTACCACAATTCCACCACACTCACCACAATTCCACCACACCTCACCACACCATACCGCAAAATACCACATAAAAGAACAGGGATTCTTACTTTTTTTTTTTATTTACGTTACCTATCTTACTTACATATTTTTACACTAAGGGAATGTTTGGTAGGAACCCCAGGGAAATTTTTCCCAGGGAAAATTTTCCAGTTTTCCATGGGAAATTTTCCCCGGGAAAAATTTCCCTTAACCCCCCTAAGGGAAATTTTCCCTAGGAAAATGGAGAAAATGGTGGGCCCATTGTGAAAACTTTCCCGAAGTCAACCCGTATCTAAACATAGGGAAAATAAGTCAATCCGGGAAAATGGACCATTTCCCTGGGGTTATTTACCAACCAAACGCACCCTAATATATATTTTAAAATTCATATATTTAATAAATGATCTGAGTCTGATTGGTGTAACTTGTTCTACTCTCAAAATCTTATTAAAAATTATAAAATATATATTTAAAATTGTATATATTTAAATGATATAATTATTGTGACTTATCTTACTTACCAACACTTACACATGCTGACTTCACTTTCCTACCTCTATCTTACTCTCCTAAAAACAAAGCCAAAGTCCATATAAATTAAAATTTATTTCACTTTTAATATGATATGATGTTACATAAGGGATACAAATTTGTTAATTATACTACAACTTCAAAGGGTTAAGTTTTAGCTAACTACTCTACTTCAAATTAAGTTCAATGAAATTAAGGCAAACATTCTAAGTGTTCGTAAGGAGTTGTAATTAAATTATTTTTGAAGATTGTACCACTGTTAAAAATCATTTCAATTATCATAGTTGAGAAGTATAATTATAATTAATATATATTTTAATCTAATTATTAATTAACTTGTTGCATCAAGTAATATATGCTATTCATTGAAATATAATATTTTAACAAAATTTAATATTTTTAAGGAGGTTAATATTCTACCAAATCTGATTTTTTTCAACTACCATAGTTAAGTAGTATAGCAAAACGTTGATTCTACTATTAAAAACTAAAATCAATATATCTTGATTAAAATAATTTGTTGCAAAAACTAACTATATTTAATACATAATTTTTTTATTAGATAAAATTCATTTTAGACAAATTAATAATAAAGAATTTTCGATTACCCTGATTTAAAAAATTCTACTATATTTTAATTTTCAAATTATTTTATGGTATTATAATAATTTTTATATGTACTTTCAACTATATAATAATTTTATACATTCTTATATATGTACTTTTCAACAACATAGGTTTTATTATTGTCTTGTGCAACATGCGGGTCTAAATACTAATTGTACTTAACTTTTTAAGAGTATGACATCGCCAACATTTTTGAGAGATAACAATGTTTTCTCCATATATATTGAGGCTCCGTTCTTTTATGCGGTTGGTTGTGGTGTGGTGCGGTGTAGTGAGATATGGTGGAATTTTGAAAAGTATGGTAAATTGTGGTAGGTTGTGGTGGAAATTAAGGTAGTTGGTATATTTTAATTTGAAATTAAAAAAATAAATTGGTATTTTTAAGTTAAAATAAATTGGTATTTTTAAGTTAAAAAAATGAAAAAAAAAATAAATTACGGTATGTGGGTTGTGGTGAAAACTTATAAATTTTAATAAAAAGAGAAATTGTATATTGTGCTGAATTATGGTGGAAATTTGAAAAGTATGGTGCGGTGTGGATCTGCAACCAACCAACCACGGAGAAGAAAGAGAGTTACGAGGCCTTAAGAGTACAAGCCAACAAACATCAACATTGGGCAGTCCTGGCGACTTTGTTTTATCGGATGGTAAGTAAAGTAAAGTAAGTTGGGTTAAGAAAGGTAAATCAAGTAGTAGGGTTTAAATGTATAAGTAATTCAAGAACATGCCAATCACCTCCTGTCTGAGTGGCAAAAGATTCACCTGCTATCCCAGATGTCCAGGATTCGAATTTTGGGAACGACATCTTTCTCTTACCACTTCGGAGAGTGTTGTGAGTTGGAGTGGGCATATCTTCGGGCCATTGACATCCCCGTCCCGTTCCATTACAAAAATATGTTGGGTTAAAAAAAAAGTAATTGAAGAACATAAATATGACATTATTAATAACCGGGTCACTCCTAATTTAAGAGAACACTTAACTGTGATGATGGATCGATAATGATACGTAATTCAAGCAGTAAACATGAAGATGGACGAAGAGAAAGAAGACAAAAATGTAATCCAAGAAAAAAAAAAGAGAAAGAAAACATGTAGAGAGAGAGAGAGATAAGCGTAGTCATTGTCTGTCCTGCAAGAGATGAACTGGACCCTAGGGAAGGTGAAGCAGAGAGCACGGTAGACCATAGGGGGGTGCAAATCGAGATTTGCCACGTGGAAGAAGTTGAAGTCCCCACGGTGGATGGATGGATTGATGACGTAGGACGAGTAGAGAAGAGAAGAGAAGAGAATGAGGTGCCCTACAGTGTGGGGCAGTGTCCTATGTATAAATGATGGTCAGTGTGAAAAGTAGGTTTTTATAGGAAGAAATAAAGGCCACCCAGTGGCAGTGCCCATTGTGACCTGGCTAAGTGCCTATCTATCCATATTTCATGTGCCTTTAATTAAAATCTTTGGTACATGCCGCCATGGATAGACTCCATCTATGTATCAATGTCAAAGTAAAAGCAACACAAAAAAAAAAGGGGGAAATCGGTCCAAAGTGTGTTTTTCGCGGTTTAGAATATTTTTGAAAAGGTTTTTCACTATAACCCGTTAATCTTATCATTTTTACATTGTTTTGACTACTACTATTATTTAATTCTTTAAAGAAAGCTCCAAACATTAAGTACTTTGATATTCGATTTCTATTCCTTTGTGATAATGCAACATACTCCCCTAGTCCCTCCATTTCATAAAATTTATCCTTTAACGTCATTAATTTTTCAATATATACAATGTTTTAGTATAAGTCTCTTTTAAATTTTGCAGTTGTTTGTGATTTAACAGTAGTGAACTCTTAGTTTAAGAAGATGGAGAGTCTTTTGATGATGCAGTCGAGTGGATCGTCCAAGACTCATATTGAATTATTTTTTACTAGGGTTAATTTGATCGAGTTGTCTACAAAGATTTTAAAGTGCTATCTAATGATGGAATGACAATGCCACATAAATTGCTGATCGTGGATGTGGAGGTGAAGACTTTTCAACGAAAAACTAAGGTTGTTGGGTTGTGTAGTATTAATTAACATGCTCATCAATTTTGATTGAGGAGGTTAGGGGGCTTTGAAGAGCATGAAGAGGAGCAAAACAGTGTGTTTCATATGAGATTCCCGTGGAGCTATGGAACCGTTTAGAAGAGGGGGCTATTCATTGGTTAATAGAACTCTTTAACATATTCTTAAAATGTCTAAAATGCCTGATGAATGGAGGATTAACATAGTTGTACCCTTATATAAGAATAAAGGATATACCCAATGTTGTAACAATTATGGAGAGATTAAGCTCATGAGTCACACAATGAAGATTTGGGAACAGATGATTGAGGGGAGGCCGAGAAAAACAATACATGTGTATGAGAACCAGTTCAGCTT
This sequence comes from Portulaca oleracea, assembly GCA_029582165.1. Lineage (NCBI taxonomy): Eukaryota > Viridiplantae > Streptophyta > Magnoliopsida > Caryophyllales > Portulacaceae > Portulaca > Portulaca oleracea. Next base: position 27,072,225 of record CM055876.1, read on the forward strand.
TATGGCTATCTGGTCGACAGTGGAAGTTATTCCTTTACTACGTGGTCTTATGGAGCAATATAGGGAAAGAAGAGAGAATCTTGATCATATGATGTTTATAGACTTAGAACAAGCCTATGATAGGGTTCCTAGGGAAGTGATATAGGAGTATTTGGTGACGAAAGGAGTACAAGATCCTTATATCTGGGTCATTAATAGAGACATGTATGACAATGGTAGAACTAGCGTGCGGATAATTATGGGTACCACAAGTGAGTTTTCATGCAATATCAGGGTGCATCAGGGTCAGCGCTTGGTCCATTTCTTTTCACTTTGGTTATAGATGAGTTGACGAAGAGGATTTGGGACGAGCGACCATGGTGTATGCTTTTTGCGGAATTGTGCTTATAGACGAGCCGAAGGAAAGATTAAATGACAATGTGGAGCTCTAGAGAGATAACTTAGAGTCTAAGGGTTTTAGACTGAGTAGGTCAAAGACAAAATATATGATGTGTCATTTTAGTTGACTTGAGAATGAGACATGCATGCAAGAAGTAACTATTGAAGTGGTTACCATTCCACGGGTGGAGAAGTTCAAATACTCAAAGATTTTTGGACGCTCGATGTCTTCGAGGGCGTTGGATAATAATGCACTAGACTTTTTTTTTTCTTTGATAACGATATACTGTACTTTAGGGGTGTTGGACAATCATGCAGCTAAAACAATTCTGACGATGGTTAACTCGGTAACAGTCTTACGTGGTGGGTTGAGAAGTAAAAAAACTAAAGTCTTTAGTAAATTATTTTTTTTCAAATAATACCTCATTACTCAACATTTTCGCTAACATAAACGATGTTTTTCGTTTGTAAAAAAGTTAGAATTCATCTTTACTTATTTGAGTTTGCGTACATGACATCAATTTAGTTAAGAATATAATTCTTTTGCTACTCAATCTGCCACGCATGACCACCACCGAGTTAGCTACTGTCGAAATCATTTCATGTGCATTATTGTCCAACATTTCAAAAGTACATTGCATTATTGTCCAAGAAAAAAATTCAGTGCACTATTGTTCAACACCCTCCGAAATACACTATATTAGTGTCCAAAAATCGAATACTTAATTAGCTTCTATCTCACAAAGAGTCGGCGAAATCGATGAGGGTATTACGCATCGAATTAAATTAGGTTGGAATTAAAAATGGAAAGCAGCTTCTGGTGTGTTGTTTGACAAGAGAATCCCGCTTAAACATAAGGGTCAGGCCGATTTACCGTAGGATAGCTAGACCTGTGATGTTGTATGATGTTGAGTGTTGGGCAGTCAAGAAGACGCATTGCCAGGTGTTGAGCATTTCAGATATGATAATGAGTTGGTGGATTTGTACATGGCTATATCAGGTTGGATAAGATTAAGAATATTGTCTATCGAGCTAAACTAGGGGTAACACCCATTAAGGAGAAGTTGAAAGAGACTACACTGAGTTGGTTCAGCTATGTCCCTAGGAGGGGTGAGGATGCCCCTATTAGGAGGTAGAAGAGATTGGGATACACCTTGATAGTTAGGGGCGTGAGAGACTTCAAAAGTCTATGAGACAGGTGATAAGAGAAGTGTTAAGGTATCAAAGCTTAGCAGAGGACATGACACTAGATATGAGGGTTTGACGGACTAGTATTAAGGTTGTACGGTGAGGAAAGGTACTGTGATGTGAGCTAGTTTATTGTCTTTGGCCTCTATTTGTTGTTCCGTGCAGATACGCTATAATCCTTCCCCATTTATATGGAACACACAGGTATGTTAGTATTTTTTTTTTTTACCTTCGTAAGCATCTTCAATTTTCGTTTATTTTTTTTTTGCTTTGTTTTTAAATTTTTCCCCATTTAGGTTCTTCTACCATCCTTTTCGGTTTCCAAATGGTTTCGGAAAGGTTATTCCTCAAATCTGTCAGAACCAGTCTCTCCATGAATTTTAGATCACGAGGATAAGGTTGCCTACTTTTGGATCTCCTAAACTGCGCTTAAACATGTTTCCCCTGTGAGTTTGTTATTGTTGTGTATAATGCTCTAGTATAAGAAAGTACTATCATTAAATTCATCACAAAAAATATTATCATAAGAATGTGATGTTGTAAATTTTCTAATAGAATATTTTATAAGAAATTTTTAATCAAAGAAGGATATTAAGGCCCCGTTCTTTTATACTGCTGGCTGTGGTGCAGTACGGTGTGAAAGAAATGTGGTTGATTGTGGTGGGTTGGGAAAACTTGTGGTAGATTGTGGTGGGTTGGGGAGAATTGTGATGGAATATGGAAAATTTAATTTTTAATAAAATAATAAATTAAATTAGAAAAGGTAAATTGTGGTAGATTGTAGTGGGATATGAAAAATTACGGTACAATATAGCACCACAATGTGCTAGTCGCATAAAAGAACGGGGCCTAAGACCATTAGTATGAAACGAAGGTAGTGTTCAATGGGTTAATAAAAGTTTGAGATTTTTTAATGAGCCAATTTTAGGAATTACTTTTATGTTATTTCTTTCTTTCTCTGATTGGATACTTTTATGGTAGTTCTTGAAGTACTTGTCTAATCCTCTAAAAAAATTGAATTTTAAAAATACATTAATATGTTGTAAAATTTATGAAGCGATATATTGACCAATTAGTACATGGTATTTGCGAAATCTACGTATGATTAAGGCTTTGTTTGACAAACAAATGTTGGTTGTTGACTGTTTTATTGGTTGTTGATTATTTGCATCGGTTGTTTACTATTGTCTGATTATTATTGGTTGTTTGGAAAAATTGCGTTTACTAAAGTTATCTGTTTTTGAAAAAGTATTTGTTAAAATTTCATTTACACACTTTATAAAATAGCATTTCTAGGATGATATTTGTGTAATTTTATACAACTTTTGGATTGAAATGTTTTTTTCCACAATAAGTTGTTCTCAATAAGTTACTCGAACTAGCTGATTGGAAATTGGCTGATTGTGGCAAAATAGACAACCAAATAAATTGTTTATCAAACATATAAATAGCCTATTTAACACTTCAATAGTCTTTTATAATAAACTATTTGATAAGTCGTTTACCAAACATGACCTAAATAAAAATAATCGTCGTTTAATATCCAAAAAATTGCTAGAGGGTGCCACATATCTTTTTTAACTGACTCGCGGGTCACAACTTTTTTTTAATGCATTCCCGGGTGACATTAAACTTACTTAAGTGGCTGGGGGGTGACATTCGGCTACTTTGGCTGAAATCCGACGAATTATGTTGAAAAAGACAAAAATGCCCTTATTTTTCTATCTAATTTAACTTTGTCTACCCTTCATCCCTCTTCCTCTCTTTCCCCCACCCTCTTCCCCTGTAATTCTCCTCTTCATAATCTGCGTCGTCCCTGGGAAGCTCAAATAGGCAAACTGGGCAAGAATTTCGAGCAGATAACCACGGCACAATGCAATCCCCGTGGTATCCATGTCCATAGGGCATCTCCTTCAAAAATTCCCCCACGTTGACCCCATCTTCACATATGGCGCAAACGTAGCTTTCTTCATCTGGTTTGATTTCCACCATTCGTAGATCTCAACTGCCGATTTCGATGTCGATGGAGCCCCTCTTCTTCCCTCCGCCTCGGCCGAATTCTGCAGCAAAGCCTCGTTCTCCGCCGCGTCGACATAATTGTCGGGATTTCAGATGAATCGATCAGTCTCCGGCATCTCAAATCGGAATTTGACATAAGGTGATTTAAGTTAGATGCCCAGTTTAGAATGAATAGACACCGGAAAAGGGTGTTGGAGAGCCGCCGGTGGACGGCGGAGGTGGGAAGCGGGCAATCTGGAGGAGGTGGGAAAGGGGCTGAGGGGACGAAGAGGAGAGAGAAACTGAGGGCATGAGGCAGTGTTTTCAGCTGGAAGGGCAAAAAGGACATTTTATTCAATTTTTCAAGGGTAAATAAGACGTTTCCCTTATTCCGGCCAAAACAAGTCGGAATATCACCCCCCAGCCATTAAAGTAAGTTTAATGTCACCCGAGAATACATTAAAAAAAAGTTGTGACATGAGTCGCTTAAAAAGATTCACAGACTCAAAGAATTTTTGTTTAATATCATTGTCATTTTTAATAGGTGAAGAAATGGTGATCAAGGATTCAAGGTGCACTGTATTTGCGTCCATATTAATATTCACGCTTTTGACTGTTACTATATCCAATATCACTTTTAATTGACAATTTTTTAATAGTTACTACAATATACTTTTCGAATAATATTTTTTATTATTAATCTAATGATGATAATTTTATATAATAAATTATTACGTGTATTAAAAAATTAATAGTTAAAAATTTTAAAAATTTGACCCTAGAATTTGAATGTTGGGAGTAATAACTAGGTAAAAAAAAAACAATTTACTCGATGTAACTTCTTAGCATAGAATTCCCTGTCTCTACCGATGACAGTTTGACTGATTAGTAGTAGTAGGCTAATAGCAAGCCAAGCAGTAAATTCTCCTATTTTTCAGCTGGTAAATTTTTTTTGACAGAGGGTGCAATTACTACCCTTGCCAGCTTAAACAAGACCGCACACACAGGCACAGGGGCCATCATCTCCCCTGTTTTCCCTTTCACGTAGAGTCTAGAGAGAGAAAGGCCACACTTTAGAGAGAGAAAGGTGCAAAGGGGGTGCATGCCAGCGATGATTTTGAAGGATCAAAGCTTTCTCTGAGTCAAAGCTGGCATTTTTGCCATCAGGAAAGAGAAAACAAAAAACAAACACACACCCAGAAACAAATTCCCCCCCTTGTTTACACAATTACACCCCCTCCAAATCCCCAAATCTAATCCCATTAATTATAATTCAAACAAGGTTCTCATAAATATATATATATCTAATTCAAACCCCCTCTCATTCTCTCTCCTCTTCCTCTCTCTACCAATCTTTCTTCTTTCTCTCATATATAAGTCTCCATTTCCCCCATTCCCCTCTCAGAGGGGAAGTAAATTGGGTGCTTTTAGAGAGAGAAGCACACAAGAGTTAGAGAGAGAGAACAAAACCCAGAGAAAAGAAAGAAGAAGAAAGAAAGAAAGAAACAGAGTTGAATGGTTGATCAGTCATTTGCAACCATGGCTACTTCTTCTACTTCCCCTTCTCATCTTCTTTCTTCTGAAAAGAAACATTGGTGGCTTACTACCAAAAAGGTCCCCCATTTCATCTCTGTTCATCTGGGCACTTTTATTTTCATCTTCTTTCAATTGGGCATTCCTCAAAAATCAAAATTTTTTCCCATCAAACAAAATCATTTTCTTCGTTTTTCTTTAATGGGGTTTCTGAATCTCATTTCTGACATTGAGTTCTTAAATTGCTTTCTTTGCACAGATGGTAGACAGATACATACGAGACGCCCGAGTGATGATCTCAACTCGGGACGAGAACGAGATCAACTCAGCACTGAGTCTGCTCGACTCGGCACTCGCTCTCTCCCCACGATCCGAGTCAGCACTGGAGCTCAAGGCGCGGTGCCTCCTGTACCTCCGGCGGTACAAGGAGGTGGCGGACATGCTGCAGGACTACATACCGAGTCACAGGATGGCCTACTCGGACGACTCGTCCGGGTCGTCGTCCGATAACTCGTCACAGAGCCTCTCCCGTGAACGAGTCAAGCTCCTCGGATCGTCCGCTGACTCGTCCGGATGCGATTACCCTGTTTTCAAATGCTTCTCTGTTTCGGACCTCAAGAAGAAGATCCTCAATGGCATCTCCAGAAACTGCGATACAGAGGGACAATGGAGGTAATAAATCTGGAAAACGAAAACGAAATCCAAACTGTGTAGTTTTAGTCTTTCTTCCATATTTGGTTCGAAGTTCTAAACTTTCCTTATTTTAATTGATGCCCAGTTGCCCACATTGAACTTGGAAATCTGTTTATTTTTTTCTTGGTTTCCCATTTATCGAAATTAAACACGATCTTGTTGGTCACGCTATGCATAATGCCCACCACCACCCACCGCCGGTTTTCGAAAATTAAAAATGTTTTTTTTTTAATGTTGTAAAATCTGTAAAACAAATCAAAAAACAAAATGAGTTGACATGGGCAACTTGATGATCAATCTGCAGAGCCAGACCGAGTTGACTCAGTTTTCTGTTTACTTGTCTGTATGCTCATCAATCCCAGATTCCTATTCATTCATGATTACTGGAAATTTAGTTAGCAATTGAAATGGGCGGTTCTGAGAAAATATTTTTGTATTTTTTTCCCCCGAGTTGGGCGAGTTGACTCATCGGTTTTCTGTTGTAATTTGCAGATACATGGTGTTAGGCCAAGCATGTTGCCACTTGGGTCTGATGGAGGACGCAATGGTACTTTTACAGCACGGCAAACGCCTCGCCTCCGCCGCATTCCGGCGGGAAAGCATCTGCTGGTCTGACGACAGCTTCTCGTTCTCCCTCTCCGACACCGCCGGCGCCGCCGTGGACTCCGCCGCGAGCCGCCAGCCCCTGACGGAGTCGGAGTCGATATCCCACCTCATCACCCACATCAAACTCCTCCTCCGGCGCCGCGCCGCCGCCATCGCTGCCTTGGACGCCGGCTTATACTCGGAGTCCATCCGCCACTTCTCGAAGATTCTGGATGGCCGCCGCCCCGCCCCTCAGGCGTTCTTAGCGGAATGCTATCTCCACCGCTCGGCTGCCTTCAAATCCGCCGGTCGGATCGCCGAGAGCATCGCCGATCTGAACCGGACCCTTGCTCTTGAACCCAATTCGACCGCCGCACTTTTGGCTCGAGCCGGTTTGTTTGAGCTAATTGGGTGTATAACTGACGCGGTTCATGATCTTGAACACGTGAAGTTGATTTACAACTCCATTCTACGGGACAGGAAACCGCCCGGTCCAGCCTGGAAACCCCGGTCGGTCCCGTACAGAGAAATTCCGGGCCGGCTTTGTACGTTGGGTTCGAAGATTCAACAATTGAAGCAGAGAATTGCGATGGGTCAGACCGGGAATGTGGATTACTACGGGTTGATTGGGTTGAGAAGAGGCTGCTCGAGATCGGAGTTGGACCGTGCTCATTTGCTCTTGGTTCTCAAACATAAACCGGAAAAGTCAATCGGTTTCTTGGACCGGTGTGAGTTTGCTGACGAGAGGGATTATGACTCGATCAGGGACCGGGCCCGCATGTCAGCCGTTCTCCTTTTCAGGCTAATTCAAAAGGGGTACTCGAGCGTCTCTTCTTCTATCGCGGAGGAAGAGGCGGCCGAGAAGGAACGGAGGAAGGCCGCATTGGGCCTCCAACAGGCCCAAGCCCAACATGAATTGCAGAAACATAATGTCGTTCAAGCCCAATTTTCTAAGCCCAAGCCTCAGCTTGAGCCCGAGCTGGAGCCTAAGCCTGAGGTTGATATCGATCAACCGGATGACATGACCGGTCTAGGGTGTGACAATGGGATGGACAATTTTCCCTATCAAGGGGTGTTTTGTCGGGACTTGGCGGTTGTCGGAAGCTTGCTCTCTCAGGCAGGGTTTAACCGGCCGTTAGCGGTTAAGTATGAGGCCCTTACTTGCTGATGAACCACTTAAGTAAACAAGGTTGGAACATGGAAATTCAAGGGTTGAGGCTTGAAAATACTCAAAAAAAGATGTGGGAAGCAGGAGAGAAATAAATTTATGGGTAGTTGAAGTTAAAGATCATATGGATGGATCGAAATATGATGATTTTTTGGTTTAGGGATTTTGCTTCCATGTATAGAGAAAAACCAAAAATTAAAAAGAAAGTGGGGGAAAAAACCTAGTAAATGGTTGATGGGAAATTTTGCTACTTTTTTGATGTACATAATTTAATTTTCCATCTCAATATAAATGCAATTATTGCATTTTTTAATTATAAAGCATTGCATACAAGTTGCAACCTTTCTCTTTGAGATACAGTTTATTAAGTTATTGCTAATGCAAATTCTGCTCATACTAGCATGATGACCTCTAAGGCCGTGTTCTTCTCTGCGGTTGGCAAATTGCGGTGTCATAGTCTACTGCAATTTGTCACAACCCACCGCATTTTACCGCAAATCATTACTTTTCTCTCTCCTCACTTTTCTCCTCTACTTTTTACATTCTCTCTCCTTACCTACCTCATATACTAATAACCTACCACAATTCCATCACACCCCACCACACCCAACTACACCAGTTGTGTGTAAAAATAGTACAATGTTAACATGGTCCTCCTAATGTTAGTATGTATTGTTAACAGAGACATTGGTGGACACAATTGAAAGTATTGTTAACAGAGAAATTGTACTCAACTAATGAATATGATCCTTGATGGGTAACAATATTTTATAGTTCTGTAACCCTGTTGCTGCTAGACACCATTGAAAACGCTTTACAGATAGAATTGATCAATGATAGTATTTGATGGGAAGGACATTTAATACGATTGCATATGGTTGGAAAAAGGAAGGATAAATAAATACATGCATCAACTCACTTTGCCATCCTTTTTTTTTTTTGTTTTGTTTTATTCATTCATAATTTTTTTGATAGTACTAGTGCCATTTTTTTTTTTAAAAGTTGGCTCCTTTTATTTAATTTTTTTGCTCCAATCAAGCAAACTTGACCAAATCACTGCTCGTGAACCTGACATAATCCACAACGTCAAATTTAATTAGACTTTTTTTTATTTATTTTGCGTATTAGAGAAGTAAGAGTTGTTACCCAATGAATTGAAGAGCTTTGGATTCTTTGGTACTTTGTTATTTTTTGGAAAATTGGAATCTAATAAATCAAACTTTTGGTCCATTTTGATCTAACAAACCAAACTAACATTTTTGCTAATGGCATACCATACTTAACATTATATTTTTTTGATTGAACCTCCACCACTTTCCGGTCACCGAAAAAATGACGTGGAATTTTTTTATGCTGAGGTGGACTATTTTATAGCCAAAAAATAAAAGAAAAATGTTGATAGCTTGTGTTTTCTGACTCAGGTTCAATCAAAAAAATATAATGTTAAGTATGGTATGCCATTAGCAAAAAGGTAAGTTTAGTTTGTTAGATCAAAATGGACCAAAAGTTTGGTTTATTAGATTCCAATTTTCCTTATTTTTTTAATGTTACTATTCCAGTAAGTATTCCTAGAATTTCGAAATTTTAGTGGGCTACTAACTAGCCTAGGGATAAAGATCTTAATTACTGTAGATGAGTTTATTTATAAGTTTTAGTCTTAATTTATTCATAAATATTTTTGTTTTTGTAATTAGTGTTATCTGGCTATGGTTATCTAGAAAACTAGTGTTAGAGATATAGGACATTAGAAGAAAAAGGGAGGTTTGGATAAGCCTAATAAGGAGTAATAACAAAGACAAAAGGAGAGAGCCTTATCACACAAACAGACTCAAATGTTGCAGCCAAAACAAGCTGTTGGGATTGAGATAGCTCAAAAAGAGCAACTCTGTAGGGTTTCTGATGTGAGATGCCAATCGCAAATTGTTCTATTTTTCTTCCTCCTTTTTCAAATTAAAAAATAATAATAAATATTGATGTTGTCTTTCATTTGTTTTTGTTATTTTAAGTGAAGACAGAAGACTAAAATATGTTGCAAAATTGTAAGTCACTAGCCTTTTTTTTTTATAAAAAAAAATATTTTTACTCCTACCTCCGTTCCATGTTATTTGTCTTCTTTGAAAAATTGTATAGTCAAATATTTTTAAAAAAATTGACCATAAATTTCTCAATATATACAATGATTCGTTAAATAAAATTACTAACATAAGATTCGCAATGAAAAAATCTATTCGAAAAGTATAATATTGCAATTGTTATTGAGATATTGTATAAAAAATTCTCAATAAAAAAAAGACATTAAAGACTATGACAGTCAACAAAAGAACAAATAATATGAAACGAGGGAGTACCACTGTATAAGGATAATCATTAAAGTATAAGAATTCTGACATAAATATTAAAATCACTAGTTATATGACAAAAGCAAGATGTTGGTGTTTAAAAAGAGAATATAAATCACATCAAATTAACCCCCAAACGGTTGATTAACAATGTGATATAATGATTGGTTAAGATAAGCAAAAGACATAATGATGGTAAACAAACAAGTTAACTAAGGTGAAAGAGATTGGAGACTTTTGATAAGTAGCCATTGATGAGGGTCACAGGGGTCGTACACTGTCACTCAAATTGCAACCTCCAACCCAAAAAAAAAAGCTTTGTGATGTGTGCATTTGATTTCGACCCCTTTTTTTCATTGGATTCCCTCAACCTTTTTCTTTCTTCTTTATTTATTCTTCCTAAAAGAAAAAAAAAAAAGACAGAGAGAAATTTACAGGGTATAAGTTACTGAATGCATGAAGTGGGTAGAGATGGCAATTAGTAGTGTATTGTTGCAAAACTCAAGATAGTGAGATAGTAGTATGTGCACATTATGATTCTGTTGTGTTATTGTGTAGGGTGGTCCTAACTTTTGATTCTTACATTTCTAATTTATTTATTACTCCCTCTAACTTTATACTGTAAATTATGGACGTATCTCACTGATTTCAAAATCTACTGCAAAATTGTTGTATTCTTCATTATCTTCATCTTTTTAAATGGATATGTATCCATCTACTTCCTAGTTTTCTTTTTTTTTTTTTATGGAAATACTTTATAGTTTTCAGTTTTGATATAAAACAATTACTGATTTTATTGTCAATTTATATATATAGTTTGTGTCCAAAGAAAATTTTGTGTCCAAAGAAAAATTTACTTATGTTGTCGTATGTATAGTCAAAGTCAATTACTATCTTATTGTTGGTAAATTATATGTAATTTTCATTTTTGAGAATTTATTAATAGATATTTCAACTTCTAAATAATTTTTAATTGAATAATGGTCAATAAAGTTTATTTGTTGAATTTCGATTATCTACTTTTTTTTGATGGAATCTCGATTATCTACAACATTAATAGGAATGATTGACTAATGTTTTATGATTTAATAAAGAATTTAATGTAGTGAAATAAGTTTAGTAATTTTAACTGAAATGTCTATCTTTTGAAATTTTTGCAACTAGTAATGTGATACAAAATAACCATAAATAGATATTTAGAGTCATGTATCCTTAATTTATTTTTGGAAATAACATTTTTGGAGAGTGTTTGGTAGGGAAACCAACTTTTGAACCAGATCTTGATGAGATGAGCTGATGAGCATGAGCCTAGTAATGGGTGTATGGGGAAAGGATAACTTCAAGAGAAAGGCTGCCATTCTTTTTGATCCCCCTCATGCAAACATTAATTAACAAAATCCTCAAGGAAATTTTTAATAAATTTTAAAAACCTTGGTGTTGTTAACTTCAATGGTTGAAAGGCTTTTCCTATCAAATTAAATGAAATAAAATTGGGAAAAGTGGTACAAATGCACACCTTTCAACAACCCTAGCCATATCCACACTCTCAAGATACAATGTAGTACTCCACTTTGTACATCATTTTGTTCACTTCTATATTAATCAAGTAAAATATTAATAATAAGAGAGAAAGAAATCCCTTTTATTTATCTTCTCCTATCCCTATTTTTAGGAAGTTTTCTTCCCTTGCAAGTGATTTAAACTCTTGTTTAGCTATTACTAAAGTCATACATGATGTTTCAAGTAAGGTACCATGTTAATTTCCCACTACTTTTTCCAACAAGTACTTTGATAACCACACTTCACATGAGCACTAATATATATTTCTACTAAGATATATAAAAAAACATGTTAATTAATTGTAAAAATGTCAACAAATAAAGATTTGGTATTGATTATCTTTTCAAAAAAAAAACTCCGAAAGACTAATTCCCTATCGCATTGTCTTCCTCTTATTCCTCGCACTCTTTCATTTGGAGTAACTTATTCTTTTCATAATCAAGATATTTTATAGAAAGATAAGCTTGCATAAAAGAAACGCAAGCCAAAGAAAGCTTCAAAAAAGAATTAAATATTGTGTTTAATTTGGCCTTTGACACCATGATGATATGTTTTAGAGAATTCTTTAAACATTTGACTTACATAAAATTGATAAAATTATTTGTACTTTCAATTATTAAATTAATCACATAAATAATTTGATATGTACATATTAAAAAAACTAGTACTCATAAGAACTGGATTTGTTGAGGTCATACATGATATGGTTCTAGAGGAAGAAGAATATAGAAAACCATATATGAGTATGACATCAGAGACTAATGATTTAGGTTTATTTAAATAGGTTATTTTAATTAATGTGTAGCTAAAGTAGAGACTAGATCTGCCTCTTTTGACTTGGCTCCACATGGGCCATGGAGTTTATCAAAGGCCAAATGGTTTAGCTGGAATTACAAGCTTCATTTCTTAATGCTGCACAAAAAGTGGCCCTTTATTATTGTTATCGTGGTCTTCTAAATTTTTTATGATTTTTGGACCATAATAGAAATGTAATATACAAATCTATAAAATAGCACGACAATATACCTATTTTTAGATTTATTTATTGTTAATGTTATGTAATTATGTTTACTAATGATATATTAGTGTCCAATTTCACCAATTATCATCAAATGTCAATGTAAGTCTATAATGGTACATAGGTTTAGAATGCCTTTATAAACTTCTTATACTTATCTTTCATAATTCATGGAGCATTAAATAGCCAACAAGTTTACAACTTTTGATAATTGAGACTAGCCTTTTAGATTTTTTTTTTTTTGTTTAAGCAAAAGTTAAGACCATTGTATTAAATCCTCACACCTACTTTTATTAGTGATACTATTATAGTATTATATGAATTTACTATACTTACAGATTTTTTTTTTGGTTTAGGGTGCGTTTGGTTGGTGAATAATCTCGGGGAAATGGTCAATTTTTTCTGATTGACTTATTTTCCCCATGTTTGGATGCGGGTTGACTTCGAGAAAGTTTTCACGATCGGCCCACCATTTTCTCCATTTTTCTAGGGAAAATTTCCCTTAGGGGGGCTAAGGGAAATTTTTCCCAAGGAAATCTTTCCAATGGAAAACTTCCCATGGGAAATTTTCTCCGGGAAAAATTTTCCCGGGGTTCCTACCAAACACTCCCTTAAGTGAAAGTTAAGACCATTGCATTAAATCTCAAATTTGAGGTTATCAACTATAACATTTCTAATTTTATATTTAATTCATAATAGCTCAACTTTTGAAGGCAGTAGATAGTAGCTACTGTCAAATCCCCTCAAAGGTTGGGCTACTTCAAGGTCCAAATCAACCCGATCCAATTCATTGGATGGACCAATCCAGACAAATCCAAAATCCAAAATCTCAAATACTTGGACCAAAAACTAGACCGAAGTAACCGGTCCAAATCAACACCGATCCAATTAGACATTTAATAGACCAATTCAGACGAATCCAAAATCTAAAATCTCAAAATACTTAGACCAAAGATCAGACCGAAATAACTAATCCAAATCAACACCAATCGAATCAGATATTCGATGAACCAACTAATATCAGTTTGGATAGATTTAGTTAAGTTCCTAAGGAATTTAAAGAAAAGATATATTAAGGCATTGTTCTTTTCTGCGGTTGGTAAACTGCGGTACCACAGCATACCGCAGTTTGCCACAACTCACCACACTTTACCACAAATCATTACTTTTCTCTCTCCTTACTTTTTTCCTCTACTTTTTACATTGTTTCTCCTCACCTATCCCACATACCAATAATCTATCACAATTCCACTACACCCACCACAATTCCACCACACCACACCACACCATACCACAAAATACCGCAAAAAAGAACAGGGCTTAAGTAATACACAACAATTTCCATAAGTTAACAATTTATGTGTTGTGTGTTACTTTTTACACTACGACATTATATAATATTAGTTTTGTTTCACACGCAAAATGTGCAAGATATGTAATTATAACAACAATTATTTACTTATTATATGTTTTCGCCAGAAGTAAAATTGCCACTATAATTGCATTGGAGGTATGCTTGTATCACTAGTACTATTGCAATTGGTATATGTTCTGCAGCATTTGATTCAAATAAGTTATTCATTTACTATAATTAGCACTTATTTACGTTTAAATTAGAATAAATTTTCATGGTTTTGTTTTGCATTTCGGATCATGAGCTTTTCATACAGTAACTAATTGGACCCCATTATTTGAACATTGATTATTTTAACAAAAAATTACTAATATTATTAGGGACCTTGAAGGCTTTAAGAAGGCCCTTTTGGTCCAAGGGACAATTGGTGCTTATCTGGGCCTCACTTTGCAATCCTTGGGAACCCACCAGATGGTGTCACTGGTTGCCCCATCCAATTCAAACTCCATCCCGATGATTCAACAACAATCACGATTACTGATCAGGTCAATCAATTTACGATCAGGAAAAACTAACTTTGGTTTTTTATTTTTATTTTATTTTTATATTAGATGATAATATATCGATTTTTGAAGGTATTAAATTTTAATATGTCGAGCTTTATTATTGGACAACAATATTCTTAACCTTTATACTTAGGTAAGATTATTATACCAATAGTAACTAAACATATGGTGACTGGTGAATTGGTCTCCTTGCTAGCGTGGCAGGCAGAGGGAAACTAACCGTATGCGTCGATGCTGAGCCCGGGAGCAGGGAGCATCGTGCGCCCACCTGCTTCCGCGGGCCAGCAGCCCAACAATGTTTATGCGGCCCAGGCCCACTTAAACTATAGTCCCAGTGCAATGATATAATAATCACAGGCCCACTTAAAAAATGAAACATGTTTGCCCATTTAAACTACAATCCTACTCAGCCCATCATTATTTTTTTTCTTATTTTTTTTTATTTATTTCTTTTTTGTGTAATATTATATTTTTATGCTTTTTATTTTTTTACTACAATATTTATAATCCACAAGGCCATTGCTCATAAGCCTTAACTATTAATTATTATGCTCATAAATTATAACTATTATACTCATAACCTACAAAGCCAATGCTCATAGGCTTCTACACCAATGCTCATAATGTACAACTACTATGCTCATAACTTATAACTATTATGCTCATAAGCCTCTACACCAATGCTCATACTATACAACTACTATACTCATAACTTATAACTATTATGTTCATTACATAAAACCATAATGCTCATCAAGCTGAACTACAATGTCCATTACCTATTATTATAATGTTCATTACCTATAACTACAATGCTCATTACATAAAACTATAATGTTCATCAAGCAGAACTACAATGCTCATAACCTATAACGACAATGCTCATTACATGAAACCATGATGCTCATCAAGTTGAACTACAATGCTCATTACCTATAACTACAATGCTCATTACATCAAACCATAATGCTCATTACTTATTACTACAATGCTCATTACCTATACCTACAATGCTCATTACTTAAAACCATAATGCTCCTCAAGCAGAACTATAATGCTCATAACCTATAACAACAATGCTCATTACATAAAACCATAATGCTCATCAAGTTGAACTACAATGCTCATTACCTATAACTACAATGCTCATTACATAAAACCATAATGCTCGTTACCTATTACTACAATGCTCATTACCTATACCTACAATGCTTATTATTTAAAACCATAATGCTCCTCAAGCATAACTATAATGCTCATAACCTATAACAACAATACTCATTACATAAAATCATAATGCTCATCAAGTTGAACTACAATGCTCATTACCTATAACTATAATGCTCATTACTTTGAACATAAATATTCAACTAAATGAGAATGTTCATAATTAATATTCTATAATATACATATAATACTCCACATTTGACTAAAATAATATTAGGGCTAAAATAAATAGGCTAAAAAAATAAAAAATAGTGCTATTTCTTCAATAGATTAGGCTTCCTTCGTTTAGCCTAAACCTCCTTAATGGGCTTCATGCATTATTTGGGCTGGAGGAATGAATGGGGGCCGGCGGGCCGCCATGAAGATTTGGGCGCATGATGCAACATGCTCCCGGGAGCATGTTCGTATTTTTAAAACTAACCGGTCAATGCCCAATATTCCCGTTAACCACTATGTTTTTCTCACTAACCCACATTTAAAAAAAAAAATCAGCCCCAACACATTGACTAAGGGGTCGTGAACCGGTCTCCGTATTGACGTAGCACACAACCAACCAATATCTTGTAATATGGGTTAGTGAGAAAAATGAAAGAATTAACAAGGTTATCGGGTTGAGCAGATCTTTTTCCCTTCTATCAGCCACGTTAGCATGGAGACCGGTTTACCACCTTCTTAGTTACTGTTGGCATAATAATGTCACCTAGGTATAAAGGTTAGAAATATTGTTGTCCAATAATAAATGTCCTTATATTACAATCCAATATCCCCAAAAATCAAATATATTATCATTCAAAAATCCTTATATATTCGAGTTATATTTTTACTTCTAATGATTGAATTATTTGGATTTAGAATTTCGATCACCGCACTACTAAAAGTATGTGTATTATCAACCATTTTTTCCAACCAATTTAAAATGGTTGGAAAACCCAACCATTTTAACAGCCATTTGATATTCCAACTATTTTTCAAAAAATTTAGTAGGAAAAATGGTTGGAAATTCCAACCAATTTGACTAAAATGGTTGGAAAATTTTCCTACCATCATTTTTCCTACTATTTGAAATTGGTTGGAAAAATAGTTGGTAATCCAACCATTTTTCCAACCATTTTCAAATATTAGGAAAAAGGATGGTAGGAAAATTTTCCAACAAATTTTAGCAAAATTGGTTGGAATTCCTAACCATTTTTCCCATAAAAGTTTTTGAAAAATAGTTGGAATATCAAATGGTTGCTAAAATAGTTGGTTTTTCCAACCATTTTAAATTGGTTGGAAAAAAGTGGTTGGTAATACACATATTTTTAGTAGTGCCGTTTCAACTTTGAATTGAAAGAGATTGTTTTATACATGTATGAATGCTTTTCATGATGAGATTTCAAGCTAATTTATATCTTCTCCGAAATCGAAGTAATAATATTTTGTCAAGGATATTTCTTAGAAAGTAGACACAAACCCATGAAATTAAAAATAGAATCAACAAATACTAAAATGAAACTTAAAAAAAATGAATTGGACAAAATCATAAAGATTAGAGTATGGAATTAATGAACAATAATGTTAGACTTATAATTACAAGCTGAAAATATATATGGTGTAATAAGCAAAATCCAACACAGTTACACAGGAGAACTGTACATCAGTACATAAGAAGAAAGAGCACTCCCAAATCAACACTAAAGTTCAGACCAATTATCATCCTTAATAATAATAATATCCTTTGCATGCCCAAGGAGAAACCAGATGAGGAAGAATATGAAACATGCAGCAAGAAAGGAATATAAAGTATAGATCGCCATGCCTTTCCCCAGCCCATTCTATTCTCATACCCATTCCCAGGCTCCCCAAAATCGGACATCTTTTTCTTACCAATCACCAGAAAAACTACTGTATAAATGTACCAAATTGGTTGACAATTAATTACCGGAGGATGTAATTCTAATGGGAAATCATGTAAATGCCATGATTATTTATATAGCCTAAAGCGTGAAGCCATGATAGGATGACCAACTTGGATTAACATTTGGATCAGCATTTCAAATGAAGTAGTGATTATACACGAATTAGGCATGATAGGTGGGTAAATTGGATTGAATTTGGAAGTTAAAACAATATGGAATTCTACCTGGCGGCCAAGTTAAAAGAAATTACGTTCACCACTCTCTCCTCATATTCATACCGTAAATGGACCAAAGATCGAACATTATATTGATAGTGCATGCTTAAAATTGAGACGAACAAAAGTTACCAGCTCATGAGTTTCATGCTACAAATTCAGAGGTGCCATTACATGCAGACTACACTACACTAGCAATGCAACTTTCTCAAAACACTTTCCTACCTACACATCAGTTTCTGGCACAAACTAAAGCAAGATTCTACCAGAGTAAAAAATGTTTTTCACTAATGTAGTTATAATATATATTTTACCATTATAAAATAAAATTGATAGATATTGATTAAGGTCTACTGTTGCAACAAGTAATGTTATTCTTTGAGAATTAATACTTTTAAGGAGTTTCTGCCATAATTGAACCTTTTTCTACTATTATGATTAAAATGTATAACAACTATTGATTATTCTATATTAAAAAAATTGAAGTCAATATATTTTGATCAAAATAACTTGTTGCAATAGTTTGAAAGACTTTTTTGATCTTGGCCCTGTTCTTTGGATGAGTTATTTTCAGGTTAGGATAGTTACGTTTGGATAAGTTATGATATTTTTTGGGAAATTTTATTTTTAGAGTGGATGCTTTTTGGGGGAATTGTGTTATGTTGAGATAGATTGAGATACATTAGGATA
The DNA here is from genome assembly GCA_029582165.1 of Portulaca oleracea. Lineage (NCBI taxonomy): Eukaryota > Viridiplantae > Streptophyta > Magnoliopsida > Caryophyllales > Portulacaceae > Portulaca > Portulaca oleracea. The sequence continues at coordinate 27,090,635 of CM055876.1, forward strand.
AGTTATAATAAAATATGAGAGTTAGAACTAACATATAACAAAATAACATGACCTTAATTTACGGTCAACTTTAGGTGAATTGAAAAACCAGTTAGCCATAAAATTTGAATTCGGTTTTCAGCTAACATTTTGAGGGTAACGGAAATTGATTATCAGTAAACAGACATTTGCTCACCACTACAAATAACTATAGAATTGAAGCATCTCGAAATTGGGCAGCCGGGCACGACAAAGGTTGCAAGAAAAATAAAAAATAAAGGAAAATTCAGGAAAACCACTGGTTTCCTTTAACAAAAAATGTTACAAAATAAGAAAAAGAATGAATATGTATATCACACATCACACACACACGACTGTGTGGAACAAGTTTCTCTAAATTTATGAGCTAAAATTACTATGGACTTGTTTCAGTGGCGAAGTTAGGATTCAAAGGCAAGGATGTAAAAAAAAAAAAAATATAATTAACAATATTAACGCAATAAACATCTCAAAATAATATTTTAATTGGTAACCAATCAATCAAATAAATAATTCAGATGATTTGAATTATGAATATTTGAACAAAATAAAACCAAGAACCCGAATCATTCCATTCATAGATTATGATTTCATCATTAAGTTAGAAAATTTACTAATAATTCAATGCAAATTTAACCAAAATTGATAAATTAAACATAATAACTTACAAAATAACATACATCAATTCAAGTATTGCTTTGATTTAGGGAATTTAGTGAATTATGTGGTAAATAAACAATGTGGACTGTAAGGGGTGGCCGGCCAGCCAAGGAGGGTGGTGACCGGCGGCGAGGGTGGTTGGCCGGAGGTGGAGGCGTGGGGGTGTCTAGTAGTGTCGGCAGTCGGCACTTGACAGTAGGTGAAGGCGTGAAGCAGTATCGTAAAAAAGCGAATATAATTCTATGAATGGAAGGCAGTTAAAACATAGGTTGTTTTTTTTTAAAAAAAAAAAAAAAAAACCTTCTCTTAATTGTGAAATGCAATCCTCAAACCCTAGATGTCAAAGTCAACGCACACACCTAAAGACTCTAAGAGGCTCACGCAACCATTCAGCTGCTTCACCCATTTATGAATCTTTTAGCCAATATTTTATATATATCTTCTTTTAACTATCAAATAGCTATAAACTAATTTATTTTTTTTTCCCAAAAAAGCTGGGGTCAATTGACCCTCTTGAACCAAGATACCTTCGCCACTGCCTGTTTGACAAACAGATGTAATTAACGGTTAGTTGGTTGTATTAGCTGTTAATTATTTGAATTAGTTATTTGATTTAGCTGTTTAGATTAGCTATTTGTAGTAATAGTGTTTAGTAAATTTAGTAGTTATTTTAATTTCTAATTGAAAAAATTAATCTATTTTAATGCACAAATTAATTCCATATATTAAAACTTAATTTTTCTTAGTTATTATAAAATTTCACTATTTTGCAGCTCAATTCAAATGATTTTATTGCTTGTAATATAATTTTTGTTCAATAAACTTACGATATTATAATTTTCATTTTTAATTGGTATTTTATGAATTATATTCTATAAAATTTCAACAAGTTTGGAAGTTGCATCAAATTTAGTTTTAGTGATTGAAAGTAGAAAATTTCTCATTTAGCAAAAATTGTGGGTTCACAGGCCATGCTTGTTAAACTTATTCAAAAAAGAATACACATGTACATATGCATACACAAATAAAAAATGCAATCTGTCGTCTTCAAAAAAAGTCATAATCTACCCAACAACTGATATAACTAATTTTGTTGGTTTACTTTTCTATGAAATAGAATCTGCCATTATTAAAAATCTACACAGATTTTATAGTTATTTCTAGTTTACATTTATAACTATTATAGATAATTTTAAGTTATTTTCTGTAGATATTATGTACAAATATTATATATATTTCTTATTTGCAATGCATTTGTTTCATTGTTTGAAAGTCGAAAGAAAGCAAAATGGCTATGAAAAATACAAATGAGATTCTAATACTTATAATCTTTCTTATAGTTAGCGTCATTATAATAATAACGGGCAAGCCAATAAAAACGATGAAGGTATAAAATGTTACTACCTCCTTCCCATTTTATTTGTCACTTGGGACATAATTTAAAAAACCAAAAAAACTTCCATTTCACATTAATTTACATTATTGGAAATGTGAAAATGTTGAATAAAATGGTAAATAAAAAGGAAAAATGTGAATAAAAAGGAAAAATTGAAGAAAAAGATGTAAGTAATATGGTTAATTTGATAAATTAGTAATTAATGTGTTATTGAAATTATAAAGTGACAGATATTATAGGAAAAAAGAAAGTTAGTTAAAGTGACAGATAATATGGGAAGGAGGGAGTACTCATTATTTCTTTTAATATATTCTCTTGTATAGAATACAGTAATATAAACAATGATTATTTTATTTATTGTTATTATTGTTGTTGTTATTATTATTGTTAATATTATTAATATTCTTATTATGTATATTATCTTGAAGCCTAAAGCACTATTTTTGTTTTGGGGTTATTTATTTGTATCAAGGATGAACAATAATCGACATTACAAAATCATAATTATCAAGCCAATTTATTAATATTTAAAACATGTCATCACATCAAATGGGATGTATCATGTATATCAATTGTCATGCTGCAGATTCATATGACAAAGTATTCCACATATTTCTAAGTTAACCAATCATAGGCGTTGCTGCATATCTTATACTCCCTCCATCATATATTAATTGTGATAATTTGACTTTTACAGTCTTCAATGTCACTCTTTAATTGATAATTTCTTATATAATATGTTATTAATAATGACAATATTATACTTTTATGATTCTATTTTTCATTACAAAATTTTATATAGCAATTCATTATATATATTGAGTTTATGGTCAAAATTTTTGAAATTTAACTGCACGATTTTCAAAGACGACAATTGATATGGAACGGAGGGGGTATCAAAAAAAATGGAGCTTTTTGAACCCTACGACTTGATATGTAGATGAATGCCTAATTGTGTCAAAAATAACGGTAACATGGAATAAACTAACTTTTGTGGAATTTTAAGATTAGATGAATGCCTAAATGTGTTGAATAATGGTAGCACGGAATAAACTAATATTTTTGGAATTTTAAGATTAGTAATACTTTATTGATAGTAACATTTATGTATACAGACTGAATATGGAGCTATATATGATTGTGTGGATTTTTATGAACAATCTTTTTTTCAACATCCTTTATTAAAGAATCACAATTTTCACCCCCAGGTACATTGTCAATCCTTAATTTTAGGTAAAACTTATGCTTCTAATACTGTAAGAGACATATAACGCGTTATCCACTTATCCTAATCATTGATTTTTGGCATAGATGAAGCCCATCTCTAGACCTAAATGGATGACATCTCAACGGAGTATTTCGAACAAGAATTACATTAATATTTCTCATCTTCAGTTTCCAAATGGAGGATGTCCTACAAATACAGTTCCTATAAGACGTATGAGCAAAGAAGATGTTGCTCAAGCTAATTTGCTATCAAAGAATACAATTTCTCCATTGGAGCCCGGAATCCACGTAAGATTGATATACATATTGTTTGTATGTGTTGCTCTTATGGCCTAAATTGTTTGTATGTTTTTATTTTTATTAAATTATCATTTTTATTTTCTAGTGTCAATCATGAAAAACAAATATTAAAGAAGTCAATTGATCACTCAGAAAAATTATATTGAACCAAATGCTTCAACATGAGAGTTGGCAAGTGTTAAATAGTTGACAATTACGTCTAGTGTAGACGTTAGAGATATGAATTACTTCAAAATTTTCGACTAGTTTTGTTGTTTGAATACTAGGGGTGGGAAGAAGGGGGATTTCCCTCACAAATTCCTCTAAACTTTTGATTTACTCTTAACAAATTTTTGACAGAAAACGTTGTAGAAAATTACTCAGAGAGTCGGATGTATCCCAATATTTGGGGAAATTACTTTTCAGTACCCTAATTTTTCAAATTTCATTTCGAGATACCCTTGATTTTTGGGTTAGTAATTATTAAGTGTTTTTCTGGCCATCATTTTTGTTAAGTGACCGAAAACCCTTCTTCTTCTTCTTCTTCTTCTTCTTCTTCTTCTTCTTCTTCTTCCCCATATGCATTAATGGAGCTAAAAAGCAAAATTTTTTCTTTAACTCTTTTTCCCCATTCCAAAACTAAAACTTCCTCATTATTTTTGCTTAACTCTTTTTCCCCATTCCAAAACTAAAACTTCCTCATTACTACTCTGAGTATTGTTGATGGGCAATGTTCTAGGCTGTAAATTTCGTTTAAGCCATGCACTTGCAACAACCCCATTACCATTGATGCTTCGCAATTTCCTCCTTTCTGCACCAATTCTCTGTGTTGACCACCGCCTGCCTCCTAGCGATCTGACCGACCAAGCGGTCACCGTTTTTGCTGTACCACCACAGATGGCATCATCCGTTGCCCTGAGGTCAATCCCCACCACCTACTCGCTCACCAATCGTTGTACATGGGTGCCCTTTGAGAACCTTCTGGAAGTCCTCACCTGCTTAGAGTTGAGGAAGGCCGAGGGTTGGTTGTTGTGGGTGCTAGTGAAGCTAAGCTTTGTGGCGGTGGGGATGTTGGCGGGGAATTGGATTTGTGCTGCAGAGGCCGCCATGGTTGTGTGGTTCTTATATGCTACTTAGTGATGGAGGATTTGAATTGACGGATTGTGAATAGAGTAGATTGATCACTTCATGCAAGTGCAAGGCCAAGGTTCAATTTGCAGCCTAGAACACTGTCCATCAAGAATGTTCATAATGGTAACGGGAAAGTTTTAATTTTGAAACAGAAAAAAAAAAGAGTTCAGAAAAAAAAATTGCTTTTAATTTGATGTCCATTAATGAAGAGAGGGAACAAGAGAATAATAAGAATATTTCAGTCACTTAACAAAATTGAAGACCAAAAACACCTAATAATTACTAACCCAAAAATTAAAGATATCCCGAAATGACTGTTGAAAAGTTGGTGTATCGAAAAATAATTTCCCCAAATATTGGGATATCTTTGAGTAATTTGTTGAAAACATTACCTTTCACCAAAAATTAAAGACATACAGCCCACCAAGCGATCCTGGAGGTCCTCCTATGGGAGCCGGCTTCCCGTTAACAACTAGCTTAGAATTCGATGCATACTCTTCCAATCTCATCACTGTGAATGATAAACATAAAGTTGTTCGTCTTGATAATACAGAAAGATATTTTGATAGTCATCAATATGGAGTGAAAGATCTAGGACATGGATATAAGAGATGGGGGCACCTCATTGTCTTTGGTGGGCCGAGTCGGTGAAGAAAATTGTATGTATATATATATATATATATATATATAGTGAAATAAATGAAAATTTCTATTATCGATGTCTTTCCCATCGGTTTAATGTGGATTGTTATCCTTCCTATTTATTAAAAAGATGTATTTGTTACTTTGACTCTGTTGGGCAAAAACAAAAATTAATAATATTAAATAAATTTAAATAAATTGCCCACACAATCTCCCGATATATTTTTTTATACATCGGTTTATTATTTTCTTTGGATAGGACTCTATTCAAGAGAATGAACCTTTAATTACGTCCCTTTTTGAGAGATCATCTTTTTATTCCAACTCGCCTTGTTTAACTGTCTTTTCTTCTTTTGTTTTATTTTAGTCGCGGTAAATTTACATCAACTTTATGTCTGATCTGTAACTTAATTGCTTCATATAGTGACTGAATAGACACTTTCTAGAAAGAAAGGGTATTGCCTGTATACATTCATGTGCAGGTTAGGGGGACAATGATTTAATTTGGAATTTGGGTTGCACTCATATGTAAACTCTAACCCTACCCCTCATATCTCCCTCCTCCTCCCTCTACTGCAACTGGTGGCGCCGCCATCCATCACAGTCCACTGCCACTGGTCGTCGCCGAAAATCACCACCGCCCATTTTTTTCTCTCTCTCTCACTCACACATTTTCTCTCTCTACCGCCTTCACTCTGCCATGACGCCGCCCAGACCACCAGTGTTGTCGTAGCCCCGACATCAGACAACTGCCGCACCACTATCGTTGCCCTCCCTTTTCATAGTCACCGCTCAGAGCAGTGAGTTTTCGCTGTTGCTGCTGTGTAACCGCCCACCAACGTAACCGTCGCTCCGACCATTGCAGACCACCCCGACGTGCCAATACCACCAACTCCTCCCTCTTACTAGTATACATCTAACCCTAGTTTGTATTATTATTGTTAGTAGTAGTAGTAGTATTGTTGTTTTTCATACAAAATTCATTATGGAAAATCTTTATTATTATTACTGTAGATTAATTTTTATTAGGAGTATTATTGGTGTAATTTTTTATTTTGAACTTGTTAACATGTTGATTGAATGTAGTTGAAAATTTTGTATGTTTAAACATGTTCTTAATCTTTAGTAGAGTTTGTATGCATGATCAAATAATAAAATGAATTAGGGTTAGGTTGTGTAATTATAGTTTTATTTCATGAGTTATTAAAGTTGTAAGTTAAGTATTTGTTTTATACTTTAAAAAAAATTATGTTGTAAGTACTAAAAGAGTGTTTTAAAACCACTCGTATTGTTTTTACATGTTTTTAAGCGTATTGTGTTTAGTAAAGTTTTGAATTGTATGTGCTTATAATATTATTATTATGTTATTATCGGGTTTTCTTTACAAAAAAAAAGGTTTAATGTTTTATATTTTGAGGTAATTGGACCTTTTGTAGTGTTTTTTATGGAGTTTTGATGGCAAAAATTTAGTTTTATTTTGGTTATTAGTTTTGAGGTTAGGAGTATATTTTGATCTGGAGTTAATACAGTTATTTGGGAATTTTTGTGTTAGTTAAACTGTAGAGTTGGTCTTACTTCTGTTAAGAGGCTTAGGAGGTGTCTTTTGACCATGGTTAGATTTTTAGATTTCCAATTTAGAGTCATGGGTCGGGTTGATTAGAGTTAATGTTAGAAATACAAAATAAACTTACAAAACTTACCATTAATTTTGTAGTCATTTTAACTGAATGCTTAGGCATGGAAGCACCCTTAGATGGCTTTAATAGAAAATTGAATTTTCATGAGTTTGAGGTGTATAGCCCGAGATATGGACCGATTACTCTACCTAGGTCAAAATTAGATCAGTTTGATTGTTAGTTATGTTTGTGTTTTGAGTCCCGGTGTCAACATCCAGGATCAATTCCTGCAAGGGAGTTATCAAGAGATTGAGGATGCGTGATTGGTTCTGTTACTTCTCCAGTGTTAAGTGTGCGCTCGTGTTGTATTTGCTGGGATAGTCATCCATGGAAACTGTTATGTTGTCAAGAATATTGTGCTGGAGGTCTTGGACTTCGTTTGCATAACGTTGAATGAGGATTATGGTTGGTTGGGATAACATGTTTATGAAGAGTTCTATGATAGGAACATGTTCTACAAGTGAGGATGTGAAACTAGAAGTTTTCTGAGATTAAAGTTTAGTTGATTGTTCATACTTGAGTTTCATTAATGTTTGTTTTGATATTGTTGAACCAAGGATTGAAGTTCTTTTTTGTTATTAATTGGAAGTAAGCAGTGTAACACCCCCTAGGAGGACTAGGATACAAGACCTTTTTCACTGTCAGTTCCTCCTACCTTCTCCCTTTGTAGGTCTTCTGTCTTGTTTTCTCCATCATGGTTACTCTCCCCAACCCCCCAGCAACATCCTCAATAGTTATCACCTTCTCCCTTTTTAATTCTTTTTTGGGTCGGAAAATTAGTCTCCTCACTATACCTCGACCTCTCGTGATCACCTCCTTGCGTGTTATAACGATCCCCGCATCCATTCCCCATACTTGAAAGTTGAAAGTCGCCTCGTCTTGATCATCTCCCTTCATGCCACAGTCGCGCTAAAAAATGCTTAATTGTATGCATGTAGCATAAATTCAGGATCCTTTCAAACATTACCTGCATCGGTATCTTTGTTCTTCATTACCTGCATCGGTATCCATCAGCAACTTTAGCCTCATGTATTTCTCCCATGATTCCCTTGAATCATCTTGCTTGATGAAGTCTCCAAGTGTATCACCAACAACCTTGTAGTTTTCCTCCTTTGGTCCTTCAAATGAGGGATCATAAACCCTAGCATAAAAAGGTGCATGGGTTATAGTTTTTTCCGTCGTTGATGGTAGGGTTCCAGTAGGGATATCCTGGAGGACAACCATTGCTTTATCGAACAATCATGGCACTCCTTCCACCACCTTCTCCTTGTCTCTCCAATGGTAGAATTGGAATAGAAACATGTTCTCCTCGATTTCTTTTACTTCAATCCATGCTTGGGATCCCAGATCTTCTCCATTGTTTTCACAAACACAAAAGTGTCAAACTTTTTGTTTGTCCATAGTTTCCCGAGGAGACACAATGAAACTTGGGAGGAATTGTAGAATATTAGACTTGTATATATGAAAATGTAGGATATAGCCTCTATATATAGAGGAAAATAGAAGAGAATGAGCTGAAGGAAGAAAGAAAAGAAAAAGAAAGAAAGAAAAGAAAAGAAACATAACAAACTAATCCTAACTAACTAATAACTAAAGAGCTAACATATATTCTGCAATATATTCTACACCCCCCCCCCCCTCAAGGTGGAGCAGGAGGAGCTTCGACTAAGCCCATTCTTGAAGATAAACGGTCGTGTGGAATAAATCCCAAGGGTTTGGTGAGGATGTCGGCAACTTGATCAGAAGAAGGAATATAAGCAGTCTTAATCAGTCCTTCTTGGATTTTGTCACGAATGTAGTGACAATCAATTCGAATGTGTTTTATTCTTTCGTGAAATACTGGGTTCTCTGTGATATGCTGAGCAGCCTTATTGTCACATAACAAAGTGATGGGAGTTCTGATGTCAACTTGAAAATCTGAGAGGAGCTGGGTGAGCCATTCTAATTCGGAGACAGTGGCAGACATTGCCCTATACTCAGCCTCAGCTGAGGACTTGGATACTGTTTTTTTGTTTCTTAGTCTTCCATGAGATGAGGGAAGGTCCAAGGAACACGTAGTAGCCAGTTATAGACCTAGCTGAAAACTTGCAGTTGGCCCAATCAGCATCACTAAAAGCTGTAATTTGAAGTTTATTCTCAGATGGATAGAATAGTCCTTTGTTGATTGTTCCTTTTAGGTATTTGAGGACGTGAACAACAGCTTCATAGTGTTTGTTGGTGGGACTTTGAAGAAATTGGTTGAGGTGATGGATAGCATAACTGACATCTGGTCGAGTGAGAGTGAGATATAGCAATTTTCCAATGATTCTTCTAAAAACTGAGGGGTCTTCCAATTGCTTGCCAGAATCAATTGATAGGTTGAGACCTTGTTGAAGAGGGAATCGAGCTGGTTTGCAAGAGGTGAGACCTACATCAGAAAGTAAGTCAATGATATATTTTCTTTGATGAATAAAGGTCCCTTCAAATGACCTAGCAATTTCTAGCCCAAGAAAGTAACGAGCTATTCCCAAATCCTTGATAGTAAAGGCATCATGAAGGGATTGTTTGAGGGTGTTGATGCCCTCAATGTCATCACCTGTAATTAGTAAATCATCAACATAAACCAAGATGTATATATGCCCTTGGTTGGTATGTAAAGAGAATAATGAGTAATCACATTTAGGTTGAACAAAGCCATGTTTAAGGAGGAATTTTGTAAGTTCAAGGTTCCATTGTCGCGAGGCTTGCTTCAAACCACATAATGATTTGACTAACTTATAGACCCGACCTGGGACAACCTTGTTATAGCCTTGAGGAGGATACAAGTAAACATCTTCATCAATATATCCATGTAAAAAGGCATTATTAATGTCAAGTTGATGGAAATCCCAATTCTTGGTGGTGGCTATGGCAATGAACACACTCACAGTCCCTAATTTTGCTGCAGGTGAAAAGGTGTATTTGTAGTCTTTATCTTTTATTTGCAAGAAACCTCTGATAACAAGACGAGCTTTGTATCGCAACAGATCCATCATGTTTGTATTTGATTTTATAGACCCATTTTTGAGGTTAGGGGAGTTTTGCCTGGAGGTAGGTCTGTTAAGACCCATGTGCCACTGTCTTCAAGAGCTTTAAGTTCTTTGTTCATGGCTTGGACCCATTCAGGTTGTTGCTTGGCTTTACTGAAAGAGCTTGGTTCAAGAATTTGGACCATTACTATAAAGGATGTAAAATAATCCTGAGAAAAAAGAGAGAAGTCAGTAGAAGAAAATAAAGGGTATGGTGTTGAAACATGAAGACTTTGAGAGGTAGATAAATTTTTGTTGCTCTCTTTGTGTTGAACATAATCCTTTAGCCAAGCTGGTGGTTGTTTCACCCTATTGGATTTCCTGCAGGGATGAATTTCTTGTATATTATCAGGTTCATGTGACTGCTCAATGTGTGTAGAGGAGGATGGATTAGTATGTGTGATTGGAGTGGGATCAATGTCCTCTTGTTCTGGAGATTGAGTGTGGCAAGTATCATGCCTGTCTTGAGAATTACCTAGAGGGTTTAATTTGATATTGGTGGAATCAGACTGAGGTAGATGTGGACAATCTGGCCACATAGGCTGATCATAGGAATCAATGCTTGATTCAATTTGATTGTTGTTCTTAAAAGGAAAAACTTGTTCATGAGATAGAACATCTCTGCTGTAAAGGATTTTATAGTGTTGGAGATCATACAATTTATAGCCTTTTACACCAAAGGTATATCCTAAGAGAATGCATCTAATGGCTCGAGGATCAAATTTGTCCTTTTGTCTAAGATCTGCAGCAAAGCACAAACACCCAACAGTTCTTAAGTTAGAAAAATCAAGTTTGGTGACAAACAAAACCTCATAAAGAGATTTCCATTTCAGGGTAGCCATAGGGAGTTTGTTAATGATGTGAGTAGCAGCAAGAATACATTCACCCCAAAACTTTTTAGGAAGATTAGCATGAAAACGAATAGCCCTAGCAGTATCTAACAAATGTCTATGTTTTCTTTCAGCTACTCCATTTTGATATGGGGTATAGGGAGTAGTTTTTTGGTGAATGATGCCCCTATCAGCAAGGAGTTGTTGGCAATTGTTGTTGATGAATTTAGTGCCATTGTCAGTTCTAGGGACAGAGACTAAGGCATTATATTGAGTTTTGATCATGTTTAAGAAACTGTGAATGATTGTGACAACTTTTGTTTTGTCAAGAAGAAGATGTGTCCAAGTGTTTCTACTAAAATTGTCAACTATAGTTAAGAAATATTTAGAACCCTCAATGTTTTGGAACTTGTAAGGCCCCCAAAGGTCAATGTGGAGTAATTGAAAGCAGTGAGTGGATTTTATTGAACTTTTCTCAAAAGGAAGTCTATGTGCCTTGGCCAACACACATGTTTCACAAAAGAAATCAGTAGAATTGACATCTTTACACTCAGGTATATGTGACATTTTAGAAATAGAAGTATGTCCTAATCTTGAATGTAACATGTACATGTGATTTTGTTTACAAGAAACAGAAGAAGTAAGAAATACAGTGTGATTAAGAGCAGCTTCAGAAGGCTTGTCAGAGGGCCTTTGTTCTGTCACAGTTGTTGGTGCTTCAGAAGTAAATTCCAACTTGTATAGACCTGACTTAGGAGAAATTATAGCTATTGTTTCTTTAGTTGAAGGGTCCTGAAAAGAACAACAGTTAGTATGGAAATGAAGAGAAAATTTTTGATCATTGATGAGCCTGGCAACAGACAGCAAATTATATTTAAAATCAGGTATATATAGGACTCTTTGTAGATGAATACAATTTTTCAAGGCGACACTACCTACTATTGTGACAGTTTTTCATGTACCATCAGGTAAAAAAACCTTTATAGGATTAGATAAGGTCTGAATATTGCAAAGGAGAGATAAATCATGACACATATGGTCACTTGCTCCTGTGTCTACGACCCAAGAAACATGTTTATGTCTTTGGACACTATAACAAGTAATAGGGTTATCTGCAAAATTATTGCTATTTGCAAAGTGGGCAATGGACTTCTCTGTAGCAATTGCATTCTTGCCTTTTTGTATCTTTGCCACCTCTTGGGCTACAGCTTGAATGAAGGAGGTGTCAAATCCTTCAAACCTTGATTGAGATGATTTTGATGTCTGACTTTTAGAGTTTTCAAGAGGGGTTTCATCATCTTCATAGGTATTGACAGTGGCTGCAACCTTGGAGGGATTATACCTGTTCTTGACATCACGAGATCCTTTGTACCATTCAGGATAACCTATGATTTGAAAACATTGATCCTCAGTATGTCCTTGTCTCTCACAGTGATTGCAGAACCTCTTTGATTTGTCATCTTTCCTATTCTTGGATGAATTCCTAGCAAGAAAGGCTTGCACAGAATCTATATTATCTGTTGCACCTCCATTCTGGCTTGTAGAATACTTGACAGTAGCTGCAAACTCTTTTGTTCCTCCAGAACCATTAGTGATCTGTCTTTGTCTTTCCACCCTTTGTATCATATTATATGCTTTATTCAGACTAGGCAGAGGCTCTAAAAGGAGGATTTGTCCCCGGATAGCATCATATTCATCATTCAATCTCATCAAGAATTGCACTAAGTGTTTTCTTTGATCAATATCATAGGATTGCTGTATGGAGGGGTAAGTTTCTTTACAAGTGCATTTGATATGCTCAGAAACATCAGATAACTCATCCCATAGCCTTTTGAGTTTAGTAAAGTAGACAGCAACTGAATCATTATTTTGATGCAACTCACTAATCTCTTTTTCAATGTGATACAGAAGGGGGCCATTAGGTTGGCCAAATCTTTCACTTAATTCATTCCAAAGTTCTTTTGAAGTTTCAACATATATGAATGCATCAGATAAATCAGAGGTCATTGAATTGAGAAGCCAACTTACAACCATGTTGTCTACTTTGATCCATTGACTGTATGTAGAATTTGTTGCTGCCGGTTTGAGAATCTTGCCTTCAATAAAATCCAATTTGACCTTGATCTTGAGTGCTATTTTGACATTTTTGCTCCACTTTTGGAAGTTAGAGTCATTGAACTTTAGGGTTGTGAGAGGGATGCCTAGGTGATCAGCACTTGAGAGGAATAGGGGGTCATTGTTGTATTCCTTAGTTCGTGTACTTTCCTCGATTATTGAACTTGCGGCCATGAAAACAGCAAGATACTCGAGCCAAAAAAATTTTGACAGGAGCTTTCTTTGCAGATGATTGATCAGAAAAGGGAACAAATCAATCAGGGAAGAAAACCCCAGAGGGTTATGAATGATTAAAACGAGCCGTATGCTCTGATACCATGTAGAATATTAGACTTGTATATATGAAAATGTAGGATACAACCTCTAAATATAGAGAAAAATAGAAGAGAATGAGCTGAAGGAAGAAAGAAAAGAAAAGAAACATAACAAACTAATCCTAACTAACTAACAACTAAAGAGCTAACATATATTGTGCAATATATTCTATAGGAATCCTCTTAGAATCATTGTCTTCCCATTTAACCACCATCTTCTCTTTTCTTTTGTACTCTACTCCTCTCTAGCCATTATTTAGCCGACAAGAATAGGACACAATCCTCGTGAATGAATTCGTTGGCACAGCCCAGGAAACGCTAAAAAGAGGCTCTAGGGAGAGAGAAACTATTACCTCCGTTCCTAAATAATTGTTCATTTGACTAAACTTTGACCGTTGATTACTTACAAATTGCAATGAGTTACAATATAAAATTATCATCATTAGAAAGATATAGTAACTACTTATAATTTGTGAGTAATCACTGGTCAAAGTTTGGTCAAACGGACAATTATTTAAGGATGGAGGTAGCATTATCCATTAGATATTAGTATGGGTGAGGTAGTTAAGTAATTAATGTCCCATCTTTCTGATGCCATTTGTAAAGCTCTTTAGGAAAGAATGCATACGTATGAGTACACAAAAAACACAATCTACCTGATAATAAATTAATTTTCTTTATATACCTTTTTTGAAATAGAATCTCCCCTCATTAGAAATCTATACACAGATTTTGTAGTTATTTCCAGTATACATTTACAAATATCATAGTTGATTTTGGGTTTATTTTTGTTGGCGTCCACACACACACAGTATATGTATATCATGTTCACAACATATTTGCTTCCTTGGATAAAAGTCGAATGAAAGCAAAATGACTATAAAAACTATGATTGAGATTTTGACAATCATAATCTTTTTTCTTATTATTAGCAGAACTATAATGATAATGGGAAAGCCAATAAAGACAATAAAGGTACGAATCTATTATTATTATTATTATTATTATTATTATTATTATTATTACGGTTTTGCAAAACGTCGCCCCTAGGGCGATGGATAAAAAGATATCTAAATTTGTTTTATATTTTATTTTGGGTATGAATAAAATTTATTTTATATCACTATATTCATTATATACTACTTTCCTATTTAGACAAATAAAATATTATCTAATTAATAAGAGTTGCTATTAAAAAATAGATAACTTGTACAATAATGGTTATTGGACGATCCTCAAAATTTTTTTTTTTTTTTTTTGCCTTCAACTTCACATGTATGTGAGTTTCTTTATCATTGCTCAGTCGAATGACTCTTGTACTGAGTTACTAAGCTTTCGTCAATAGCTCTTTTAGATTTTTTTTTTTTTTTGTTACATGTACATCTAACTTTGAATTTAACTTCAGACCATAGAATTAGTTACCGAGTCACCAAGGTCGATTGAAATTATGATTCATCCTCTTTTCATTTATTTGAGGGAGCCATTAACATATTGGAATTGAGTTTTTTTAGTGACTGTGATTTTTTTTCCTTTCTAATTGTTGTTTGCAATTTTATTTTCTTTCTAAATATTGTTCATAGGTACATATATTTAATTTGGATTCTTTATTTGTCTGAGTATGTAAATTATTTTTCTAAATAGGAAAGTAGTATACAATAATATCATGATATAAAGTAGTTTAGATTCCTACCCAAAATAAAATATAAAACAAATTTAGATATCCCTTATCTATCGCTTTTGGGCGACATTTAGCAAAACCGTTATTATTATTGTTATCATCATTATTATCATCATATGATCATAGTTATTGTTATATTCACTATCCTAAAGTTTGGAGCATAATTTTTATTTTAGGAGTATTTGTTTATTATTAAGGATGAATAATAACAAACATGACAAAAACATAATTATCAAGCCATTTTATTAATACACTAAGAACATCTCACAACATCAAATTATATATATATATATATATATATATATATATATATATATATATATATATATATATATCAATTTCTCGCAACAAATTCATACAACAAAGCATTCCATGTCTCATTTTAATAAATCTCCTTATGCCATATCTTATATCAATGGATAAAATCTAACTTTCTGGATCTTAAGACTTGATATACGTACGTAGTTAAATGACTAAATCTCAAATAATGGTAATCTGATGAAAAAATTTTGAAACAAACTAACAGTGTAGTTAATTTAAGATCAGTGATTGTTAATTGATCATAATATTTTTGGGTGTATACAGACCGAATATGGAGCGATATATGATTGTGTTGATTTCTATAAGCAACCAGCTTTTAAACACCCTTTGTTAAAGAATCACAACTTTCATCCTCAGGTACATTTTTAACACTCAATAAATATATGCTTCTCATATTGCAAGAGACATAGTTTGTGATTCTAATCATGGATATTTGGCTTATAGATGAAGCCCATCTCTAGACCTAAATGGGTAACTTCTCAGTGGAGCATTCCAAACAAGGATTACGTTAACATTTCTCAGTTTCAATTCAAAAATGGGGGATGTCCTACAAATACTGTCCCTATAAGACGAGTCACTAAAGAAGATGCCGCCCAAGCTGAATTGTTATCCAAGAATATGATTTCTGGGTTGAATCCTGGAACTCATGTAAGTATTGTTTATCATTTTTGGTTAGTAATGTCCTAAATTAATTGTTTGTAATTTTCATTTTTAGTAAATTATTTACTTTTATTTAAGTGCTATTCATAAAAAAAGAAAATTAAAGAAGTCAATTGATGTTTGAAAATGTGTGTTGCCCAGAGAAATTACATTTTTTTTTTTGATAATTAGCGGTCGAAAGACCTTTTTATTAAAAGACAATGAATGTCTAAAGCAAAGGCATACAATGAAATATGAGATTATACCACCAATAAGAAACTGAAAACCCTATGAAAAAGCTACTCCAGAGAGAAATGCATTTAAATGTAGATATTTGAGATATATATTACTCCAAATCTTTTTAGATTTTTTGTCTTAGTAATGATATGAAATACTTTCCCTCATAATGCATCAAAATTTTGGTTACTTTACTATCTTTCAAGGGGAGTTAATTTTCACCATTGAAAATGATATGAGTCTTATGGCAAGATATCTTTTAAGTGTTTTGTCTTTGTTTAAAACCTATATTTTCATCTATTAAATTGAAAAGAATCATATTGACTTCTATAACTATAATACCATATATAAATGGTAAAAACATCATATTTTTATCCATCATTTTTTAAATTTACAAAAAAACGTCTAAATATATGTCTAATAGATGGGGTTCAATTGTTTAGGTTGTCATTTATATTTGTTGGCATAGCCAACACATTCCAAACTTCTTACAATTGATATTATCTATCAAAAAGCTAGTGCTACAAATCATGAAAAATGTTAACCTTTTATGAAAGGCAAAGACTGAAGCAGTGTATTCCCCGGCCCCAAAGCTCGTATCATCACTCTTTTCGTCATTTTTTGTGACAACTTTACATCTAAATTTTCAATTACTTTAGTAATTATACATTTCAATCATTTGACATGTTATGTGCAATATTTATTTAATATATAATACATAAAATATAGATTGTTTATAGAGTATAACACTACATAATTATCTTTTTCAATTCATGCTAAGCGTGCTATTGTTCAAACAAAATTAAATGCTGGCAACAAAACCTTCCGTGGAGTTGGAGCATGGCATAGTGTTTGGAATCCCACAGCTAAGCCCAAACAATATAGTTCTGCGCAATGCTTAATACAAAATGGCCTTGATAGTATTCAAATAGGATGGACGGTGAGTTAATTCTTTATCCTCCCTTATACCAGTTTATATGATATGAAGAGAATGGTGACGGTTCATCTATAGGATTAATACGAAAAAAAATTATAACTATCTTTCATGTAAACAGGTCAATCCCACTTTAAATAAGGACAACAAGACTCACGCATTTATACATACCACCACTGTAAGTCGACGAAGATAGAATTATTTCAATTAGCCAAGCGAAACAAAAAAAAAAAAGAAAAACTCATAAGGGAGGGGGAGAGTAAAACTACAAGCTCTTTTTTTTTTTTGGTTACATCTTTTTATTTTTTATTATTAAGGAAAAGAGGGTAAATTAGAAAGAAATAGTAATAGTTGTATGGATTTTACAATTTTCTTGTCAATTTTTGCAGGCAAGTGGATCACACTGTTTTAATACACTTTGTCCTGGTTATGTGGTTGTAAGATCAGATATACCTCCAGATGTAACTATGGAATTCATTTCTGTTAAAGGCGGATTAATTGCAAAGGTTTCACTTTTTGTCTATAAAGTAAGTACAAATTAAATTAGAGTGCTTATAATGTTTCATCACTTTAACAATTAACAATAAAATATAATTAGTTCTATTTCACAATCAATAATTTGTTGTTGAACGAGGTCATTAGAATCATTCATTTGGATAATCAATCTTGATCCTCATAACTAATAGATTTAATTCGCATATATGTTCAGGATGAAGCTAACGGGAACTGGTGGCTTGAAATTGGAAATATTAGAGATAAAGTTATTACGATAGGATTTTGGCCTAGTCAAATTTTCAATGGATTAGCGCAATTCGGTTCTTACCTTGAGTGTGGGGGAGAGACATATAGTCCACCAGATATGCCCGATGCTCCTCCTATGGGATCTGGCTTGAAATTATTAGGTAGAGGAGCCTTGAGATGGGATGCATATAGTGCACATCTTGTTACCGTAAATGAAAAATACGAAGTTGTTAGTATTGATGATACTGAAGAGTATTGTGATAGTAATCAATATAAAGTTGTTGATGTAGGACGATATGAATTAAGGAAATGGGGGCATATTATTTTCTTTGGTGGACCAGGCCGATAAAAATAATGTTGTATCTGCAATATGAATTAAATAAAAATAAAAGTTTTTAGTATCAGGGATTATGAAATTCTCTCCATGCACTAAAAGAATTGTCATATTTCGGGTGAGCCTGTGATTTATTATGTTGGAGTTTAAGAATATAAGATACCAATGATTCCCTTGCGTTTGCTATGGGAAGAATTAAAAAACAATTCTATATGCGATTTGATTTCTACATTGTTTTTGTATTTTGGTGGGACGCCGTCGAGTGTATATCCTAAATATTATAGATTTTGACTTGAATTTGATTCAAAACTTAACAAAACACTTCCCTACGATTCGTAATGAATTTACAACATTTAGTAACCATAGTTCATACCCTTTCTGAGGGTAAGAATGAAAAAAATTAAAAGAATAGGGTGTAGGAATGAAAAAAATAAAAAAATGTGGAGGCAGATTTAGTTCCACTAAAACATAATTTTTATTCTTTTGGACCATCAAAATATAAAAATAAAGTAGAAATTACTGACATACAAAAATTGAAAGTAGTGATTATTATAATCCAATTTTCCATTTATCAAATATACTAGTTTATCAATTATAATATCATAACATTCATCTCAGTTTAGTTGCTAGTTGGTAAGAAACTAATATTTTAAGTTCACTTGATGCATTTCAATAATTATTTTTCTTTTATAAAAATCATTTAACATACATCAATATAATTTCTAATTCTGCGTAACATACATCGACTGTAATTTCTAAATCTATAATATTTAGGGTATATCCAATTTTCCTTGATTAGTTGTACAATATACGGTAATTATATGTAATTTGATTTTAGGACTAAATACATAAATAACTATTCTTCCAATAATTAGAAATTGACAGGAAAATGTTCCATAATCGTACTAGAATTGTTGATATACTTTCTTTAAACAATATCCTTGTTTTATAAAAAAAAATGGTTGGTATCAAAATCAAGAAAAAAGTTAAATAATCACTAAATCAACTTGAATTTTAGATCTGTTTGTAAATCCAGTACAATTCTATAAGCAAATAATACATTTAATTTTTCTTTTTCACAAACGAAGTTTTCTTCAAAATAATGTTACATTGATCTTAACCATCATAACCTTAAACTGAAAGATATTTCACAAGATGATAAACACACCCACCAAAATAATAAAAAGGAATTAATAAGGCTAACTCTTATCTTTTCATGTCCACATGCACAAAAAAGAAAACATAATCATAATAGTAACAAAAAGGCCAACTTCTATGTTTTCATGTCAAGTTCAGTTATTAGCTACACTACAAAGATGGTAATCCGATGCCTAAAATAGATAAAGTTTAGACCATCAGAACCTAATTCAAAATCAGTGCATATTTACATCACTCTATATATGAGGCTTTACAGGGGACAATTCATCTTCTGCTCTTCTTGGACGATACTTTCTTCTTGCTACTTACACTTACAGGAGGTTTATTGCTAGAATCACTACAGTTGGTACAGAACCAATCTTCTTCAGGTACACTCTCGAGTGGCGGATCAAGGCAGTCAATGTGGGTCCCGAGCCCACACCCGGTAGACCCACTCTCGTCACCACAGATCAACATGACTTCCCCTCTCTCGGTGGAACTACAGACTTGACACGCTATGTCGTCTACACCCTCTTCCTCATTGTCGTCTTGTGTGTCGGCTTCCGTTATGATCTCCTCTGACATGCTCAGCAACTTCGAGTGTGACTTTGCGGCCCATTCGTGGGTGTTGTATTGAATGTGTTTGTCCAGTGGGTATCCTGGCTTGCAGACATACTCCACTAAGTAATCAGCTGAGACACACGGGATTTCGTTCCTCAGAAACTCTTGAACCCATATGTCTGCCCTTGGCATGCCGGGGCTCACAATGGCGAAATCCACTCCTGCTTTGATGAAGCGGCTGTAGGGAGGGGAGGTTGCTAAGATTGTGCCGTCTCCGGCTTTTACAACCCGTTTCAGTGTTTCCTGTTATGTGCAATTGTCAAGAAAGATCAAGCCTTTTGTCAAATCACAGCTTGTGTTGAGAAATATGATAAAATTTGAACTGAGTTAAACAAGGGAAAAGAGGGACTGAGAACTAAAAGAGGGTACCAAAGGTGGAGCAATGCATTCTCCATAGATGACAATGTGCATGCCATAGAAGGCACCGTGGCCTGTTTTCTCCCTAACAAGGCGCCATTTCCTTGGAGCCTCAAGATTGATTGCACCATCTTCGCTAAGGCCGTTTTGGTGCCATTCGTAAGGCTCTTCAGGCAAAAACTTTCCAGCTTGACTACATTCTCTTAGATAATCACTCTTCAGAATCCACCTGAATTTTCAACACAGGGCAAATTATAGAATGAGTTATCAGACATAGCCACCAAGATATGCTTCAGAGTTGTGTTCATTGAAACCTCACCTCCCAGATGCAGCAGCAGCAAAGAACTTCTCTGTTCTGCGAAGTGGTTCTGGGACAACTAAATGAGTTGCCTGGTACGACCACTGGTGAGAATCTCTGCATAGCTTCCCATTTAGACGCTTAATTATCTGCTGGAACTCCTTTCTTTGCAGCCTATGCCCGCTAAGTAAAAACCTTGCTGGTTCCTCTTTCACCGAACACAAAACAGCCCTACTGCCTGAGGGTTTCGTAGCGACGCTCATCTCATCACTTTTCCTCATCTTCTTGCTGGGCTTGCCATTCGACTTTTCATTACACTTGTCACTGTTATTTCTGCCTTCAAAATCACCGACTACCGCATCATTTTCCTTGTCATCATCAAGAGACCCTTCTGGCTTGTCCAACACCAGAGTGCCACGCTTCTTGTTTCCTGCTGACTTCCCAGCAAGTTTTTTACTTTTGCCTGTGCCTGTGTTTTTGCTAACAGGATCATTTTCTTTCTCAGCTTCCACAGGCGCCTTACTCAGCTTGGACTTGGCAGATGGCTTTGTCAGGATGTTTTCTTCCTCATTTTGATCTTTTGCGCTAGCAAGATCTGGCTCATTTTCTCTTCCCACTTCAACAGAACCTCCAGGCTTGTTCAATATCAGAGTGCCGCGTCGTTTCTTACCAGCTAACTTCCGAGTCTGCTTGTCATCCTTAGTTGTACCCTTAACATTAGGGACAGCAGTCACAATCTCTTCTGCTACTTCCTCTGGCCTCTTTGATTTCAGCAGATCATCACAATTTTTGTCTGCCTCAGTGCAATCAACTTGCTCCCTCTCTACCCCATGTTCACCGGCAATTGTACTGTTAGGTATCTCCTTCGAGGACAGGACAGAAGATTTTTTGCTTTTACCAGACAATCCCTTCTTCTGCCTCACCATCTTTTTCTTGGTATCGCCAGCTTCAGCTTCAGTCACACCCTCTACATGTTTCTTATTAGAAGGTGAGATGGTAACATCCTCTTCATCACTTTCACTGAGGACCACACGGGATCTGCCTCTGTTTCTTGTTTCAGCTGATTGCAACTCGACTGCCACAGAGTTCTCATTTTGTGGTTCCATTTCAGCTGGCGGCTCGGTTTCATCATCTAAAAGTCCAGCGTCAAAAACACTGAAAGATGTCTGAAGAGGCTTGGACCCAGCATCAACAGGTGCGCCCATTGTGGGAGGGGATATCACAGGTTTGTCAGAACTTGGTGATTTAGCACGGCCTTCCTGACCAGTAGTTAAATGAACAGCCACATCTTCTTGAACAGAGTTTTCAATGAGAGAATTTCCAAGAGCAGCAGCAGATTTTTTGCTCAACTTGGGTCTGGCACCAAGTGTTCTTCTGGCAACTGTTTTCTTCCTAACAGGCTTTGAAACAGAGTTACCGATTTGACCATCAGAGTTCAACTTCAGACTATCGGACTTAGCAGCCTCCGAGTCCTTGGTGCAAGAAGTAGAGGAGGCATTTTGTTGCTGATTGTGTGCCTCTGGTTTCTTGCTGTCCACAGGGAGTGCAGTAGACGTGGACACACTGCCTGTATTAGAGCTAGTTGCAGCTGCCTTTTTCGTAGATTTACGACTTTGAAGCATCTCTGAAGCCAGGTTTCTGGAGGCAGTAGCAATTTTTGCTTTGGACTTGACAGAAGAAGCATTAGGCGATAACTTATGACAAGATGGTGAAATAGCAGTATTATCTTCTATATAGCTGCTAGGATTAAGGGAAACATCTTTGCTTTTCCCAAGAGTACTAGTTACAGGTGTTTTTGGATCAGTTGCATCAATTCTCTTACTAGCTGAGGAAGCTAACTTCCATGACTTTGGAGTAGCTGGAGATACGTTGGAGTGATCATCCACCTTCCTCTTTTGAGGCAATAGACCACCTGAACCCTCCACTCCTTCCTCGTTGAATAGACCAGCTCCTACATTTGATGCTGAAACGTATGCTGAGACATCATGTCCTTTATCCTGCTCCACATTGAAGGTGCATGCATCAACTGATTTTTCAGCTGAAGCTTCTCCCACCTTTCTGTTTGTATCCTGCAGCTTCTCCACAGATTGAAATGAAAGACTGGATCTTCTAGGAGTCTTACTTGAGCATAAAAATCCACCTTTTCCAGAATCAGAATCAAATGATTGTTCAGGACTTCGCACTCCAACAGAAGTAGAAGCCCCATTTTCCTTATCCGGTTCTAGATTTGTGGGGCATATATCATCAGTCACATTCATAGCTAGATTATCTTCCACACCTCCATCAGACCCGCCCAACTTTCCAGCAGTTTGTTTTCTCACTGAAGGACTGCATTTGCCAACATCAGAGCCACCAGCAACCCTTTTTGAGCTCAATTCAGTAGAGGTACCCATGTCATTTCCAACATCCAATGGAAGGCTAGACTTTTTAGTAGGAGTCTTCCTAAAGGAACCGGAACCACTAATCTTGTCTTCCTTTAAATTACCTAAACTAACTTCTCCAGGAATAAATTGGAGGTCATTTCCAAGATTATTATCTTGGCATTGAACATCCAAGTTAGAAATCATACCATGCTCCCTATGGTGCACTGACTGTTGACCCATATGGTTGAACCCTCCAGGCATTGACTTCTGATCAGAATTTTTTTCTTCTTTGATCTTACGAATCACATTAGCAGGACCAGTAGTCTGCTGTGCACCTGCTTTTTCATTTTGCAATGTAGGGATGGTATCAACATTTCCTCTAAGATTTCCAGCAAGTCCTCCAGTTTCTTCATCAGAATCATTGACCTCCGCCCGCATCATCTCCAATTCATAGGTACTGCAAGGGGGAGAATATCTTACGTTACTAAACTAATGAGAGCTTCAGCAGAAATTGAAAATGGAAGCCACTAAGGAAAAAATAAGAGTCATTATAGGTTCGTTGGACAGTTATCTGCAAAAGTTTGGCCTAAGATGTAATGTAACACAATCTCTCCCTTTGACTAACATTTTGCATCTAGAAATGCAAGGAGGCACACACAGCTACACAAGGAATGAACTAAGCCAACCTTTTACTGTAGTGCTCCTCAGGAAGTAGTTCCCAAGCCTTTAAACTGCAACAAAACACAATGCAAGCGTTAGTAATTATCTATGCTTTCCCAATACTTTACAACACAGATCTCTGGACCATTGAAAACACCCCAAGTAGTGTAGTAGTGCATAAGACATACCAATCTTCCAACCAAGTATTATTAACAAGTTTTATTTTCTTCACCTTCTTAGCCAACTCATATTTCTCACCTGCAACACAATGAACAAACAAAAGATGCACCCTGTGATCAAAGGCTGAGAAGATGTTGGGAAATGAACCTATAAGTGCAACTATTAATCACTTGTTCACCATTTGTATATCTAAGGCAGTGCAAAACATGCTAATAATTTTAGTGCCGTGGATGAAAAGAACGATGGTTTCTGAATGCAGTGAGCAGAGCAACAGAAAGGTTAACCATACGATTTTTTCACTTTTCACTATGACAGGTGATATCAAAGTGTGTTATACACCTTTAAGAAATTATGGATGTCAATAAACGCCAAGATTACTACAAACTTTCCTAGAATAATGAGAATGCTATCTAGTGATTTAAAGATAGCAATAATCAAGCATTTTACATCTTCTCAACCCAAAATGCTTCTGAAAATACATTAGCTCCTTCATGTACATGACTAAATGGCATGCAAACGGAACACAAGTTGCCTAACGAACTCATTGCCCTCATCATTTTCCTTTCCATGCCTACACAGTGTTAAACTTTTGAATAGCCTCCATGAATTGTAGCAGATAACATCAACCGACATGAAATACAAATGTAACCAAATTAAGCAAAACTACAAGATGAATTTCAACTGAAATTGTGTGCTTCTGTCCCACCCGAACACAAACTCCATACATGATCAAACTTTATTGGTTGTTGTCTCACAATGTCACCATGAAGTTGCTAAGTTGGTGAGCAATATTTTTGGTGCAAGCCTTTTAATCCTAAGTGCTCACCCCCCACCGGCCACCACCCACAGTCCTACATTAAATTTAGAAGAACAAAAGAAAAAGAAAAGGGGGGGGGGTGCAACTTATGGGCCAGCAATGGTGTTGTACTGTTGCTAATATACTACAACCTTATAAGTTAACCTAAGATAAGCAATTAAAATATATATCCGGGGCAACAAGCAATAACCTTCAAACTTGTAGCAAATAAGATGAGTAACTTTGGTTGCCACCAGTGGCTTGGAAAACTGTGCTCCCATCAAACCCACCATTGTCTACAAAACAAACAAAAAAAACAGCAGTAAAATGTCAGTTACCTTCGCAATAAAATAAATCATACCATCAGTCCATGCTTGATAATAATCATACATGATGAAGGACATAAGTGCATACCATAATGTCTTCACGATCCTGCCGCTGGTATCCAGTCAAGCACATAACTAGGTCCTTTGCACCAGGAATCCCATTCAAATTTTTTGGTGGCCTATACATGACCTTCATTAACATCAAACTAAATTAAATGGGGTTCAAATCCAAGCAATAACTCATTTTCTATTCTGGCATATATTATAGGAACTCAAGGATCACAATATCAATTTTATTGATGAAATTAGTAAGGAACAAGGAACATACATTGGCAACATCACCTGGCTCCCCAAATTCTAAACTGTGGTCAAGCCACAAACTAGTAACAACTTTCTTGCCATCCTTTCTAGCAGTAACACAAATTGGATCATCCTGCATTCATTATTTAATTAAAACATAGTAAGTTAGAATGGACTGTAGTCTGTAATACACGGTAAATTCAAGTGACTATGAAACCAAACAAATTTTAAAGCCAACCATTTGTTTAATATCATACATTTGCTATTACTAATCATGAATCATAAACAAGAAACAATAACAATGGAAAGTGTTTGTAGTCATGTTCAATAAGATGTAGAAAATGCCTACACGAAGTTGCAACAGAAATTAATCATCACTTGAACCATTTCTTTTTCTTAGTAAGGAAGTGAAAGTTAATTTTCAAGCTACTGCTCAAAGGAAGCAGATTTCAAGCATAAACTCAAAGACCTTACAAGACCATAGTTCTCTACCCAAAACTTTTCAACCAAAAACAAAAGCTGTTAATTTTGATAAAAAGCTGTTAATTTGTTTTAAGAAATTCAGTAAACTTCCAGAATCCACAACGTTGCATACTTGCATACAGAAAGCAGAATAGAAACCATCATAAAACAAGCATTCATACTCAAATTAATGTTTATCATCACAGAAGTAATTCCAAGTATAATTCACAGTACCGTGACCTAAAAAACATGAATCGACCACAGCCAAGTCAATCTAAATTGAACATGAGATTGAAGGCAATACGAACAAACATGAAACCAAGAGACATAGAGTGAGAGTATGTGTTACATAGACAGTGTTGTAGACAATAACATGAGTGCAATCAGGTCCATATTTGCCGACATCAACTGCACCAACACTCACAAGCTTCGATTTCGCCTGCTTTTCCACCATTTTCACAAGCAAAATCAGCACAAAACTTAAAATTGAAACAAAAAAACTCAGAAATTCGGAACAACTGAAATACTGATTGAGAAGTTGAAGAGAAAGAAGAAGACCTGTTCAAGTTGAGGAGAGTTGAATCCGAAGAGAAAGAACCGGATTCCGGAGAATGTTCTGCCTCCCAACATTTATTTTTTGGAAAAAGCTCCACAGATTCAACAATGGCGGTGGGAGATTTGGAGGGAAGAGCAACTCAGATTGGAAAAAAAGAGGGAGAAATTGAAAAGCTTGGCTCGGTGAGTTGAGTTTGAGAGAGAGTTGGGGATTGGTTTGAGTTTGGGGAGTTGCAGTGTGAGGGAAGATTCATTTCATTCTTATTTCGCTCCAACGCTGCGTTTTGATGTTTTGGGGGTAACTGGCGCCAGCGGCGCACTATTTCAAATTTTCGATTTCATTTTTTTTTGGGAAACACAAGAAATCGGACACGTGGGTGCTGGTGTGTAACTCACGTGTAATTCTGCGTCGTCGCTTCATGAGTAGTAAGCCCATTCGGTGTTGGGCTGTTGGCCCACGTTTATCTCCCCGTGGATTGTTCAATTGGCCCATTTTAATATTTATGCTTAGACCTGACAATTCTCGACCCCACCCGGAAACCCGACCCAAACCGACCCGTAAAAAATGGGTTTTGAACACGAAATTCCGATCCGGGACCCAAAAATGACCCAACCCAAAGAACCCGGTAAAAAACGGGTCAGGTCGGGTCAGGTTTGGGTTGACCCGTTGGGTCAGACACTTTAATTTTAAGTGTTTTGTCTACTTTGGCCTTGTGCAAAAAAATGGGACCATTTCATGAAAATTAAGTCCCAAAAGTAAAATATTGGGTGGCTTTGAAAAGTTATGCGTAGAGAAAGACATACAAATGAAATAATCAAATAACAAATGACCAAAAGAAAACCCTAACACTGTCACTCACTCACTCTTTCTGTAAACCCTCAAACTCCTGCAGTCCCGTCTCTCTCCTCTCTTTCAGTAAAATAGTGTATTATTGTCCAAGGTTAAAGTTCAGGTCATTATAGTCCAATACCCCAAAAGTTCAGTATATTAGCATCCCAAAACCCTATATATTTCATAAGTACTGTTATTCGTGGATTGTTGACGTAAACCGCATAATACTTGTAGACTTGAAGATTGCCAAATTTTGTCCCTTAGGTGTATAGTAATATGTCTATACAACTATGACATATCGTAGTTGTCGAACTTGGAATGAAATGGTACATTATACAGGTGTCTTTGACTAATTATAATCAATTTTATTCCTTGTAAGTGACTGAGAAAAAGGGCGGTCATGACCCGTAAACCCGACCCAAACCGTCCAAAACCGGAATACACCCGACCCGTATTTACCCAGACCCAAAATACACCCGACCCGTATTTACCCGAACCCAATATACGACCGACCCGTAACCCGTCCGCCCGCCCGTATTGACAGGTCTATTTATGCTCCTTTGTAATATGCAGCGGTGGTAAAATATCGGGTAGGTCAAATTAGGTTAGGATAATTCGGACATTTGAATAAAATCTCTAAATTCGAACTTTGTCCGAATTTCAAACTCGGATATTTTTTATTGTCCAAATTTGTCCGAATCTGAATTTGTCCAAATATACCTAAACTCAAATTTACACTAAATTTAGACATAATTTCAATATTTTGTCCGAATATCAGGGTATGGACATTGTCCAAATATGTCTGAATTTGTCTAGACTTGAATTTGACAAAAAAAATTTGGACGTCCGAATTTCTTACCCCAAACACGAACCCGACCCGATTTTAGAATCAAATATGACTGAATTGATCAATTTCAAATTCGGACAAAAAATTTATGACCATACTCTGTTGAATTCAAGTATGACAAATCCGGACATTTGGGTCGAATGAAATTTTACCGGCACTAGTAATGCACCTTTTTTCTTAATTGAATTGTACAGTGACATTATTTTTCTCAATTATTGAAAGTTTTAAAAGACTAAAGGATCACATATAAAAAAAAATGTTAAAAAACAGTCAAACAACAAATATAATAACAGCCAACAAGTAACAACAATATAGTCTTGATATTAAACAATCATGAATAAGACTTCAGCACAAAACCAAATTAGAACCTACAACTGCAAAATTGTATAATGGTATTATTTTGTTGAATATGTTTGCCCATTGTTTATCCATTTTGTAAAATTATAGCTTGATTTCGTCTTTGTCAACCAACTCACGAATAAAAAATGATGTCGTCTTTCTATGTGCATTGTATGGTTATGAGGAACTATATTTTTGGTCATTGTTATTGCTAACATATTGTCACAGAAAGTGTGTTATATCATCATCTTGACCAACTTGTAAAACAATAGGTATTCTTCTTAACCTAACAGCTTCACATGTTGCACTAGTCTATGTTGCATACTTTGCTTTGACTGATGATAGAGCAATTGTTGTCTGCTTCTTCAAGCTCCATGAAATAGTTTTGGATCTGAGTTGAAATATATGCCCATTGTTACTCTTTCTCTCATCGACACAACCTGCCCAATCGTTATTTGTGAATCATGTGAACCTAGAGCCTCTTCCGTTTTATAGAAAATTCCACAATTCTTTGTTCCTTTGACATATCGAAGTATCCTCTTAGTTGCTATAAAGTGTGTTATGCTACGTTCATTCATGAACCTTGAAACGACACTAACAACATTTACTATATCAGGTCTGGTGTGTGTAAGATATATCAATGATCTGACAAGGATCTGACAAGACTTTGGTAGATGGTTTCATTGACTTTCTCCATTACATCATTTTTAGTGAGTTTTTTCATTAATAGCCATAGGTGTACTGATAGGTGTAACAACCCAAGAAAAATTCCCCTTTAATACGTGTGATTAACGTCGTTAATCAAAATTAGAAAAGAATTAATTTGTAGATTAAATAAAGCGCGTGCTCCTTATTTCTTCTCCTTTATTTTTTTTATTTTATTTATTTTCTTATAACCAGTGTACGTTTTGCAGGGCTTGAACAGTGCAACGCGATCCTTTTAAATTTTCTATGAACTTATCTCTGCTAATAATATCTCTTCTCGCCCAAAATTAAAACTATTCTCATCGAACTTAACCCCGTCCTTTTTAGGATGACTTTTGTAGATGTTTTAAGGTGTTACTTACGAGAATTAAAACGAGAGCTACGATTACTGTTGGTCACATGGAAAATTTTAGGGATTTTATATTTTGGATAATTGAATTGGGGTTGTATATGTTAAGTATAGGGGATCAATTTGATGAAAATCTTTGGGGCTTGGGGACCCCTTTGGACTGGCTAAGCAAGAGGGGAGAGGGGAAAGGGGGCTTTTTTTTCTATTGAGTAAGTATTATATATATGTAGGAGGGGGTATCAAGTGAGAGAAATTTCAAACTAGATTATCATTCAAGCTCTTGCGGGTGTGACCCTTTGGCTCCCCCTCTCGACCCCTCTGCTTCTGTGTATGCGACCACCAGCGCCGTCGGCGTCGTCACCGCCATCATCTTCATCTTCTCTCTCCTCTTCCACTTTCAAGTGTAATCTTCTTCCTCTTGGCTTCCTCCTTCCATTTTTCTAGTCACATCTAAGTTATAATCTGATTTTTTCTTTCTAAATGATGTTTTTCCAGAAATTAGAGTGGTACTCTTGTTTTCTTCAAGGAAAAAGGGAAGGGTCTCAAGTTGAAGGAAGGGAGTGGGTGAGTTTTGGCTAAACCCTTGTTATCTTGATTGTTGCAAGCAATCTTCTTATGAAAATGAACATGCATGTAGTTGTAGAAGTTGAATTCTCTGTGGTAGTATGAAAAGTTAGTATATTCAAGGTGCATGTTTATAGATTATGTATAAATAGAGATTAGCAAGAGTGTTGTGTTGTTGCATGTGGAAATGGATGCTAGATGGTGAATGTGAATGTGAATTCGAGGATGCATGAGTTTAAAAGAGATGAATTTGATGTTCCCTTGACTACTTAAGGCTGAGTTTTTGTGTACATGAGGATAACATGATGTTTTATGAAGAATCCTTGGCTAAATCACAAAGACTTAGGCTTGCATGTGAGTTGAACTTAAAGTTTCATTCTGGTTGGATTTGTGTTTTCCAGGAAATGAAGGAAAAGATTTTTGGTAATATTAGGATTTAATTAGGTAGACAAAAGTGTTAGCTAACAACCGGTTTTTACGGATCGACTTTTCGTTGTGTATTTTAGAAATTATGACCAAAACCGTAAAACCGTACGAATCTGGAAATTTAGGGACGGCAGAATGAAAATGGCTATTTTTCGTCCAGTTAGAGTTTGATATAACATCGGGTCTGAACATGAAAGTTTTAGGGGACTGTTTAAGCTTTCCGGAATGGTATGGTATGCGTTCATGTGACGTCGGATGAGCAAATTATAAGTGTTTGTTTGAAGGGCAGAAATTCTGGAATTGTTCCAGAATTAGAAGTTAGGGGCTGCTCCTATGTTGGGTTAAAATTAGGCCTTTTCCCAAGCTTAAATCGTTGGGTGATAAAAAGATAAGTTAAAGTTTGATTCTTGAGCTTTCCGTAGACAGCTTATAGGCCCAAAACCGAGTAGTATGACTCAAGATATCGCGTTCCAAAAAACGTTACCCAGCTTGTACAAATTCCGGGTAGATTGCGTAATTAAGTGTTTTGACCCTTATAATCATGTTTTTAGCCTCTGGGGCCAACTGTAAAGTTGTGGGGCACGTCCTAAGCTTCCGAAAAGTACTCTTATGTGGCAATCCGATATCTCTAGCAATAGTTACCTTCCTCTTTGTAAATTTAGGGAAATTCTTCTAGGTTACGAACCGTAATTGTTCTTTAAGAATTCCTCCCCCTTCTCCTAACTAGATGAAAAAGTCTAACTCTAAATTCCTTCCTCTCTCTCTAAGTTTTCGCTCAAGTGATCATTGCTCGTGCACTATTCAAGTCCTTGCTTGTTGGTGGTTTCCGTTTTCAGGTACGTGTACTACTTAGCCTTTATGCTATACATGTACTTAAATTATTTATTCTTGTATTATCCTAACTGTACGTCAAAATCATTCTTACATATGCTTACATGCTGATATTTTACTACTAAACATGTCTACGAGAAAGATGCTCTTTTATAAGTAAAATGTTGGATTTTAGAAGTGAACTTCATGCTTTAAGACATAGTGTTGTTTGATGAAATTAAAGAGAAAAATTCCCCTTATATTGTAAGCATCTAGTTTCAGTCGAGTACAAAAATCAAGGGTTACCTTTTAAGAAGCCTTTTTATAAGCTAATTTTACTTGAAGAAAAGTTCTTTACATGCTTGATGTCGGGTTTTAATTAAAGGTTATCTTGCCGGTTAAAACTTTCCAAGGAATTAGAAGTTGTCTTAAGTAATAAGGCCCCGCCCATGATTTATGTGCGTAAAAGCACACCAAGGAAATAGTGTTAAATACACACCATGTTCACGTGCCTTGAGCACCTCATGAGAATTTATTTTGTGCCTTAGATGCACACCAGGAAAATCTGGCCAGTAGGATAGATATCCACCATCCGGACCTCCCGATCGGTCTGGGTATGCGCATACGGAGGCTTAGCCGATGATCGTAAGTAGGGGCATCCATGTTAAGTTCTACCTTGTCACGTTATCTTCTTTTTGTGAACTTTTACTTTATAAGTAGTTTTAATTTCAATACTTTTATAGCTTCGTATGAATTTATGCTCTTGTATAAATTGTGGTTGTATTCCTAGCCTTGCAAGTTTATTATGGAAAAATCAATTGTTTTCCTTTACATGTCTAATCACCCTGTGGTCGGTTAGCCTGTTAAGTCGATATTTGTGACATGAAGTCAGGAAATTACCAAAAATTGGAGTCCTTGTAAGTTGACTTATTAAACTCTTTTCTTTCAAGCTTTACTTGAATTAACTATTAAATGGAGCCACGCGCCTAGGGGTAATGAAATCAAAGTCTTACTTTCTGCTTATTTATTTTAAATCTAGTAGTATTCGTACTGAGTAAAACTCACTTTTTAAGTTGTCTGTTACTTCTAGGGCCACAAGGGAAAGGCAAGAGCAAAGTCACCGACGGGCGGAACCCCAAGACAACCTAGGTGGTACTCAAGTGATATTGGAGCCCCTTTTTGGAAGTTTTATAGGAGCAAGGGTTAGGGGTGTGATGAAATTATTTTGGGAATGGTTATTTTGGTTTTGTGGTATGTTGATAAGAATGGGTTGTATGTTAAGTTGTTTTCATTTCTTTGGGCTGTATAACTCTGAGAGTCTTCTATCTTGATGATTTGTGATGTGCTGTTATGGTGGTCTAATTATGTGGTTGTGTGAAGTCTTTTAGTGTGGTGTGTTGGAATCTTAGCCTAGTCCATGTTCATGGACGGCGATAGTACTCCCAGGTAATTATCCGCTGCTGATCATTAGGTTAAGTAGTGAGTTAGCTTAATCTGATGATTAGTAACCTGGGGGTGTTACAATAGGCTTGCAGTCGTTCGGATTAAACTTTTTGAGAAGATCTTCAACATATATTTTCTTGCAATAGAAAGATTTAACCTGGGCTTTATTTTACTTGCATTACGAGGAAATACTTCATTATCCCTAGGTCCATCATTTCGTACTCTACCATCATTGTCTTCTGGAAGTCTTCAATCGTCTTTTGATTGGTGCCCGTGTAGATAAATCATCCACATAGACAGGTACGAGCTCCATTAGGGCAAGAGGGGGCAATTGCCCCCCTACTCAGATAAAAATTTGTAGATATTTTGAGACAAAATAGACATATGTGATTGATAGTATAATTGGCAAGATTATATCTTAACAAGCTAAAGGTTTTGTGTTCAAATCTTGATGTGTTAGTTTTCTTTGTTATTTTTTACCTAACACAAATAGAATCATATTGTTTCATATCTATTGGATACTCTTTTATTCTTTTTATTTTTAAAATTTTTGCTTTCATAGTTTATTGTTTCATATTGCCAGTTTATCATTATTTAATTAAATTTTTAATTTTTCAACCCCTTCATATATCCTTCCATATATTTAGTTAATATTTTTACTCCCTTTCACATTATGGGCTGTCTTCGTCCCTGCACATAGAGGCATAATATGAGAAAATCATATGAGTCTTTTGACTTTATTTAAAGTGATGACTCACTTTGACTTTTAAGAAACTTATTCCTCGATAGATAGTCACCAATCTTACTATTCCATGCGCCCGGGGGAGGGGGGGCTTGTTTAAGGCCATTGCTTTGCGAAGGCAATAAACTATGCTTTCTTGGCCTTCTATGATGTAGCCAACATGTTGTTACACATAGACCTCTTCTTCTAGGTCTCCATTGAGGAAGACTGACTTTACATCCAATTGAAATACTTATATTGTTAATTATGTTGCGATGGCAACTATTGTTCTGATTGTCTCCATCCGAACAATTGGAATAAAGGTCTCATTAAAGTTAACCCTTGGTTGTCACGAGTAGCCTTTATGATGTATAATGGGATCACAATACACAAAAGGATTAAGGATCTTTAAGAGCGAAGATGAAAATCTCCCTTCTCAAAGTTCTTAAGGTGCGAAAATGGAATGGAAATGGATAGAAAAGATGGAAAGAACTATGAAAGATGATTACCAAATGAAGGTTTGATAATGGACGAATGATGGACGATTGAATGCTTTGGATGGATGCACGATTGTTGAAGCTTAGACGTGTTGATAAAGAACGAATGCTTCTTGTTGGGTGCTTGATGAATTCTTGTTGAATTCTTGATGAATTCTTGATGAATTCTTGATGAATGTCGTGAGGTTGGATGAATGTAGTTGAATGAACGATGGAATGGATAGTTGGATAGATTTGACTTTTGAAGGATCGATGAGGATACAGCCACACCACCTCAAAGAACTCTTCAATTCCTTCCTTTCACCTTCAAGGATGCCACCCTTGAATAGAAGAAGGGGATAACTTCGAAACTCCCTCAAGAGAAACGAAAAGACTAGCACAAAAGCTAGAGAGAAAACAACACCTTGTGTTTGTATTTGATTTATGAATGAATGAATTACAAGGCACCCTAAGGGGTCTATTTATACTACTCAAGCCCCCCCTTAGGCGTGTACAAATCAAGAAGAGAGCCTTTTAAGGGCTTACATCATCTACTCTAATGATTACATCATAAAGAAAACAATGAACTAAGCTCTATTACAAATGATGATAACTAGCTCTATACTTAACCAAATTTAAAGATTCTTGAACCAATAGAAAGCTCTTGGAATGTAGAACATTTTATTCTAGGACACTTTCCTTGGTAGCTTCATGGTTCTTGAGATAGAGAGCTAATCATCACTCCTTCATGGTTAAGACCACTCGAATGTAAACCCAATGTGATGATTTCAAGCTCTTTGTCAATGTAGCTTAGTATTTGGCTTCCATGATGTAGGTTTGGAACCAAATCTACATCAAAAAGCTTTATGGTTCTTGAGATATAGAGCAAATTACCGAGCTGCCCTTGTTGAAGCCATTCGTTTGTGTAAGAAACATGAGTGAAAGGTGCTCCTTTTCCATGTAATCAAGTATTTGGCTCCTTTGGTGTGTATTTGATGTCTCCCTTGATGACCTTGATGTATATGGCCATCAAATATACATCACTTTAGCTACCAAGCGTGCCTTGTATTTTTTAACTGATCCATGTTTGTAATACTTGACCTAGTAGACCCACTCGAGACCAATGATATCCTTATCTCAAGGTTCCTCCACTAATTCCCATGTGTGATTTTCTCTGATCTCTTTATTGATTGTTTTGATCCATTTCTCATCATTTACTGCTTCTTGGAAAGATTGTAGCTCACTAATAAAAAATCTCATGATTGCATGATCACATTCATAATCTTGTAAATATCTTGGAGGTTGTCTTTCCCCTTGACTTCTTTGAGTATGCCGGGGGAATCTTTAAGAATGTCTACAAATTTTGACTTTCATTACTTGCGGATGAGTTTTCTGGTGGAGATGGATCCAAATCAAGGGATCCTTCCTATATGATCTCTTGAATTTAAATATTTGTGTTGAGTGTTCAAATAAATCTTCTATCCCACTTCATTTGGATGTCTAATTAAATATGACATCTTTAGAAAGCATCACCTTCTTGCTTTAGCGTTATTCTTTTGACTCATCACTATAACAGATGATGCACGTTTCTCATTTGCCATCAAGCTTTTCCCCAATCTTCTTTCGGGATATTGAATATGATGTACACCAAAATGTTTTGAGATGTTCTACCCTGAAAAAAAAAATATTGAGTTATGGAAGGAGGGATTGATAATATTTTTTTATTATATTTTATTGCTAAAGGAAGAAGAAGATCTAAGAAGATGGGATTATTGTTTTCTTTGAATTCCCTACTTGAATTCCTTGATTGAAGTAATGAGGTAATATGCATTGATATTTATAGTTGACATCTTTCTTCAAGTACCGTGATTTTTTCCCCTAATATTATGTACATTCATGCATCTTTTCATATTCAATGAATAATTCTTTTTAAATTTTTCTCATGCAATGTATCATTTAGTAAAAAGACTATTCAATGTATAAATGATTATTCTGGACATTTAATTAGAATTTTTCTGGATTAAATTTTATTTTAACAATTATTATTGACAATATCCCTTTAATTGATCAAGGTTACCTCTTTACTATTGAAGTTACCTAGTTCAAAATAGAAAATAAATGGGGAGATTCTACCATAGTTGAAATTTTTTTCAACAATGGTAGTTGAAATGTATAATTACCCTCAATCTTACCATTAAAAAATTAAAATTAATATATATTCACTATAGGACTTGTTGTAAGTAAATCTATATGTTAAGTTATAATTTTTTACAAAATTGATTTCTTTTAAAGGAAATTTTACCATACTTGTCTTTTTTCAACTATTATAGTTGAAAAGTGAATATACCATTAATTTTATCATAAAAATTCAAAATTAATGTAAGTTGATCAAAATAACTTTTTACAATAATTAACTATATTTAGGAGGATATAAATTTTTTTTTAAAATATTCCGTATGATTCATTTTTAATAAATGAATAATATAATATTTTCAATTATCACAGTTAAAAGTAAATTTAACTATAATAAAATTTTTAAAATAAAAATAAATTCAATTACGATAGAATTTTCAAAATGATGAAGTAGAATTTTCAATAAGCATAACCCTCCAGAGGAAAGTGTTAGATGAGAAGAAAATGGTAGTTGTTGGGAGTTGTGACTGACGAAATGTGGTCAAATCGAGGCCGCAAGAAACATCATCTGCTCTAATTCTTCTAGAAACTTCTTCTCCCCAAACACCCGATCTTCATCTTCCACCGTCTTCATCACCACACCACATCGTCATTATTCTTTCCTCCTAAAGAGAAAACCATCAAAACAATGGCGTGGTTAACCAGATTCACAGTCGCAGTAGCATTTTTAGCCGCCGGGATCTTCTTCTCCCCAGAAACCTTCAAATCTTCTTCTTCTTCATCATCGCATGCACTTTACACCGCCCTAAAACTCTCCCATCTACTGTGTTTCTCCACCGCATGGGGCGCCGCCTTATGGGTCACCTTCATCGGCGGCATCATCATGTTCAAGTTAGTCTCCTTCTTCCGAATTACACTTGCTTGCCAATTTGTCTCGGATTAATCCAATTTTGATTCTGTTTTTGCGTTTTTGTTGGTGGGTGTTTGAGAATTTAGGGTCATCGTGTCCAAATTAGCTTCGCTCTTCTGAATTACTCTTACCCACTTGCTAACTATGCTGGGTTTAATCGAATTTTGAAAGATTAGGTTATCATGTTTAATTTGCTAATTTTATGGGATTAGCGAGTTTTGATCTTGTTTTTGTTGGCTGGTGTTTGCAAGAACAGGCACTTGCCGAGGCACCAGTTTGGGAATTTGCAGAGCAAGATGTTCCCCGCGTATTTCACGATGGTGGGAATTTGCTGTGCGATTTCGGTTGCGGCTTTTGGGTATTTGCATCCTTGGAAGTCTTCTTCAACCACTGAGAAATACCAGTTAGGGTTTCTGGCTTCTGCTTTTTTCTTCAACCTCACCAATTTGGTCATATTCACTCCCATGACCATTGAGGTAAGCACGCAGATATTCTTGGAAATTTGGCAAATGGTTAATATACTTGCAGATTTTATGCCTGCAGTCTTTCAGTGTGATGTTGTGTATGATGTTAATGTTGAAGTATAGTTGGTAGCATTTAGTTCAGGTTCAATTTGAATCTTATGCACCAATTCAATTCAAGCAATTCGGATCAACCTTGTCTCTGGAAAACATAAATTGTCTCTGGTTCTAGAAATCTTATTTAGTTGTGAAAATGGATTTTTAAACAGTGGAAACATGAAAGTTGTTATGTTTGAGTTTGAAATTTGGAGAGCAAGTTTATAACTGACCAGTTTTCCTAGGCGGAATAAGCTCAGAAAATCTTTGCAGACTATTTGTTGTGGATCCTCTGTCCCTACCATGATTTGTTGAGCCAATGTGTGTTATGATTGGTGCTTTCTGATGTAAAGGGCATTGTTTGATATGAATGTGGTCCGAAGGTTGGAACAGGGCATGTCTTTTGTGAAGCATGGTTTGTTGTTGGTTATTTGGGTTGCAATAGTTGTGTACTGCAGTTGTTAGAGGAAGAGATTTGATGCTAGTCTAGATGTTCACCTGAGTTAATTACAGTATGTGATTGGTCTTTTGTTTGACCTAGCAAATTATGATTTCATGGCTGTATGATTGTCCATAATTTGGATGGCCAAAAGATTTATTTTTCAGCTTAGATCGGAATGGACTGAAGTAAACTGTCTCTCTGAATCACTTCTACTTCTGTTCCACGGAGGCTTGTGGAAGTAGTGAACGATTTTAAAATCATGGGACAATTGGAACTAGTCTCTATGATTTTTTTGAATTTATGGGTAAGATTGCCACATCAGACTCTAAGGCCCTATTTGAAGTGGGATGCTTGGGGTATTTTTTATTAGATTTGACTGTGATTATCCTTTCTAGTTCCTCAAGAAATCTGATGGAGTTGTGTGCCACATTAATAGAATCATAATTCATCACCGACAAAGAATGAATGACATAGAAGTATTGTATTAGGCACTGGGCTAGTCATCCCATTTTACTAGGGTCCTAAATTCTTATGTACAATAAAAATTGTTATTATATATAGTGTTTTTAGATGAGTAC
Organism: Portulaca oleracea; assembly: GCA_029582165.1. Taxonomy (NCBI): domain Eukaryota; kingdom Viridiplantae; phylum Streptophyta; class Magnoliopsida; order Caryophyllales; family Portulacaceae; genus Portulaca; species Portulaca oleracea. The sequence goes on from CM055876.1 coordinate 27,129,041, forward strand.
AATCATAAATATACACGACGTATCTAACAATGGTTTTAATTACCTTAAATTTTAAATATATATAGTGTAACTAATTATAGGATTACTGGAATATAATATATTGTGGGGGTATTGGATAATCATGCATTGTACTATTTTTTGGACTTTGATACACTGTAACGTGGGAGTGGTGTTGTCTGTGCACTGAGAATGAGTTCTAGTGATAATGACTATCTGAGATCCTCCGTGTCAACCGAAGGAAAATTATTTGGCAAGTTTTTTGAAATTTTAAGTGAATTTGTGCTGAGTAACCCTAAAACTCATGTGTTTGAATTATGTCTGACTTATATCGTTCCCTCTTCCTTTACTTTTTAAAGTCAGACTTAATTCAAGCACATGAGTTTTAGGGTTACTCGACATAGATTCAACTAAAATTTCAAGAATTTGCCAAATGATTTTCCTCTGGATGACACGGAGGATCTCTGAGTCATTATTACTGAGTGTACAGGCGTCACCCATCCCCATATGGCCATATTATAGTGTATTAGAGTCCAAAAAAATAGTAGAGTGCATGGCTGTCCAATGTCCTCAAAGTACAACATATTATAGTCTAATAATCCTTAATTATATGATAAGTTGTAAACAACTGAATAAAAATAAGCACAATAGAATGAAAAGGTTAATGGAAGTGAAAGCAACTAAAAAAAAATGTCAATGAGGGGTTTCGGACCTAAAATCTCTAGGAATAATTTTGGCAATACTACCATCACACCAACTTTGAATTCATGGTACTTAGTGCAAATATATATAAGATTGTTCAAGCGCACGCGATGGCCCCCTTTGGCCCTAATAGTGCTTCGTCCATGCTCCCATTATTCATTAAAGTATTGTATTATAGGCAGTGGACTCACGTTTTTCTTATTTCCGCAATGGGTGTTTGGATTATGCTCTGTTTCTATCATCCACTTATCGTTGATGTGGACCAAGAATATATCTTGGCTGTCCCAATCCCAATGTCCATCAGTTGTTCCAACTCACAAAAGCTCACAAATGTTGATTATTCTTGATTGTGAGTGAATGAGTGAGTGCACATAAAAGAGTGTGTGTGATGAGACTCTTTGTTCTTTATAAGGGTAAGGTAAGATTGGATAAGTTTAGGTAAAGTTGAATGTCAAAAATTTGGATAAAAATGGGATAAGCTTGGGTTGCGTGGGTAATGGTAAGGTAAGATTTTGCTGGTGCATTTTTGACATGCCTTTTACATCACAGTAGGGACGATTGAGCTTCTTCAACGTGTGTCGTCAGTCTTCACCTAGATTAAAACAAGATTTGTTTCGAGAATGCCCCATTCCTTGGTAGTTACACGGATGGGCAGGGTTTCATAGTGTGCTTCACATGGCTTTAATTTAATCGCAATATTCTGTTGGATGGACAGATGATGAAGCAGAGGCACAAGGTTGAGAGAGAGAACAACATTGGGGAGGAGGTAGGGTGGTCAAAGAACAGAGAGGTTGCAAAGACAAACCCACAGCTGGCTGCTATGAACAAGAAGTTTGGGATGATTCATGGCTTGTCGTCACTTGCCAACATCTTGGCATTTGGCTGCTTTGCCATGCACTCATGGTACTTAGCTGGTAAACTCAGCCTGTGATATCAATCTCATCTCATCCTTAAAAAAAGCACATCTCTTTACGGGTTTGGCGAAGACCATTCCTCCAAATGTGGAAAGATTGCCACAGGAATTGTGTTTACGGTTTAGCTTCACAGTTGTGTGAACCCTAGGCAAGAACTGTGTTAACCATTCTGCTGTGTTTCCACATGTGTAATAACAATATCAACATCATAGACATTGTATCATATGTACTTCTTCACGGGTTCTCCATATATGAAAATTTCAAAACTTTTGGCGCTATCTTGTTAGCATTCAGCTGTTGCCAACACATTGTTTATAGGGATTACAGTACATTTTTATCGAGAGATTGTTAGCCACATTGGCTCCAACAATTGCTTCCCCTTCCAATATAAATTCACTGCTCCAACAATTTGCTTCCACGCACTGTTGGGACAGCAAGCAGTACAAAGCCTGAAACAACTAGAGCAAGGAGTTTACGTTCTCAGTTCAAAACTAAAAGTTTCTTTCTTTTGATTGCTTCAACAGTTCATGATCATCCTTTACTGATATTTTTTTTGTTACATAATCAGACATTTGCGATATTGCATTTTTAAGAAAGTATTTTTCATTATGAGTATCATGTCATTCGTATGATAGACTAGTATATATGTTAATTGTTAAGCAATAGTGATCAAATTCTTAAAAGTTAAACCAGGATAAGCAAAAGTTTCAATGCAAACAGCTGTTTTGTAATGGGAGGTAGGGGTATTACTTTGGGAGAGAAAAAGTTGCAAGTGATTGTTAGATTAGCAGCCATTAGCATTTGTACGCGGATAATCAGTTTGTAGATTACACCTAATAGATGGATGAACATGATCCGGTTACTACGTCCGGTCTGGGGACTTAAATGTAACTTTCACCCCATGAACTGACAAACACAATCCAGTTGAACATTAAAAATCTAGAAAGATATTACAGAAGAAAGTGGTACAAGCGTACAAATTGGGAGCAAGCATGCATATGGTTACTGCAGAATGTGATTTATGATGTAAGCTTTGACAACGTCACTCATGACGAAGTAAACTGATGAGGAAGTACAGATCAGCAGAGGGGGCCGGCCAAGACTGGGACTTCGATTTCTCAGTTGTGGCTCAGATGGTTGATAAGGAATCGAAACGATGATATTAGAAACACACATATATATTGATTGGATCGTCCTTGGAACACTGAAAAAATGTGCGAAATCTCCAGTTGAGGGCTCCATTAACGGTACTATAAAAACGACAGCTTCATGATGAGTGATTCCTATGGATTCTGACTCCTGAGGGTTTCACAATGTCCTACCCAGCACAAGTCCTGTTCTTCCAACTCTATTATTCTTGCTGTAAGTCATGTTGAGCATAATACCTTCCATTCCAAGATACTACTTACTCCACACTACATACTCCCACATTGCCTGTGGACCCGCTTAATCATAATAAAGATCTTCTCTTAAGCTGCATTTCATGCGTTAAAACCATCTGGAAAATAAGTGGGGGACCTGGAGTTGTTGTTTGGATAAACATGCAAAAGGAAACATGGACAAGGGACAAATAGTGTTGGTCATTTAGAGATTCAAAACATACCCCCTGGTGTACCTCCCAATTGTCCAAACAGTTGGTAGTTCGCTGGCTCGTTCCTCAATTTATTGAATGTTGTTTTGTTTCTTGTCAAATGTACATACGTGGCTCCGTTTCACCGTTGTTATCTAACTTATGTGGCTGACCAATCTCGCAATGAAACTCACAACCAAACATGGATCAAATGGGTACCGTACGACATACAAATGCTTGATTTCGCTGCTATTCACATTTGCTCATGACTCACGTTTATTGAGTTTCAGAACATTTTGGAAACTATTCTTGTTTTGTTTGCATCTCTAAACTATCTATATCATGCATGTTTTTTCCCCCTAGATTGCATTGTTCAAGATGTAGACCACAACTTCCTACTTGATCACAAGTTGGCTAGCCAACAAGTAAGACTTGGTTTAAACTTCAAACATCCTAGGGACCAGCTCTTTTTAACGTATTTGTTAGACCATTAATCATCTTTTTGAGTTTTCGTTCCTTTCAAAATTGTATTTCAATTGGTTTTTATTTCCTCCAAAATCCTACGGAACTGAACCCAGAATAAAACTCTTTTCAGTCCAATTCTTTCAATTATAATTTATCCAACTTTTATCAAAAGAAAAAAAAGGTCGTTGGACAGTGTTAGACATGACTTTGGAAGCAAAGGTGATAGATAAGCGGAGGATTTGGTACATAAAACATCAAGTTCTGGCTTATTTGTCATAAAACATCAAGTTCTGGCTTATTTGTTAGTCACATAAATTGGAAAATTCAATTCTAATAGTTCCAACTTTTGAAAATTGGATCATAATAATGCAAACTTTATTTTGATATGTCAGTAGTCTCCCAAAAAATAAAATTAAACCTTTTTTGATATTAAATTTACCTCCATATTTTCACTTTACAATTTTTAAATTTTCATATTTTTCTAATTTTTCGTTTTTGCCCACAAAAAGGCTATGAGCTTTAGTAATTAAAAGAGTTAACAATTAAGGAAATTCAATGTGGTAGGCTTCAATTTTTGTCTATTCCAAATTGTCAACCACTTTTGAAATTATTCCAAGTGGTGGACTTATTTTAAAAGTTATTCCATATAGTAGGCTTATTTTAAAAGTTATTCCATATGGTAGGCTTATTTTAAAAGTTATTTCAAATGGCAGGTTTATTTTGAAAGCTTTAAAAATTATTCCAAGTTCTTAAACACTTTAAAAACTATTCTTAGATGTCAAACAATTTAGATATTATTCCAAGTGAGTCGATTGTCAGATTGATAAGGAGAGCTAAATGAAATTAAGAGAGGATGAAAGTTTCCGAACAATATTTTAACAACGGTATAAGAAGAAGATTATGAGATGAAATAATTTTTAAAATAAGCCTACCACTTGGAATAGTTTAAAAAGTGGTTAATAACTTGGAATAGACAAAAGTTGAAGCCTACCAAATGAAATTTCCCTAACAATTATTATGATTCTTTTAAGAATATGACGAGAAAATCATAAAAATTATAAAAAAGAACAAAAAATTGGGATTGTTTGTAAATTCACTAAAAATCACTGGGAAGAGTTGTATTAAGTTTGAGAGTAAATACAAATCAAAATCCACAATATATAGAGTATGCACTACGTGGTGGTAATAGGAAAACAATTTTTTTTGAAACTAATAATGTATGAAAATAAAGTTCAAAGTATTATTATCTAATTGTCAAAAGTTGAAATTATTAGAATCCAATTTTTCGTGAAAAATCACAGGAGGGGATGAAGGAGAGAATAATAGGGATAGTTGGACAAAAACTAGCCGTTCATTAGGAGCCAAACAAACGTGAATTGCTTGTTTCACTTGCCTTCTTTATTGCAGTATTACTTGAATGACTTGTGCTAAATTTGATGAATGAGACACATTAAAAATTCCAATTTAGTAGGAAAAATAGTATCCAAAATAATGGTTTTATATGTGACTATAATGTCTCAAAGGTCATTTTCATTGTTAAGTTGTGTATTTTCACAATTAATGCTAATTAATCAAGCAGTTGCTGACCTGTGCCATTTTCAGCCAGTCGTATTCCTTCCTCCAAATAAATATCTATAGCATAGCTCTTTTCATGACAAAAGGAAGCACAATTTTTGACCTTAAGTAAACAATTGCATTCCACCAAAAGACGACACTGTCAACACATGAATATTCCATCTAACCATAAATTTTGAAGGATAATATTAAAGGTTAGATAATGTGATTTCCATTTTTAATAGAATCTGATAATTTTATTCAATCAGTTGCTCCTTTCTTTTATTATTAACATGCTTTAAAAACCTAAAGAAAGCGCATGACATATTATATTCAATATCATAATATATATAGATATAAAATTTACAGCTGAGTAGACTCTGAATCTTGAAGGACATTATATTATAGTATGCCCGTCAACCTCATAGACATCCATTCTTTGAGGCTTGAATTGCTTCTTCAAAACAAGAGAATCTATTGCTAGAAATCAACAACAATATTATGGGTCCCGCTTATGTAAGCTTTGGAAAGATCTATACATGAATAGTTTTATATTGACAAACATTACTGTTCTTTGACTTTTTTTGTTGAGAGACCGATCCTATTAGACCCATGGAGAATGGAAACGAAAATCTAATGCTCTCATTGATGAAAAAACCTTGAAGAGCTTGTACCAACCCAATGAATAAAGAATTTCCAACTCAACCCACCAAAGTCACCACCATCTATACATTCTTCACCATCATCCAAACGAACCCAGATGAGACATGGACATGATCACAGAGTAAAGGCTCCAATGAGGAGGAGCCTAGCAGGGAAGAGGAGCACAACCAGGAGATGCATATGCTGAGACGCCACGAGCCTACTGAACCGCCTCACGGACTCCCTCCCGGTCCTCATCACCCCCAAGAAGTTGAACTGGGCCTGGCCCACATTGGTTGGGCCCAAGGCGGGCCCCATGATGATCCGGGTTTCAGAGACCCGGGGCGTGACGAGGGGCCACCAGACCTTGCGGCGCCTCTGCCGGTCAGCCTTTCTTATCTGGCTGAGCTCCTTGCGGATCACTGCCCGGACGCATTTCAGGTACGAGTTCATGTCGTGATCCCGCTGGATGGTCCCACCATTTCCGTACGCGGACCGGTCGCTTAGGATCTCAAGCGGGTGGGGCCGGTTTAGGAACGCCTTCATTGCAGCTCGGAGCTGCTTTTCTCCGTCTGTGGCATCGCGAACCTTGCAAGTTAGGAGGTATAAGCCACTCCCTGAAGGCAGGAGATCGTGTTGTGGAGAGTATTTTTCATCAGGCTGTAGGATCAGCATTTCACCCATTGGTGAATATAGTAGCTTCTGCAATGAAAATGATCATCTGAATCAAAATGACAGTTCTCAATTGTTTAGCTTCAAAAGCCAATTTTGGACAATCCTTTGCTGTCATGTGGTTATGACATAGTTTACACTGTGCACGATAGGAGTTAGGACCTCAGGACTCAAGGTGGGGCTGTGCACGATAGGAGTTAGGACCTCAGGACTCAAGGTGGGACTCAAGGAGTTAGGACCTCAGGACCCGGAAAAAACCGACTACGGTCAGGTCATAAATTTTTTGCCCGAACTGACATTGACCAGTACGGATAACAGTATTTTTCTTATTTCTACTGTGCAAACCTGAATTTAGGTTCTTCCAAGTTGTCCCGAAAAAAGTTGGGCACGGAGCATCAATTTTCCGTCCGATGCCTGCTGAATTTTTGACAGCCCTACGTCTGGGAAAAAATGGATATGAAATATGGAAATCAGTCTAGACAAAAAGCGAAAGGCAATGCCATCAGTAATTTGTGCCTATCCGGGTTCGGTTACTTCGGACCCTGGTCCAGATGAATCGGATGAAAAGCTGATGTCTATTACCTAGTTTTCTCTGGGTCGGACCATTGGACTAATAATCTACGACCATACCAGTTTTTCTAGTCAGATAGTTTTTTTGACAGTCCAAACTGATAAGAGAGAGTGTATATACCTGGGTGTTAAGGCAAGGGTGATTCCTGAAGCTCCCATTGACAGCCTTGAGAAGCTCGGCTGCAGGCCTAGGATAGTGGCACGAGAATGCCCGGGGCACAATGTCCCGGTGCATGACAATAGCCTGTACATGACTCTTTGGTAAGCCCAGCTTCACAAGAAGCTCATCCCCTCCACACATGATGCACGGTGACCCAAATGTGATCACCGGGAGTAGCAAGGAACACGGGACCTCTCCCCGTATCAAGAGCATCAGATTTATGAGCAGAGACAAACTTCCTCCAAGAGAGTGCCCGGTGAACCGGAATTTAGCCCGGCTCCCGTGAGCTTTCATGTGGGCATGTACTTCAGGCAACATTTGCTGATACATTCCCTTTGCTGCCTCATATATGCCCCTATGGACAAACACATCCAAACCCTGAAACCGAACCCCGAGTTCAACCACTGATCAGCAAAAACAAAACCAATTTGACCCACATACAATCAAACACTAAGAACGAAATGTATGTTTGTACCTCAAACTTAACAGGTTCAAAGAGTAAGTTTGCCTGCCATGAAGCCAGAGTCTCTGAACCCTGCATAGAATCGGATAAAACAGCAGTAAGAACCATGATCTAGTAACTCCAAATCCAAATCCGATGCCCCCAAAAGCCCTGCTGATAAACAAGGTGTGGTTAACTAAAACACTGGAAAGGGTAAGATTTGAGCTTTTTACCTGAATAACAAAGAACCTAGTAGCAGTATTGTCGTCGTCACAAGCATACCACTCACAAGGCGAGGAGCGGACAGAACTCAAGTCATCTGCCACGGCCTGCTTGACTTCCTCTTTTGCTGCAACCACGGCAGTTACTGAGTCCGTGGTGGCCATAAGAGATGCCATTTCTGCATCAACATTGAGATCAAGATCACCGTTTTTACTCCCACCCACAATATTATTAGAGCCCTCGTGTGTCCCTCTTTTTGGGGATCCCAAAGGCAGTAAGCTTGTGGTTTGTCTGTGCAGATAAGAAGCAGCTGAGGCTGCAATGTGAAATGCAGTATATGTCCTAACTCTGGATTCTTTATTCACTACAACTAAATCATCAGATTTCAGTTCCTCAGCTTGAATCTGAGTGCCCTTAGTGCTTTCAGTTTCATTTTGTTGCTGCTCTTTCTTCTCAAGCAAAGCCAATTGTTCCCTCTTCTCAATCGAAGAGGTTACAAGCCGTAATCCCTGGCGTTTCAGCAGATTTCGCGGCTACATTTAGATGACAGTGAAGATAAAGTCAGCAATTTTGCCGAGGAATCATGAAAATAACTTCAAAGGACCACATAATCATCAGTACAAGCTGATGATTATTAGCAGACACAACAGCTATTAACTTTGTAAGATACAGCTTAAGAGAAGGATTATTCAATACAGCAAATGAAAATGTAGACAGACTGTCATCCAGGACCACACCATGAATTAGTTTAGCTAACATAAATCCCCTTTCCAACAATTGAAAAAATTCATATGGGTTGTTGTTAGTTTTGTTCTGGTCACCCATAATATTCCCTAATTTAGATGTAGTGAAAATGATGCCAACAAGGGAAATATTTAGGTGAGAAAGTTCTACACAGTGGCATACTTTTAGACACTTTTAATTATATAATTAATCAAATAGGCTAAAGGAGAAATAAGAACACAATGAATGGAATAATGATTAGGACTAAAAATTCATCAAATTGCTCAAAATATCAATAACCAAACCAAAACAAAACAAACCCAGATGGGAATTAGAGTGAATTAATGGAAAGGCAACAAATTTAACACAAAAACTCATCAAATCATCAAAAATCAGCCAAACCCAGATGAGAATATTGGGCAAATCTAAGGAAAAAAATAACGGGAAAATCAGGAACAAAATTACCTTGATGTTTGGAATGCAGTAGGCCAAATTACCCAAATAAGACATTTGATCATACAATTTAGCCTCAGCTAAAGGCACCTTCTTTAGTAACTTTGAAAATGAATCCTTATCAAAATCTACTTTTCCTTTTTCGTCGTCATCATCATCATCATCATCATCATCATCACAAACGCTGCAACCTTCACAGCACCCTTTACTCCCTTCTTCTCCATCATCACCATCACCATCAGCATCATGATCATCATCAGAAGATGAAGCTGCTGAAGAAGGAGAATATGGAAAGTTCCCATTTTGCCCTTCACGTTCTCTCTCCTCAACCTCAACTCCATCCAGCTTCCCCTGCTTCTCAGATGACCATAGAGACTTGACATGGAGGATTTTCAAAACCCAGTTCCCATTTTGCCCTTCTTGGTCATCTAAATTCCCCACACTGCCCTCCTCCCCCACCTGCCTCTCCACCAAAACGGCGTCGTCGAGGGCCACACCTTTGGGACTTTGCTTGTTACCCCCACCAAATAGGAAAGATCTGAAAGGCTGGTTGAAGGAAAACTTCGAGGAAGAAGAAGAAGAAGAAGACGAAGCCGTACTATCGGAGCTCTTGTCGACGGAGATCGCATTTACCGGCGCCGGCGACCTTCCGACGGCGGAGAATTGAGATGGGCCGGGTCGGATATCCAGGGCCGTACCCACCGGAATCGGCCCATAAAGCCCTGTTCTAATGAACAAACCATCCATCATTGTGATTTGTGGGTGCCCTGTTTCTTGGGATTTTTTTCCCTTCTTTCTTCAGGGCTTGAGTCACCAAAGAGACTATTTTTTTTTCTGGGTTTAAGTTAATGAATCTGGGTTTGGGTTTTGATTTTTGGGATATATAGGGGAGGGAATGGGAGAGAGAAAGGAAGAGGGAAACGTTGAAGAAACGAAAAAGTGGCATCTGTCTGCCCTGCAACTACGTGTGCTACAATCTTTATGTGTGCTGGGATTGGATTTTTTTTTTCTTTTACTAAATTTCTTTTTTTTAAAAAAATATTTAAAAAACAAGGGCAATTTTTATTCTAGAAAATTAAGGGCATGGGAGAAACTAAACAGGTAGCCAAACAATTTCGATGTTTACGAAAATTCATGGTTCCACATATATTTCCTCCCCTCCCATTTCATCATTTGTGTCTTTGATTCATGTATAGTTAAATTTTATTTGAGTATTAACTTTTCAAAAATTGGAATTAATATTTAGGAATGTCATTTCAGTAGAAGATGAAGAAGTCGGATAAATTTCATAATTTTGAGGGATTGATTTCAATTGACTTAGGATAAAAAAATTTTGTAAGTGAAAGTGAGAAACTGTAAATCTTTATAAAATAATTTCCAATGTCAAAATAGAATCACATGTAAAAAAATTGATCAACTTGAGAAATCAATCAATTTCTTGAGGTTTTTGAGTAAGACCATGTTCTTCTATACAACGCGTTATGGGTTGTATCACAACTCACCATTCTAATATTCTTCCACACTTTACCACACCATATTACACTTTACCATAATTATTATCAATATATTTCTTTAGCTTTTTCTCTTCCAACTTTATTTTCTCCTCTACTTTTTACATTATCTCTTATCACCTACAATATTAATCATAATTTCCACAAATTTTACCATATCATTCCATATTTTACAACACTTTCCACAATTTCACCATATTATAATATTCTCACACTACTATATCAATAACACTTTCCATAAATTTTACCATATCATTCTAAATTTTCCAACATTTTCCGCGATTTCATCAAATTGTGTCATTTTGACATCATCTCAATAGCATAAAAAGATCTGGGCCTAAACAAATGTTTTCGGATTCTGTTAGGTGTACTATATTCACATTACACATTGGGTCCCACCTCTATTTGCAATGGAACGACGTCGTAGTCGTGGGAGAGAGTACGACTTGTTGCCGACCCATCACGTGAGTGGCAATTGGTTGGGACTTGGGAGCGTCAGCAGTCAGCACACAATTTGAACTCTGCTTTCTAATTTCGATAGATAGAGAGAGAGAGAGCTCAAAAGATTTGGGACTTGCTCAAGAGTTTGCCACGTCATTATTTTGCAGTTGTTACGAATTAAATAAGTAAATAATTTAGTATTTTTTGATAGAATAATTTAGAATTTTTCTTGATAAAAGAAATCGAAAAGTTGGTTTCTGGTTAGCAAACAAGAACAAACTGTTCAACTTATTTTTCTTCTCTATCCATTTTCCTGGGGCAATCAGACATTTTTTTTTAACGTGTTCACCCTCCCCCCAAAAATGCTTTTCTTAGGCCCTATTTCTATTAGGTTAATGTTAGAGTTTTAATTATAAGAACATATTAATCAGCGGAAGCGGAAAATAAGATGACTACTTGATATCGAGAAAAATAAAGGGGACAAAGATTTTTACGTGGAAACCCAAATCGGAAAAAAACCACGAGCGGCACAACTCAAACAAATCCACTATTGGTAGAGATTATAACGAACGATCTCACCCCGAGATCAACAGAAAGAGAGTATAACAACTCACATAAACTCTCACAACTTCTCTCACCAATGGAAATTCGAAATCTCAGAATATCTGAATACACCTCCCTCCACAGGAGGTGCCCCCGAAATTGGCCACACAAAACAAGGTGGACAAGACTCACTATTTATAGGGAAAATTCCCTATAAACCTACATTGACCCCCACTCCAATTAGATTTAGAATCTAATACAATTAGGAAACCTAACATAATAAGGAAACCTAATTAATATCCTAATACAATTAGGAAACAAATAATTGTGGGATCAAGAAACTGAGTGATTTTAGGACACTTTCCTAACAATCTTCACCTTGGACTAAAATCAACGAAGGATCCAAATTTCTTCATCACCAACAAACCTCTAAAAGGTAGAACTACGATGGGCAGACAAACCGCTGAAACGGTCACAAACTGGATTCTTCAGAAATCTTCACAACCCCCACATCTGATCTTGCCAATGAATTCTCGATATCCCTGAGCGAATTTTTTGAATGTAGTTTTCTCATAATCGAAACTCTTACATGAACCCTAACTCCACAAACTTGAACAACCAGGCTCTGATACCATTTGTTAGGATCAGATACCCCTTGTGAGGCTCTAATACCACTTGTGAGGCTCAGATACCCTTGTGAGGCTTTGATACCACTTGTTAGGGTTTTAATTATAAGAGCATATTAATCAGCGGAAGTGAAATATGAGGATGACTACTGGATATCAAGATAAAATAAATGCAAGATAAAGGGGACAAGAATTTAACGTGGAAACCCAAATCGGGAAAAAACCACGGGCGACACAACCTCAAACAAATCCATTATTGGTAGAGATTACAACGAACGATCTCACCCTGAGATCAACAGAAAGAGAGTATAACAACTCACATAAACTCTCACAACTTCTCTCACCAATGGGAATACGGAATCTCAGAATATCTGAATACACCTCCTCCAACAGGAGGTGCCCCCGAAATTGGCCACACAAAACAAGGTGGACAAGACTCATTATTTATAGGGAAAACTCCCTATAAACCTACCTTGACTCCCACTTCAATTAGATTTAGAATCTAATACAATTAGGAACCTAACATAATAACGAAACCTAATTAATATCCTAATACAATTAGGAAACAAATAATTGTGGGATCAAGAAACTGAGTTATTTTAGGACACTTTCCTAACAGTTAATTAAGAATAAGATATGATAAAAATGGATATATTAGTTTGAGTGAAGTAGTTGTTGGCTGAAAATATTTTATTAATAAAATTTAAATATTTTGAAGAAAATAAATGAAAAAGTTATGGGTGTTGGAAAAATTGGATTGATTTAAAAATAAAATAATATTATTTGAATTTTTTCATGATTTAAAAAGTTATTTTTTGTTTGGGGTTTAGTTAGATAAGATAAAAATAAATTAAGTTAAGTTAGTTAGTTTAACTCAACTAAAAAAAAAATTGTGTAAAGGATTCATTCATATATTTTTATTTCATTGGCTTTGAAATGACATTTCAATAATTTTGACTAATTTTCGATAAAAATTGTAAAATAATAAAAAATGCCATTTTTCCCTCTCTCTATCACTTAGCTCCTAGTAAGGATCACAATGGATCGGGTTCGGGGTGGGTAAAGCCGTACACTTACTCTATTGCTAAATGATATTTAGCGGGTACAAAATACGGGCACCCTTACCCTTACCTACTGGGTAGTGTGGGTATAATGGGCATAATTTGGGCATAAATGAATATTAAATTATACAACTCGTTTTATCCCATATATACAAATTAATGAGTTATTTTCACATATAATCATATTAGTTGATCAAAAGAAAATGTTATAAGAAAAATCCTATTATAAAATGGAAAATTGGACAACAATGGTGCCAACATACGTTTAATATGCTAATATACCATCTTTACCCGACCCAAAAAATATATATGGATGATAAAATTTAGAGAAAATATCAGTGTCACAAAACAAATTAGCTATTAACGTAATTATTAATATATTTCCGAGGCCCAATAATGAATAATCAACGATAGTTTTTATTTTTTTAGGTATTCGGAGCGGGTCGGGTAGGATAGTAGTCGAGTAGAGACGAGTACCCATTACCCTACTCTTACCCCGTTTTTTCTCAATTTTATCACCTATAATGGGCCAATAATGGCGGGTACTCGCGGGTTCGGGTTTTATTGTCATCCCTAGCTCCAAGAAAATTCTTAGAAGCTAAAGGCTTGGGTTTTCATGAGCAAGATGTTAGACCCGACTTTGATACCAGTTTCTAGGATCGAAAATTCAAATATGACGACACATCTTGTTAGGGATTAGATCCAGATTGAACTGAATCTAATATTGCAGCGGAAACAAACAAGATAATTAATTTATGGATGTGGGTATTTGAGAAAATAAACAAGATCAATGTAATAGTGATGAAGACAAGATAATTTTTACGTGGAAACCTAAAACGGGAAAAAACCACGGGAGGCAAGATAAAATCCACTATAATGGAGAGATTACAAAAAGTATCTCAAACGGTTGTATAACACAATGAGATCAAGAAGGAAATATCTCAAACGGTTATAGGACAACGGGAGTAGATTACAAAGGATATCCTAAATGGTCGTATAACACAACGAGATCAAGAAGGAAAGATCTCAAATAGTTATAAACGGGAATAGACATATCTCAAAGGAAGAGTTCGGGATATGAAGGAGATTACAATCTCATAATAAAAAATTCTCAAAATGGAATAGATAAAAAAGAGATTTCACAAAGTTGCTTTAGAGGCACATAATTTGGCCACACCAAACTAGGTTGAATAAACTAGTACTTATAGCAAACCCAAGTAGACGTAGAATAGATTTCTAGCCGAAATCAATTGCTGGGAGATCAAGCAATATCAAACACAAAAAAAGAAATAATTATTTATTTCCAAAACTTGAGTCTGAATGGAATTGGGACACTGCCCAACACAAGATCACAGGAGAGGAACACAGTTGGGTGGGTAGAGAAGTTGAGGGCGCGACAACAATTCCGGATGCAAGTGGCGGACCTGGCGGTGGTTCTCAATAGTAGTGGTCCATCATTATGTGGCTAAGGTTCAAGGTGTTAGATTATAAAACTTTTATTGTGTCTACAACCAAAAAAATTAAATTTTTGGTTGAGATGGTTCCTTATTGTATCATAGTTAGATTGAATAAGATGTATGAGGTCAAATCTCAGTAGCCCTCCATGCATGTTTATTTGTGTAAGATTAAAGAGACCTTTGCAACATGCATCAACGCTTCAAGCCTTCAAGTCCAAAGGTCTTTTGCGCGAGGGAGCGTGTTAGAGTAAAAATCTATATTGGACCTAAAACAAACAATTTAAAGTTTTGGTTGAGTTATGTTCTACTCAAGGATGGAGGTGGTGGCTCAACTATTTAAAGTAGAGGGTGCAACAGGTATTTTGGGGTTCTAATTTCTGACGATTTCTAGCAAATTCTAATTTGTTTTCCAACAACTTTTAGTCATTAAAGGATCCTACTCCCTTAATTGATGGTTTATTCTGGTTACGTTTGGCTAGGTTTGAGCAATCAATTTGATTAGGATGGTTAATGGGTGGCCTAGTGGTATTTCACTATTGGGGCTAGTGGTGCATATTGATGGTAGTAGTGGTGGGGAGAGATGTTGGTTGAGTGTTCGATCTTGTTATTGGTGTGGTTTAATGGCTGGTTTTAGGTGTCAATTGGGGTTGTTACTCATTATAATGTCTCGGGTTGACGCTAGTCAACCTAAGATGGAGAAGACAATGATCCTGTTTGGCAACCAGCTGTTAGCTGTTAGCTTGTAGCTGTTAGTTGGTAGCTGTTCGGATTAACTATTTGACTTTAGCTGCTTGGGTTAGCTGATTACAGGAAAATTGTTTGGTAAAGTAATTTTCCGTAAAAAGCTAATTCAAAAAGCTTCATCAAGTAGCTTTTTGGAAACTAGCTTATTGGGTCCAAAAAATAAAATGAAAAGCTACTGACCAAACGTTTCAAATAGTTTTTTAACCTTGGTAAAAAAGCTAAAAGTTATCCAAAAAGATAAAAATTATCCAAAAAGCTAGGTAGCCAAACACCCCCAATGGCTGAAGGGTACGTGGTGGCTATGGTTGTTTGAGAGGCCAAAGAGAATCAAGTTGAGATGACTGACTTTGATTCAATTGTGAAGAACAATTATTAAAAGACTTCAATCTCCAACTGTTTCATCTTTACTTTGGATTCAAAGCATCAAAATTGTCTAACATAGTTGCAACATGTATGGTGGTGCAGACAAGCATAGTAGACTAAAAAGGCCATGAAAGTTTTAAGAAATTTGAAACTTGAGCTGCAATGGTGCTATGTGAACAATGCATGAGTGAGAGTCGAGAATATCACAATCATTGGGGAGAGGGATAATAGTGTTACGTTGCCCTTTTTGGAATCGCTAGTAAAACAATCCACATCACCTCACAACAAATTTTTGAAATGTCAAAATTTTGTTTATATACTTCAACTATTATAAAAATGCATAGTTTCTTCAAACTTGTTTTTATATATGAAAAATACATATTTAAAGTTGACTGAAGTACCTTTGAAATGATATGTTTTCTTGTGAGGTGTTTTCACATGTTTGTTTGGATTAGGAGAAATTTAAAGTAGAAAAAATTAGCTAACTAAACATATATTGAAAGGAATTTGAACCCTTCAGAAAGAATAAAAATATGAAAAAACCAATACCATGGTATGAAAAAAATTGAAAAACAAGCGCCCAACAAAAATTGACATATGAGTTAAGACTCTGTTTTTTTAATGGCTAATGTCCTATAACATAACACTGATACAACATATTCATGGATAATGATCCAACTTATCTATAGATGGCTAATAGCAGGTTTATTCATAAGCTATAGTACAGTTTATAGATGGATAAAAATTAATTGCATCTTTAAAAAAAATTATATAATCTCCTCAGAATATCTATGGCCAAAACTCTTCGTACTCAAGGTTGTTAGTTAGAATCGAGATCCTAATTCGAACCCAAAAATTTTGGATCATAAAATCGTAAAATCGTTATAAGATTGAGATTTTAATTACTATGTTTGTATTAGAGCCCAAAAGTAAAAATGGTAATAATAATAAACCTAATTAAGCCAGGAAAATAGCAGTAAATCGAGGTTGCCGAAATTAGGTGAAGGTTGGGTGGACCATATTAGAGCAAAATTTGGCAACATTCCTTGTACGTGAAAAAAGCTGCATGTGTTGTTAGACTTCAATTAATTCCAACGCATTTATTTATTTATTTACTTTTGTGTAGTTTTTGAGTGTTGGTTATCATGCAAGTAGGTACGAATAATAGCATTTGGTTAACATGAGTATGGTTATTAGGTGGGATTTTCCTTAATTTAGTTTGGAATTTATTTTAACTTCTGGTGTATTAGTCACCAAATATTTGCTTCATACAGCTAGCTTTCTAGATAAGTACATGTATGTAGTATTGTGTTACATGCACCCTCTTGCTTTTTATGATACATTTGATAGTTTTCTGAAAAATATTTTCCTGTGAAAATTTCTTTTTGGAAAATATTTTTTCTAACCCTCTTGAAAAAATATTTACTAAATTTGACTTGGAAATAATGAAACTCAAATTAAAACTTTCGCATCTAGCGATTAGAGACAACCAAAATGTGTTAAAGTTTTTCAACTTTAATATTTCCAAGGAAAGTTTTCCAATCAAACATAACGTTAATTAATTTCTGTCATTTTAACTACAGAACTTTGTATTTTGATAAATCAATTGTTTTATAATTGTAATGTAATATTATTAAGTGATTTATCAAATTGTCTTACTTTTTATCAAATTGTCTTACTTTTATAAGTTAGAATAAAATTTTCTAGTCAAAATGAAATACTATTTGTTAATTTTTACATTATCAACCACTTTCATAATATGATATTTTCCTACATCTTAAACATGACAATTATTAAGGAACAAAGGGAGTAACCATATAGCATCATAACCTAATTTCATTATCCAGTTACATGGCGTATGCACCCCCAAGGCCCAATCAAGGCAAATAAAAGCAAGGTTGGGTGGCTGGGTTAGCATCCCTAATAACTCTGAGACTAAGACTACAATGGAGTTGTTTAAGAAGAAATTATGTAAAGAGAAAATCGTTGTTTCTAAGAATTAATTCTGATTACTCATTTTTAGTTGTCTGTATGGTGTTGTTTCCTTGTTGGTTTTCTAGCCATTGTGTTGTTATTGCTATTTTCATTATTTTAGCTGTACTATTACAAGCTCTTCTACATTTTTAGACTTTGAACAATAAAAAACAAAGTTGGTTCAGATGTGAAAGTTAAGATACAAAATAACAAGAACCTTCTCTTTTCTTAGTCACAAGAGACACTATATAGTAATAATACAATAATAAAAATATAATTGAAGAGAAAATTATAAACATGAAACCTAATGCAGCCAGCATGTTAGTGTTAATAAGGTATGAGGTTAGAGGCTTATTAACAAATTAGAATAAGCTTTAGGTAGGAGTAGACAGTCTTGATAGGGGGTGGTAAAAACAGTTCAAACATGAAAGTTTCATGAATGGGTAGTTAAAGCTTGGTTAACACCAGCATGGATGGAGTCAAGTCATCAGTCATGGAGACACTTCACTGATATTTTAGCTGAAATAATACTGAGCTTTCAGGTACTATACGTACTGGGCATTTAGTATTTGTATTTTTTTATTTGAACAAGTCTTACCATCATATTGCACTATTGTAGACTATGATTGATAAAAATACACATATGTCTGGATTCTTCTATCAGAATTCCCCAAACCACTACACACAACTATCGCTTCGTCGTTGTCGAGAACCTATTTATCAAAGAAATCTAATTGTAAAGTATTCCAAGGCCATCACTCAAAAAAGAAGTTAATTAATGAAGGATTATTGGATGATACACTGAACTTTTTTTTTTGGATTCTAATACACTGAACTTTAAAGGTATTGGACAATAACGCACTCGGATCAATTCAGCTGGTGGTTGACGCGGTGACTGTGCTACTTTGAGGTATCGTTTCTCTATTTTTTCCAAAAAATTATATTAGTCATCTTGCTTATGTGTACTTTCTTACACGGCAAAAGTTTTTTCTGAAAAAAATAATAAAACACCTCAAAGTAGACAGCCACCACGTCAACCACCAGCTGAATTGATCTGAGTGCGTTATTGTCCAATACCCTCAAAGTTAAATGTATTAAAGTTCAAGAAAAATGTTCAGTGCATTATTGTCAAATACCCCTAAAATTCAATGTATTATCATCCAATAATCCATTAATGAAGGTACGAGTAAATTGCATAATCTTGAGTCATTCAATCTTGAGTCATTCCGCAGGGGAACAGAGCGGAAGGGATTCGAACCTTTGGAATTTCAATAATATTTGGACAGTTCTATCATTCATCAACTTTATCGAAACTCACGAAACCATTCTACCATTTAAACTGAGGCAGCAGAATGAGATGGGAATGCTGGTCACCGTATACAATCCTAATGTTAAGGCTAAAGGCCAGGCATTTCGCAACCTCCACAACGACAAAAGCCCATTTCCAAATACAGGACATTTGCAACATCGATCAAAGCCTATCCTACAGTGTAAATTCAACGAGATAAATTTCAAAGGACAAAAAATTAGGAAGGGAATAATAGGTAGGATCAAGAAGCTGATCATTTTACAAGGTATGCGCTGATTTATCAGACAAAAATTTCCCTCCGTCGGGCATCTAAGCAAGAACTTCCTTGATCTTTTTCTTTTGTTCTTCGGTTAGTGAAGATGGAAACAAAACCTCGAAGGTTACGTATAGATCGCCCTTCTTGTTGCTCAAATGCAACGGCATTCCTTCTCCTTTAAACGTCCTCACTTCCTTGGGTTTAGTAATGCCCTATAGAATCATCAACATGATTTATGAACTTAGTTGGCTGCTTAGAGCTTAATTGCTTTGCTTTATAAATTCTTTCACTTGTCAATGTTGGCCGATCAAATGCGGACAATAGAAGAAGAGTTTAAAATCTCACCTTCGAACCAATGTCTACCAAATGTTCATCAAGGTGTTTGATAGTCTTCTCAAATCCAACAAGTGCTTCTACCTGTGACCACACAAGCAATAATCATGAGATTTGAAGCAATGAAAGATCATCAAAATGGCCTAACAAAAACCAGGAAATGGTAACTGGGATGATCGTGCGCTAATTTCAAAGCCCAACAGTTCATTCAAATGTGAATAAATCAATTAAAAACAAATAATGGTTTTTATCCTGCCCTTTGTAGACACAGCCACAAAAGCAGAGGAGTTTAAGATGTTAGTTTGGATTTTCCCATCCATATCATCAAATAATGCTCAATTTCCAGAGTAAAAAAAATTGCCAGGCAGAGTCAAGGAAAGGGTGAAAACAAAGCACTAAATATTCTCCAAAATGATGTATGCCAAACAGACAAATAATTTCTAAAGCAACTTAATACATAGGTTATACATACCAGAGTTATGTTAACAGATGTACGCAAGTCATTGCCATCTCTTTTGAAAACGTCATGAGGTGCTGTACGGATTCGGAACTGCACAAGACATTATAATTGGTAAGTATGTTATCAAAATTATGTCAACCCCAAATAATTTTCCCTTTTCACTCCAAAAGATGTCTATTTAAAAGCGAGAAGCCTTAAAGCCATACCTTCAAGTCCCCTGGTTCTCCATCTATTTTGGGTTCACCATCTTCAAAGAAGCGTATTTCCTGGAAATGTTTGAACCCAGTTATTAAGAAGAATGATATGACATTTGTGAAAGGCTCAAAAAGGAAAGATGTTGGTACACATACAAAAGGTAAATGCCCTATCGTTTTTCTCACAAATCTCACAAATGTTAAGAGGCCAGGACTTGAGAAATGCAATTCAGCAGCACAAAATAAATTAATACTGTAAACATGCTTAGATCCATAAGCTGAATTTCAATAAAACACCTGTTGCTCAGATTCTCAGCTAAGAAGCATGGACACTTCGCCCAGCTTTGTCGGATACATATCACACTCTTTAGACAATCTAAAACCCATGTCAGGTGTGAAGATTCATAAAGAATTAGGATTTTGCTATGTGTATTTGTAGTATGCAAATATGGTGGAAATTTTGCTGTAGTTTTCATCCAAGCACAACCTTCTCCAAGGCCAAAATCATAGTCACAAATGCATTAGTAGTAGAAGAAATATCTTTTCACCTCTACATGTCCACCATTCATGTCATATCTTAAATTTTTCAAAATTCACTTGTCAGCATGTCCTTGATGTGTCTTATTAATGTCTATGCTTCATAGATTCTCACAGTAATGCAAAATTTTCAGACACCAAATGGAACTTCCTCACAAAAAAGAAACATTGTTTCTTGTCATAACATGACATGGGATGGAGGGATTGTATCCATCAATTAAGCTCAACAGGGAAACATAAGTCAAATATCATATGCTTGCTCATAAATAGATCAACATAACTCACCTCTCCGTCTTTCATCCCTTTCTCAATATCAACTGTCAAGGAGTAACCTTCACGTTCAAATTTCACATTGCCACACTTATCACAAACCTGACATAAACAAAATGATGCATATATTAAATCAACTCTGCAAATAATTGACTATCCAAGGGAACTGCCAAACTGCCACCCATTTACCGATTCACCAACTAATGGATATCCAATTCTCTTTACAGACAAATATGGCTCAGATGTTAACACTAATAGATCCAACAATGATCAATGATGACATAATTCCTACCAGTTCTCAATCCAATTATACAGTTTGCATGACCAATGTCTGACATATGTCATGCATATGGCGAAAAGGGGGAGGAACACCAAACGAGTGGAAGGAAAAAAAAAATCAAATAAGTAGCTAAAAATTTCAAGTTTATTCAAGAAATTATCCAGCAAACTTCATTGAAGAATGGGAACATGAGAAGAGATGCTCTAAGACAAAAAGACAGATATGGATATTAGCAGAGGGATTAACATATGAGAAACGGAGACGATGGTAGATCACCATTGTAAAATGCATGATAGAAAATAGCTTACTTCCTAAGCAACTTAGTATACCTGCTCTGTTATTTGCTGATACATTCCTGGGCCTATTTGCCGATGATAAACCTCATTACGACAGTTGCAGTTTCTTTTTCCGGGAGCAGGCTTAATAACATTTTTCTCTCTCCAAACCTAGCAAAATTCACAAACTAGATCATGTTAGTAAAAGGCATAATTAGGCCCATGCATATTAATACCATTTCGCTTTATTTTATTTTTACACTTCAAAGTGGTTTGGGCATGCCATGAACCCGGTAAACCAAGATGTAATGCTCATAACAATAGTACATATGAGAAATACAGGTGCACATATCACAACTTGAAATTGAATGTAACGCTAATCACTTTCGTCATACTCATGCAGTAAGCTTAAATTAAGAAACAAGGAAACCTAGAAACAAAACACGTAAGCGATACGGATTCACCAACTTGTGTACCTAGCTGCTCACAGCAAGATCGATCTGATGAAGTCACTGTGATTGGGTGACCACATTCTGTTGCCTAAGTAATAGACATCTGTCTGGTCTAGCATTTATATATTTGTATGTAGACCCTTTTTACAAGAAAGATATGCTTTTTACCTATGCACCTTTATCTCAAATGTTAAACATAAACCTACAACATTTATCTCAAACTTGAACATAACCATACCTTCATTGTACCTCCCATGTACAGATCCTCCAACGATGCTTCTAGTTCTACAACCACATCATCTCCTTTCACAACTTTCTCCTCTTCTTCCTCCATTGACCCGCCTCCAAAGAATCTACAGGAATTCTCATATGTAAGAATCAGCATTCAGAACCCTTGGCCAGAAAGCCATAAAGTAATATAATATGCATGAACAAATCTAAACATAAAGCATCAATCATTAAATGGATGAGGATTAATGGTAGTAGCTACAGCAGCAACACCAGCTCTAGTGGGAATTAGCTAGAATGGGTTGCTATTGTAATTCAACATTAGTAAAGCAATATTACTGTTTCATTTTGCAGGGTTTAGCCAGCTAAGAACAAGCAGAGTAACATGATTCAAGCTATCAGAATCTTCTACAACTAGCAAAAATACAATCACATAAATGCAATAGTTCCTTTTTAAGAGAAATGAACTTGCTAGTG
The DNA here is from genome assembly GCA_029582165.1 of Portulaca oleracea. Lineage (NCBI taxonomy): Eukaryota > Viridiplantae > Streptophyta > Magnoliopsida > Caryophyllales > Portulacaceae > Portulaca > Portulaca oleracea. The sequence goes on from CM055876.1 coordinate 27,151,918, forward strand.
ATTCCACATAGCTACATGACTTGTAATGAATACGAAAAAGATTTTCACATTCTTTTCCTCAAAGGGAAGGGATTAGATAGGAGTATGGATCATCATTCATCAAGCTTCCAGTTATTAAGGTGAGATGAAAATTGAAAACAAGTGACAACCACAGCAAAAGCAGAACATAAAGTGGACCAGATTGACAATTATGTCAAACTGCACTTGGTTATTATCTACATCAGGCAATAGCCCCTCAACCTTGTCGGACCTAAGATTTTCTGTGAACCCACAGACTTCATAGTATCGTATTATCTTCTACTGTTTTCCACATCCCCCCCATACTTTCAACAACTAAACTAGCAAAAAGGGGAGCCTTATTTCCACATGAGTCAAAATCAAATTCTTTAAGAGACTTAGCATATCTTAGTAATAAACTACTACACCCATAGACAAAAACCAATAACTTCTCTGTCCCCTGATCTCCATACTAAACCGTGACATATTTTCTAACTCCTATATCTCCCCAATTTTGAATCCAAACAAACTGTCAGATTCCCTCCATTTTCTTTCAACAACTTCAGCATAGTAAGACGAGACTTCTACATCTAATGTGAAGCAAGATCACAATTCAATAAGCTTAGCAAATTAAAGCCAAGTGAATAGCTCAGTCATCAGAAGCAGATATCTCGTGCCCGTAATTAGTTTTTTGGTATCATAGTAGCAGTAAACTATCCAAAAATTACATGTCAAGCACCCACATCATAAAATCCGCAATGCCGTCCAACAAGCTATGTACTTGAGTCGGACCAACTGAATTATACTACTGAAAATGCTACAGTAGATTGGAAGAAACTACTGCCTAATTTGATCAGCACATGCAGAATCAAACAATGAGAAACCTATATATGAAATTTACAACTTACTGGCTGAAGATGTCCTGGAAACCCATGCCACCTCCACCGCCGCCTCTACCACCACTAGCAGCGAACTGTTTAAGACCTTCCTCACCATATCTATCATAAATATTCCTCTTCTCGCTATCAGTTAACACCTCATAAGCTGGCAAATCAATGGATCGGGAATTCAATCAACAGAACAGCAATTAAACCCTAAAAGCTTCGGAAGATCAAGCAATAACAAACACAACAAATGAGCGGACGCAATACCATTGTTAATCTCGGCGAATTTCTTGTTGGCCTCCTCATTGCCTTGATTTTTATCGGGATGGTATTTCAATGCCAGCTTCCTGTAAGCTCGTTTGATCTGATCTTCAGATGCACCTTTCGGCACTTGCAATATGTCGTAATAATTCTTCCTAAAATTCGTCAACACATCACAATCAGCGCTTCATTCATTCATTCACTGATTCAATGAAGGAAGAGACAGAGATAGAGAGATAGAGTTCATACGCAGCAATGGCGGATACAATGAAGGAGAAAATGCACAAGAGAAATAACAAATTGATCGTTCTTCTCTTGGAAGCCATGGTTGAGGAGAGATTAGCTCCCTCCGATCCCAAATTCTAGGGTTTCTCCCTCAATCGATGCGTGATTCCTGTAGATTGATTACACTGGAATTGAAATGAGAGTCTGAATCGCAAACTAAACTCAGCAACTCGGAATTTCGCTCTCTCTATATCTCGAAGATTCTCTCTCTCACTGACTCTTTTTCCAGCGACAGAGGAGCATTGTAAAACCAATACCTTTTTTTTGTTGTTTTAAATTCTAATTCAGCGCAACGTAGTATCGGCCAATCAGAGAGGGCGTACTGCTGTTCTCGTCCAATGAGGCCCTTCCACGTGTCAATTCTGTTTTCCGTTGAACAAAGCTGTGTTGAATTGTTGATGGTTTTCATTGCCGTGTAGAAAGGCACAGCAAGAGTATGTCTTACGCTATGTGTTACTATTTACTACTAGTACTAAATACATGGTCTCTATTTTTTTTTTTTTTACAGGTAGATTAGGTTGAATAAATATGAATTTATGAAAAAATAATTAAATTTTAGAAATGGATATTTATTATATAATGATTTTATTTAAAAAAATTCTTTGAGGTGTATTATTTTGTGTGTGTATTCATTATAGAGTTGTATATCTATTGTGTAAACTGTAGTGCTTATGAGAGTATGTTATAAACTTTAGAATTATGCTGATTTATTACTATTCATCAATCGAGTAAATACAATTAACATTTTAGATAAGTTTTTATGCTTTAAGGTTTGTAAGTAAAGAAAAATATGTAGTTATTGCTCATTACAAATAGCAACGAATATGATTTGTGGGCGTGATTGGGTTGATCCTCCTTGCCATTCTGCAGCCCAAGAATTATTGAGGCTTGGCTGACAATGATAATGTGATTTTGTGTACTTTGTGATGGGCCCAACAATTCTGCTTTTTTTTTTTTTAAATAAAAACTCTACACTATTGCAAGTCTTGATTCGATTCATTTCTATTTTTTTTTTGAAACCCGATTAATTTCTACTTCAGTCGTGTTTTTTTATCAGATTAGGTTTAAGTTAGGTTAGTTAAGTTAGGATAAGTTAAGATAGGATATGATAAAAAAAAGATATGATATGTTTGACTTAGATTAATTGTTGGATGGAAATATTTTATTAATAAAATTTGAATATTTTGGACAAATAAATGAAAAAGTTATAGGATTACTATGTTTTAAAATTCCCATATTTGAGGATTATTTATGAGAATATCCCGAACTTTACTTTTGAAATAAATATCCAAACTTTAGAGGTTGTATTCGTAAGCAGCCCAACTCCGAATAAAAATCAATTAAATTCAAGTTTTTCTATAATGTAGCAATATTTGTTTGGATGATATGTAGAATGAAAGTATATCTAAACCAAAAACCAACCACTGTATTATAGAAAAATCTGAGTTTAAATAACCTTAACTCAATGTTGGGCTGCTAACAAATACACCCCCCTAAAATTTAGAATATTTATTTAGAAAATAAAGTTTGGGAAATTCTGATCAATAATGTTCAAAGTTAGTGATTTTAAAACATAATAATCCAAAGTTATATGTGTTGAAAAAAATGGATTGATTTGAGATTAAAATAATATTATTTGAATTTCTTTTTGACTTAAAAAGTTATTTTTGGTTTTGGTGTTTTTTTAAGAGTTGGGTTAGCTAAGGATAATTTAAGTTAAGTTAAGTTAGGTTAGGTAGTTAGGTTTAACCCAATTAAAGAATATGATCTTCATATATTAGTTTTGTTTCATATTATTTTGAATAAAATTGGTCAGTTCTTTTTGTAAGAGTTTTATTTCATCCTTACTAAGATTTTTGGCCTATTTTCAAAATTGACCTGTTCTTTTTTGTAAGAGTTTTACGTTGACATGGTAAATTGAAGTGTCTACAAATACAATTTACTGTAATTGACTTCACGTAAATGTAGATAAATACAAGTACAATCGTCCAAATGCTCTAAAACATGGTCGCCAAAAGATTTTGAGAGCCAAAAGTTTAGGTCTCCAGTTTAGTCACTAGGTTTTGAAGTTAGTTTCGAGCTGAATCTAATTAGATTAAATTCTAGCTAAAATCAAGCTTTTAATTTCAAACAAAGAGTATAGTACCCATCACAAGCACAATTTTGGCCCTGTTTGGTAAACAACGGTTGATTGTTAGTTGTTTGTATTGATTGTTTATTATTGGCTATTTGGTCTAACTGTTTGGAAAAGTGTGTTTGATAAAATTAGCTGTTGAAATTCCATTTATACCCTCTATAAATAATATAATTTATGATGACACCTGTGTAGATTCAAACAACTTTTGGACTAAAATGTCTTTTCTACATAATAAGTCATTCTTAATAGGTTGTTCTAACCAATTCATTTGGTAATTGGTTGAATGGCACGAAATAGTCAACCAAATAAGTTGTTTACCAAATACATAAATAGCATATTTAACAGTCAAATAAGTCAACTTTTACAATAAACTGTTTGATAAATTGTTTACTGAACAAGGCCTTTGTCTACAAATCTTGTAGGATTACGTAAAATGTGGGGACATAGACAACGAACAACTACAGCCCTTTGATACAACACCATCTTCATTGGTAAGGTTTTAATGTTATTCTTATATGAAAAACTAACTTTAGCTCCCGCTTTGGTGAGGCTTAACATCTATGCTCAACACAACCCGCTTCATAACACCGCAGTATCAGTGTGCTGAATCAACAGATTCATCATCGTTCGTATCGTATGGCGATCATCAAGTACGATGATGTTAGATAACAGACAGTGGTTGCAGGAATTAATGGGGGGCTGAGATCAGAGATGACATAGACTGTCACCAAGATTTCCATAAAACAATCAAATTTAAGGTTTTGCCCAAATAAGCTTGCATTTGCATGCAGTAGCTATAGTAAGGTGGCAACATGTTTTAACATCCCATGCCAAGTGTTGCACCACCAAATTCAGCTCTGAATTCCAAGCTCCTCATCTTCAACCTCTATCCAGTATGAATCCTCTAGAATTAAAATAGACCTCACCTAGTTACTCAACTTCAGTGCTACTCTCACACTCACTTATTACTCACCAAAACATGAAGCAGCTTAGGGTTTTCTTGTTATTAGCAGCAATACTTCTCGTCGAGAGCTCAGTTTTCACTAAACCAGTAATTTCCACGAATTTTCTTCAATGCATGAACACCAGGAGTCCCCATACTTATGTTCACACAAAAGACTCATCTTTGTACTCTAACCTTCTGCTGAAATCACAGCAGAACCCTAGGTGGTTGAACTGCTCTGAGGCCTTAAAACCCTTGTACATTGTCAGCCCTTCGCAGGAACCCGAGATAGGGGCTGTAATCCTCTGCAGCAAGGTGCAGAGGCTGCAGGTGAGGGTCCGGAGTGGTGGCCATGATTATGAGGGGCAATCATATCTCAGTAAGAGCCCTTTTGTCCTGATCGATCTCATCAATCTAAGACAAATCACCATCAACATGGAGGATCAGACGACCTGGATGCAATCAGGGGCCACCCTAGGGGAACTCTACTACAGCATATCTCAGAAAAGTGGGGTTCTCGGGTTCCCTGCTGGGATTTGCCCTACTGTAGGGGTTGGAGGCCACATAAGCGGGGGCGGGTTCGGGGCTTTGACTAGGAAGTACGGGCTCGCAGCTGATTATGTCATAGACTCCCGTTTGGTCGATGTGAATGGTCGAGTTTTGGACCGAAAATCAATGGGGGAGGACCTATTTTGGGCTATTAGAGGCGGTGGAGGGGCGAGTTTTGGAGTCATCACTGCCTGGAAGATTAAGCTGGTTTCAGTACCAAACATAGTCACAGTTTTTACAGTGCATAGAACCCTCGAGCAAGGGGCTTCTAAGCTTATTGATCAATGGCAGAGGATTGCTCATAAGTTACCCGAAGATCTGTTCATCAGGATCATCACTCAAAATGTAGGAGGAAATTATGGAGTGAAGAAAACTGTTCAGGTTTCTTTCAACTCCATGTTTCTAGGAACAATCCAAAGGTAAATCTAGGGCTGTAAAAATCAATCAGGTGCGTCAGTTTGTGTCTAAACGAATCAAACATCAGACAAAAATTAATTTCTAATACCCAGTTCATTCTAGTTAGGACAAATTCAGACGAGCCTAGATTTGAGTTAAGAGAACAGAAAAAACAAAAAAAAAATTGTCTGTACCCAAAAAAGATCAATCAATGTCAAAATACCCGAATCGGACTCAAGCAGGTTTTTAGGTCGGATAGTATTTTGACACCCCTAAATTGTATTCAGGGCTAAGACTGTGTCTGTTGTTGTTTGATTTCTTAATGCCTACTAATATTACTTCCCTTACCACAGCTTGATCCCTATAATGAAGAGCAACTTCCCCGAACTCGGGTTGGAGGCCAAAGACTGCACAGAAATGAGTTGGATCGAGTCAGTCTTGTACTTTGCCGGGCACCCAAGAGGCACGTCGAGGGAAACTCTCCTACAGCGAGACCGCCAACTATACAAGAGCTACTTCAAAGCTAAATCCGACTTTGTGAACCAACCTATACCCGAAAAAGCTCTCCAGCAAGCCTGGAAGCAGCATTTACAGGTAGACAAGTGCTACATTGTGATGGAGCCCTTGGGCGGACGAATGAACAGCATCCCGGAAACCCAAACAGCTTTTCCTCACAGAAGGGGAAACCTCTACAACATGCAGTACATTGTAAAGTGGAAAGTGAACGAACCGGGGGTAGCTAAACGGCATATTCACTGGGTGAGGACGCTTCACAGGTATATGACTCCCTACGTTTCGACGTCTCCTAGGGCTGCCTACTTTAATTACAGAGACCTTGATTTGGGGATTAATGGGATTAATGGAACCAAAGGCTATTTGGAGGCTAGGGTTTGGGGTACCAGCTACTTCAAGGACAATTTTGAGAGGCTAGCTAAGGTGAAAAGACGGGTCGACCCTGGTAACTTCTTCAGAGATGAGCAGAGTATTCCTCCTTTTGACTGAGTTTAGGGCATTAAATAGAGATGTGACAACTTGAGCAATTTTCCAGCACTTCATGTTATGTGATGTAAAAGAACAGATAAATAAATGAAACCCCAAACTACTTGACACTTTTAGACCAAAAGAACACACCTATTTCAACAATCCTCAGTTGCATCCTTCACATTCTAACAACTACTCTAAAATCCACAACACATAGTTAGCACAGCCTGAATCACCTCCATGTTCTTACATAAAAGCATCGCGGAATGCAGATTCAAACAAGATATAGTGCATAGTAAACATTAGAACATTTAAGATAAAAGCATGGAGGAAGCTGAAATAACATTGAACTTACAGGTCAAACCAACATTCAAGTGAACATCAGTTTCAGCAGCAATCATCAAACATTCAACTTGCCACCTGAAAACTTTACAGAGAAGCACCTCACCTCCCTAGAATCAGCAGCATACTAAATACAACCTTATAACTTTGCATGGCAATCAATCCCCAGGACCTTCCACCTTACTGATACTCAACTCCGAGCAAGGTTTACCTTGGTCGAATTCCCTTTCAGGAGAACTCATGGAAGAACACCGGTCAATATGGTAGTCACGTTCATCATCTAACGGCTTCATATAAGAGCAGGAGCGGGTTTCAACTTCAACATTTGGCATGGGCTCTTGACCCGGGGTAAACCCCATGTCGAACCCCGAGGAGCACGATGGTTGGGCTCTCATCTGCACAGACCTTAACAATGCAGCTTTCCTCAAGTCGCCCGAGTGGCAAATGTCGCTTGGGGAAGATGGGAATCTGCCCTCGGTATCTGACCCTCTCTGACGAGGCTGTGAGGGAGGAGCAGGGAGGACACTGCATCCGTTTGAAACCTGAGATGTGCTAGGAGGACTAGGGCAGAACGCATTGATGGGTTTGTATCTGTATGGAGAGACGGGACTCGTTGGGCGGCTTTCAGATTGAGATGAACAAGCACTCATGGGAGTTTCACAGTAGCGCCCATCGTCTAAGTCCTCTGACATCGGCGAGTATTGTAAAGACATCTCATCTCTGCACAATCATTGTGATCAGAAGGGAGAATTTCATAGCACCTGGAGCTTCTTCAATAGTAAATCGACAAAAACTCTCAAACATACATCAAGATTTTGTCATGTATTCCCCTTCTTGAGATTGAGAGAGAATACAACAAACATCCATGAACACAAACAATCAAATATAAGGTAGACACAAAGCTAGACAGATTAGAAGACCAAAAGAATAAATGCAAATAGAAGCAGCATATCCATCAGCAAACAGCACTACAGGCAATGTGATAGTATCAGAAATTTCAGATGATTCTTAAGAAACCCATAAAAGGGGACATGTAAAATAGATGCAGACGGTGTATAAGCTGACCTGAGATAGAACATGGAGTCAGACCTTGCTGGAGAATCCATGATATTCTCAGGAATTGAGTCTCCCACAGTTAACCCATTCAAGCTTGATGCCATTATCTGAAGAATTCCCATCATTTTCTACTCTAAATAAGAACCAACATATATAAAGCAAAGTTCTGGCATTGCAATTCAAGTGCTCAACAACCCAGAATACTGAATATGGAAAGGGAAAAAAAAAACCCCAATTGAACTTAGAATCCAGAAAATAACCGAAATTATGCAAACAAAAACAATTTCCCGAACAATCCCAGATGCCGAAAATTTCAACTCCGAGATTGAAAAATGAAATTGCGGTAAAAGAGAAGTTCGAAGGGGAATAAAAGAGAGAAAAAGACCTCGCTGAGATAGCGTTTATGGGAATGGAGATTATCGATGTAAACTTCATCTTCAGGATCTCTACTTCTCTTCCCACTGGGACTGGGAGATGGTGTTGGTGAGTTTGTCTCTGACCCCATTTGTTTTTTTCTTTTCTTTATTTTTTGTTGTAAATTTTAAGAAGATCAATTGGTTATCTTCTTCCTAGAGCTGCTCGCACTGGTTTGTCTGATGTGTGGGAAATTCTTCAGGAATTCGGGAAACTGGGGATTGGGATTGACAAGCAGCAAACAAACGAACGCCCCAAAAGCTTCTTTTTGCTTTTTTTCTCCCAGATCAAATTTTATGAGTAGTTTAAAAACATACAATGGATTATCAACAAATTCCGTTGTCGTCCAGCGGTTAGGATGTCTGGCTTTCACCCAGGAGACCCGGGTTCGATTCCCGGCAACGGAACATTTTTCTCTTTCGACTCTTTTTTTTTTTGTTTTTTTTTGTTTTTTAAAATTCCCCCTTTATTCTTGTGCTGCACTGATTGAAAATGTGTAGTTTAGCCTTTATGCAGTGCAGATTACCTGGCAACTTATGGTTTCTTTTATGTATATTGGTCTATTAAAAGTCTTCAACAATGATAAACTTCTACCAAACCGAACGCAAAATAATTCTCAGAAAGCTGTATATAATTAATTAAGCTCCATTTTATTGAGTATGAATGTGTGAAATTACAGGAAATACAGTATAAGCAAACAAAAGAAGGAATGTCTCTGGTAGTATTTACAACACAATGCCGCAATGCCTCTGTCTTACACATAACAGAACGCTAATCTCCTATACCCATCATAATACATTAGATCATATACTATCATCCAAAATTGAGAACGGGGGTAATTAAACAAACAAAATGAAAGAATCAAGAAACATGGTTTTTTGCCTTGTGGGGTTTTGATTAAGAAACTTGAATGGCAGCAGCAGGAGTAGGAGTAGTATTGAGTCTTCTCTGAAATGAGATCTCTCTTTGAAGCTTAATCTGCTGATAAAACTTGGAAATAAACTCCTCAGCTTTATCATCAATTCTTTCTTCATCTTCACCCCATCCCATCATGACACCCTGTTGTTGCTCCTCGCGGATCTCATCAGAATCCGGTGGAGCATACTCCAGGAAACTCCTTCGTGCACCCACCCCATCATACCCATCATCAAGATCACCAAAATCGTAATCAAAGTCGACCACGTCAGGCTTGATGCAGGGAATCATGAATCTGAGTGAATTAGGGCGGCTCATCTTGAGGTGTATAACTGGGGTGTCATCAAAAGACAACTCCCTCTCGCCGTACCTGATCATGTCCTTTGAATGCTTGTTGTGATGAAGACCCGCTTTCAAGTACTTGGCACCATGACGGAGCTCCGCCATGAGCCGGCATTTCAAAACCCCGCCTTTGCGGGCCCACAGCAGGGCCAGCCTCAATAGCTGCCAGGCCCGACGACCCGGCCCGCTACGTGAAGAAGAAGAAGGTGATCTCTGCTTCCCCATTAACAATGCTGTATATATGTAGAAGCTGTTTTTGGTGGATGTTGATTAAAAGTGAAAAGTGCAAAGTATTAGCAGAAAGTTTGTGACCTTTTTGTGGAGATGAAAAAGAGTGGTGTGGCTTTTTGGGGGAAGTAGCTGTAAAATGATGAGATGATGAGAAAGGGTGGGGAGGGGAGGAGGTTATATATAGAGGAAGGTGCGAGGGATGTTAATAGTAATGATGGGTGTGGTTAATTTGGAGTGAATGATGATTAAGTAATTAAGAAATGCCGGGGGACGCGGTGAGGGAGAAAAGACTAAAGAGTGAGGAGGAAGAAGAAGGTGGGTGTGGTGGGGACACAGATGCGGCTGCAACGCGGGCCCATACAGCTTATGCTTTTGAGTTTTCACGACTTCCTTTTTTTTTTTTTTCTTGTTTTCTTTTGCGAGCCTAGTTGAAACTGCGGTGTCACAGCCTACCGCAATTTGCCACAACCCACCGCATTTTACCGCAAATCATTACTTTTCTCTCTCCTCACCTTTCTCTCTCCTCACTTTTCTCCTTTACTTTTTACATTCTCTCTCATCACCTACCCCACATAATAATAACCTACCATAATTCCACCACACCCCACCACAATTCCACCTCATCCCATCACACCATTCCGCAAAATACCTCATAAAAGAACACAGCCTCAATGCTCCCTCTCTTCATTTATAATTGGGGTTTAAACTAGATTAATTACACTCAATAATAATAGTAATAATAAGTTTTGTAATAATAATAAAAAATATAAATATTTTAATGAAGTAATTTTATTATTAGGATAAATATGATAAAGTAATAATATATTGTAATGTGATAAATATAATTAAATATAAAATATTAATAATTAAAATTTTGAATATGTACGCATGAATAATGACAGAATGCATTTTTACAAGTTGGTAACTAATGGCAGTAGGAAAACGCAGATTTGTTCCATAACATTACCGTGAAAGCCAAATGTGTGTGGGTACTGTGGGATGATATATGCAATTGTTATATGATATATCTTAACGGAAGGTATTTATAGTGGTTGTCAATTATAATAATCGTAAACAATATAAATCTTATTCATACATGTGTTCATTAACTTTTTTATTTAATATAAATTGTAAAATATAAATTATAAAATTTAAAATTATTTTTAAAAAGCATAAAATAAATAAATATATATTTATTTATTAGAGAAAAACTTAGAGTAAATGATTTAATTTTCAACATTATGAATAAGTACGGACACTTGCGAGGAACATATATATCCAGAAAATCATGCAGAAGTAGTGAAAACAATATCGTAAGTTTGAATTCTTAAGTTTGGTTATCCATAGCCGCATTATCCATGTGTGTGGGTAAACTTGTACGCTAGTGTATCAACTTGCAATGGAAAAATAAATGAAAAAACCAATGCAAACTGCATGAAAATACATGAGATTGAAAATTAGCAATTGTCCTTTATTATTATTCGTGCTTTCAAATGAAGATAACAAATTTAGGACTGGGAGATAGAAATCTAGAATCCCGGAATTAATCATGGTTTTCCAAACTCCATGATTTGTCAACTAACCCTTGTCAACCTCCATCAACTTGATTTTCAAATACCAGAAATTAAGCAAAACTACAGAACATAATTGGATATTGCGTGCTAATAATAATAACAATAATAATACTGTATTATTATTAACAAGTAAAATTCACACCATATAAATATTGGATATTATGCGTGTTTAATATATATATATTATTTCAAAACCATAGAAAACAATGTTGTTTAATATATATAAATATTGGATATTAAATGTTTGAAATTCAAACACGGGATATATACACAAACAAGGTATTTGATGACAAATAACCGTGAGAAGTAGTTCTTGCGATAGTCATGCTACCTTGAATTAGTATGAGATATTTAGATATGGAGCTTTTCTCGTGTGTACAATAATATATGAAGAAACTGAACTTTTTTTTTATATGAAATAACAAAGTCTCCAACAGGGAGTTTATTATCTCTGGTTGGTTCACATCTCTAATTAGCAGTTATGGTGTGTTAAGCTTCCTTTCACCATAGATGCACTATCTCTTATGATGACAAATATTAGATATTCCCAAATTCATCAAACTTGGTTAATTTGGTTTCTTCCCTTGTTGTGGATGGTGGAACTAATAGTTGTGCTTTTATGGTATTGTTTGAAAAAGGTAGAGAATTTTTGTGTGTTTTGCAAGAATTAAAATCCAAGTGCTCTTTATCCTTACCTAATTCGACTCACCCTCGACCTATTCAAACTATACCTAATCCATCTTTGCGAATGAGAAATTTCTCTGATTGCGAATGAGAAATTTCTCTGATTCAAAGAACGTCAGGCACAATATCCTCACAGAAGCTTTTCTAGTCCCAGGGCCTTATTAATTTTTATTAATAACTGCCTCCTAATGTAAGCTTTCAAATCTGAAATCGTTGTTTTCGGATTTTGTGAATGATGTGGACACATATATTCCAAGGAAGGTTGGTAGAAAATTTGAAAAAAGGTTTAGTTTTGTTAGATTTGCTAATAAAGAGGGTGTGGGGAGGCGATCACAACTCTTAATCGTCGTCATATGAAAGAGTTAGTATTTAGGGTCTTCTGGGTAAAATTTGAGATAACAATAATAATAAACTCAACCTCCCCCCCCCCCCCAATTATTGAAGGTGGATTCCCAAGCCTCAAGAAGCACTTGTCATTCCCATTGAGATTGTGGCAGATACCTTTGAAAAACTACTTCCGGATGAGAATGTCTTGCCTAATACTAATGTCTGTGTGAGTGACCAAGTGGATCCCAAAATCTTAGCAGGACCATGACATTAAGAAGTCTTAAATTGAGTGTTTAAAGCTTCGTTTCTGACTGATAAGATGGAAAATAGCAAGATTTCTTTAGTAATTGGTCATGTTGATCGCCCTCTATCAACCTTGATGATGATGTTGACACTTGAATATTTGAAAAGTTTCTCGACCCGTACCCAAAAAACCCCGTTTGATCAAACTCAACTTGACTGTTTGACCTAGAAAGTTTAACTTTTAAGTTCATTTTTATTGGACTTTGTAACTTTTTATTGAAATTACTAACTATTGAACTACAAGTACAACTTATCCATCTATTGATTCTCAAGTTTAAGTTGAAACATTAAGAATAATCTATCGTTGTCATGAGATAATCGTATTTTGTTATGTATATTGTACAAAATATAGTACTTAAAGACATTTTTTTGTAAACAAAAATCAGAAAAAAATCGCGGTCATGACCCGTTGTATTGACCCAAAATCGAGTACACAACTCGTATTTACCTGAACCCGAAATACAGACTGTATTTACCCAAATCCAATGTACATGCACCCGACTAGCAATTAACATGCTCGTCTGAACTGACAGGTCTAACTGTTTTTTTGAAAGGAGGATACCAATTTCTTTAGACGATCGAGATACGTGAGATTGGTGAGGGAAAGATTTTTGTGTATTGCTTTGTTTTGTTGTGTATTATGAACTTTCCAATCTTTTACGACTTTGAATACACATTTTTTGTTAAAAAAAGTGCTCAATAATTAAAAATCATACTATATCTACAATGAAATAATCTAAAAAGAAAAAATTGATAACATCAACATAAGTTGTCTTCAAAATGTAAATGATAATCTTGTGGTTGACTGCTCTAAACCTGTGATATTCTTCAGGTTACTAACTGTGTTCTTTGATATCTTTGAATCTTTTCTGAATTGCGACGAGCTACAATATAACTTTTTAAAGCTGTAGAAATTTATTTGATGTGATGAATAGTTCTTGAAAGAAAAACTACCATGATAGAACCATGATGAACTTTCATTGTTGAGCCATCTCCTGAAGAAAACTAGCAATATCTATCTAATATTCCCAACCAAATATCATTAGATATACTTGATTTGTAGCTAGACCAGAACAAAACTCACATGAAAGGCGAGAAAGAAAACTCACACTAGAGACGAGAAGAAAACACACACAAAAGGTAAGAAATCAAATCAATTACCAAACCCTTACACAATAAAGAGAAAATTTATTAAAATAACTATTAATACATCTACTATAACTTTAAATAACTAAAAAATATACGATTAATATAACAATTTATATGTACATATGTATGTGAATAACAATAGACAAACATATATATTACATAAATACATGCTCAAATGTCAATCACTTCTTGCCCTAAGAGGCGCACCTCCTACTTCTAGGCGTTCAGGATTCGAATTCTGGGGACGACATCTTATCCTTACCATTTAAAAAAGTGTTGTGGGTTGGAGTGGGACCCATCTTTGTCTTGGATTATATCTCTGAGATAAGAGCCCGATGGGTTGAATTACTTAACTGTGTAAAAATAATATTAAAAAAAAAATGCTCAAATACATGCATCTGAATCTTGGTTGGAATTTTGTTGGCTTGTTGCTTTCCATGGGTTTCCTCCCTTACTTCTTCTCACATCTAGCACTCGTCTTTCCAGTTTCATTATTTTTTGTATTTAAATAATAATTAAAATTTATATTCTTTGGAGAATGATTCAAATAAAAAGTTGGGTTTGCAAGAGGCAAGTGTAATTAACGAGACACATCTCTTGAATCTGGTAATTTCATGTTTATAAAACAAGTCTAAGATATTTATTAAATGTTGCGTCTAAGAGTAACTTCTTTTATTAATTAACCTCAAATTAAATATAATATCAAATATATATATAGATTATTTAAATTATGTTATTGTACATAATTTTTGAAAATTACAAGGAGTAAAATACATAAAGTGTACATGACGATATTAGACTAATTAGGTTGTCGTGTATATTAATTTGCATTGCCATCGAATATCAAGTTATCTTATAATTGATAACTAATCATAGTTAGCAAGAAATTAATACCAAAAATCATATTAATTTTGTTTTCATAAACGAAACACTTAAGAAGTATCTTTGGCTAAGACTTATGTCATCATCTATGAATAAGGCTCTGTTTTTACAAGAGTGAATTACCCACAATATTTTTTTTTTACCCACACCAATATAATTCTACTTTCTCTAGATAACATAATTTTTTTACTTCTAAATCAATTATTTCCTACTTTTATCTACTTCTACACAAACTACTCAAACTTATTCAACTTTACTTACCCAACTTCTATACCTGACAGAATAACGAGACCTAAATTAATAGTTTGATAGTCTTTCCCTCTCTTCAATTCATGTGTCACTTAAATTAATGTCAAGAGGATGGTCAAAAGGTTAGGATGACACGACGCATGAATATTTTGAAAGCTGACAATCTTGATGAGTGATGACATTGATGTTTAGATAGACCGAAAGACTGTGATTATTGGTAATGTTATAGGCGCGCGAGTCATTGATATCCAATCAAACCGAAATTATTGATCTTTTAACATTGAGATTGATATGTGAAGGTTTTTGGTTGTCGTAGGCGCGCTGTCCTTGCTGTTTGTTTATGTTTAGCAGTATTTGATTGCAACATTTTTCTTTAAGAATTGGTTGTCTGTTGTTATAATGCGGTTTTGTTATATTTTGTAAACTTTAGATCTGTTGGCTTTCAATAACAAAAAAAAATTAATGTCAAAATAAATTATCTTATCATAAGAAATATTCATGATGTTGTGAGTTAATTTTTCAGAATTTATCACTTTTTTTCAATCAAAATTATATTGATTGCCAACTATCACATAAATTTTAAAGTAATACAGAAGAATCATAATAAGTGAATTATATTATAATTCAATTAAATATATGTGTTGGAAAGAGTCAAAATAAAACTGAAAGAAGTTGAAATGGGTAAAAGTGGGAAGGAATTAAAAGGCCAATTAAAAGTTGTAGGGTTGGAAAGAGTTGGTAAAAGAGTCACAGAGAGTTGAAAATTAATAATTTCAAGCGAAAATAACATACCCCTTTCACTAGTTGTACCTTGTTGTTTGATATTGGGTGATGATATGTGTCTTGTATCATTTTCGATTTGATATTTATGAGATTTTTACCCAAATAATAATGCAAGAAAAAAGAACGAATCAGTGCCATTAATTGAAGCCTCGCGTATTTACAACAGAATGCCGCATTGCCTATCTTACATAATCTTCTACTATATTATCATCCAAAACTCAAAATGAGGGGTAATTGAACAAACAAAATGAAAGAATGAAGAAACATGTTTCTTTTTCTTTCCTTGTGAGCTTTTGATTAAGAAACTTGAATGGCAGGAATAGGAGTAGGAGTAGTATTAAGTCTTCTCTGAAAAGACACCTCCCTTTGAAGCTTAATCTGCTGATAAAACTTTGTGATAAACTCCTCAGCTTTATCATCAATCCCTTGTTCATCTTCACACCATCCCATCATCACACCACCCTGTTGTTGCTCCTCATTGATCTCATCAGAATCCGGTGGAGCATACTCCAGGAAACTCCTGCGTGCACCCACCCTATCATCATCATCAAGATCACCAAAATCGTAATCAAAGTCGACCACATCGGGCTTGATGCAGGGGATCATGAACCTGAGTGAATTAGGACGACTTATCTTGAGGTGTATAACAGGGGTGTCATCAAAAGACAACTGCCTCTCACCGTACCTGATCATGTCCTTGGAATGCTTGTTGTGATGAAGACCGGTTTTCAAGTACTTGGCACCGTGACGGAGCTCCGCCATCAACCGGCATTTCAAAACCCCGCCTTTCCGGGACCACAGCAGGGCCAGTCTCAGCAGCTGCCAGGCCCGACGACCCGGCCCGCTACGTGAAGAAGAAGAAGGTGATCTCTGCTTCCCCATTAATACAATGCAGTATATATGTAGATGCTGTTTTTGGTGGATGTTGATTAAAATTGCAAAGTATTAGGAGAAAGTATGAGCCCTTTTTATGGAGATGAAAAGGAGTGGTGTGTTTTTGTGGGTTTTGTGAGGATGAAATTATGATGAAAAATGAGATGGGGAGGGGGAGCTTATATATAGAGGATGAATGGATTAATTGGAGTGATTAATTAATTTAATTTTTTTGAAACAAGAGTGATTAATAATGGGTAGGACTTGGTCTGTATGATAAATGGTTGTAAGTTGAAAGAAATAGGAGGGGTGTGGGGGCCACGGGAATAGCTGGAACGCGGGCCCATACAGCCGATGGTTTGATTTATTTTCAAAACTAATTGTGTTTACAGGTGTGCTTAATGAGAACACCAGCTTAGTTTGTGCTTGACCTATCTGATGTCAAACTCAAACCAAAATGTGTGATGATGATCGTAGACGACCAAATTCATATAAGAGACTGCAAGTACTCTTTTTTTTTTTTTTTGTTTTCCCGGTTATTGGTTTTAAACTTTTAATTTCACTCGTTAGAGTATATAGGGATATTATCGGAAATATAACTTGGATTCATCCAATGCTCCTCCATATTTGGCAAGGAAATATACAAACTAAACTACAGATGCCCTACCTATTCCACTGTCACTTTGAAAAAGTATAGACATTTTTTTCAATAAATTTGAAAAAAAAAAAAAGAGAACGGGCCCTAAAACTAGCTTGATTCCTTCCAAGACCAGAGGAGGTACTTCAAGAAATGCTACATAAGAATACACGAGCAAGCTATGTAATTTCCTGTAATTCTCCTACTATTAGGGAGTCAAGTTGATGCGACTTGAGATACTCCATCCTTCCCATTTTATTTGTCACTTAAGACATGATTCACAAAACCAATAAAACTTCCAATTTGCATTAATTTGCATTCTTGGAAATGAGAAAAGGTTGAATAAAATGGTGAATAAAAAAGAAAAATGGTGAATAATAAAGAAAAATGGTGAATAAAAGAGAAAAGTTGAAGAAAAAGATGTATAATTTGATAAATTAGTAATTAATGTGTTATTGGAATTGTAAGGTGACAGATATTATGGGAAAAAAGAAAGTTAGTTAAAGTGACAGATAATATGGGAAGGAGGGAGTATAAATTATAATTTAGTTGACATATCATTTTGTGGGAAAAATTAATTCAAGCCCTCCATTCCAACATTCTAGATTTCTATGTTTTAGCCAATTTGATTTCTTACAATTGTTGAATATTAAGACAACAAAAAGAAAAGAAACTCAAGAAGAAATTTAATTAAATGTTGAAGTAACAAAAATTACAAATAATATGACGATTCCTAATGTGACTTATCACAACGTTTCTTGTAGCTTATTTTTATTTCAAGACAAATATACTAATATGTACATTGTTATCCTCATGGAAAAAAAGCGTTGAATTGTCTACTAATATGAAAGATCAATTATGAATTTATGATATGAGATGTCAATGCAATGTACTTAAAACGTTAGAAATAAACAGATCATTATTAGCACATTCAATATAATGGCGAAAAAAATAGTTAAATAGTTTTTCTCTCTCAAAATTATAGAGTCGATTAATTGATCTTTTAATTAACGTATACAAATGACCTATCTTATAAACAATATAATATATATCTATATAAGAACTTTTAAATTATCGAAAAACATATGAACATACATAATATGATGAATATGACGTCTAAGATTGGCTTGGATTGAAACATACTTTGTTTCAACTCAAACGTGTCTATGAAAGAACTAATTTGATGTTATTTGGCAAATATTGTTCTTTTTTTAAGAGTTAAATATTGTTTGTTAATTGATTAATATACATATATAATGACATATATATAGCTATTAATGAGCTGACAGAGCTAATTTAATTGTTAGCTGGTATGTTGTTGACCTTCCTTCAAAGGCTCAAATAAACAAATAGTTAGAGATAAATCCCCAGTTGTACGGCGGGCGTTTATTTGTGAGGTCAACAAAAAAAATTAAAAGAATTAGAAGTTGGTGCAAAATCTGGAGCTACTATAGGAGGCGTGAAAATCAATCAAAGATGAACAAATTAAATCTAAGGATATGTAGTGTGGAAAATGGAAATGGTAGAGAAGACAGAGTGAATGAGCTGGAATGCTGGATCATCGGTCCCTAAAATTACCCATCAAAATGAAAATGAAACCTATAAATAGGATGAAATTGATAAATGTTTTGAATCAAGATCATTATCTATATATAGATATATTAAAATCTAAGAATATATATTTGATTGCTCTTAAACTAATTTCAATAAATATTATTCTGAAAAAAGGGAAAATCTAAAAGTCACATGTAAATTGCATTATTGCAATATTTAATATATAAATTTATAATGTATTGTCAACATCGAAGTAACGAAACGATCAAATGGGATAATTTGAAGTACTGTACTGCAGTATTTTGCGGTGAGGTGTGGTGGAATTGTGGTGGGGTGTGGTGGAATTGTGGTAGATTATTGGTATGTGGGGTAAGTGAGGAGAGAGAATGTAAAAAGTAGAGGAGAAAAGTGAGGAGAGAGAAAAGTGAGGAGAGAAAAAAGTAATGATTTGCGGTGAAATGTGGTGGGTTGTGGCAAACTCGCACCGCAGTTTTCCAACCGCAGTATAGAACACGGTCTAATATAATCAAAATTTTTATTATATTTGTTAAATATTTTGCAAGTTAATAATACTTAATTTAAATAATTCTATCAAACATATATAATTTTTGCTTATAATTTAATTTAATAACTAAATTTTTTTGCATGCATGGGAGGGAGTATAAGAAACTGATTAATCATTATAAATATATATTCTATAAATATGTTTCATTACTTTGAGGTTATTATCACTTATAGTGTATATAAATAATATTTTATTTATATTTTTCATAAATATAGAACTATACGTACATAAAATGTGCATTTTCATATTGTAGTTAATATGATTATGTTATCATTTATAGTTGCTGACATAGTCAATAATAAGTATTATACTTTCATTTTTTATTGTTGAAAAATATATTTGATTACTAAACAAAATATTATTAAAAATTATAAAGTATGAATGATAGACAAATCATGATGATTATTAAAACCCAATGTATAGAGTAGTGCGATATAAAACTACTTTTATTATTTTTTTTTTCCGAAAATGTACTCCTTTGGTCCATAAATATTATCTTTATGAGCTTTAAATAGTTAATTTTTAAAAAGTTTTACCAATAAATAATAATTTGTCTATGTATATATATATATATCGTATGAAACTAATTAACTTATAGCAAAATGATAAAACTTATATTATTCTATTAGGGGTAAAGAAATCTTGTTATACTAGAAGTATAGTTTTATAATTTTTAAAAAAATATAGACAAGAAACGAGAATTAGAATAAAGTATTGGATTTAGAAACAAATACATGCATGCATCTAGATCTTGGTTGGAATTTTGTTGGCTTGTTGCTTTCGATGTTTCCTCCCTTACTTCTCTCATTGTCGTTTTATTCTTTTTCATTCAATGACTCATCAAAGCTTGCATATATAATTATATATCCTTAATTAATTGGAATATGTTTTAGTAGGGAATGATACTAGACAAATTAAAATCCATAACATAAATATACAGGATAATTTTCCAATGAATTTGTCAAAGTTGGAGGGAACCAATTATTTCTTACATGTCTAAATCAAATATTCCGTATTTCATAACTTTAGTTTTTAGGTAGAATTTGTCAAAATTAAAAGATGCATGACGTGATTAGTAACATACATATAAATTGCTAAAGTTAATCGAACCAAATTATTAATTGGACAATGAAAGGCATCTTAACTCAAATTAATATATAACCATCTTAAATCGTTCATATTTCATATTTTTGTAACTTTTAGTAATATTTTCTCTAATAATTATATATATTTATCAATTATAAGAGTATAATATTTATTAGCTATGTCAAAAAATTGCAAAAAATTGCTTAATTTTATCAATCATAGTAGAAAATACACATTTTATACATAGTTTTATATTTATGAAAAATGTAAATAAATAATTATTTTTATATTATTTCTATGTTGTAATTATATCCCTCAAAGTAATGAAACATACCTTTATAATAATTTAAAATGTATTTTATATTTAACTTTATGAGTTATTTAACTGAAATACAAGATGATTGTATATTAACCATCTTGTATTAAGATATTTATCATTTTGCTTATTGATTATAAGGCTACCCGTACATATATATATACAACAAATAAAAGCATTATAAAATGAACATCTGATGGATACGTGAAACATATACATGATCTCTCACACCAAAATTTTGAATGAAATCACTGTTTAAAAAAAACAGTTGTTGGATGCATGAATGTATGTATAGAGTACTCTGAGTATGATTATTTTATAAATGATATCATATTATCATCAACCAGAAACATTATTTCTCAGCATAGGATGACATGAAATAATGTCGTCCAAGATTTAGACTTTTTATAGTATTTTGATATGTTTAATGTTTGGATTTTAATTAAGACAAATCTGTAGTTAGCTCATAATTAGGATATGAAGAAGGTTCAAAGAAAATTTGAGGTAGACAGGTGTCCCACCCTCTTTTCGGCTAAAAGTTGTAGATTAGATAGCAACACGTTATGTGCTTGCTTTCAAGTTTCAAGTTAGGTTTAACTTAATAATTAAGTATTATTATTCATTCAAATATTAATGATGTTACGTTGTACGTTGATTATCAATCATTAGGGCTTTGCTTTCTCATTCTAAATCTTGACCTTATTTGCAGGCCAGGTCAATGGAACCATCTCAGAAACATCCTCACCCTCCTTTTCTCCTTTTGATTCATTGCATGATTGTTTCTTTCTTTCTTTCTTCTTCTTTTTTTTTTTTTGGTGCTACACTTTTATTTATTAATCTATAATATAAACAAGAAGACATAAATATAATCAAAGAAATGAAATGAAATCACCTTATTAAAGAAAAGAATTGCCTTGGATGAAATTGTTTTACATTACAAAATAAAAGGAATAATATTGGCCAATACAATATTTTCCCAATAGATTCTGTTAATTAGGATTCAACATCTTTGAGTATTGCATGTAGTGCTGCAGTATAGTATCAATATTGTTCTTGTATTGGTCAGGAGTGAAGTTCATATATATATATATATATATATATATATATATATATATATATATATATATTATCAGTATGATAACTCAGATATATTCATATGTTTGATCTGGAAAATTGAAATTGAAATTCTGCGTTATTATTTCCTTATTTTTGAACATAAAAACAAGATATTCTTGATCACTTATTCAAAATTCTAACTAGTAACCAAATTTTATTAACAAAAATATCAGTTTATTGATGCACTCATCTTGCAACAGGATTCAGGGTTGCATGTCCAGTTCTTTCTGTGTTTTTTAAGGTAAATTAAAGGACAATGTAGGATGGGCCAACCTGAAATGCGGTTGTTAATCATTGCAGGGAGTCATGGACTAAGCTATTGAGAAAATAATATTGATGAACCGTATGGGGATCGGTTCACTTTTGGTTCGTCTCTATCAGACCATTCCCGAGTCTTCTAAGGGGCTTCGGAACCATCGGCAAGAATAAACACATGGCGGTGAATGAATTCAAAGACGTTCAAATGGCGAGCCTTCACACTTTTGATCATAACTCCTTCAATATAACTTTGATGGGTCTCAAATTTTGGGAGCGTAAATTACACACCGAGAGCTTTCCATCGATATCTTACGGGCCTAAAACGGAGTCCGGATGAAGAAGTTATGCGCATTTGAAGTCGGCAGGGAAAAGCAGCCCAGAAGACTGACTCGCCCGAGTCATCCTGTGACTTGCCCGAGTCATTGTTCTGAGCTCTGACAATGGTGCGTTGGATTTGCCGGACCACTGAGCAGTCGCGCCCGAGTCGATCTTTGACTCGCCCGAGTCACCCCTCTGCGACGCGCGTGCTGTTTCGTTTTTTCTGCCGAGTTTTGTTATTTTTTTCCCATTTCCTATATATACCCCTTTAGCTTATTTCCAACATAGATTTGGATGATGAATGTTTAGGAGCTAGACTCAAGAAAAATCCTCTCAATTGGAGAGTGTTGTAATTGTGGGTTTTCAAACCCTAATCAATGAAGCTAATCCTTTGGGTGGAAATTGTTTGGTGATTTCTCTTCCTTGTGAGTAGATGTTCTACCACCACGCTTAGTGAGATTTCTTGGGTGATTCAAGACTCTTGCTTGTGGGTGATCCTTGTGCTAGAGATTGAACATCTTAGTTCAATTTGGTGAGATTTCTTTCTCTAGAATTGTCCATATCTTTTAATTTCATGTTTTTTCTCCATTAATCCAAAACCCCCTAAAAATTAGTTTGGTGTTCTTATGAGTTCTATGGATGAATTTCCATCATCCACATGCTTATTTAGACCCTAGGTCACGATCCTCTCCAATTGGTCATGAGTGAAGTTCATATATATTATCAATATGATACCTCAGATATATTCATATATTTGGGCCAACCTGAAATGCGGTTGTTAAAATTCAATCGTAAGGAAAAGGAGGTAAATATTTGATATCCATATATATAATTTATTAATTTTAATCAATATTTACCAAACCTTACACATTTATCAATCAATTATTATCGATATATTCCTTGGTGCATTTGTCTATATCTGCCAAAATGTTAAATCTAGAAAAAAATCATCAATATATATGATAAAGTTATCATAAATTTAACATTATTATCAATACTTTTAAATTTATCAACTTTTAACATAAATTTACTACGTAAAAATTGGCATATTCTAAGAGTAGATGCAATAGTGTTCCTATTTTTTGGAATGCAAGTGATACTCTACCCTTCCATATTATCTATCATTCCTATTTTTTGGAACTTCAGTCCATTTATTCTACAACAATAGGAACTCATTCCAATTTTTTTATTCTAAAATATTTATCTAAGAAATTCACTTTATTTTAATTATACATATGTCTATTTTTTCTTTTTTATTGCCTTAAATTGAAAAAAAAAAGAAATGCATTGAAGAATGCTGCAACATTCTGAATTTGCATTCTCCACATTTCATCTATTAGATCACTGATTGTGAAATAATGGACTTGAGCCCAATTCAACCCCAAAAACTAGCTTAGGAGGTTGAGGCATCATTATAAACACCACAATGTGGGTGTCAAAGGCCGATGTGGGACAACTCAACACTGATCACCACATTATACGGTACAATTTGCGGGATTTTTGGGCTTCTTAAGTTATTTTATGAAAGTTAAGGTCCCAGTTTTCAGCCACATTCTGTTGCTTAACAACTGCATTTCCATTCAACACAAGCTCCCCAGAAAGGCAGAAAAAACCCACCAGCATATGGCTCGCTCGTAAAAACATCACAAATGGGACGAACAAGAGTTTCTAGGTTTTCAATGAAATAAATCATAAACAGATCCACTTGATTATAAAATTAAAATATAACATTTATATATAGGGAAACTTGAAAGTTCTATAAGACTATAACTCAAAACGTCAAGAAATCATTGAGAACAAATTTGGATTCAGAAAAAAAAAAAAACCATTTACTTAATTTTTCAATGCTATAGCTAACTGAGAAATCTCACTTATGATTGTTTGATGATTGACGTCTTTAACAGCAAGGATTATGTTTTGTTTCTTTGGGGCATCAACATATGATGATGCCATTCAAGATCTAACAATTTTTTTGTCAAACAAGAATTATGTGGTTAGTCCATGATTAACGTTTTTGTTTTAGAAAATCTCCATGATTAGGATAGAAGAAGGTTCAAAGAAATTGTGTGGTAACCACTAACCAGGTCTCGTATATAGAAAGGACAAAACAAGCAACTTTATAATTCCCTAGTTTCGGCTAAAAGTACCAAGCAGAATGTAGTGCAACACGTTATGTACTTGCTTTCAAGCTTCAACTTAGGCTCAACTAATTAATATAATTAATTAAGTAGTATATTCATTAAAACATATCATGTACATATATATGTACCAATCATTTGGGACATGTGTTTTGTGTACTGCACTTTTTCTGAAGGAGTGTAACATTTTTGTATAACTCTCATATCCTCATGTACTATAATCCATTTTTTTGAGACAACAAACGAAAATAATGTGTAGGAGTAATACAATATTTAACAAATTAAACGCACTTTCTTGAATCAATTTTTTTTTTACCAAAAATAATCAATACAATATTGTCTGTAATACACCTTTATTTTGTTATTGTCGATTTTAAATATATTTCTAATTCTATAAGATATGTATAATATTATCTTTTCTTTTTTACAAATTAACTATATATAATATCAATATTATCTGTAATATAATATAACCAAAAATGAATGATTAAATTGAAAGCTCTACTTACTGATATCCTTATCTTTATTCATGAAAGTAGAGAGTATTTTTAACAATAATGCAAAATTATTGAGGCACTAACCTTGTAATAGAATTCAGATTGCATGGTGTCCTTGATATTCTTTTTTTTCTTAATAGGGAGATGGAAGACAATGCAGGGTGGGCCAAGTCCAAATCGAGTCCAACTGTCCAACAATAATAACAACATTCCAGCTATTGGAAGGAGTCAGCTAATTATAGTTGTTAAATGGGCTGGGATGGTGGGCCCTGTTATCGCTATTGGATTTATTAATTAGTAAGGTTGTTAATTTTATTAAAGGTGGACTGAGGGTGTGAGCGAGAAGCCCCCAGCTTTGAGGCTGAATATGTTGCTCACCAACTGCGTGCCTGCTTCCCAAACAACTACCACAAAACTTAGCAATCTTGTTTGGAATACCCATATAAACATATGGTTTTATTCAATTTTATTGAGTACAATCAATTAAATTTAATATGGACATTAAATCATTCTCTTAGACTTAGTCAGATGGCCGGTATCTATTACTTACGTTAATTAGAAAATTATATATCAAGAATAAAGTTGTATTTAAATCTTTATATTAGAATTGACGAGGAGACTTAAGGTGGAAGCTCACTTTAATCATGGTTCATAGTAATAAAGTAATTGCCGTTCTATCCTAAACTCAATTATTTTGGTAATATATAGAAGGAGAAGCTTAGTTCATCAATACAAACCATGACTTAACACCTTTAAATTTCTAACATGGGATATATAGCTCGATCATGGGTGAATTTCAATGATCCTCCAACCTTCACATATGAGTTTTCTATAAACCACATTCATAAGTGATCCTTCTTGACCAAGAGCCTTTTCAAATATACTGAGGTGTCAAGTTGTCATCAAGAGCTCACAATATTCGCAACCTACTCAACTCCACAGAGCCAACATACCATTCCCCACCTAAGGCTTATGCAATCGCTCAGTTTTAAGAGTCTAATCGTGTGCGCCATTTGCCCCTACTGTGCCAATACGTAGTACTTCTTACAACAAATGCACTATCTTTCTATACCTTGCACCCAGTCAAATGAATCATCCACTTAATTTGATACCATTTTTTTAGAGTAGGTCCTAGGTTAAAACTTACTTCAATCAAGATTCATTGTAATACGTTTAATGAAATTTCGTCCAAAAACTAATTTTAAGTGAGCCTGCAGCTCACTTAACTTTAAGTGAGGCTTTATCCTACTAGGGTTAAAATCAAAAAATTATAAATCTGCCTAAGTATGCCTTTTGTGATTGATTATTGAAAGAGGATGAATTAGGCCTGGCAGTTTCTGACCCGACCCGATAACCCGACCCGAACCCGCCCGAAATTTCTGGGTTTTGAACAAGATTTTCTGAACTGAACCCGAAGTATACCGAACCCGAAAATTAGCAGGTCAAACCCGACCCGTCCGTTTGACCCGAAAAATTAATTTTTTAAGTTCAACTTTATTAGAATTTGTGATTTTTCTTTGTAATTTTTAACGTTAAACTATAACCGCAACTTATTTATTTGTTATTTCTCTAATTTAAGTCAATATAATTACAATAATCTATCGTTAATAGAAGATAATCATATTTTATTATGTATATTGTACAAAAAGTAATATTTAGAGATCATTTTTTAAAAAGAAAAAACGAAAAAAGGTCGCAATCATAACCCGTTGGGTTGACCCGAAACCGAAATATACCGCCCGTATTTTCCCGAACCCGAAATACACCCGACCCGTATTTACCCGAACCCGATATACGACCGACCCGAAACCGCCCGCCCGACCGAATTGACAGGTCTAGGATGAATCTATGAACCGGAAAATTTGCTGAAACCCCCTCGAGGTTTGGGGAATTAATTTTTTTAACCTCACCGTTTGAGAGTTTTTTTTAACCACCCCTCACCTTTGGTGACAACTTAATTAAAGTTCATGTTCGATGAATCATTTATTTTGGTAGTTATGGGGTTATTAAATGCCTAATATACCCTCTTATTTATTCATATTGACCAAATACTCCCTCGGTCACTTAAGAAGTGTTAGGGGTGTTCACGGGGTGGGTACCCGAACCGATTGGATAATTTTTCCGGGTACCCGAAAATTCGGGGCGGCCAAACCCTCGAACCGTATCCGTAACCGAAACTACCGGGTACCCGAAAATCGGGTACCCGAAAGTTTTGGGGCGGATACCGATTAACCAAAAAACCAGATTAATTATAATCATATGAGTTTCCAATTTTTATTTTTAATTTGTAATTATAAATTAACACTCCGGTAACAAAAAATATTTCAAAATTGTTCTAAAACTAGGCCAGCAGGACCACAGGCACTGATTTCCATACGTTTTGAGTTTTTGGAGGATTTGGAATTGGAGCACTGAGCGTTAGGGGTGGAAACGGTGCGGTGCGGTGCGGTTTCGGTGCGTCGAAGTGGTGCACCGGATGAAACGGTGCGCGAAAATCATAAACCGGAACCGGAACCGAATCACCCGGTTTTTAAAACCGGTGCACCGGCTTTAACGGTGCGGTTTCACCAGTGAACCGGAACCGCATAAATTTCTATCAAACATAAAAAAAAATCTCTATTTAATAAAAAAAATTCTTTATTTAATAAAAAAAAAGTGAGAACCAAATTTACTAGCCCATAAGCCCATCCCAATAACACACTAACACCTAATGTTCTTTTTTTTAACTAATTAATTTATATTACTTTTGTATTATTTTGGGTAGAATTTTCTTTTAACCAAAATTTATATATACATGTATTTAATTATATTAACGGTGCGGTGCCGGTTCCCCGCCGGTGTGAATATCCCAAACCGGAACTGCCCCGTTTAGTATCCGGTTTTTCCGGTACGGTGCACCGGATTTTTAAACCGGTTCGGTGTTGCCCGTTCCCGGTTTTTTTTATCCGGTTTCCGGTTCGGTGTGCCGGTTCCGGATTTTTCTTCCACCCCTACTGAGCGTCAACATTAACGTAAATTAGGGTTTTTTCCAGATTAAAATTTGGGCCTAGACAGTAGACTAGAGATTGGAAAAAGATAAACAAAAATTAAATCTGGACCTAAATTTTAAATTTAATTTCAGGTAATTTGGGTACCCGAAAACGTCTAGGGGACGATCCATAACCGAACCGATTAACCGAAAATATTCCGGGGCGGGTACCCGACCTGATTAAAATTGATTTTTTCGGGGCGGGTACCCTAAATTAGTGACCGGGTAGTGGGTTTCCGGATCGGGTTTTTCGGGGCGGTTATTTCTAACTATTTTGTCTCTTTTTATTTGTGAATTTTATAATTTTAATAATTGAAATACCTAAATTATCCTTAATTAATGAATTTGAGTTTTATTTTACCTTTTGAAATTCTCCTTTATTACTCTCTTTACATTGAAATTAATGGAAGGGTATATTTGTCTATACACAAATTTTTTACTCATTTTCCAATAAGTGTTAATTTGACTAAGCTTTGACTGTTAAATACTCACAAATTATAATGAGTTACTCCCTCCATCCCAAATTAATTGACACTTTGACTAAATTTTAACCGTTAATTATTCATAAATTACAATGAGTTACAATATAAAATTACATCCATTAGAAAGATACTTTACCAAAAATTATAATTGAGGTAATTTCATATTGTAACTCATTATAATTTATGAGTAATTAAAGGTCGAAATTTAGTCAAAGTGTCAATTAATTTGAGACGGAGGGAGTACAATATAAAATGAACCCTATTGTAATTTTAGTACAATATGTTTTTGTCAGTGATATTTTCATATTATAACTCATTGTAATTTGTGAGTAATGAATTGTCAAAATTAGTCAAATTGACACTCATATAGGGACGAATATAGTATTTATTTACATTAAAAAAAACACTAATTAAAACATTATCTAGTACCAAGACGTGTACTACCTCCGTCCCATATTGTTTGTCCATCCAACTACATTTAAAAGTCCAATGGTCATGGGAAATGGGGTGAAAAATGTGTAATGTACCAGAATTGTCCTTACTTTTCTCATGTGAAAAAAAATCAAAAAGAAACAAAAGAGTATTTATTAGGGGTATAATAGGAATTACAATCATTGGAATTATAAAATGGACAAACATTTTGGGACAAGGGAGTTAGGTAGATGGACAAACAATTTGGGACGGGGGTAGTATATATCATCACTCTTTATTAAAATTTGTCTATCTTTCTGTCTTCTCTTATTTCTTTTATGTTTGGTGGTTTAAATACATGCAGACCTTCCCTTTTCTTATTTTGACGCTAGCTAAAAAAAATGTGAATATGTGTTGTCCCCTACATTTAAGGTGGGCAACCAAAATTTTGGTAAAAGTTTGGTGTGTTCTATTCAGGGTCATTTTTCCAAAACTTGAGCTTGTCCAATTAATTTTTAGATGTTCTCTCATCCATATAAACTCCCCCACTTCTCTATTCTTCCTGCATCAATTCAGTTGATACAATCAACACTACAACTGCCCCCATACTTGGTATATAAGCCACCACCACATTGTTGTTGTCCATCATCTCCCATCTCTCGCCTGATGTCTGCAGGCCAGGCGAGAGTGTTCGCAATTAATTAATAACTCCTCACTACACTCACTAATCTCGTTAATTAACTGCAATTAATAAGTGATCATCATTTATTAGAGAATAATTAATTAATCACACAGGATGGCGGAGGAAGTCGCCGTGAAAGTAACCCCAGGCCCCACCACGTACGGCGGGATTAGGAAGAGCCCTTCGTCGTCGACTCTGAAGGGGAGTAGTGGGACAGCAGGTGGTCCCATGAACGTGATCAAGGTGGCCATGCACATGCTCCGCCGCAAGAAGAGCCTCGGGAGGAAGAAACCCGCCCCGGCATCCGCCACCAACGACACCCTGACACGCCTCGTGGGCTCCGTCCGACCACTCCACCACCTCCCCCATGACGCCTCCGGGATGGTCTCGCCGCCGCTCTTCCTCCCCTCGGCGGAGTCCCCCGGGGCCCAGTCCGAGTCCTCCTTCTACACCGGGCGATCCCCCTCGGCCTCGTCCTCCTCCGGGGGGACCATCAGCCGATACGCGTCGTTTCAGAGCTTGTACGAACTCGAAATCTCGGACGAAGACGAGTTTGCAAGCGAAGAGGCGGATGCTTACTATGATGGGATGGAAGGGGATGAGTTGATTGATTCAAAGGCGGAGACATTCATCGCGCAGTATTACAGATCACAGTTGAAGCCTATTGCAATGCCCCAGTAGGAATGATTAAGCGTCGACTTTATATTATTATTAATTAATTGGTCCATTTCATCAAATATATATTCAAAGCAAAAGGAGCGATACGATATAGCTTACTTGGTCGAGGAGCATAAGTTACGAGAGGGTGGTGGACGTACGTGCAATTTTGGTTGATGCATGCATCCATGCGCCACGTAGTTCATCATGAACGGATGGATGGATGGATTCGTCCATATGATTTTTCTTCAAGTCGTACCTTTTGTAAATTATCTTATCTTTTTTTTTTTGTTTTTTTTTTTTGGAATTTTTGGATCTTACTTTCTTCAGTGAGGATTGTGGGCGGTTTTTTGGGGGTTGAATTCCATGAAACTTGTCAGTTTTTTTTTGTACGTTTGTAAAATAAAAGTAATTGTATTTGAGGTTGCTGCTGCGCGCCTGTTTGTAGGGGTGCCTACAATGGTATCTAATTTCTTGAATGAAGGCGGTTAATAATCATTTTCAATTGATTATGATTCATATTTTTATGAATTTTAATAATATTTATTTTAATAACTATATATTTATTAATTATAAGAATATAATACATAATAGCTAGATTAACAAATATAATTGATTGTCTAATTTTATCAATGATAGTAGCGATTAATGTACAAAATATGAATAAATAAATATTTTCATATAATTTAGAAGTTATAATAACCTTCAAAATAATGAAACATACATGTATAATAATTTAAATATATTTATATTTTGATTTTCTTTAAGTAATTTAGGTAAAATTCAATACAATTATTAACAATCTTGAATTAAAATGTTTATCATTTTGGTTCGGATAAATAAATCCTTGTTATTCTAGTCTATCATTTTCTTTATTGGAAAAAATTGTTAGATTCATCCATGAGTAAAAATTTCTCACATCGGAAAAGTAAAGAGAAATGACATGATATATAAGTCAAGTGGTTTACTCCTCTTAACATCAATTGGTTTTAAGATGGAACCTCACTTAACTTGTGTACCATGAGCCTTGGTTGAACTGAGCTCCAGCCTTGGATCTCTCCAACAAAAATGATTGATGGCATGACATATATATAGTGCATACGTTGTGCAAAGCACAAATTGTATGCCCGAGTGTATAGAAGATGGTACGCCCATGGTGCTCCAACCGATTTTTGGAATGCATGAAAACCATGTGTCAAACAGTAGATGCAACTTATCACGTGAATATCTTTATAAGGCTATGTGTAATGGTGTTCTTGGATTTGAGGGATGAGTGGGGTATGAATAGTGGAAATAGTATTATTTTAATGGGTGTTGGAGTATGTTATTCCTATTGTTAATAGTGTCCTTGGAATTGGAGGATGAGGTGAAGGATGAGTGGAGTAGGGAGTAATATTTTATTGTATTATGGAACCCACTTGTAGAGTATAATTATTTTCAATAAATTATTAAATTGAATTATTTTTTATAAATAAAATATTAAGATGTAATTAGGAATTTGAAATTTTTTTATAATAATTATTTATATTTATTTTTTTATAAATAAAATATTTTCTTTATTGATTTTTTTATAATTTTTTATTAAGTTTTTTTATAAATAAAATATTTTTTATTGATTTTTTTATTATAAATTATTAAATTGATTTTTTTCCTGTAAATAAAATATTAAGCTATTGTTCAAACATTAAACCTCAACATTAATATAAAATACAACAAACCTCAAGATTAATATAAAATATAATAAACAAAATAAAAATACAACATAAAAATTAGGATTAAACACACACAACAATAAATGAAAATACTTTTAAAATAAGTACATAAAATACTGAGTACGACATAAATAAAATTAATACAACTTAATTATGGATAACAAAGATGGTTTGATTAGTTCTGATTGTACGTAGCTCCGTAACGATTCCATATTTGATTAACCAACGTATTCTGGAGCGCAGACCTTACTTTCTATCAGTAGTCTTCAGTATCTCTTTCAACCATTCTTCGAAAACTCTGGGTCGGCCAATGGTAGGTAGCTCGTTCAACATCTTTTCTAGTTGCTTCTTGATGAGTTGCAAATCAGTGGCGAATCCGGAAATGAAGTCAAGCGGGTTCAAAGTAAAACATAAAATTTCAAAACAACAAATCAAAAAAATTCACTAATTAATGTGGTTCAAGACTATACTCCCTATTTTCTTCATTCAAAAGAATATTGGTAAACTTGAAAGAAATTGTAATTGCATATGTAATTTTTTGAAATATGTTTCCATTTGAACTAAAAAAAAGGGTTACAATAACAATAATTGACTTTGTTGGAGACAAGAATCGAACCTAGGACCTCCGTTACATGAAACTTAAGAAGGACGCAGGTGCCACTGAGCCACAAACACTGATATGCTTTAAAATTCCCATATTTTATAATAATACCTTAATTGTCCAGGTTTCGTTTTTATAACAGAATTTTTTTTAAGCGGGGTCACTTGACCCCACGTGAACCCATGCTAGATCCGCCCCTGTTGCAAATAACTTGTGTTACGACAGCTGTGGTTTTGCTATGGATTTGACTAGAGTGGGCTTGTACTGATAAATACCATCAGCAAGGTAATATCCATAATTAAAATGTTCAGGATTTTTCGATGATAATATACTGAACTTTTGGGGTATTGGACAATAATGCACTGAACTTTGACCTTGGACAATAATGCACTGAACTTTGAGGGGTGTTGGATAATAATGCACCTGGAAGGATTTCGATGGTGACTGATTTGGTGGCAATCTTACGAGGCAGGTCAAGAAGATAAATTGGTTAAATAATATCTAAATTTGTGACATGACGGCTAATCTACACAAATAAAGGTGATTTTATACAACTACAACAACAATATCTTAGCGAAAACACGTTTAAGCTATAAGCAAATGTGATTTATGTTTTTTTTTAAATTCTTTTCAAAGTTGATTCCCTTTGCTTATGTGTGGATTAACTGACATGTCATAAATTTAAATATTTTTGGGTAAATTCATCTCCGCCACCTGTTAAGTAGGATTGTCACTGATTCATTCACTGCCGGAATCGTTCTGAGTGCATTATTGTTCAACACCCCCAATGTATAGTGTATTATTGTCCAAGGTTAAAGTTCAGTGTATTATTATTCAACACCCCAAAAGTTCAGTATATTAGCATCAAAAAACCCAAATGTTCACCGCCAGCAATGAATTGAACTTCTGGTGAGCGACCTTCGACTAAATCGTCAAACAATGGCGACTGCTCAAGCACAGTTATGTCATTGTTCGACCAAACAGCGCCAAAGAACGCATGCCATATCCAAGTGTCGTACGACGCAACTGCTTCTAGCACCACAGTTGTTGTCCCTTGGTAGCCACCTTGGTATTGACCTTGCCACGCAACGGGACATTTGTCCCACTCCCAATGCATGCATGCAATCAATTCTTCCAAGCATGCCTGGGAAACCACGTTGTTCGGCCACGCGTAGGAGACGAAGCATATCCGCTTCGTTTGGTTTCCGCAAGTATTCAGGCCCAAAACATTGTTGGACACCCTCACAAAAATTGTTGATGCACTCAAAAATAGTTTTTGCCCCCATACGAAAGTACTGGTCCAACGAGTCCGCGCATGCTCCGTAAGCTAATGCCCGCAAAGCAACGGTGCATTTTGCAAGGGGGGATTGTCCAAGTTTCCCGGTCGTGTCTCTCCTTTGAGTGAAGTATTGGAAACGTTCCCTTAAGGTGTTGACAATGTGGAGGAACAAGTGTCGGCGCATTCTGAACCGTCCCCGAAATAATTCATCAGTGTACACAGGACTTTCTGAGAAGTAGTCCATGTACAAGTGGTTATTTGCTTCTTCATGGTCACGGTGGATGTGTCTTTGGCGTCGATGTGTAGGAGGTGACGCTGGGGGACTACTCGGGTTCCAGCTAGGATAATACGCTTGCACCAACAACTGTGCCCTCTGGAAAGGCGAACCAGAGGCGGCCTCCTCTTCAATGGCCTCGTCAATAGCCGCATCAAGCTCACGATCGTGATCATTATCAAATGGATTGTAAGGCGTTTGATGATTTTCGAATGGATTGTAAGACATTTTGTTGTAACTACCTTTAGTCTAGTTTTTGGATAAGTGTTTTCAAAGTGTTTGTGGTTGGTGCAAGATGTAACTACATTTTGTTGGGGTGTATCTACATAGGTTGTTTGGTGGACAATCCCCTTTTGTTGGTATAATTCTCTCATATGCTTGGATAAGAATTTTTGTCCATTATCACTCCTAACCATTCTCACATCTTTTCCAAATTGAGTTTTTGCCATGATCACAAAATTTTTCAACAATAATGAGGTCTCTCCTTTTTCTCTCATCAAATAAACCCAAACAGCCCTACTAGCATAATCAACGATTGTAAGAAAATATTGAGCACCAGTGCACCACAAAGAGAAGGAACTTTATATGCACCCCAAATATCACAATGAATAAGACCAAAAAGTTCTTTTCCATGACTTTCACTAACAATAAAAGGAGTCCTTGTTTGTTTAGCATAGAAGCAAATATCAGAAGGTCTCTTATTTCCAACACTACTGATATTGAAGTCTTTAGGAAGCATAGGTAAAACTTGATCGGAAGGGTGTCCTAATCGTCCATGCCATAAATCATGAGAGCCTACCGCATTTGCTTGAGTCACTGATGGTGAGAATTCGTGGAAGCAATTGACCCCTCCTCGCAATCTACCCACTCCAATCTGGTTCTTCGTGGTACGGTCCTGTATCACACTGTTCGGTCTCGTTTCGAGCCGAATTTTTCTCTTTTATAGGGTATTTTTGCTTGTTCTAACCCCGTAATTATATATTAGTTATAATAATTTTGTGTTTTGTAAGAAAATAAAGAGTTAGAAGGAACTTGGGCTTAATTGAGGGTTTTTAGGGAATCTCGAGTGATTTCCCGAGCCGACCCGAGTCGAGAACCGAGGCAAAACAGAGGAAAGTGCCGGACAGAAGATGGTCACACCCGAGTCGCACAGGGTCACGCCCGAGACAAGGAACTGCCGCATCAGCCAAGCAACGCATCAGACTACGGTCACGCCCACTACGGCGAACGTCGCGCCCGCGACGTGTTGCTGGGAGAAGACATCGTTTGCGGACAGTTGCGTGTCACGGCCGAGAAGAACGTTGTCGCACCCGCGACAGAACAATGTAACGACCGCGACCAATGTTTTCACGCCTGCGACGAACGATGAGAAACTGGCGGCTGGAATGGGCCAGAGGATCGTCGCGCCCACGATGAGTCCTGTCGCGCCCGCGACCAGCCGATGATCTGCGGAAACCTGATGCGCGAGCTACGGGATTAGTTTAGGGTTTTTGGGGATTTTTCCTTCTTCTATATATAACCAAATGTAATTCATACCTAGTATCTTTAGCTTAGCTTTTATTTTAGTTTTAGAAGTAGGATTAGAGTAGATTTAATTGCTTTCTTTTACCTTACTTTAATCTTTCTTGTTCTTCAAGCTTAAATTGATTTCTTGCAATTGTATTCAACTATCTTCAAGCTTTCTCAATTCAAGCAAGTTTCCATTAAAGTTTACAAGCTCTCTCTCTCTCTCTCTCTCTCTCCTTTCAAGTGCCATTCATTACCAAAAAAAAAAAAAAAGCTCCTTTACCAATAGGGCTTATCTGTTGGTAAAATTCCAATATCTGTTGGTAAAAAGTTTTACCAACAGATAACTATTTGTCTCTAGTCTGTTGGAAATAAACCTGATTGTAAAAGTATTACCAACAGATATTGTAATCTGTTGGTATTGCTAATTAATGCCAACAGTTTTGTTCTGTTGGCGTTGGGAATTTTATACCAACAGTTAATATCTGTCGGGGAAATAAACCTGATTGTAAAAGTATTACCAATAGGGCTTGTTTGGAGAGAAAAGTGGAATGGGTTAGGTATGGAATTAGAATCCTAGGGGGTTGGGAATGGAATTAGAACCCTGAAATGAAAGTGTTTGGTGAGCAATGGAATGAAATCAAAGCTATAGTTATAGTATTTGTGATAATAATAATAATAATAATAATAATAATAATAATAATTATTATTATTATTATTATTATTATCATTATTATGACAATAATAAATTTTAATAATTAATAATTATCAATTATTAATTAGTTATTATTATATATTAATTAATAATATTATTAGTATAAATTATAAATTATTATTTTTTATTAATTAATAATTATTATCAATGGAAAATAATTAACTATAATTATTAATATATATGTTTATTATTAATTATTAACTATTAATTACTAATTTTCATATTACTAAATTACTAATTATTATAAATTATTATTAATTAATAACATTTAATAATTAATTATTAGTAATAATTATTAATATTTACATTTATAATTATTATTATAGTTATGATTTTTAATTATAATTATAATTATAATTATTATTATTAATTATAATTTTTATTATAATAATTATTATTAATTATTAATAATTATAATAATGATTATTATTAATTATTAATAATTATTATTATGATTATTTATTATTATTATTATTATTATTAATTATTAATAATTATAATTATTATTATTATTATTATTATTAATTAATATTATAATTATTATTAATTATTATAATTATTATTATAATTATTATAATTATTTTTATTAATTATTAATAATTATTATTATAATGATTAATAATTATTAATAATTACCTTTATAATTATAATTATTAATAATAATAATAATAATAATAATAATAATAATAATAATAATGTGAAAGAAAAGGGGTAGCTTATTCCCCCCTATATTTGAGAAGTTTCTAATCCCCCTATTTGGGAGGGATAGCAAATCCCCAGTGATTGCAATCCCCATATTTAATTGATTTCCTAATTTCATGCTTTATTTGATGCTTTTATTGCTTTCCTTTAATCCTTGCTAGTATAGTTAATTTGCTTTCCTTTACATAATTTACCGCTTTCCGCAATTGAGAAAAACCCCAAACACAAATCGATTTCCTCGTCAAGCCTAAACACCCATCCTCGTGGACCGACAACCTCTACTAGAAAACCCAAAAATTACAACCGAACAATGGCGCCGTTGTCGGGGATGGTGTTATTTGGTAGATTAGGTTATTAGTTTGTGTGTATATAGTTTATTGCTTTCTTGATTTTTACTAGGAAAAAATGTAGTAAAAAAATATTGAATATAAAAAAAAAAGAACAGAAAAAAATAGAGAAGTATGGCTAGTCCCCAATTCCCCCAATTTGAGCATGAAATATTTTGGAGGTATTTTGCTAGATTGTTTGATTATCATGCTCAATGTGAATTGTATAGTATCTTTTATGATACATTGGATATGTTGGGAATTGTGAATGAGGGTGTGAATTATGAGACCCGAAACCTCTTAGAATATTACGGGTTTGTCGCTTTAGGAGAAGAAGAAGCATGGGAATTACTTGAATGGTTGTCTAGGGATTCTTATGAATTTGAGCAACAAAGTGTTCGTCCTAGCGACTAGCCTTCTTATTATGCACCACCCTCCGGGACCGAAACTGAACAGTCATGTGAATACCCTGTGTATGTTGATGATCAATTTTATGGTGGGGGTTATGTGGAAAACTGTTATGATCTTTCCCAAAGTGCTATGGTTGAGTCTCATCCTTTGTGCGTGCATTGTGAATCTCCATATCATGCTTTCGAATCTTGTGTGGAAGTTAAACTAGATAAAATTCGTGCTGGAATAGATGGTTTACAAGATGAGGTGCGTGTGCAATTGAATGAATGCACGAATGAATTTGAACACATGTTTAAAACTTGGGCAGAAGCTTTTTCTTCACAAATGGTTGGTTTGAATGTTGAAGTAGATCATTCATCTTTGAGTCCTGAAATGCGTATTGATTCTTCTGTTTATGATTATGATGAGGATGAGGATGATGACTACTATAATAGACCTAGTTTTACAAGCATGCTTAGCGATCCCTTAGCTCTAGCTGCACCTAGTGAGCATGAGGAACATGATGATTTTGTGGGTGATGATGAAGAACTTGATGGAAACATGCTTGATAATAAACCATTGTCCACACCGTCACCCATGCTTGTGTGTGAAGAGAAAGTTGAGTTTGATGAATGTCATGATGTTTGTGATGCAATTGAGCATGATCTTGTTAAGAGTGAAGTAGAATCTTTTGTGATTGAATGTGTGCTTGAAACCGAATTGTTCACTTTCATTGAGGATCATTGCATTAGTGAGGCATTAGCTACCCTTTCATATGCATCCATTTATGTAGAATCTTGTGATGATGAGCTTGATTCTTTGGGGAATGATCCTAATTGTTTGAACTTGGTTTGTGACAATGATGCTTTTGATGATGATATGTTTTATGAGTCATTTACAATGAGTTATGACCCTGAGCCTTCCACTTTCACCTTTGATGTTGATTTGAATGATGCACCTTTGTCTTTTGATGTCGAGAGTTCTTCTGATAATTCTGATATTGATGAAGATGAAGATGTGCCTGTTTGTGATGTTGGGAGTGTTATGATGTGGTCTAACCCTGCTTTTTCCTTATCACCCATTGATGATTATGATGATTATTTGGATGAAAATGGTGATTTGGAATTTGTGTTTGATGAAAATTGCATGGATATTGAGTTTGAACCATTGTTTGCATCAAAGTCTTTGCATGAGCATGTTCAGGACTGTGTTGTATTGCCCCCTTCCGTTGATTTGCATACTCAATTTTCATTTACAAGTCAATGGGAAGAATCATTTTTCATGTCTCCTTTTAAGGTGCCTAGGAAAGTTGTGTACATTCTTGCATTCCATCATTTTTATGACTTTTCTAAGGCATTTGGTAAACTGTTAAGAGCAATAATGTTTGTTGATGTGCTATTGCGAGAGTACTCTTATGTACATCATTTTGAGATGCATTCACGGATGCATGACTTGTTACTCCAGACGTTGAATGGTTCTGACTTGGTGCCCGACGTCTTGAGGTGAGATGGAGTGGCTGAGGCTCCATGGATAGCTTGATTATTCTGAGATTTCATTGGTTGGGTATGCTCAGTTCCCAACTAGATAATATCGTTCCCTTCTCTTGTAAATACAGTTAGTGAGTTAGTTTTCTTTTCTTCGTTTATTTTATTTTGTATGTTTCT
Source organism: Portulaca oleracea (assembly GCA_029582165.1). Taxonomy (NCBI): domain Eukaryota; kingdom Viridiplantae; phylum Streptophyta; class Magnoliopsida; order Caryophyllales; family Portulacaceae; genus Portulaca; species Portulaca oleracea. The sequence goes on from CM055876.1 coordinate 27,191,389, forward strand.
TTTCTTTTCTTTTTGGGGTGCTTGCTTACCTACTTCTGTTTCCTTTGAAGACATGGCAACCTCTTTGTGTAGGAGTAGGAGGGTAGTTTGTATTATGGTTTTTGAGTCTAAGAAAAGAAAAGAAAAAAAAAAGTGAGAGTCGTTTTGTAAATATTTTAGATTTTTTTCCTCTTAGTTCTTTAGTCCCTAGTGTCTTGTATAGTTTTTTTTTTCCTTTTGATTTTGTATGTGAACCATCACACATAGTATGTTCTTTCTTGTTTATATCTAACCTATTGTGTGATGTTCATGGATCGCGAATTGGGTATGCGTTTATTGAAGATCTTCAGGTAACTTCATTTTACCCTCTCTTTGGTTGTGAATATATCGATGATCCATGTTGCATGCTTGGTTTTCTTTTTGGGTGGCGAACCCCTTGAGTGTGAATGTTGGATATATATATTGTTGTTGGAGCCGTGTGGGCTCGGGTCGCCACCACTTTTGCTTGTTGCTTGTTTGTTTGTGTGTCTTTTGTTTGTTTTCTACCTTACTTGTGACACCCTTCTCACGATGGAGACATTGTGATGTTTTGTGTTGGAGTGGGGATGATATTTTCCATTGTTCATGGGTAGATAACCTAGTTTTGAGTCTTTGATTTTGTTTTTCATAGTTTGTGTCTAAAATTTGAAAATTTTTGTGTGAAAAAGGAGAAAAAAGGGAGTGAAAAACTTTAAAAGTTTTCACTTTGCTTTTGTTTTCGCTTCATTTCTTGGATAATGTTGTCAATGTTGAGAAGACCTTCTTAATCTTCTTGAAAGAAACCGGTTTGAGCACTTTCGACCCTAGCTTGGGCGTTGTCATGACTCATTTATCTAGATTCCATTCATTGAATGCCTAGCGAGATCTCTGTTTCATTTCACGTTCTGGTTGAAACTGTGAGACTCTATTTGGCCATATCCGAGCTTGTTGAAAAAGTGAAAGCTAATTAATTAATTAAATCTGACATGTAGTTAAGTTAGTCTACCTACACAGGACCGGTATTAGCGGTGCGGCGCTATTACCCCTTAAGCACTTCGTTTTCGTAACGATGAGGCGTATGGAGTAGCTCGTGTTGGGAGAGTAAACCCCGTTATGGGTCGTTCAACTCCCGAAAAAACTAACACCAATCTCATTGAGCTTTCTCAAGCCAACGCTAATCAATGAATCTTTAATAATTGTCTCACCTTGCGTTTCCTGCGGCCCTCACCAACCCAAGGGCGACATAAACAAGGGAAAGACATCACTTGAATAAATTTCTTTTAGCTTTGATTCGAGCTCTGATGTGAGTTTTTCTTGGAATTGATCGGAATCACTCGGAACCCACAAAGCACTTGTGCACATGAGATTTAGCTTTTTATGAGATGTCAGGAATCGAAAATCTCTAAGATTGACAATTGCTTGAGTTGGGTGTTTTCATGGTGCTCACAACGGTTCCTTTTGGAGGATTAGTATTGTTTTCTTGATTGCGATAGCATGATTCCTTGAAGCAAGCTGTTTTCTCTTTCCTTTTAGGTTTCCTTGTTTTGTTTTTCATTTGCCCTCTCTCCTTTTCTTTGGCTTTTGTTGGTATAGCTTCTATAAATCCTCACGAGACCTTCCTCGTGCACCCGGGCTACAAGGGGGTTTAAAGGGCTTGATGCATGTGCTAAATGCATCCGCGTTTCCTGCGAAAGTGAGTTAGGGTTTTAGTTTCTTTTTCTCTATCTTTATCTTTGTTTTTAGTTTGCTCGGGGCGAGCAAACCCTTGTGTGGGAGTGTTGTTCGGTCTCGTTTCAAGCCGAATTTTTCTCATTTATAGGGTATTTTTGATTGTTCTAACCCCGTAATTGTATATTAGTTATAATAATTTTGTATTTTGTAGGAAAATAAAGAGTTAGAAGGAATTTGGGCTTAATTGAGGATTATTAGGGAATCCCGAGTGATTTCGCAAGACGACCCGAGCCGACCCAAGTCAACCCGATCCGACCCGACTCGAGAACCGAGGCGAAACAGAGGAAAGTGCCGGACAGAAGATGGTGACACCCAAGTCGCATAGGGTCACGCCCGAGACAAGGACCTAGCGCATCAGCCAAGTAACGCATCAGACTTTGGTCGCGCCCGCTACAGCGAACGTCGGGCACGCGACGTGTTGCTAGGAGAAGACATCGTTTACGAACAGTCGCATGTCACGGCCGAGAAGAACGTTGTCGCACCCGCGATAGAACAATGTAACGGCCGCGACCGATGTTTTCACGCTTGTAAGGAACGATGAGAAACTGGCAGTTGGAATGGGCCAGAGGACCGTCGCGCCCGCGACGAGTCCTGTCGCGCCTGCGACCAGCCGATGATCTGCGGAAACCTGATGCGCGAGCTGCAGGATTAGTTTAGGGTTTTTGGGGATTTTTCCTTCTTCTATATATACCCAAATGTAATTCAGACCTAGTATCTTTAGCTTAGCTTTTATTTTAGTTTTAGGAGTAGGATTAGAGTAGACTTAATTGCTTTCTTTTACCTTACTTTAATCTTTCTTGTTCTTCAAGCTTAAATTAATGTCTTGCAATTTTATTCATCTTTCTTCAAGCTTTCTCAATTCAAACAAGTTTCCATTAAAGTTTACAAGCTTTCTCTCTCTTTTTTTCTCTCTCTCTCTCTCTCTCTCTCTCTCTCTCTCTCTCTCTCCTTTCAAGTGCCATTGTTGACTTGTTTTCCAAGTTTTCTTGTGATAGCCACACCCAATCCACTTTTAGTGAGGAGGAGGGTCAAGGATTACCAATTCTACTTCCTAGTGAGAATTTGGGGATCCTTGGTAATCCAATCCACAATTTCTTGTTCGTTCGGGGGAAATCCAAGTGTAGATTGAAGATTAGTGAAGATTTTGGTCATCAAAGGTATAATTTCTTTTCCCTAATTTCATTGTACATTCTAGTTCTTCAATCATGCTTTTAATTACTTTCCTAATTTCATGCTTTATTTGATGCTTTTATTGCTTTCCTTTAATCCATGCTAGAATAGTCAATTTGCTTTCCTTTACATAATTTACCGCTTTCCGCAATTGAGAAAAACCTCAAACACAAACTGATTTCCTCGTCAAGCCTAAACACTCATCCTCGTGGACCGACAACCCCTACTAGAAAACCCAAAAATTACAACCGAACACACACACAAGTCCTCATCAAATATCACAAATACAATTCAGATCCTTGATTAGTTGCGCCACAGATATTAGATTGCAATAAAAATTTGGGATATAGAGAACTTTATCCAAAACCATTCGATGATTCAAATATATACTTCCTTGAAGACTGGCATCCACACTTGCCCCGTTGGGCAAATTTACGGGAATAGATGTCATAGATGTTTTTCTAACAAGACCTTTTAGTTCCCCTGTCATATGTCGAGAGGCAGTTGAATCAATAATCCAAGAAGATTTATCTGCCAATTTCTCATAACCTGGTTTGGAGGTGTCAATAAGGCTAAGCAATCTCTGGACAGATTGGACTTCATCTCTCGTGAGGCAAGGCACAATACGATTGCCTTGCTCCTCTTGGTCAGTTCCTTTTGTTTGTTGATGCGTCCTGGAGTTGAATTGCCTGGCTGCGTAAGCTGTCTCGCGACCTCCTTCTCTACCTCTATTTGTGGCAAATCGACCACCTTGAGAGCCTCTTCCATGACCTCTCCTTTTCCACAGAATCCCCAAGAAGATGGATACCCGATGATCTCGTAGCAGTTAGATTCCTTATGTCTGAAACGTCCATAATGTCTACATGTTTGCTTTTCGCTTGTTGGTTGAATTTTTTCACCGTTAATTATAGTAAATGCTGCTGCTGTTTCACTTCGATCATCGCGCTCGATCATCAACTTCTTGTGTTGCTCATCTTGTGTCATAATGTTGAATATTTTCTCTAAGGATGGCAGAGGTTCTGTGGCGAGTACTTGACTTCGAATCTGAGAGTATTGATCATCATTCAGACCAGGAAGAAATTGGTATGATTTTTCAACTTCAAACATCTCCATGATCCTGGGTGCCACATTACATTTACAGCCCTTGCAAGTACACCCCGAACATGTACACCGAGGGATATTGACATGATTGTCAAGCTCACTCCAAAGCCCTCTGAGTTTGGAAAAGAACCCGACAATACTCATGCATCTTTGTCTACACTCAAAAATACTTGCCTTCAACTGATAAATTTTTGGAGCACTGGCAACTCCATATCTCTTTTGAAGATCCTCCCACATTGCCTTCGCTGTCTCGGCATAAGCTACACTAGGACATAGTTTCTTTTCAATCACGTTAAGGAGCCAAGAACATACCATTGAATCCACCATGTCCCAAGCATGGAACTCAGTGAAGTCACCATCCTTGTCTTCTGTTTTCATTAGGGTTCAATCAATGAACCCAAGTTTGTTTTTTGCCTTTAAAGCGGTTCGCACTGCCTTCACCCATGGATCGTAGTTTTCACCGTCAAATATCTCTGTTGTGATTAACAATCCTGGACCATCGGATGGATAAAGATAATATGGGGAGTGGGGTTCTATCACGAACATCTTTTTCTCTCCCTCTTTGGCCATGGTCTGGATTTATGATGTGGGTAAGGAAGTGAGATTATCTTGACAATGACTCTGATACCATAAAGGGAATTATGAAGAAGAAAGAGGGCAGGGTGTGTGAGGTTATTGTTAGTAACGTAGTTTGTAAGACCTCAGTTTTATCGTTCTTCCACAGGGAGCTAGGGGCCTTAGCTGCAACTAGTTGACTCTAGGTATGGTTTACGATTATGAAAGGGTGATAGAATTTAGGGTAAAAACAGCACAAACACACTACGTTCAGTCAAAAAGGTGAGACAATGGGTGTCGGGAGACTTTCGGGATGCAAACGGGAATAAGGAAATGGGTTTCGCAACAAGAGAGTAACGAGAAGGGGAAATCAAATGGTAACTCCGTTAGAAAATACCCACCGGACTTCCTCTTTCAAGGATAGTCCGGATTAACTTCCCCAAAATCCATAGACAGACCCGGGAGAGTTAATGGAACGGAATTTCCTAGTTAGTTTCTATTCGCTTTCGCGAACTAGAATACTAACTATCCTAATTCCTACCTTCCAACAAGCGTTGGATGTATTCGGGATGCTTTCGCACCCAAATACATCCCACTTGAGGGAAGGATAGGATTAGGAAGTTGATTTCCTAACTAGTTACTCACTAGTATTGCTAACCCAAACCTAACCACCCATTCACACCCTTAATATCTCCCTAATCCATTAAGGTTCTAGCCACTAAACATCCTAACTATCATGATAATCACATCAACAACTTCATTCATGCTTAAAAGAGTAAACAGGATGACAATAAACATTCAACAATACCAACAATATCAATAATAACAAAAACAGATATTAGTAAATAAGCAATAAATTAGAGAGAGAAAGGTCAAGAAATGCTCATTGGTTGTGATGACAAGGGAGAAAACTTCAGAATAATAAAGCTCCAATGCTCCAAAATTGAGAATAATTTTCAAACTTCCAATAATAATCAAGAGAATCCAATACAAGAACCAATAATGTCAGCAAAGATCTTCCTTAATCACTCTAATCTAAGGCTTAAAATGTGATAAAGTGTGCTAAAGTATCATAAAAGATAGATAAAAGCTGCTGTCTAGATGATGTTTAGCTAAAATGACCTAAATACATTAAATAGTAATCAAGGTTGTTACTCAAAACTCATCATTTTTTACAACAAACAAAACTGTCCCGCAGGGGACCGTGGGCACGTCAAGGTGACCATGGCCACGGTCCTGCGTAAGGCAGGCGATTCTTCTTTTCGCTTCGCATCACCGTGGGCACGGTCCCCATACACCGTGGGCATGGTCTAGGCGATTAGGGCTGACAACTTTTCGCTCCTTCACACCGCCGTGGCTACGGTCATGGGAGACCGTGGCCACGGTCTTGTTCGGCCAGCTCCTTCCTTAAGCAGGGTAGAGATCTCACCGTGGCTACGGTCAAAGTGACCTTGACCACGGTCTATCTCGGGTGGCAAGGTCTCTTCCTTAGGCCATGGCTCAATCACACCGTGGCTACGGTCAATATGACCGTGGCCACGGTCTCTCTCGGCTACAGTTTTCTTCAGGGTGCTCTTCAACCGTTGATTCCGCTTCCGCTGTCTTTCGACATGACCGACCCTTCTAATCCGCTACCTTTGACACGACCAAGGCTCGGGGAATCTTAGGGAATTTCGGGATTCCTAAGATTGGTGCAAAATTGGCCCATTTAGAATCGTTTTGAGTAAAAACTTCGGAAACTACAAGAATAACCAAAACGCATTAAAAGTTATTAAAACATGCTACGAAACAAGTCAAAAGCCTAAGGATTTAGACGGTATTTAGACACGAAATTGGGTCTAAACACCCCCCCCCCCCCACACTTAAACCTTTGCTCGTCCCGAGCAAAACAAAACAAAAATTAACTAACTAACAAAAACTCCTCTGTCGTGGGAGAGAAACGGGTGCATTTAGCGTATGCACCAAGCCCTTTGAACCCCCCGGCAGCCCGGGTGGACGAGATGGACTCGTGAGGGTTTGTAGCGGCTGTACCCACAAAAATTCAAAGAAAAAGGAGAGAGGGAAAGTGAAAACAAAACCGAAGAAAACAGAAAGAATGAAAAACAAGGGCTTTGATTCACAAGATCTCGCAATCCAAACTAAGAAAACGCGATTAAACCTCTCAAAGTAACCGTTAGGAGCATCACACAAACACCGAACTCAGAAAAAGGTCGATCTTGAAGATTTTCAACTGCCTACACCTTGTAACAAGCGAAATCCCGCAGCAAAAGCATAACAAGGGTTTAACGGGAACCAAAAGACTCTAAAAACTCGCGTCTGAATTTGAAAACAACGAAACAACCGAGAGGAGTGTTGCCCTCCCTCGCATTTGGTCGCCCTTGGCTTGGTGAGGGTCGTAGGTGATGCAAGGGGAGGCCCCACTCTTTTTAGAAGCAAAACTTTTCTTTTCTTTCTTTTTTTTCTCTTTCTTTCTTTTTGTTTTTTAAAAGTCGATATTAGCCTTACTTTCGGGAATTGGACGGCCCATATAAGGGGCATACCCTCCCAACACGGTCTTTTCCATACGCCTCTCCGTCGCAAAGCGATATAGGAGGAGGGTTAAGGGGTATCCAGTGCCGTACCACGAACACCGGGCCCGTGTAGGTTAGCTAAGTGTATGGTGGTTAATGTCTTCAGCGACACGCTCCACTTATTCAGATTATTATATCTTATGAAAGCTTCTTTCTTTCTTTTTCTTTTTCTTTTCTTTTTGCACTTTTTGCTTTTGCTAAACGAGAAACAAAACAAACTCAGACACAAGCAACCTAGAATCTCCGGGTTCCCAACAAAACGAGAAAGGAACGGGAGTCTCACAAGGCACTTAATGAAGGGAGTCTATTAAGAGTAAGTCTCGACTAGAACCCGAGTTAGGGTCGAAAATGCTCCAACCGATTACTTTTAGAAAGAAGTTTAAGAACGGCTTCTCAACTTCGATAACGAGATCTAGGAAACGAAGCAAAACAAAAACAAAACGAAAAGAAAAACCGAAAAGGTTTTCACTCCCTTTTTTCCTCTTTTTCACACAAAAATTTTTAAATTTTAAGCAAAAACTAGGGAAACAAAGAACAAAACGACTAGGTGATCTACCCTTGAAACAGAATATCTCCTCCCCCCCTCCCCCACACTTAAAACTCCACAATGTCCTCATTGTGGGAAGGTGTCACATGAAAAGGGTAGAGAACCTATAAAACACAAACAACCAAAACAACTAGCAGGTAGAAATGGTGGTGACCCGAGCCCACACGGCTCCAACAGCAATAGATATTCCAACACAGACATTCAAAGGGGTTCGCCACCAAAAAGAAAACCAAGTATGCGACGGATCATGATAAGAATTCACATAAAAAGAGTAAGGTGGAAAGATATTACCTCAAGCTCTTCATAAGCGTTAAAAATAGCGATCCGAAGTCGTCGTTCAAGAGAGGCAGAACAATGTTAGAGTAAAAGACGACTTTATAACTATGGAATTCGCATGCGAGACCAAAAGCAAAAGAAAGGAAAAACTAACTTAAAAGATTATGAAAAGAAATTAAAAAGATGAAAAACGAAAATATTAACAATATATACATTGCCGATGACTTACCTTATCCCCGAATCTCACTTATTAAGGCGGGAAATAAGGGTGAAACTCGATACACACTAACCGAAACAACTAATTCATTGCATTCATCACAAATAACATTCGGTTACATCCATCCATGACCAAAATGCAAACGAGACATGCTTAAACAAACCGTCTAACCCACAAAAACAACCAATAACCAACCATAAGACAACCATAAGACAAACAAGACAAGGTAAAACCCGAGCATCCTAACCGAACAATTCCCAAAATATGCTAACTCATGCCAAATGAAATCGAGAGATCATCAACCCAAAACCACCAGATATCGCATTCAAAACCCCGAAGAAGCACTCCCCCACACTTATATTCCACAAAATAAAGTAAATAGAAACCATGATAAAGGTCGGGTGAGGGGTGGAATGCTTACAAACGGTCCTCAAGCGGACCCTCCCGGCGGAGAACGGGGTTGGAGTTGCGATTGGATGCTAGCTAGTGTCTCCTGTTGGATCTCGATCAATCCTTGCAAGTTTTCGATCAAGAGCTGCTGGTTTTGGATGAGCTCCCGTTGAACTTGAAACTCATCATGAAGCACCTGGAGTTGCTCGCTGATACGCTCAAGAGCGGCGTCCCGTTGTTGACTCTGCTCGGCTTCATCCCCTTGTGCTTGTTCACCCCCTTCTTCTTCTTCCTCATCTTCTTCTTCCTCCTCTTCTTCTTCTCCTTCACCCTCCTCCGCTCGATCCCCGGGACCACCCACCGGCCACCACAAATCGATCCCTAAAAGTTTGGCCACACGACCAATTGCACTGGTCGGAGACATCTAGACATTGTTCGGCATTATCATCGCCCAAATGAATCACGACGTTATGGGGTTCGTTCCCGTGACGGTATAATGTTCGCGTTTTGTGTTTCTCCAAGAATTCCATCTTTCGTAAGCGAACACCGTCGATAGGATCGGGGAAATAGCGGGGAGTCCACTTGCTTAGATAGGACTCGAACCCTTGCTTCCTTAGGAAATGGGTGATGATGTGACCCATACTAATATCCGGGTTTCGAGGCTTATTTCCCGAAGGCAATGGAGGATGCACGAGCCAGTGTTGACCCGGCGACCGTTGATTGCATTGTAGAGGACGAAGAGGTCGTCTTTCCGGATGCTTGAACGCCCGGCGTCACGGCCAAAAACGGAGTTCGAAATGATACGGTGGAAGATGAGGATGCTCAGATTACAAAAATCTCTGGCCTTAGAGTTGCTTGGGCAATAGTACTTTGCTCGTTGAGATCGAATCCTCGGGTAACGTCTCCTCCAGCAAGTGAGTGCTTGCATAGCTTCTTGTTCATTGAATTTGACGCACTCGCCGTAGGGGATGCCGTCCTCGGGAAGACCTAGAGCGTTGCACAAGTCTTTGAGCGTACATTCGACCTCCTTTTTGTTCACAATGTATGAGAAGGAGGCGTTGGATGTTTCGTCTTCCTTTACCACCAAAGAGCTAAGGAATTTGAGCACCGGTTGCTCGATGATTGGTTCGTTGATAGTGGCGAAGACCTCCCATCCCATGACTTTGATGAAAAAGTCCATGCTTGGCTTACAAAAGACATCCTTAGTCGTCTCCTCATGATAGAGATCCGGAGCACAAATTTTACGTTTCTTGAGCTGCTCATACCGTGCCTTGTGCATATCGTCCCAAAAATTAACCTTAATTTTCGGGTCGCATTGAATAATCGAGGCCGGTTGACCCTTGTACCGGGTTTTGTCAGGCTCAACAGAGGTTGATGGGGCGGGGGTCGATTCCGGCTCGGTCCGGGCACGTTTTGCTCGACCCATTGACAACAATTGAAAAACACAACCACCACAACAACGAAATACAACACAAACACTACCCAAAAATCCCGAGCAACCACAAATTCACAACCAACCACAAAATTCAACCAAAAAGCAAGCAAAACACTCCTAATCTTGAAAATATCCACCAAGAATTCAAACTCCAAACTCCACCACACTCGTTCGACCAAGTCTCAAGACATTCGCACCAAATTCAACCCAAATAAGCAAGGAAAACGAAAATTTATGCACCAATAATCAAGGAATACCTGGGTTGAAGACTTTGGAGACTTTTCTTGTTAATTTTGAGCCCCACAATGAACAAAAACCCAGAACCTTGCTTGTCTAGAGTCGGAAATGGTGAACACAGCAGCGTGGTGCAGCTAGGGCACGATTCGCAGGGGAGAGTGGTGAGAAATGGAGGAATTTGGTGATGGGTTTGTCAAATCTTGGAAGGAGTTTGCGATTTTAAGGTTTATTGAGGGTTTTCGAGTGTGAGAGAATGGGAGGAAATGAAAAAGAAATGAGGGGAAATGAGAGTTTAACCCCCGACAATTCGCAGTTTTTCGATAGACCGTGGCCATGGTCCATTTGACTGTGGGCACGGTGCAGTTCGGGCCGGGGAAAAAAGAAGGGAAAAAGCAGGGCGGAGACCGTGACTACGGTAAACACACCGTGGTCACGGTGATCTTCAGGACCAAATTTTTTCAAGAATCAGCAGTGATGAGACCGTGGCTGCGGTGAATCCCACCGTGGTCACGGTCTACTTCGGCTTGATAAAACTGGGAGTAACTTGCATATTCTGACCGTGGCCGCGGTCCAGGCGACCGTGGCCACGGTACCTTTCGGCCCATCTACAGCACCTACAAGGCTCAAAACTTGGAGAAAAAATGTTAAGTCCTAAAATCTACCCTCTCGTCATCCATTCCCTTTTCTTTCTCGCTCAATTATCATTCAAGGACACTCTCCTAACACTCAAAAACACTTTCACATCCCGACCCTCATAGAACCACTCTCAATTTTTTTTTCTTCTTTCCAAACTTTTCTATTTTTTCTCATTTTTTCATATTTTTTTCTCAATTTTTTTTCTCTCTAGGATAAAACAAAGGAAGATGAAAAATACTAAAACAAGGGAAATAAAAATGAAAGAACTAAGAAGAATGAAAGAAAACATTAAAAGAGGGGGAAGTAGTTCATACCTCTCCCGGGTGCTTGTTTTGTAGGTCCTAGCTCAACCTATCCCGATGCTTTTCAATCTTCAAAATCCGCGAGGTATGCCACAATTGTCCCGACATATTCCTCGCCCATGATGTATGGTTTGAGCTTCGATGAGTTTGCTTTGAAACACTTTCCTTGTGCATCTTTCAATTCAACCACTCCGGCGGGAAGAATTTTCACAATTTCAAATGGTCCAGACCCTCTTGATCTCAATTTCCCAGAGAATAACTTCAGCCTTGAGTTGAAGATGAGAACCCTATCTCCTACCACAAACTCACGTCGGTTCAACCTCTTGTCATGTCATGCTTTTGTTCTCTCCTTGTAGATCTTGTTGTTCTCGTATGCATGACGCCTCAACTCCTCAAGTTCTTCTAATTGAAATAACCGACTACCTCAGGCCGCCTTGAGATCGAAGTTCAACTTCTTGATTGCCCACATGGTTTTGTGCTCAAGTCATACGGGGAAGTGACACGCCTTCCCATAGACAAGACGGTAAGGGGTAGTTCCGATCGGTGTCTTGAAAGCAGTGCGGTATGCCCACAAGACTTCATCTAATTTTTCTGCCCAATCTTTCCTTGAAGAGCTAACCGTCTTCTCTAAGATTTCCTTGATGGCACGGTTTGAGATTTCCACTTGACCTTGTGTTTCTGGATGGTAAGGGAGTCCCTTCTTATGCTTGATGCCGTACTTCTCCAAGAGAGACTCGAATTTCTTTTCAATGAAATGGGAACCGTTGTCACTAATGATGACCCGTGGAATGCCAAATCTTGGGAATAGGGTATTTTTCAAGTATTTCGAAACGAACTTCCCATCGCACCTTACACATGGTATGGCTTCGACCCACTTTGTGACATAGTCCACCGCCACTAGGATGTATTAGAAACCCCTTGACGACGGGAAAGGACCCATGAAGTCCAATCCCCACACATCGAAGGCTCCCACCTCAAGAATATAGTTCAATGGCGCTTCATTCTTCCGGGAGATGTTACCGGATCTTTGACACCTATCACATTGCCTGACATGCAAGTGGGCGTCATGAAAAAGAGTCGGCCACCAATAGCCGGTTTGCAAAACCCTCGCCGCCGTCTTTTGGGGGCCACCGTGACCTCCCACCGGAAATTCGTGACAATGGATCAAGACAGATTGCACTTCACTCTCGGGAATACATCGCCGGTACATCCCGTCATTGCAAAGACGGAAAAGGAAAGGGTCATCCCAAAAGTAATGCTTCATGTCGTGGAGGAATTTCTTCTTTTGATGATGGTTCAAGTGTTGAGGGATCACTTCACTCGCTAAATAATTCATAATATCCGCATACCAAGGATGAGAGTTGACAGCCAAGAGTCGCTCGTCCGGGAAAGCATCTACAATCGGTTGGGTGTCTTCCAAGTCGACAAGAATCCTCGAGAGGTGATCGGCTACGACATTCTTCGTGCCCGCCTTGTCGCGGGTTTCCAAATCAAATTCTTGCATAAGCAAGACCCACCGTATAAGTCTCGGTTTTTTCTCCTTCTTTCTCATCAAGTATTTGATAGCAGCATGATCCGTGTAGACTACCACTTTAGAGAACATGAGGTATTGCCGGAATTTGTTGAGCGCAAAAACGATCGCTAAAAGCTCCTTCTCCGTGGTAGTGTAGTTCCTTTGGGCGCTATCAAGCGCATGGCTCACGTAATAGATGACCCTTGGCTTCTTGTCTACTGTTTGAGTCAAGCACGCTCCCACGGCGAAGTCGCTCGCGTCGGCCATAATCTCGAAGGGTAGCGTCCAATCCGGAGGTTGAACTACCGGAGCGGAAATCAAAGCCTGCTTCAACCTATAAAATGACTCAAGGCACTCATCAGTGAAAATGAAAGGGGCATCTTTGCACAAGAGGTCAGTTAGACGTCGAGCAATTTTTGAAAAATCCTTGACGAACCGGCGATAAAAGTCGGCATGGCCAAGGAAACTACGCACCCCCTTAACAGAAACTGGGGGTGGTAGGCGCTCTATAACCTCAACTTTAGCCCTGTCCACTTCGATGCCCTTAGAAGAGATTAAGTGACCCAAAATGATACCTTGTTCCACCATGAAGTGGCATTTCTCCCAATTTAGGACTAGATCCACTTCCTCACAACAGGTTAACACTTTCTCCAGATTTAGCAAACAGTCATCGAAAGAATTACCGTACACAGAAAAATCATCCATAAAGACTTCCATACATTTTTCAATGAAATCGCTAAAAATAGCCATCATACAAAAGTTGAAAAGTCCTAGGGGCATTACATAAACCAAATGGCATGCGACGATAAGCAAATGTCCCGTATGGGCAAATGAAGGTGGTTTTTTCTTGGTGTGAGGGGTGGATTGGAATTTGAAAGAACCCCGAGTACCCATCCAAAAAGCAAAAATGCGAGTGACCCGCCAACCGTTCTAACATCTGGTCAATAAAGGTAAGGGGGAAATGGTCCTTCTTTGTTACTTTGTTTAATTGGCGGTAATCGATACACATCCGCCAACCGGTGACGGTCCGGGTACTAACTAGTTCTTTCTTGTCATTTTCAATTACAGTCATTCCACCCTTCTTGGGTACACGCTGAACCGGGCTTACCCATTCGCTATTTGCGATGGGGAAGATGATCCCAACAGCTAGCAACTTTACTACTTCCTTTTTAACCACTTCTTGCATGTTGGGATTTAAACGACGTTGGGGTTGCCTAGTAGGCTTGGCATCTTCTAGCAAGTCAATCGAATGCATGCATATGGAAGGGGACAAACCTTCAAATCTTCTATCTTATAACCTAATGCACCCCTATGTTTTCTAAGCAAATCAAGCAACTTGGACAATTCAAAATCATTCAAATTCGCATTCACAATGACAGGATAAGATTTCTCATCATCCAAGAAAGCATATTGGAGGGAGGGGGTAAAGCTTTAAGCTCTAAAGAAGTAGAAGATTGAATTTGAGAGGAAGACATACCTTTGTAGATCACATCTTGAATCTCCATGCACTCCATATAAGGCTCACCAATAATAATCTCCTCATGCATGAGTGAAGAGTCAAGAAGGTTGGTGAAGAAAGTAATATCGGTGCCGTCGGTCTCAAATTGGAAAGACTCCAATAAGCAAACTCTCAAGGGATCGTCGCAAATAGATTCAAGAAAATGGGAGTCCTCAATATACTCATCAACAAGAAACTCCATCATATCAATAGCATAGCATGAGTCCCCATACGAAGGACCTTTCAATGACCCCTCAAGTTGAAAAATGATGCTTTCATTCCCGACATTCAACGACATACTTCCATTCTTCACATCGATAATTGCTCCCGCCGTAGCAAGGAACGGCCTTCCCAAAATAATAGGGATGTTGTTGTCTTCCTCTATCTCCAAGATCACAAAATCACAAGGAATCAAAAACCGCCCCACTTGGACCGGGATGTCTTCCAATATTCCCAAAGGTCTTCGCACAGAACGGTCGGCCAATTGAAGGTTAATTGTTGTAGGAGCTAGATCGTCGAGATTCAACTTCTTGCAAATCGAATAAGGCATGACGCTTACACTTGCTCCTAGATCGCAAAGGGCACGACCAATCCGCATATCACCATTAGTGCATGGAATAGAAAAACTTTCGGGGTCGGCTAACTTCTCCGGTGATTTGTTATCGATAATTGCACTACAATCCGCTGTCAAATGGATCGTAGATTTCTATTGAATCCTCCTCTTGCTCGTGAGAAGCTCCTTCAAATGCTTCTTGAAGGACGGGACTTCAGAAATGGCATCAAGAAATGGAATGTTCACTTGAAGCTTCTTGAGCATCTCAATGAATTTTGAAAACTTTGCATCGGATTTTGGCTTTGCTAACCGCTCGGGAAAAGGGACCGGCGGTAGCTTTGGCTTCTCAATAGTTTGGATTGGCTCTTCTTCCACCATCTTTCCTTTCCCTTTCCTTAACTTCTCCATCTCCTCTCTTTCTTTACTAGATTCTCCCAATTCATCCTCATGTACTCCCTCAACTTCCTCACCCAAGACTAACTCAATTTCCCGCTTCTCCATCAAATCTTCCTCCTCCGAGACATCCACCACATCACCTTCTTTGTCACCCAAGACTTCTTCTCCCACCATCCTAGGGCCATCAATCTCCTTGCCACTCCTCAATGTAATAGCATTAAGTTGTCCCTTCGGGTTAGGTTGGGGTTGGTTAGGCAAAGATTGGATAGGTTGAGATTGTTGTGCCAATTGAGCCAATAGTAACTCGAGGTTCTTAATGCGAGTTTGGTCTTTTTCTCAATCTAAGGCCATCTTTTCTTGAGATAAGGCAATCGTTTCTTGAGATAAGGCCAACTTTTGAAGGGTTTGGTCAAGGGTTTCTTGTTGTGGTGGTTTGGGTGCTTGGGAAGATTGACCTTGGTGAGGGTTTTGGTGAGGGTTTTGGTGGTGGTTTTGGTGGTATTGGTTGATTTGGGAAACCGGGGGGTGGGTTTTGGTTTAATGGAGCTTGTTGGTTGTAGGCGTAATTCTCACGAGGACGAATGGGGGTTTGATTGGTATAGGAGAGGTTATTGTTGGGATATATGGCTTGGAATTGCTCGGTTTGATACTCTTCACATCGCTTCAAAGAATGTGGCCCTCCACAAAAATCACATACCAAGACTCGGGCATCCGGAATAAGTATAGGTACTTCTTGAGCCGCCTTTACTTGCCTCATGGTTTCCTCCAAAGCTGCCTTTTGTTGCATCTCAAGAACGGCATTCATGAGAAATTTAATAGTAGGATTGCTTTCCAGAGGAGGACCATCCCTTTGACCACGGCCGCCTCCCCAATGAGGAGAGTTTTGAGATAGCTCGTGAAGAAATACGTTTGCTTCCTCCGTCGTCTTCTTGAGGAACATGCCCCCCGAGGCATGATCGATGGATTCTCGCAAAGAGCTACTCAATCCAGAATAAAAGTGATGCAATAATAACCAATCCTCAAGATTGTGGTGTGGACACCTCCGTTGGAGACCTTTGAATCTCCCCCATGCTTCGAATAACGACTCATCGAACTTTTGCTTGAAGCTCATGATGGCTTGCCTCAACCGACACGTCTCATCATTGGGGAAAAACCTTTGAAGAAAGTCGCGGCTAAGGGCATCCCATGTTGAATAAGTTCCAGGCGGACACGTGTTGAGCCATAATAGTGCTTTCCCTTTCAAAGTAAGAGGGAAAAACTTCAGCTTTATGTATTCGGCGGAAACTCCATTCATTTGTACGAAGCCGATGCGTTGCTCGAATCTATTGATGTGGTCAATAGGATTTTCATGCTCTCCTCCATGGTACGGGGTGTTCTCAAATATCTCCAACAAATATGGCTTGAACTCGAACAATGCGTTCGGTGGTAATTCTGGTAATGTGATGGGATCACCTCCCGTACCCGACGATGGTATGGAATATGATGCTAAGGTACGTGGTGGAACTTGCTCTCCTTCAGCCATTGGAATTTCGATCGTCTCTCGCTCCCTTTGTTGTCTTCTTCGTCTCAAGCCGGCGTTAGCTTGGCGAATAATGCTCTCTGGATTCGGGTTCGGTGCAGTTATAGGAGTTTGGCCTCGTCGAGAGCGAGTCCGCATGCACAAAAGGAACAAACAGAAGAATCAAATTTCCAGTAACTAAGGATAACAAAATCTCTAGCAGTGAAATGATCTTAAACAACCTAAAGACAAAGAGCTAAGCTAGGTGCGCTTGCTCCCCGGCAACGGCGCCATTTTGTTAGTAACGTGGTTTGTAAGACCTCGGTTTTATCGTTCTTCCACGGGGAGCTAGGGGCCTTAGCTGCAACTAGTTGACTCTAGGTATGGTTTACGATCATGAAAGGGTGATAGAATTTAGGGTAAAAACAGCACAAACACACTATGTTCAGTCAAAAAGGTGAGACAATGGGTGTCGGGAGACTTTCGGGATGCAAACGGGAATAAGGAAATGGGTTTCGCAACAAGAGAGTAACGAGAAGGGGAAATCAAATGGTAACTCCGTTAGAAAATACCCACCGGACTTCCTCTTTCAAGGATAGTCCGGATTAACTTCCCCAAAATCCATAGACAGACCCGGGAGAGTTAATGGAACGGAATTTCCTAGTTAGTTTCTATTCGCTTTCGCGAACTAGAATACTAACTATCCTAATTCCTACCTTCCAACAAGCGTTGGATGTATTCGGGATGCTTTCGCACCCAAATACATCCCACTTGAGGGAAGGATAGGATTAGGAAGTTGATTTCCTAACTAGTTACTCACTAGTATTGCTAACCCAAACCTAACCACCCATTCACACCCTTAATATCTCCTAATCCATTAAGGTTCTAGCCACTAAACATCCTAACTATCATGATAATCACATCAACAACTTCATTCATGCTTAAAAGAGTAAACAGGATGACAATAAACATTCAACAATACCAACAATATCAATAATAACAAAAACAGATATTAGTAAATAAGCAATAAATTAGAGAGAGAAAGGTCAAGAAATGCTCATTGGTTGTGATGACAAGGGAGAAAACTTCAGAATAATAAAGCTCCAATGCTCCAAAATTGAGAATAATTTTCAAACTTCCAATAATAATCAAGAGAATCCAATACAAGAACCAATAATGTCAGCAAAGATCTTCCTTAATCACTCTAATCTAAGGCTTAAAATGTGATAAAGTGTGCTAAAGTATCATAAAAGATAGATAAAAGCTGCTGTCTAGATGATGTTTAGCTAAAATGACCTAAATACATTAAATAGTAATCAAGGTTGTTACTCAAAACTCATCATTTTTTACAACAAACAAAACTGTCCCGCAGGGGACCGTGGGCACGTCAAGGTGGCCGTGGCCACGGTCCTGCGTAAGGCAGGCGATCCTTCTCTTCGCTTCGCATCACCGTGGGCATGGTCCCCATACACCGTGGGCACGATCTAGGCGATTAGGGCTGACAACTTTTCGCTCCTTCGCACCGCCGTGGCTACGGTCATGGGAGACCATGGCCACGGTCTTGTTCGGCCAGCTTCTTCCTTAGGCAGGGTAGAGATCTCACCGTGGCTCCGATCAGAGTGAGCGTGACCACGGTCTATCTCGTGTGGCAAGGTCTCTTCCTTAGGCCATGGCTCAATCACACCGTGGCTACGGTCAATATGACCATGGCCACGGTCTCTCTCGGCCACAGTTTTCTTCAGGGTGCTCTTCAATCGTTGCTTCCGCTTCCGTTGCCTTTCGACATGACCGGCCCTTCTAATCCGCTGCCTTTGACACGACCAGGGCTTGGGGAATCTTAGGGAATCTCGAGATTCCCAAGATTGGTGCAAAATTGGCCCATTTAGAATCGTTTTAAGTAAAAACTTCGGAAACTACAAGAATAACCAAAATGCATTAAAAGTTATTAAAACAAGCTACGAAACAAGTTAAAAGTGTAAGGATTTAGACGGTATTTAGACATGAAATCGGGTCTAAACAGTTATTATGCACCTCTAAACTGTCTTGCCTTATTATTGATGAAAGGATGACAATATATACAACTCTAGATACAATAATCAAATCCATGATTCTAGGAGATAATCAAGGAGTTGATTTTGGAGATGACTAAGGAGACAAATTATAGCTAAAATCATACAAGAATATATTGACAAGAAGCTAAATATGTATAAGGGTGATTATGATCATATCATGATCGTACATTCCATAATAATAAACATCAATGGTCTTTTCATAAGGAATGGGCACGTCAAGGTACTTAGGGGCAAATGAAAGTGGTGAACCAAGTATAGAAGCATGGATTACATCATCAATTTCTTTGCTTGAAGGATCTAGTCCACCCACAAACCCCTCACAAGACTCCTTATCAATAATATCAATAGACCCATGACATAAATCATCATCATACCTAGCATCAAACCCATGGGATTCACTCACCTTAAACTCCGTCGACTGAGAAGAAGGTAAGAATGCACTATGAAAATTCAAGTCACCATCAGTAGTGTCTCTAGGTAAGCTAGGATGAGAAGGAGCAACAATAGGCAAGGGTGCCTCAAGAGGGTCAACTATTTCCTCTAGACTAGCCTCTAAAGGGATGGTAGACTCAACCGCATCACAAAATCCAACATTCAAATTGAAAGAACTAGAAATATGGTCAGCATTAAGTAATGGGCCAGACCCTCGCACCATGTCAAGTATCCTATCTTGTTTCTCATGCACTGCCCTCATCAAAATATCAAGTCTAGCTAAACTAGGGCATGTAGAATCATAATAAGAATTCTCAAAATCAAGTAATGGGGTTGAGTATATGATCTAGTATGAGATGCACAAGGATTGGGGGAAGAGTAACCAGATGCATAATAAGAATTCTCAAAATCAAGTGTATCACGTGCAAGCCACTCAAGTAAACTCCAAGCTTCATCAACAGTTTTAGCATAAAAACCAAAATACTCTAATAGAGTACGAGTCTCTTATTAACCCCCTCAACAACAATGTCAAGAATATCTGATTTCTCAGGCACAATACCACATGGAATAGGACATGCAAGTAATCGCTCAAAATAGTGCCAAAATAATTCCTGCTCAAATTGGGAAAAATCAAGAATTGCCATTTTTTTTTTGTTTTTTTAAATCAAAGATAAAAGGAAAATAAAATAAAGAAAAAGAAAACGGCTTAGTCAACCTAAGGTATTCGTTTAATGGCTGCTAGGGACAGAGTCCTCGACAACGACGCCAAAAACTTGACAGCGCTACAAGCGCGTGGTGTACGATGTAGCACGTCAAGGTCGATCCCACAGGGACTCAATTAGCAACGCATTTAACTAGCTCTCTATTTGATTGCTAAGCTAACCAAGTTTTGGATTTTGGAAGACTTTAAAACTAATTAAAACTAATAAAGCAGGAAAATAATCTAAGATTCAATCAAGGGAGAGAGATTTCTAGGGAAATGCTAACCTAGCAAAGAGTTCGATTATTAAAACCTAACTTGCACAATCATACATTCAAGAATGAATCAAGAATGATAACCATAAGAACTCTACTGCTCTTTCGATGCTAATAGAGTTACCTCAATTAACTAAATTACAACATTCGTATGCTTTTGAAGTTAATCAAAGTTGAAAGTCTCAAATATTCTGGTTATCAAAAGGGTTCCCTAGTCTGCTATTCTTTTCTCAAATTTCACAAAACTAGGTAGAAAGGTTGGTAGTCAGATTATCCTAATTCACCTTTCAGTACTTCTCAGGTTAATCTCAAATCACAAGTATTCAAGCGCTTAAATAACACCCATGAACATGAAGAACACAACCTTCTATTCATTCAAAACAAGAATTCATGCGTAAACTAGAACATTCAATCAAACTACATTGTTCCGGGTTGCAAAACCCTAGAATTCAAGAAATCTACTCACTCATATTCAATGAAAACACGAAACAAGTTCCAATCATCACAATCGAATCTCAAAACAAAGAAGGAATACGAAAGAAAGAACAAACTGCGTAGAGAATCCCGTCGAGTCTTTCGATCCCGGGGTGGAACCTTGTTCGCGAACGCCACTACTTTCTTCTCGAATCTTGATCCTTGCCTCTCTTGACTCGATTCGATCCTGAATCTTGATAGATTGGGGAAAAGGAGTAGTATGGAAGTATTAGGGCTCTCTTGTTCTCCTTGACTGCCCTAGAACGAAGGAAGAATGATAGATGAATGAAAATAACCGCCTCAGCCTATCTTTTTCTATTCGCGAGAACAGAGCTGCGCGACCCAGCCGAGGTTGCCACGGTCTGTCCGTACAAGTCCGTACGGTTCATACAGGTCCGTACCACCGATCGTGGCGAACCCCACTGTCAGACCGTGGTGGCCACTACTGTGTCCATTCTTGCCAAAAGTTGAGAAATTGCTAGTGTTTTGGCCTCAAAACCTACAAATTTGCATCAAAAACAATAACACCAAGTGTAGTAGGGAAATTGGAATATAAATCAAGATTCACACTCAAAACTATCCCTAATTATCTATCGAAATCCCCCAAAAACATAGTCATAAATAGCACTTATCACTAATCTATCAAAATTCGTGCTTGTAATCTAAGGTTTTATCTTTTCCCACCACGTGTTTGATGAAATGCACGAGAGATTGTTCATATGATTTTCTTAGTCAATTGATTTATGCTAGGAGGCGTGGTCAAATTGCTAGTGTGGGTAGAGAAAATTATTAGGGTTTTTTGGCATGAGAATGTTGAATTCTGACTAGGTTTAGGTTGTCATTCCTATAATTTAATTAGACTAACTCTATTAGAATAAGCAATTAGAATAGTTAAGCTAGCTCTTGGCCCTCGAGAGACGCCTTGGGCGAAGTCTCTGACCCTCGAGAGAGGGCTTTGACGAGTCACTAACCCTTGAGAGAGGGCTTTGGAGTAATTTAATAGTGCAATCCAATTTATTTATTTTTTCGGACCACAAAAATTCAAAATAAAAGTAGGGATTATTGCTATACAATATTTGGTGAAAATAGGGATTATTAAAATCTAATTTTCATACATATACATACATACATACATACATACATACATACATACATACTTACATACATACCAGACCTGTTCAATGGGCCGAGGACCCGCCCGGCCCGACCCGAAAAAATGCCGGTGAAGGTCACAATTTTAGAAGGTGACCCGACCCGGCCCGAAAAAGACGGGGCCCCGATGTATGGTCGGTTCGGGCTCGGGCCGAGGGTCGGTGACCCGCCGCGGCCCACCGACCCGACTAAATACAAATGTTTTTAAAAAATCTTAGATTAAGTTTTAGTTTTCTATGACCCGACCCGGCCGACCCGACGACCCAGCTAAAAAATAAATAAAATGAGTATATTTTATGCTTTTTTAATTAAAAAAATTCATTTTATATACTTGTAGGCCCGTTGACCCGGCCTGCGGCCTGTAGGGTTAGGGCTCGGGCCGAAGACACCTGATCCGAAAGTCGGGCTGGGGCCGACGGGTCAAAAACTTTCGGCCCGACTGACCCGACCCGTGACCCGGCCCGACCTTTGAACAGGTCTAATACATACATACATACATACATACATACATACATACGTACGTACGTACGTACGTACGTACACACACACACACACACACACACATATATATATATGTGTGTGCTCGCGCGCGCACGAACTTGTGTGGATGTGTGTGTTAGCACAACAAGAAAAATTACTTTTGGCAACAAAAAAGTTTGTTGTCTTAGTCGAATTTTTGTTGCCCTTTAACATGGGGCTACAAAAAAATTGTCATGATTTGGTAGTTTTATCCTCGAAGCACAAAGTACTTCTGGTTACAAATTAGTTAAAATGGTAGCGCAATGTAGTTATGGGCAACAATAGTTTTTTGTTACCTTAGTAGCCTTAGGCAACCATTTTCTTTAAATTGTCACCATAACTATATTAATTGCAACAAAAAAAAAAAAGAGTTTTGTTGCCCCATATAGTGTATTTAACTACAAAATTATTTTGTTACCCTATTTTAAATTAATACAATAACAATTTTTTGTTACCCAAACTACTCTAAATTTGTTACCCAGACATATTTTTCTTGTTGTGTAATATGTGTTAATATTCCAAACGGTTAACACAATTAATTGGAAGCTTAGTACTTCTATCTGTTAAAGGCAAGAATTGAGACTACATTACAATCAAATGTCAACAGACACATGAATCTTTCATTTCACGCACAACTTGATCCAAAACATACAACAAAATACATTGGAGCATGTTGATTATTAGGATTTCAACAGTGTTAAGGCGTTTATATACTACAGCATGTTTACTTAAGGCGTTTAGGTTCATTATCCATCCATGTATCTATAAAGTTATGGATTAGATGAATATAAATAATTTTTAATGCACATGGGATGCCGAGTCTTTGACACATCCCAGGAGAAATTCGAGGAATGTTTTTGCGTCAGGAGAGTTCTCACATTTCTTCTCGTACTCAATGACTGACCATTTGGCAATGGTGCAGTTGTCACCCTTTGGAATAAACTCGATCTTCTGCCTCCAAGTTGTGAAGTAATCTCTCAACACTTGTCCACCAATCAATTTGTGGATGTATGATCTATTTTTCTCATCCATCTCTTCGAGTAGTAACTCCACATATTCACACTTCCCACCTACTCTCAACATGAATCATCATACTTACATACATAATTAATCACGGGAAATCGGAACAAGAAATAAGGTGTAATTTTCAAGTTTGATTAAATTAGTGTAACGTTAAGTCAACAAGGTTTGATCTATTAATTAAGTCGTGCTTATTTACCCCTTGTGTATGGTAATTTTCGACATATTCTCAATGTTGAACTAAACCAAACATTTATTTGCCATGATAAATTCAATTCGCACAATAAATCACTTATGCCTCTTTATATATTTTATTGTACAAATTGATAAATTGTTAGGTATTAAATTTAATTCGCACATTTATTTGCCATGATAAATTTTGGTTGGAATGGTTCTAACTTACTTATTATATCATAACCTATCTAAGCTAGGTATTAAAGGTTAAGGTGGCTTTCGTATGTTTCGAAGGTATTCGTGTGAGGGGGACATGTTTAAGTATTCGTGTGAGGGCAATTGATTTGTAATGCCGTAAGAGAGTTTCTAAATACTGGGAAAATGTCGGGGTCTTTTAATGCAACAGTTCTTACTTTATTACCAAAGAAAGACCCGCCAGAAAAGGTAACGGACTTCCGTCCTATAGCTTGTTGCTCTGTATTTTATAAGGCAATTTCCAAGTTGTTAGCTGGCAGGATTAAACAGATTCTTCCTTCAATTGTAACGAAGCTCAGGCTGCTTTCGTTCCGGGAAGGGAGTTGCTTCACAATGTTTTGATGTGCCAAGAATTCGCTGGAGGTTTCAACAGACACTCTAAGCAGACAAGGTGCATTTTCAAGATAGACCTCCAAAAGGCGTTTGACAGTGTAAATTGGAAGTTCATCCAGGACATTCTAACTGCTCTCAAATTTCCGCCTCAATTTATCTCTTGGATAATGAGTAGTATCACTACTACTACATATACCATTCAAATTAACGGAGGTACTTTCGGATACTTCAAGGGTGGAAAGGGCTTACGACAAGGAGATCCAATCTCACCCCTTCTTTTTGTACTGGCCATGGAATACCTTTCCCGCAGCTTGGCCTATACTGCCACAGATCCGAATTTTAAATTTTTCCCCCGGTGTAAAAGCATGGGTCTAACCCACCTGATATTTGCGGATGACTTAATGCTTTTTACTGCTACTGACCCGTATACAATCCTCCAAGTCAAGAACACTCTTGAACAATTCCAACAAGTTTCAGGTTTAGCTGCCAATGTTTCAAAGACAACAATGATGGTCAGTGGGGTTTCACCCACAACAAAGATGCAACTCCTCCAATTAACAGGGTATGCTGAAGGGGAATTTCCTTTTACCTATCTGGGAATGCCAATAGTTGATAGCAAGCTAAGCAAGATTGATTGCCAACGGCTCGTTGATAAAATCATAGCCAGGATAAAAAGCTAGGAAATTGCGAACACTTCATATGCGGGAAGAATTGTACTCATTAACTCTGTTTTAATGGGGCTTTACACTTTCTGGGCTTCGATAATGATCATCCCAACTGCTGTTATTGAACAAGTCACTAAGCTCTGTAGGAATTTCCTTTGGGGTGCGGGTGTTCACTATAAAACTCCTCCTGTGAGTTGGGCGGATGTATGTCAAAGCAAGAGTCATGGCGATCTGGGCATCAAAGATCTTATGCAATGGAATAAGGCCCTCATTTTCAAGCAAGTTAAAGCAATTGCGAAGAAGAAGGACTCCCTCTTGGTCAAATGGATTCACGAAAGGTACATCAAAGGAAGGAACTGATGGGAATACCGGCCAAGGGAGGATGTTTTCTGGTATTTTAAAAAGCTTTGTAGGATAAAAGATGAAATGAAAGACCTCCGACATACTACAACCAGATACATTATCAAAGAAGGATACACTTGGTTACAAGGCCCTACTGAAAAAAGGAAATGGGCTAGGATCTCTTGGAGCAGACTGAGTACTCCTAGACACTCTATATGCACTTGGCTTGCTCTAAAAGGGAGGTTGCATGTCAGACACCGACTACATAAACATCAGCCGAGCATTCCTGCAGAATGTGCTCTTTGTGGAGTTTATGAGGAAACTATTGGGCACTTACTGTTTGATTGTATTTGCACAACAGACATTAGAAAATCCCTTTAAAGTTGGCTAAAGATCCTAGAAGCAGAAAATTGGGATCATTGGACTGAGAAGATCAAAGACTTAAAAACAACAGACTGGAGAAGAGAGTTGGCTATGGCAGGGTTCAATAGCTATGTCTACCATGTTTGGCTTCTCATAAATAACAAGGTCTTCAAAAATCAAAGTTTAGGAGCAGAGTGGGTTATCAAAGAGATCAAAACAAATTTAAGAGATAGGAGTTTATATTTAGCTACAAAAACAAAGAAGTATAGAGACTGTATAGAATTTTTGAGTAGGCTTGTATTGTTTTTGGGGTTTTCCCAGGTTTTGGAATAATATCTATCTTTTCCATATATATATATATATATATATATATATATATATATATATATATATATATATATATATATATATATATATATATATACCATCTTTATAAAAGAGGTTAATGCAATTTATGTCACAAATGTTGATTCCCAAAATACTCCTACTCATTTTTAAAATTTCCATTCCTACCCTTTTTAAAATTGTCATTGTTACTATTATAGTGTGATTGATGGAAATTAGATTTAAATAATCTGAATTTTGAGCCTCTTGGATTCTAGTAGCATACCACCGAGTTAAGAACTGAATAACTCGGTGGCATGCTGACGTGGCGGTGGAAGAGCATATGTTGACTTTTATTATGTGCCTAGTCAGCTTTGACTCGTCCACCTCACCCTCCCCTTTTCTATTCTCTCTCCTCGAGCCCCTTTCTCTCTCCTCCCTCTCCTCTCATTCGATCCACCCAAATTTATGGCCATGGCTTCTTCCTCTCCTCTCTCATTTTCTCTCTCTAATCCATCGATCCCCTCCCCTCTTTGCTCTTTCTTTCTCTTATCCTTTGTCATCTCCTTTCTCTAATTCATCCTACCTGTCTCTCTCATCTCTCCACACTCTGATTCTACAAAATACGAAACCCCATCATACTCCCTCTCTTATTCGAAATTTCTCTCTCTCTTCTCTACTCTTTGTTCATTCGAGTTCTGGGTTCCTTGTTGATTGTTGTTGATCTGGGTTAGTTGATTTGATGTGGTTATGCGTGTTCTGGTCGCAAATTATTCTGTTGTCGTTGATTTCGTATGATTTTGGGTGGTTTGTTCTTGATACATGATTTTGGGTTGGTGAATCTCTTCGATTTTGATTTTTCTTGTGGTTTGATTGGTCACTTTTTGGGTTCTTGATGCTCGATCTATTCGTTGTTCTCCTCTCTTTGATTGGGAATTGAGATGGTTGAGGGAGAAGGGGTGGAAGAATTGGGTGTTTCGGTGGATGTGGTGGTGGCAATAAGGGTGGTTGGGTGGTGGTTCTAGGTGGTGATTATCTTGGTGATGGTGGAGGCGGGTTGCTGTGGAACAGAAGAAGAAGAAGAAGAAGAAGAAGAAGAAGAAGAAGAAGAAGAAGAAGAAGAAGAAAGGGGTGAAGTGGGTGCTTGTAGATGAATTTCATAGCCTCTGTAATTGATTTGAATCCCCTTTACAATATGGCCCTAAAAGAATAAATAATCAAACTGGGGGAATATTTTAGAGATAGGGGTTGAGATGAGAGAGAATGAGAGAGAGAGAGAGAGGGATGTTTTAAAGAGAAGAGGGAGAAGCCATGGTTTGCTAGATGGAAGAAGAGGAGAGAGAAAGGGGCTGGAGGAGAGAGGATAGAAAGGGGGAGGGTGAGGTAGATGAGTTAAAGTTGACCAGACACATAATAAAAGTCAACACACGCTCCTCCACCGCTACGTCAGCATGCCACCGAGTTATTCGGTACTTAACTCGGTGGCGTGCTACTAGAATCCAAGAAGCTCAAAGTTCAGATTATTGAGAAACAAATCTAAAATTCAGATTATAAAGTCTTTATGGGCAAAAGTTCATATTATTTAAATCCAATTTTCCTTATTATTATTATAATAATAATAATAATAATTATCATTATTATTATTATATTGATATGGGTGGAGATATAACAATAGAAACAATATAGGCCCTGTTTGGCAACCAGCTGGTAACTGGTAGCTGTTAGCTGGTAACTTGTAGCTGTTAGCTGATAGCTTTTTGGATTAGCTGTTTGACTTTAGCTATTTGGGTTAGCTGATTGTAGGAAAAGTGTTTGGTAAAGTAGCTTTTTGTGAAAAGCTACCTCAAAAAGCTTCATCAACTAGCTTTTTGAAAACTAGCTTTTTGGGTCCAAAAAGCTAATACAAAAAGCTACTTACCAAACACATCAAGTAATTTTTTAACCTTGGTCAAAAAGCTAAAAATTATCTAAAAAGCTTGTAGCCAAACACCCCCATAATATCATCAAGGGAGTGTATGAAGTTGGATTATACTTACTCGCCGGAGAAATGTGGGACCACTTGAAAATTGCACCAGGAGTGTGACAGTTATCACCTTCAATGAGCTCAATCTTGGGAAAATTTGGACAAACCTTGCTAAGTTGGGGGGTGTTTCGAGCCCAAAGATCGAAAATCTTATCAGCATTATACTTGATTTCAACTTGTCCTTCTACCTTTCCAAATTGAGCCATTGTTAATTTCAATGCTCGTTTGAACTTAATGTAATCAATTAAACAAAGGACACTATAGCTTGGTATGAGCCGAAGCAATGCAAGAAGGGTACCTTATTTATAGGAATCTCTTTGGGTTGCGTAGACCTTACTTTTGAACCACTACATTGAGAGTATTCCCTATTCATGGTTTCTAAACTGAGGAGAGTATAAACACAATTGGTAGTTTTATTGGAGCTTTTCCAATCAAGTGGGTACTTAAGTTAAAGGGATGAGAATAAGGTGATTGCGAAATTGATACTACCATTCCCATCCTTTCATTATTCTCAAGATAAGTTTTTATGTTGGAAAATCGAATTTTAATAATCCATATTTTGAGTGATTGGATAATAATAATCCGAACTTTAAAAATGTATATATGCTAGCGGTCCCAAAAATATAAAATTGTATTTTTGGACTATCATTGAGTGCACACCTTAAAACTTTGTTCCAAACTTAGCAAACCACTTCCCCATGATTTTAATGAATTTACAAACTTTGTCCCTATTTTTCTAATTTTTTGATTTTCATCTTTCATTCCTTAACAAATCATAATAATTATTTGGATTCTCAAAAAATTTAAGAGTTCCTTTAGTAACTACCTTCATAAACTTTCTAGGGACAGGAATGAAAAAAGGGATATTGGATGACAATATACTAACCTTTGGAGGTATTAGATTGTAATATACCAACATTTACTATTGGACAACAATATCCCTGACCAAGCTATAGTGTCCTTTGTTTATTATACCAACAGTGACTAAGGTGGTGGTGATTGGTAAAATGGTCTCGATTCTGACGTGATAGATAGAGGGAATGTAACCGGCAATTGCCCAATAACCCCGTTAACCCCTCCATTTTTCTCACCAACCCACGTTTAAAAAAAATTAGCCCTAACACAGTTAGGGCTGTCCAACAAAAACCTAAACCAAAAACCAAACCGCAAAACCGCATAAACCAAACCGGTTAAAGCGGTTAACCATTTGGATTTTTTGAAAATTGCAGTTTAGGTTAACCAAACCGGTATAAGCGGTTTAGGTTTCGGTTTTACATTTTCGTGAAATGGTTAACCACGGTTAACCGGTCTTAATTAAATTAGGTGCAAAATTTGAAATTTTGAAGCAAAATGTTAATTTTTCTTCCTTACTTGTTACTTTAAATTAATAAAAACCGACGGTTAACCATAAACCGAACCCAAAAAGCGGTTAACCATGTTATCAATGCGGTTTCGGTTTGGTTTCGGTTTCTAGTTTCCAAAAGCGGTTAACCACAAACCGGTTAACCGCATAAAGCGGTTTAGGTTTAGGTTTATAAAATTCATAAACCGCAAAGGCGGTTAACCGAAATTGCGGTTAACCGGTTTTGGACACCCCTAAACACAGTGACTAACGGGATGGTGAACCGGTCTTCGTACTGACGTGAAACACAACCAACCAATGTCTAGTAATGTAGGTTAGTGAGAAAAACTAAGGGGTTAATGAGGTTATTAGCTTGGGACAATTTTTTTCCCTTCGCCGGCCACGTTAGCACGCATGGAGACTGGGTCACACCCCCTTAGTTACTATTGGTATAATAATGTCACCCAGGTATAAAGGTGAGGGATATTGATGTCCAATAGTAAAGGTTGGTATATTACAATTCAACACCCCCAAAGGTTGGTGTATTATCATCCAAAAATCCATAAAAAATAAGAAAAATATGAAACTTTAAAAACCCGAAAGTGAAAATACAGAGTTGGATTTGATACCAAAAGATACAATTTTATTTTTTTAGACCTCTAGCATACATTTTTAAAGTTTGCATTATTATTATCCAATCGCTCAAAGCATAGATTATTAGAATCTAATTTTCCTTCTATATTTATAGTCTAAGAATTTATCACTCAGCAATAGCATATAACTGGAGGTTTTGACTGGAAGGAAAGGCCCCTAAAGTCTTCTTGACTAAAAGATATGTTCACTTTTCAAGCCAAATATGGTGCTTCTTTGTTCGGTGCATGGTCTTCTTCCGATAGTGAGCGCACTGTTAGTGGCTCTTCTGGCAATGTTGTGAACGAGGTGGTTTTCAAAGTTAAGGGCCGGCAAAGAAGGAATGTGAACCTTTTGTGGAACTCAAAATGGAGGTTGGTTAGTAGAGCTTCGTGTAGGATCCGTTCTAGTGGTCCTAGTCGTGTTAAAAGTTTGAAGGGGCTTTCTCGAAGCTGTAGGTCTAACAACAAAGATGTGGTTGATAGTACTTCTGAAAGATCTTCGAATGCAGTGGATTTATCCTTGGAAAGATTGGATGAGGAGGCTCGTAGAGCAGCCAAGGTCGTGAGTTTGTTGAAAATGTCTTCTGATAATCATGAGAATGTGACTAAGGGCTTCAGAGATGATATGATGGAGCAAAAGAAAAATCTTGTTAGATAGTTGTTTTTTTGTTTTGTTATTTCCTTTTGCCGCGCTTTGTGCTGCTCTTTCTTTGCTGAACTCTTTGACTTCAAGCTTTTTGCTGTCTTTAACATCTTTGATGCCTTCTTAGCCTTTTTTGGCGAGCAAATTATTGAAAAATAGTATTTTTTTATAAACAAAAAAATAGTATTTAGTATAGAGTCTAACGTTTGAGCTTAACTAAATCAAAGTTTTAATTGCTTGTAAATTAAAAAAATATTTTTATTGGACAATTATTAATATTTGATAGCTTAGTGTTTCAACTTAATTGCATCTCAACTAGCGTGTGTTTTCGGTTTACACCTGACATTTCTAAAATATTAGTAAAGTTAAATAATATTTAACATTTTGGAATAACATTTCATGTTTTTTAAGCCTCCACTCTTTTATGTAGTAGGTTGGGTGCGGTACCATACCACACCGCATTCTTTAATTTCTACCACACTTTACCACATCACACCACAATCATTACTCTATACCTTCTCACTTTTCTTCTTTACTTTTTATATTCTCTCTAGTTATCTACCCCAATTACCACAATTTTCACCACAATTCACTACACTTCACCACACTTTTTCAAATTCCACTACGCCGCACCATTACTACACCGCACCAACCATATCAAAGAACAGAGCCTAAATCAAAATATATATTCTAAAAATTCTATCTCAAATTATCCTTTTAGATCAATTTATATATTAATTAGCTACCTCGTCAACTATTATCAAGCACATTTTTGTCAAACACTGAACTTAACAACTATACTAACAACTAAATTAGAACAGTTTTTGCCCTGGCAAGGATGAGCCTTCTAATAACCAGAATTTGGGTGTCAGCAGTACTGGTTAATTAGCATCTATTAATTATAGATGACATGACATATCCAGGGCAGAGCCAGAATATTTTGTTAAGGTGGACCATTGTAACAATATTTATTTTTAAGGACGTTATTTAATAAGTAAAAAATAAAATAAATAGAGAAATATTAAGTTATACTAGTGAGTAGGATCAAAGCCAATGAAATGGTGACCAAATTAAATGATAATAAAACGGTTAAAAGGGGTAAAATTAGTGTTAGCGAAAATTCGGGTCGGACAAAGTCAAAATTCGGACGAGAAATTCATGTCTAGACTTGGTTTTATTTCAGGTCGAGCAATTTGGACGAACCTAAAATCGAGTTCCGACAATAGAAAAAAGAGAAATTTTATGTCCGAATATTCGGCCAATTAAGTCAACATCAAAATTCAGTCGAAAAATCTATATCCAGACCTGGTTTCTCCCGAGTCGAATAATTTGAATATTTTGAATTTGACAAAATTTTGCCAACTGTAGGTAAAACACAACTGCCAATCAACGCAAACTTTGCGGACCTCAGGTGGGGTTTCTGCAAATCTCCCTTACAACTTACTACCTCTGTCTCATTATATTTGTCTATTTACCTAATTTGGAAGGACCAATGCATATTGGGAATTGAGGTAAAAGTTTGTAAATTACCCAAATTACCCCTACTTTAATTGAAAATAATAGTTGTTGGAATTGTAAAAAATGATAAATGAATATATTAATTTGGGGTAGAAAAGGAATTACAGTTGTTAGGATTGTAAATAAGATAAGTATTTATGGGATAAAGAAGTTAGATAAAAGGACAAATAATATGGGACGGAGGTAGTACAAGTCTATTAATGTTTTGTTTTTCTAAAAAAAAATTGTAGCAACAATGGGCCATACACGGGCTCTAAAGTTTTGGAGTGTGGCCATCTTGGGCGGTCTAGGCCCTGTTCAATTTATCTTTGGATATAGAGCATATTAATAGAAGCTTTATGATACTCTTTTATTGAAAATTTATCATGATTGAATTTTTCTTCTGTTATGTTAAAAGTTTTATGTCATTAATTTGTCAAAAATAAATTATACTCATTGAAAAAATTTATGTCTTGATTAATTGTTGTAACAAGTTATTTTGATCAATATATTTTTTTGATTTTTTATTGTAGAACCAATAGTACTTGCACTTTTCAATTATAGTAGAATATGCTAAAAAATATTAAATTTTGTAAATATTTATATCTCAGAAAATATGGTTACTCATCATAATATGTTCTTTGGTCAATATATATTAATTTCAATCTTTAAGTATAAAATTAAAAATAGTACATTTCAACTATAAAAATAAAATCAATTATTGTAAAATTTCCCTTTTTTTTTTGAGAAACAAATTTCCCGTATTTTATATAAACCAACATATTAACTATTTTCTCTCTACTAAGGCTGTGTTCGGCAGTAGCGTTTGGGGTAGCGTTTAGCGTTTTGACCAAGTCAAAACTCTAATTGCGTAAATATTAGTGTTCGGTAAGTTAGCGTTTTGAGGAGCGTTTAGCGTTTTAAGGAGCGTTTTGTGAAACGCTAGTAAAGTTAACGTTTAGCGTTTGGAGTATAGCGTTTCCTATTTTTCGGTCAAAAAATACCCTTAGAAAATTTTATCTTTCAAAATTATTCATATCCTTTTATGTCAATTCACATTAATCTGTTAATTCAACCGCTAAATTTACCGAACACAATTTTCATGTGAATAGTCATCCGTTATCCGCTACTTAAACCGCTATCCGCTACTTAAACCGTTATCCGCTGCTTACACCGCTATCCGCTACCTAAAACACTAATTTTGCCGAACAGGACCTAAGTTTATCTCCTCTGGAGTGGTAGCTATTGAACTCGCTCTATTACAAAGTTTTAATTATCAAATTTATATTGGCTTCAATATATGTCCTTTAAAATATCCTTCAAAAAAACAGAAAAATATAATTCTAATAATTCCAACTTTTAACAATCAGGGGATAATAATTTTTACTTTATTTTTACTCCAACAGTCCCCGAAAAACAAAATTGTATTATTTTAAATCACCACCGAGTGTATTACACTAAATATCGTAGATTTTGAATTGCGTTCACTCCCAAACTTAGCAAAACACTTCCTCATGATTTTTAGTCTATTTACAAACCTTGTCCCAACTTTTTTCGAATTGTTTTCTAACTTTATAATTTTCCTCATTTTATTCCTTTAAAAAATCATAATATTTGTTCTAATTCCGAGAAAAATCTTAATATATATGTTTTAGTAACTATACTTCTTTCTAGGGACAGGAATAAAAAAAATAGAAACTCTAAAATTTAAAAAAAAAAACCAAAAGTGATAATATGGATGCAGATTTGATACCAAAACATACTATTTTGGTTTTTTTAGAGAGTTAGCGTGTATAAATAAAGTATGAATTATTATCGCTCAATTGCCAAAAATTGAGATTATTATAATTCAATTTTCTAAAAAAAAAAATATGTCTTTTAAAATAAAACTCAAGGAGATCTTTTTCCCTTGGAGCAAACAAATTACATCACCAGAAACAAAAACCCCAAACAAAGGAAAATGATGTGATTTTTGAGGCAAGATACCCCTTAAATGTCTAACTTTAATTTAGAAACTATATATTTGCAAATTATGTGGAAAAAAGTGATATGATTGACTTCTATAACTATAATATATAAATTATATTTTATCCACAAATTTTGTAAATTTTATGAAAAAATGCATAAAATATGTTTAATGTTCATTTGAATGGGGTGTCATTTGTAATCGTTGTCGTTAACCAATGCATTCGAAGCATTTATACTCTCTTTGTTCTATATTAATTGTCACATTTGAAATTTGTGCAGTCAAACTTAAAAAATTTGACCATAAATTTCTTAATATATATAATGACTTCTTAAATAAATTTACTACTATTAAATTCGTAACGAAAAATATAATCCTCAAAATATAATATTGCAATTGTTAATAAGCTATCATATAAGAAATTATCAATCAAAGAATGACATTGGAGACCGTGATAATCAATAAAATAACAATTAATATGAAACATAGGGAGTAATTGATAATAGATAGTATTACCTTTGTCCCATTATCTTTGGTCATGTTTTTTTAGAGTAGTAAAATCAAATTATGTTGGATAAGATAAGGAAAGGAAAGGAAATGTAATAATAAAATTTGTGGTATATAAGTTAATAGTGGGGTAAAGATAGTTTATTATTAAACTTTTGACTTTGGTTTGGGTGTTTTTTAGAAAATCGGGTATATGGTAAGGTAAAGGTTTTTGTCAATTTAACTAACTTGGGAAAACCAAGACACATTAAAATTGGAATGAAAAGTTTATAATTCACTCAAATTATCCCTATATTAATTGAGAATAATAGTAGTTGAAATTATAAAAAGTGATAAAAAGTTTATTAATTAAGGATAAAAATAAAATCACAATTATTAAAATTGTAAAAATGAGAAACAAATTGGAACAATAAAGTTAATCATGCATTTTAAAACATATCAGAAAAATAATATAAAAAACTATAATAAATATTAATTTTGTCATAAATAAGTTAAATAAATTATAGCTTCCCCAATGCTTATATCATTGCGCTTTCTATAGAACACAAATCCCAATTAGTGCTAACAATAACGAGTACAAACGTACAAACCATGCATGCATCACAAAATCCCAAATTAGGGTGCGTTTGGTTGTTTTCCGAAAAAAAAATTTGGAAAAGACTCCCTGGTTCCCTTGGGAAATTTTTTACTGAGTTTGTGAGAGAAATAATGGACCTCAACATCAAAACTTCCTATATATTTTGCAGAATCAAACATGGGAAAGTTTTTCAATTTGGAAAAGTTGAGAAACCAAATGCCCCCTTAGAGAAAAGGAGGAGAAATCGTAATCCTTATTTTCATATTATTTATTATTTTGTTGACTGTTATAATCTTTAATATTATTTTTTAATTGATAATTTTTCATGATAATATTTTATTAATAATTACAATATTATACTTTTAAAATTGTATTTTTCATTATGAATCTAATGGTAATAGTTTTATTTAACAGATCATTATATCTATTGAAAAATTTATGGTCAAACTTTTTTAATTTCGACTATACAAATAATATGAAATGAAGTTAGTATTACTACCTTCATCCATTTTGTTTGTCATTTCAACTAAATTTGCAAAACCAATGCATATTGGAAATGAGGTGAAAAGTTTGTAACTTACTCAAATTACCCTTATATTAATTGAAAATGATAGTTGTTGGAATTATAAAAAATGATAAATAAATTTATTAAGTAAGGGTAAAAACGGAATGACAATAATGGGCCATTTGGTAGGAGGGAATAGGGGGTTGGGAATGGGAATAAAGAGATGTGAGTAGAATTACCATATTTATTTGATGGTAATTAAAAAAAAAGGGAATGGGAATGGGAATAGAAGGGGTCTATTCCCATCTATTACCATGAGGGGGTGTGGTAATAGACCATGGGAATTCGTTAGTCACTATTAAATACCAAAAATATCCTTATTTAAAAAAATAAAAACTCACATTTATTCTTCTTTTTTGCTTATATTAAATAAAAACTCACGTTTATTGTCAATCTTGCCGGCTACCGTCACCTAAACATGATATTACTTTTGCTTATATTAATTAAATATTATTTTTATTACATATCCTTCGGTTGAGATATTACTAATGCAGCAGGGTTTACACCTTTTTCTTCTATTAATTAAATATTTATTATAATTAATATATTAGTAAACACAGTTGAGTTATTGAATAATCCATACTTTAAACGTTTATATACTTGTTTTAAATTTTAAATTCATATTTGATGTTTAATTAATTTTTATTAAAATCTTTATGAATTTAAACTTTTTTTAATTTTTTCATATGATAATTGATTTTGTAGAAGTAAATGTGTGTCACGTTATTCATAAATCAATAAAAGAGTATTTTAGTCAATGTGTGCTTATTCCCAATTCTATTTCTAATTTGAATTACCACAAAACAAACAAAAATTAAAGGTTGGCAATTCATAAAGACATATTAATTCTCGTTCTCATTATGAATTCTCATTCCATGTCATTATAAATTCTCATTCCCATTCCCATTGCATGCCAAACGGTCCCTTATTGAAATTGTAAATCTGACAAACAAATTGGGACAAAAAAATTAATTAAAATGACAAATATTTTGGTACGGATTACGAACAAAACATGCATCAAATCATGTCTTATTCCCAAGAAGAAAAACACTGATCATCATCGTTGGAACCCGAAATTGAAACTTTGATTCTTGGAAATGAAAGCAAGCTTATGAACGAACCATTTATGATCCAACGGTAACTCAACTAAGATCAAATACAAAACAAAAAAATCTAAAACAAATCATCTACAAGGTCAATTTCTCTCTCTTTCTCTCCCTAGCTAGCTAGCTAATCAACGAATCAGTAGCCATGAACAAGCTCCGAAACCTTGTTCTTGAACCATCGGAGCCCCTTATGAAAAGAAGCCTTGACCTTACCTTCGACTGCGTACACTTTATACTTGACGATCCGTTTCTTCCGCTTCATTTCCGGGTCACTCAACCCGACCCATTTCTTCACCTTCCCCTTCTTCCCGCCGCCCAACTCCGGCGACCCTTCTCTGGCTGCATGTATCCTTCCGCTCGTCACCACCGGCCCCCGCCGCCCCTCGAACCGGTAACTCGCCCCCAACTCGCCCATCCCGCCCGAGTCACCGCCTATCAAACTCGGTGGGGTTACGTTGGAGGAAACTGATTGAATAATTGAAGATTGAAGAGAGAGAAAATGGGGGTGAGGAGAGGGAATTCGAGGTTGGGTTTTATATGTGGTCGGAGAATATAACGTGATGAAGTAGTTTTAAAATCTGAGCGAATATTCTTAAATTAGTTTTGGTTTTTTTTAAAGGGTTTGAAGACTATGGTCTCTAAAATCGATGGTACCTTAAATTAGTTTTTAAAGAGGGGGGATTAATATTTAAGGATTTGTGGGTTTAGCTGGATCATTCGAGGATTTCAGAGGGAAAATCAGAAGTGAACAGCCTTTGATCTCGTCATTATCTATGGAGAAACAAAAATGAATAATCTGGATCTAAATAAGATTAGTTGTATTTAATTAAGGAGTTTGGATTAAATATAATAGGAATGGGAGATCTATTCTGTCTGTTAATAAAATTTCTATAGATAGAAGAAGGAAGATGGATCTCAGCCTTAAGGTTTAAGTGATGCTCGTGAATGCTGACACTTGGATCTTGAAGTTATTTTGTATTTGTTGGATAATCGCAGCTGTTTCTTCAGTAGATTTTTCAATACATCACATACATTGTGATTGAAAGTAGGTCCTGTCTGTTGGTTTCTGAGTAAGGGTGTCATCGGTTGCATAAACTTTTTGGGAAGAATTGCTCTATTTGTTTAGGGATTCGGTTGGACCAGTTTCTTTCCAAAACTATTCCCAAATGATATGAGTTTTGATGCATAACATCAAATTTATATATTAAATTGAAAATAATAATATAGTTAAATTTTATAATTATAATATTTTATATAAATTGCATATAATCATATTTTTATTCATAATTTTTTAAATATACAAAAAAAATCTAAAATTTGCTTAATGGATGGAGTTTATTATTCGATTAGAGTTTATTTGTAATTGCTGGCATAGTCAATACATTCCAAGCTTCTTATACAATTGATATATAATAATATCTATTAAAAATTGGTGTCAAAAACTATAAAGTGTTAATTTGATGAAAAATAAAACATTTAAACAATGTCTTGTCCTAAAACAATGTATCATTGCTCTGTTTATGATGTTGATTACTTTTATGCATGAAATATTTTACATGAAGTTTGTAATTTTATAATATTTTCACAGGTGGAAAAAAAGTAAAAGTACTGTTAGTATTGTTTGGTTGTAATTTTTGTGGTTTTTAAGTAGGGTTATCGGTCTCAGGGATGGGTATCTGGATTGTTAGGTTCTATGGCTTGTTAATAGTTTTTCCAAAGCAGAAAGCAGTAAATCAAGTAAAATAAGCAATTAAAACTATTCTAATCATGCATCATATCTAGACTAATCATCTACCAAAAGCAATCAAAGCACATTCTAAAAAGCAATAAAGCATGAACAAGGCAATTAGCACTAAAATCTATCAAATAACTTGGATATCAAAGCAAATGAAAACTAGATATTATGGTCCTGTTTGGCAAACAACTAATAGTTGTTGACATTGTTGGTGATCAGTGATTGCATTGGTGATTGTTATTGTGTTAATTTGTTTGGATTACCGTTTGGAAAAGTTGTGATTGATAAAGTTAGCTGATTCTAAATTTTTTTTTGCTAAAATTCCATTTATACTCTTTATCACTAATATGATAAATATGCATAAAATATTGGGACCAATAAGCTTTAGGATGACATATGGTGTAAATTTAGATAACTTTTGGACAAAATGGTCTTTTCCACAATCAGCCATTTACAATAGGCTACTCCCCTCAGCCTATTGAAAAATGGCTTATTGGGATCAATAAGCTAATACAATGGGTTATTTACCAAACACCCCAACAACCTATTTCACCCCCTAATAAGCCAACTTTTGCAATAGGCCAATGAATAGACTGTTTACCAAACAGGGCCTATACTTTTGATGATCTAAACTTCGCTTGAATCCTTCTAGTTGAGCTTCCTCCTGAACAAATAAGAAAGCGTGAATTGGATTACTAAGGATCCTCAAATTCCCACTTTAGAGTGAAATTTGTGACCCTTAATCCTCCTCCTCACTAAAAGTTGGATTTGGTGTTTTTGTGGCTAATCTAGAACAATCAAGCAAGAAATTCTAAATGAAAGCATTAAAGAAGCAAGAGACAATGAATAAAAACCTGGAAATGGATTGATTGAAATTGATTACAAAGTAGCTTGAAGAACAAACTAAGGAAAACCTAGGAGAGAGAAAAGAGCATTCAACTTGAAAACATTAAAAGCTAATTAACAACAACTTAGAACTAGGTTAAAAGACTACTACTACTAAATTCGCAGCTGAGAGTATATATAATAAGCCCAATTTGTTACACAAAACGCATCACTTCAATCCCCAATTAAACGCAGAAAAATAGGGTGGCTCGGGCGAGTCACCCTCGAGCTTCCGCCCATCGAAATGTCATTTTGGCGGACTTCTTCAATTTGAGCAGCAGCGACTCGGGCGCGTCGTACATATGACTCGGTTGAGTCGATGTTCTGGTCTCGTTCCTATACTTAGCCAAATTTCTTGAGTTTGCTGGCAACCCTCAGAGGCTTGACTCGACCGAGTCAGGGGTCGACTCGGGCGAGTCAACCTTCTGACTTCCCTTCTCCTTGGCTCGATTGAAGTTGGCAAGTTTATTTCCTTCAAGGCCCTCAGATGGTTGCTTCTGCTTCCTCTCTTTGATGCATTTTGCTCCACTTTTAGCTCCATATTGGCTCAATCTCCCGATTTCCTATAAAACTAGAAAAACCTCATAACTAACTAATATACTATAAGAGGTTAGAATAGGTAAAAACTCCCTAATAAAGAGAAGTATTCGGCTCAAAACGAGACCGAACACCACTCCCACACAAAGGTTTGCTCGTCCCGAGCAAACTAAAAACAAAGAAAAAGACTAGAAAAAGAAAACTAAAACCCTAACTCACTTTCGCAGGAATCGCAGATGCATTTAGCGTATGCATCAAGCCCTTTAAACCCCCCGGTAGCCCGGGTGGACGAGGAATGTCTCGTGAGGGTTTATAGCAACTATACCCACAAAAGCCCAAGAAAAGGAGAGAGGGAAAGTGAAAAACAAAACAAATTTGAAAAGAAAGAAAGGAAAAACTGCTTGTTTCATGAATCAAGTTGTTTCAATCAAGAAAACGATATTAATCCTCCAAAAGGAACCGTTATGAGCATCCCACATACACCTAACTCAAACAACTACCAATCTTAAGAGTTTTCGATCCCTTACACCTCATGTAAAGCTACATCCCACTTGTGTAAAAGTTTAGAAAGTTCTAACTGATTCCGATAGACTCCAAAGACTCACGCCCGAGCTTAAAAACAACGAAACGAACAAGGAAAGAAAAGAGTTGCCCTTCCCCGCATTTGGTCGCCCTTGGCTTGGTGAGGGCCGCAGGTGATGCAAGGTAAGGCCCCTCACTTTATTAACACTTAAACTTTTTTTCTTCTTTTTGGGTTGGGTATTCCCAACAAATTTTCTTTCTCTTTTTTTTTTTACTTCTTAATGGTCGGTATTAGCCTTACTTTCGGGAATTGGATGCCCAAAATGGGGTTTACCCTCCCAACACAGTCTTTTCCATACACACCTCCGATATAGGAGGAGCCTAAGGGGTAATAGCACTGTACCACCAATACCAGGCCCGTGTAGGTTGGCTAAGTGTATGGTGGTTGATGTCGTAAAGCCGACATGCCCCACTTAATCAATTTATTTAACTTTGCTTCCTTTTTCCTGTCTTTATTTTTGCTTTTGCTTTTGCTATTTAGAAAAAGGAAAAAAAAAGCTCAAATATGAATTCCTAGTATCTCCCAGTTTCAACCAGAACATAAAAAGAAAGAAATGTGATCTCGCTAGACACTCAATGAAAGGAATCTACTTAAGGTAAGTCATGGCAATTGCTCAAGAAAGGGTCGAAAATGCTCAAACCGGTTTCTTTTAAAGAAGATTAAGATCGGCTTCCCAATTTTTACAATGAAATCCAAGAAACCAAGCAAAAACAAAACAAAACGGAAAAACAAAAACTTTTGAGGTTTTTCACTTCCTTTTTTCTCCTTTTTACACAAAAATTTTCAAATTTTTAGACACAAACTAACAAAACAAAAACAAAAGACTCAAAAGTTAGGTGATCTACCCATGATAAATGGAAGAATCACTCCCCACTCCACACAAAACTTCACAATATCCTCATTGTGAGAAGAAGGGTGTCACAAGTAAGGTAGAAGACCTAAAAACACACAATCAAACACATAACAAACAAAATGGTGGCGACCCGAGCCCACACGGCTCCAACAACAATATATATCCAACATTCACACTCAAGGGGTTCGCCACCCAAAAAGAAAAGCAAGTATGCATCATGAATCAGTGATATATTCACATAAAGAGAGGGTGGGATGAGATTACCTGAAGGTCTTCAAATAACGTCCATCCAATACGCGATCCATGAACATGGCACCATAGATTCAAGATAGACAGCAAAAGCATTCTATGGTTGCAATGCTTACATGCGAGATCAAAAGTAAAATAAAACTATACAAGGTAGAAACTAAGGACCAACTACTGAAAGAAAACTCAAAATATTTACATGATCACTGACTAACCTCAACCCCGAATCTCATTATATGAGGCGGGAATTGAGGGTGAAATTTCTCGCCACTATCCCGGTCCTACGAATGAGATAACCCCAAACGCAAACCATACATTCTCCACCTTGCAACCCAAATGCATGATACTCAAGCTTATGATGATAACCAACCCAACCGACGAACCATGACAAAAGCAGTGAAGCGACATGCAGCAACCAACAATTCTCAAGAAAGGCAAAATCATATCGGGGAACCTACTACCCTACCTCATCACACAAACACAACCCCCACGCATGCATCACAAGATAACAATCAAATAATGCAATGCAAGAATTAAGTACCGGGGGTGCGGAATGCTCACAATCACTACTCATCGCCTCCCGGAGGAGGGTAAGGATAGTAGGAAAAGTAAGTTGGGTAGTATTGGTAATACGAAACAGGATGGAGACGGGTCGTATGAAGGGTAGAGCTGGTCGCTCAAAGTCACCCTTGGTTCTTCCTCACCCATGCTAGGCGAGTCAACTAAAGGCACTTCTAATCTAACCAGTCTATTGGTTTCGGGAATGCGAACTCATCCTAAAGGTCGACGCACCTTCTCTCTTTTTGGTTTTTTTATTTTTCAATTTTTAGTGGTTTTAACTTAACTTTAATCTATCAAGCAAATAACTATTTAGACTATGCACAAACAAACCAATAACCTAATTTCCCAAATAACGCCATCCCCGGCAACGACGCCATTGTTCGGTTGTAATTTTTGTAGTTTTAAGTAGGGTTGTCGGTCTCAGGGATGGGTGTCTGGATTGTTAGGTTCTATGGCTTGTTAATAGTTTTCCCAAAGCAGTAAATCAAGTAAAAGCAATTAAAACTATTCTAATCATCTACCAAAAGCAATCAAAGCACATTCTAGAAAGCAATAAAGCATCAACAAGGCAATTAGCACTAAAATCTATCAAATAACTTGGATATCAAAGCAAATGAAAACTAGAGATTATACCTTTGATGATCTAAACTTCGCTTGAATCCTTCTACTTGAGCTTCCTCCCGAACAAATAAAAAAGCATGAATTGGATTATTAAGGATCCTCAAATTCCCACTTTAGAGTGAAATTTGTTACCCTTAATCCTCCTCCTCACTAAAAGTTGGATTTGGTGTTTTTGTGGCTAATCTAAAACAATCAAGCAAGAAATTCTAAATGAAAGCATTAAAGAAGCAAGAGACAATGAATAAAAACCTGGAAATGGATTGATTGAAATTGATTACAAAGTAGCTTGAAGAACAAACTAAGGAAAACCTAGGAGAGAGAAAAAAGCATTCAACTTGAAAACATTAAAAGCTAATTAACAACAACTTAGAACTAGGTTAAAAGACTACTACTACTAAATTCGCAGCTGAGAGTATATATAATAAGCCCAATTTGTTACACAAAACGCATCACTTCAATCCCCAATTAAACGCAGAAAAACAGGGTAACTCGGGCGAGTCACCCCCTGACTCGGGCGAGTCAGGCTTCTGGCCCACTGGAAATGTCATTTTGGCCGGACTTCTTCAGCTGAATAGACAGGCGACTCGGACGCGCCGTACATATGACTCGGTCGAGTCGATGTTCTGGTCTCGTTCCTATACTTAGCCAAATTTCTTGAGTTTGGTGGCAACCCTCAGAGGCTTGACTCGACCGAGTCAGGGGTCGACTCGGGCGAGTAAGCCTTCTGACTTCCCTTCTCCTTGGCTCGATTGAAGTTGGCAAGTTTATTTCCTTCAAGGCCCTCAGATGGTTGCTTCTGCTTCCTCTCTTTGATGCATTTTGCTCCACTTTTAGCTCCATATTGGCTCAATCTCCCGATTTCCTATAAAATTAGAAAAACCTCATAACTAACATACTATAAGAGGTTAGAACAGATAAAAACTCCCTAATAAAGAGAAGTATTCGGCCCAAAATGAGACCGAACAAGTATGTATCACACCATAATTTTATGTGTCAATTTATTTATCACAACCTTTTCTTCAATTTATTTATGCGTCAATTTATTCTATGCGTTAATTTATTTATCACAACCTAATATAGACATCCAGGCATCTTTCATTCTCTTCCAATCTGTAAACTATCAATGTTTGAAAGCAACCATTGAATTTTGGATGCTTAAGTTTATTCTATGCGTCAATTTATCGCAACATTTTCTTCAACACAGACTCAATTTTCTTATTCATAAAGCATCGACAAAGCATAACCAAGTAAGTCTTCCTACATCTTCATTTTTTCTTATTTTACTGCTATCACTATCATTGTTATTACACACATCAACCCAGTTTATTTTATTCGACTTCCATCCTTATATCTATTAATATATAAAAGTAATATATATTTGAATTTTGAAATGGTGAGGCAAGAGTGAATTTAGATGCCTAGAAACAATGAGATTAAGGCCCTGTTCGGCAAAATTAGTGTTTTAGGTAGCGGATAGAGGTTTATGCAGCGGATAGCGGTTTAAGCAGCGGATAGCGGTTTAAGTAGCGGATAGCGGATGACTGTTCATATGAAAATTGTGTTCGGTAAATTTAGCGGTTGAATTAACAGATTATAGTGAATTGACATAAAAGGATATGAATAATTTTGAAAGATAAAATCTTCAAAGGGTATTTTTTGA
Organism: Portulaca oleracea; assembly: GCA_029582165.1. Lineage (NCBI taxonomy): Eukaryota > Viridiplantae > Streptophyta > Magnoliopsida > Caryophyllales > Portulacaceae > Portulaca > Portulaca oleracea. The sequence continues at coordinate 27,235,650 of CM055876.1, forward strand.
CCGAAAAATTTGAAACGTTATACTCCAAACGCTAAACGTTAACTTTATTAGCGTTTCACAAAACGCTCCTCAAAACGCTAAACGCTACTCAAAACGCTAGCTTACCGAACACTAATATTTATGCTATTAGAGTTTTGACTTGGTCAAAACGCTAAACGCTGCCCCAAACGCTACTGCCGAACACAGCCTAAAGATAAATAAAATATAATAACTGTTTTTCCCTCCTTTTCTCACCTAAATAAAATCTATTAACGACTCATTATATTAGAGAAAAATAAATTGATTTAAAAATAAAAAAAACAACAAACATGAACTTAATTATAACTCTAACTCCATAAGGTTGCCAACACCCAACGTTACCAATATCCACACAGATTAGCAATTATCCCTAAAAATCAGCAAATATTAACTAATTAGAACTCTAAGTCCTTTTCAAAATCCCAATACCCACCCAAATTCCAATATATGCGTCCCAGCTCTGTTACTCTTCCGATATCTCGACTCTCATTCTAAAATGTCTGATAAGATTACCTGCTGGAAACCTGCAAATACAGTCAGGTCAGATTTTCTTTAAACTTCTTTTTAATTTATAATCACAAACTCACTGCAAATACACTCAGGTCATATTCTGTTTACGTTTATTCTGAGCATCAATATTTTTACTATAGTTTCATCCCTAGATCGGTTTCTGCAAGGTTATTAAGTACCTTCTTAGACTCCTTCCATGGTTGCGTAACACATACTGGTATAAAGGGTAAACCTCCTCCACACTTCAAATTCAATCTGTACAATTCGTTTTCTACAATTGTATCACTCTATAAATGATAATTCTAAATTACAGGTTCGACAATTAAACATGATGGACGTGAAAGACGTCATGATCAGTATTACTTGACTTTTAGAAATTTCTCATTGAATGCCTTATGATGTCAAACTTTTTTATTGGATTATATTATGTATGCCTTTTCCCTTTGTTATTTGTGAATCCACTTATGTTTCATTCTAATTGTATTAAACTCTTTGTTTTAATATTGAGAGTCAAAATATTTATTATGTAGTTGTATTTTTAACATTAAAATTCTTTGTTTAAATACGCCCGTACATAGCACGGGTTTAATACTAGAATTTAGTAAAGAACGAATTAGGTTTTTACCCATTGAGATTTTGTGAAAGTAGAATTTTAACCCCATGGTTTTGAAAGTTAGTTTTATCCTACCTAAAGTTTAAATCAACTAATAATTAACCCACCTAGCTTCTGCATTAAAAATTAAATACAACCTTTTCAGATCAAATTAGTGATAAAATTAATATTAATTAACCAAATTATCGTTTAACATAAAAGAATCAACTTAGAAATTACCTCACATCCTTTCCTTCTATCCTTCATCCCTTCTGCCTTTTAACATTTGTATGAAGGTATGCTTTTGTTATTGACGGCTAGATAGACCGAAGAGATGTTTCTTCTTCTGCTGCTGCTTATGCCTCTACTTCTTCACATGTCATTCTTCTTCTGTCTTCATTTGTCATTCTTATTCTGTTGTTGCTTCTACTTCTTCTACAGCAAATCGCCTACTCTTTCTAGTGCCAACACTACTACTTCCAGGCTCCCTCGCTACTCCCCCCATGGTCGTGGAATAGCACACTGAATCAACGCAGTAGGCAGGAAATCGACGAACTCAACAAAATCTCCTAGAAATTGAAACTCTTGACAATAGAGGTTGAATCAAATTAAAACTCAGAAAAACAACCACATTAATTAACATCAAGATTTTGAATTTTCAAAATTGAGACTAATCAAACTAAGACAACAATGGTTGAATCACACCCAGAAAAAAATCAAAAAATAAATCAACCGAAACAGGGGAAGAGGATGGCAGATTTATATGGTCAGAATGATACAAATAGAAAACAAAATCAATAGAAAAGGGATACCAAACAAAAACAATGGTTGATAAAAATCCAGAAGACAACCCTAGCCTACTATTTCCCCTGTTGCTTGGATGTCTGCAAATGAAAATTTCTACAGCAGGGGAAACGTCGATCCAACAAGAAGGAGACGACAACACAGTGAAACAGGCTAATTAATTTTTTTGGAGGGGCAAAGTTGTCTTTTCATGTTTTTAATTAGGGTTATTTTAGACTTTCCATACTATCCTACAAGGGTAAAATTGTCATTTGACGGAAAAGATGTAAAATAATAAGAGGTTCAAACGTCAAGTAGGATAAACCTAGTTTCCCAAACCTTGGGGGGTAAGATCAGACTTTCACTAAACCTCAATGGGTAAAATCCTAAGTTGTTCATTTAGTAAATATTCTTTCTTATTTGACATTTAACAAATTTATTATTGTTAGAATTCACCCACGAGTTAAATGTCCCATATCAGAAAAGTAAGGAGAAATGACATCGTATATAAGTCAAGTGGGTTACTCTTCTTAACACCAATTGGTTTTAAGGGAACCTCACTTAACTTGTATATCATGGGTCTTGGTTGAAGTGGGCTCCCGCCTTGAATCTCTCCAACAATTATATAAAGGAAACTTTCCCACTAGATTTCCACAAAATTTGAACCAGATTTTTTTTAATTACCATTTTTCTTTAATATCCTACATATATCTTCATATTTGACATATGTTATCAGCATAGGTCAATGACATATAAAAAAGGCAAAAGGAAAATAAAGAATAAAAGACACAACATAGCAAATTTTTTCCAAGCTTGTGATTGCAGTAAAATAAGATTTAGGGAAATGAACATCATATTATATATATATATATATGATTTCTGGATACAAAGGGCGAAGATCGTAATATGTTTGTTTTAAAAAGGGTATTTTCGTAAAATCATAATGGAAGAATGAAGATTGAAATATGTGTTTTAATGATGGTACTTTTGGTACATTATAAAAGGTCATGTATTCCTTTTTTTTAATGAAAATCAAATACCAAAAATTCAGTTACACGAATTAACTTCACCTTCATAATACATATGGTGGTTCCAATTTGTATTAAAAGCAAAAGTTACAAAACATCAGTTTGCCTTTTTATTTTCATGGTTTGGCCAATGAAATGTCAAGCATTATGATTCCCCAGCTTTACCCTATAAATGAAATGTTTGATATTATAATTATTAATTTAATCAATTAATAATAATTAACAATATTGTGATGTGGTAGATCCGAATAAACTTTCCCATGATAAAAACCAGAACGTTATACATTTTGATGGGAATCAGCCTCCACAAATCCAGTTGATTCAAGAGTGTTATCACTTGGTGGGTATAATTAAGAAGGGCATTAGTGTCGAGGGAGGCCAAGGACATTCACCCCATGTGATGTCCTCACTGCTTGTCTCCATATCTCAACAGTGAAGGTCATTCGGGCTCCTGCACAACTGTTCTACTTTTGACGTGCGATAAGGTCATTTATCCGGACAGCGATAAAGGTCCTCTATCTTGGACAGCCTTGATATTTTGGCAATCTTTCCAGGGCATTTTGGTCTTTTCTCAGGAGGTCCGGTTTTCCCTATTAGTATTGGAGGTCCTTGCTGAGTTCCCGCCATTGTGGAACAAAACCACTTGTGTTTCTTCACTTGTCTTGCATGGATTGGAGTCTAAGTGAATGAAGATCCTCCAACGAGGAAGTGCCAAGTGGAGGGCTGTGATCATCCATGGTTGGTCCAATGATGGTCGAGTACTTCATAGTGAAGACATGTATTAGCTTTAATCATTTGTAATTAGCTTAATTAACCACGTTTAAGAGTTTCTTCGTCATTAGGAAACCTCACTCTAGTTAGTTTGAGCTCCTTGCTTGCTTGCTTGTTTGGCTACCTTTTTCCCTTGTTTCAGCCGAGTATATGTACCATTGTATTGGCAACTTCACTTCATATCTTACGAAATACAAACCCAAAGAAAGCTTTGAGCTTCATTGTTTGTGAGTTTCTCAAACTCTCATTTCCACTCCAGTAGCTAGATTTGGCAATCTAGTGGTGTTGTGTGGACTTGTTGTGATCTCATTTAGAAGGTGATCAGATTCTGTAACCAAGCGAGGTCCTTCAAGCTTGCCCGGGTATTCTTTTCACTTGAAGGTGTTTAAGTACTGTAACAAGTGAGAAAATACTTGTCTCTATCTTTTCATTCATTTGTTTTTCTCTCCTTGATGCTTATTGCATCATATTGTTGTAGTTATTGGCTATCCCGAGATATTGGTGTCCTTGTGATGTTATAAGCTTGCTTGTTTCAGTACATTGGTGAGCTTATATACATCACATTTTAATTTAAATGCGTTGATGAATATATATATATATATATATATATATATATATATATATTTCTAGGTAGAAAGGATGATAATAATTAGTCTCATGTATAAATTAGTTAAACTTCACTCTTTAACATAGATATTTATGATACATTACAAATAATGTATAACTTATATGTTTATTTTTTTCAAAAAAAAAACCTATATGTTTATAAAATTATTTTTCAAAAATGTTATGCGTTTAAACTCTAAATATAGATAAATGTGGGCCAATAGTAGCATACATTTAAATGGCAAAGTGCTCACTAATAATTATTAATTCATCATATCTATCTTTTTAATATTAGTTTAAAACTTAATATCTAGTAAATTCATTTTTTTCCCTTTTATAAAATATCATATTAGCAATGGTCATCATATCTATATTTTTAAGAAAAATCCTATTAACTTATTATTTAAAATGTAAGCTATTCCTAAATAATAGTCTAATACTACTAATTTTGATAACAGTGGAAGAAACAAATACAATCTCTTTAGTTAAGTACTATGTCGTTCAAACTTTATGTTGTTAATTGCTCATTATTACATAATTTGTAACTTACGCTATTTTTTATTTAGTAATTTCATTAATTGGTGATTATTTCTAATTGGCAGTTTTATCAAAGATATCATACACATCTTAGCCTTAAAAAAAAAAAAAAAAAAACAGATCATAGATGTCATATTTAAGCTCCATTTCTTATTCTTCTTTTCGTATAGGTATATTTACGTTCTCTAAAAGTTATCGATCCAACATTGTGTATTGCTTATTCTTCTCCTCCTCATATACAAATATTTACGTTCTCTAAACATTATGCTAAGTTTTGTGTAAATAATTAATTTGTTAATTTCCCTTGCAGGATCAAGAATGTTTCTTTAAAATTGCATATATTGGATAAGATTTCTTTACAAGGTATTTTCCTCTATCTCCTATTAAAACTGAGTGCATACTTCTACCCAACTCTTCCTACCTTATAGTGTAATACATCTACAAGATAAATCCAAGATTTTATTTTTCTGTATGATTTTTCTTCATATAGGTATATTTATGTACGCGTTGTTGAAAAATTATCAATCCAACACTGTTTATTGCTTATTCTGCTTTTCCTCACAAATGTATCTTTAAGTTTTCTAAAAATTATGCTAAGTTTTGTGTAAATAATTAATTTGTTAATTTCTTTTGCAGGTTTATAACCATAGATTTTCAACAAAAATGCATATATTGGACAAGATTTCTTTACAAGGTATTTTCCTCTCTCTCCTAATAAAACTCTGGCATACTTCAACCCAAGTACTCCACTATTTCCTGCCTTTTGATGTAATACATCGATCTACAAATTAAATCCAAGATTTTATTTTTTTACTATGTTTTTGTGCATGCATATATGTTAATATGACATATGTATACTCAATCATATTTGACGTCTATTGAAAATGTTTTTAATAAGTTTATTTAAATAATGTTTTTTAAGCTAACTAAATTTAGCGTATAACTGTTTTTATAATGATTCAAATTGTAATTTTCTTTTCCCTTCTTTTTATAAAAGATTTGTGTTTCTATGCTTCCAAGAAAGGAAAAAAAAAAGTATGGATACACTTAAAAGAATTCACATTTCTTTTCAAATAAACCGTTAGAGTTTAAGTTCGAATAATAAAAAAAGTTACAAATAAAGGAATTATTGCCTATATCATATATCAATATATTTCCATATATTGAAAAGTTTAATTGAATGCTTATTAATGATTTTCATTATTATTATTATTATTATTATTATTATTATTAACTCATCCCAAGCTTGAGAAACAACTATTCATTATTGTTATTGTTGTTGTTGTTGTTCTGCAACTTTATGGACAATATAAACATGTCTTATTATAAAAGCAAATAAATATCACTAGCACAAATAACCTCTCCATATATAAATTGTATCGAAAGGGATTATACGTGCTTATGAGGATTTCCTATGAATTGTTTAAAGTATCATCTAATAGAGAAGCTAGATTAGAAGATTAAGGTCAAAGTTTCAAGAACACGGAACTTTATTATTATTATTATTATTAAGAACACAAACTTCTTACCAAGTATATAATGATACATTAGCTAAGATACAATGTTGAAAGTAAATTCAATTCACACTTTGCCGGTAGTGAAAGATGTCAATTTATTACTTTGAGATCTATTATATGCCAGGTTTAATATTTATATTTTCAAGAATATTAAAGCATTATATATACAACTGTTTTATATACACTCTTATAAGCTATGTTTTCAATAATTGGCATGTTTTATTAATGTCCCGTGCAGTGCACGGGTCTAAGTACTAGTAGCAAAGAAGACTGAAATTACTAGTTTTCGAGACAATTATGTTGGACTTTATAGAGTTCCGACAAAGTTATATTGAATTTTCTAGGGTTTTACATAACTACTAGCTAGTTGAAGAAAAGAATATTAAAATCACCAAATCAAAGCAATAATATGAACAATTCGGAACATTGTACTCCCTCCGTTTCATATTAATTGTTCAAATGTTCTTCTTTGACTAAGAATTTCTCATAATATATTTTATCAAAAAATTATAACATTATATTCATATGATAGTACTTTTCGTTACGAATTTAGTCATAGTACTTTCGTATGCTAGAACATTGTATGTGTTAGAGAAATTAATGACGATTACGGGCAATTAATATGGAACGGAGGGAATAATTGTTAATAACATATGTAAAAAAATTATCAATCAAAGAGTGACATCGTACATCAAAAGTCAAAATTATAACAATTAATATTGAGCATAGGGAGTATGAAACTAAAAATCAAAGAATTAGAATTTAGAAATGAAAGAATGGTACTACCAATTAACAAAGCTTAGAATTTGAAGAATGTGTGTAAACCGGCCCAAATTGAGAGAGTGAAGAACAAAATGGTGTGAAAATTGATGGTCCTCTTGTTGGTGGTCCATAATGGGTTCATCAAGAATTCAACACGGGTGCTTCGTAGCTTCAGTGGGAGTAATAAATTCCCACCCAGAACTGGTTGAAGCTGCGGAAACTACCACTTACGTGGTATAACAGCACTCAGCAGCACCTTCCCTCGTTAATCCTACACGAAGAAGAAAGAAGCGTTTAGAATTAGACAGAGGAATAAACATTTCAGAGTGTTGGAAATGGTTTCTCCATTTATGTGGATCCGTTATGCCGTCCATAAGCTCGAATACTCCATCGTAGCCGGCTGGAAGGTTGGTTTGTTTGGTGCCCATCTCTCCTTCATTACCTCTTTTTCCTTTTCCCTATTCAAGTTTTAAATATTTTCAACCTCAATTTCATTGATTTTCATCAATTACTTCATCAGTTTTTACTATATGTGCATTCGTCTCATTCTTGCTTGTTGTTAATGAATCGGTATCTGTTGGATTCTCAATCGATGGTATAAAAGCTAGGCTGTTTTCAATTTCTTGTTTGTTGCTTCCTTTGTTTTGTGCTCATCACTTTTTAGGGTTTTAGGGGCCCTTTTTGTTTCAATCCTCTGCTGTAAGTGTTGTTTGGTTGAGTTGAGGCTGTTTTATCTGTAAGGGCAAAGGTGCAATATGCCTCCATAGATTGCTGGTATGCTCCTTATCAAAAAGAATGTAAAGATGTTAGTTAGATGCAGTATCTGGCTTCAGACGTTTACTTTTGGAATTGTTCTAGAACATTCACATTGTTAGCTTGAATATCCATTAGTCTGATGTTCTCCATCAACATGGTAAGGGAAATGACAGTATTGGGATTCACCCATGAGTAAAAATGTCCCACATCGAAAAAATAAAGAGAAAGAACATGGTATATAAGTCAAGTGGGCTACCCCTCCTAACACCAATTGGTTTTAAGATGGAACCTCGCTTAACTTGTGTAACATGGGCCTTGATTGAAGTTGGCTCCTGCCTTGGATCTCCCCAACAGACAGTATAACAAAATTGGTTTGATATCTGATCAATTAACTAGGGGTGTTTGGCAACCATGTTTTTGAAGTAGCTTTTACCAAAGTTAAAAAAGCTATTCGAGATGTTTGATACGTAACTTTTCACATTAGTTTTTTTGGACACAATAAGCTAGTTGTCAAACAGCTAACCCAAACATTCATAAGCTAACGGCTACTAGCTACCAGCTGGTTGCCAAGCAGGCACTATTTATCTTCAAAGAGGCAGCCTTTGTGCTAGTTTGTATAACAAAATGAAAATTTTCTCTTACACTTAGGCTGGGACGTGAATAAGCATTGGATCGATTGTTGTATACATGTGTGTATTTGGCTAGGGATTTGTATTGCTAGCCCTTTGAATTCAATTTGTGCGTCTCAAAAGGTGTATGAGGGGCCGAATGTAGCATCTTTTCTTGAAGAATGGTCATGACAAGCTACTATGATTTAAATGCACTGTTGTATCAGTAGTAATGGAGAAATGTGCCTTTCTCTTTATGCGATTACCATGTTGTTACCATTTTGTGCCCTTACTATTGTCTATTATGGCTTTTGAACTTCTCTTCTACTAGCTATCCTGATTTGGGGGTGTTTGATGTGGTTGTAGTACTATGAAAAAGGGGCGATAAATGAAAGAGAATTCACTGACGTGGTATGGAAAAACCTGCTCCAAGGAAATATGTCGTCTTTGCATTGGTATAAAGGAGAGGAAATGGTTCCCACAATAGGATCCCAGGGAGGAACTCTTCTTGTTCGGAAAATACCACATCCAGACCCAACGTATGTCCATATAAGCTCTTTTTATTTTTTATTGCATCATTGTTTAAGCTACTACATATTGTAGATTAGAAAAATTTACCTATCTTCATGTCCTTGTAATCAATATTGTTAAAACATGTGTAGTTGGTGGCTTGGTGCCATTGTTAGTTCTACCCAACTTTTCACTACACTGGACAACCTGCACCCTACAAACAATGACATGAATTACAGATTTCATTAACCCTCTGAAGTGTTACCTTCTCCTTGTTCAAACACATTTTATCACCTTGTTAGGCCAGTTAGGCACCTGCAACAGTGAAAGTTGATGTTTTCTTATTAATTCTCCCAATTATGTGGAATGGACCCTGTTTCCAAGGGTACTTTTTCTACGTTTAAGTTTCTTTCAAAAGATCTTGATCCTTTCTTACTTATATTCACTTTTCTTGTCTACAAAGTAAAGACAAGTGTGCCCTGTGTAACTGGACCTTCGATTTCTTCCAAGATATATCATTGAAGGAATACTTAGTTTGTTCACGACAGACTAGCATAAGTAGAAGCCCTAAGAGGACGCTGATTGATGATCAAATTACCTCGTTTTTATAGTATTATTATCTTGTTGGGTTAATCAGTCTTTGCATTATTATCTTGTTGGGTTAATCAGTCTTTATATCCAGAGTGTATTGAAATCCCTTTCTATGTGTGCTTTTTGTTTGCTTGTGTCTAGACCTGTCAATTCGGTCGGGCGGGCGGTTTCGGGTCGGTCGTATATCGGGTTCAGGTAAATACGGGTCGGGTGTATTTCGGGTTCGGGAAAATACGGGCGGTGTATTTCGGTTTCGGGTCAACTCAACGGGTTATGATTGCGACATTTTTCGCTTTTTCTTTTTAAAAAATGGCCTTTAAATACTACTTTTTGTACAATATACATAATAAAATATGATTTTTTTCTAACAACGATAGATTATTGTAACTATTTTAACTTAAATTAGATAAATAACGAATAAATAAGTTGCGCTTATAGTTTAATAGTTAAAAATCTGAATGCAAAGTCACAAATTTTAATAAAGTTCAACTCAAAAAGTTAAATTTTCGGGTCAAACGGGTGGGTCGGGTTTGACCCGCTAATTTTCGGGTTCGGTATACTTTGGGTTTAGTTGAAAAAATCGTGTTCAAAACCCAGAAATTTCGGGCGGGTTCGGGTCGGGTCAGAAATTGCCAGGTCTACTTGTGTCTTCTCATAGAAAGGCTTCAATTCACTATTTTCTTCTCATAATGTATGAACAGCATTATAACTTCTTGCCATATTCTAAATTTGAGATATTAGACTGGCAATAATGTTGTTTAGTTGGCGTCAGTTTCTAATACCTGAGATTTTGTTCGAGAAGTATAGGTGTTACTTGGCACTTTTTATTCTTCTTCCTGTCTTCTCCATGTATCATCTTGGATTTTTGAACCTTATTACTTTGAGGTGTTTTTATTCCTACTGAGAGAACTTTTTGGACTGGAATCACCGGTGTAACGAGAAGAACGCCTTGATTGTAAACATCGGGTAGTGGGCTAAGTTGGATTGTTTTTCTCCATAGTTGATGCAAAGCCTCCATTTAGGCATTACAATCTAAACATGTGTTATGCCTGCTTTACAACATTCAACACAACATATGATCGCTTTGTTCTGCTTCTGGCACTGGCACTTCTTTCTATGATAAGAGACTCCTACATGCCAAAATATGAATGTGTCACTTTTGATTTTTACAGTCTCGAATACTCTACTTAGAGCCTCATTTTCTATTGATATGTTTTCAAAAATAATTATAATATTATACTATAATTAAAGTATGTTTTGCTTATTAGTTTCATATAGTAAATCATTATATTTATTGAGATATGAACAATCAAAGTTTTCAAAAGTTGATTGCATGTAGTTCATAGTGACATATGTTGAGGAACGGAGGATCTTAATTTCCAATTTAATTTCACTCAGTTATTCAGTTTCTTAGTTTCTTTCTCATCAACCAACCTTTCTTGGAGTTCAATTCCATCATGTGGTTGGTCCTGATATTTTCGTTGTCGTCACACTTGAAATTGAAGGTTGGAACTGATTTTCTCGAAGAGTTTATTTGAAATTGAAATCTACTGGAAACAGAGGTATTTTTCTCTTAAGTTTTGTTTGGGTTTGTGAAGACTTAGTGAGTAGTATAATCTTGAAAAAAAAAAGGATTTTTGTGATGGTTAGTTATTTCATTTGGCCTTTATACGACACAGTATGATCAGATTTGAACTTTCGGATATGCTTATGCAACAGTGTTATCATATTATTTTGTATTTGATAATCTAAAAGATTTTTTATCCTTGGGAAATTTGTTGAAGTTTACGCTAGTCATGGAATTTATTTGACTACAATTAAATTTTGTTTTGTAGCATATAATCAGTCACAACTCACTGGAAAGAAAACCAAAATTGATTCCGTATCAAAGACAAAGGAGCGAAAATGTTGAAGAGGATGAGAATCAAAATGAAGACTTGCCTAATGTAGAAGTTCTACGACCAAAATCCCCAAGAATTAAAACTGATGAGGTTAGTATAATTCCTATTGAGCAAGGCCCCCTCCCCTCAGTTGAAGGTCCTTAGCTTCGCTCCTGGCTGACATTCTTAAATTAGTCTAATCATACCAATCACTCCTCCAGTGCCTCTAAAAGATTAATATGAGGAGTGGTGGACTATTGATAGGTGCTTCTTGTATATATGAGAACTTGGTTGTTTTGTTGAGAATTTGGGGAATATTTGATTTGATTATGTTATTTTATACCCGAATTTCCCATATTACGCTTGGTTTGGAGTTTGGTGAGTTTTGTAGGGAATTTTTGAAGAATCGATGTAAACCGAGCCCAAAAAGCAAGTGTAGATCCAAGTTATGAGCTTAAAGGACCAAGAAGTGAGATGTTGGATCACCCAAGGCCCAAACAATGGCCCAAAGTACTCCTAGGCCTGAAAAAGACAGTGGCACGGATGGTGTCTGCAGTGGCACGGGTAGTGCCTATGACCAGAACGTGAAGAATTGTGTGCAGTGAAGCGACACGGGTAGTGCCTAGGGGGGCACGGTCCATGTCACTATGAGCACGGTCCGTGACACCCCTGGCACGGTCCGTGCCTCTCTTGTCTTTTCATTTTCGGCGCTTTTGAGTTGATATTTGCCTATATTATGCTGATTTTCGGCCGAGTAGAAAGGAGGATCATCATCGACCATCATCCATTCCATGCCCTAATAATATCTTTCATCCCATCCACCATTGAAGATTGAGAGAAGATTGAAGATCGAAGAGCAACTGGAATATACTTCGAAGTGGAGGAGCAAAAGTCTTCCATAGTTGATTCCTAGCAAGATTGTTCTTCCCTTTGGTTTACTTCTCAATCTCTCATAGATTTTCATATGCTTTCTAGAATAGATTTCAATTGCTTTGTAGTTTTAAACATGAGTTGTGAGTAGTTCTTTTAGTTTAGGGGATGAACCTTTGAAGTTGCTTGATGAATTAACTTTGTTGGATTGAATCATCATGAATTTAGTTTGTTTCAATCAATTTGGTCTTTGAGTTGAATTGTTATTGCTTTTGTTTGATCACCAATTGCATGTTAATAGGTAGTTGGATGAAGTACCGAAAGGAGAAATTTGATTACCCGAAATCCTAGATTAAACTAGTTAAAACTATCTAGACATGGAAGCTTTAACTAGGGTTCTTGAGATAATTAGATCTTTAACCTTGACTAAATCGAAATAACCACGAAAGTAGGTGCTTGGTTAGTCTTGGCAATTCGCTCTAGTGGCAAAATCTCATTGCGAAGTATTCTATGCGATTATCGAACCTTGATTGTGCAAGTTAATGAAATGAAAGTTCAATCCACATCGTTGATTCGTTATTCGACTTAGGTTTCATCCCCTGAACGCTTTTCTCATATTGATTAATCCAAGTAAATTGTGTGAATATTCGTTTCTTTAGACCTTGCTTGTGATTAGAGTTAGATTTAGTTGATTCAAAACAAAAACTGGATCGACTTAGCGATCAACTAGGAGGCTAGTTCAGTGCGTTGAAAGGAAAAGTCCCTGTGGGATCGACCTTGATATTTGCTACACGTACACCCGTGCGCTTGCGACCTATCAACTATATTTTGCTTTCCTTTGGCCGTTTCGAATTGAACTTCTATTGTGAGGTGCTTGTAATTTGAAGTGAAGATACTCTATAATCATCAATGGCTATTCATTGGATCGTATTGTTTGTTGTAGTGAGCTGAAACTGCCCAGCTCGCTCCATTTTAGTCTATCCTAGAGTACTAGAGTAGAGTGACCTGAAATTAAATTCCTTTTAAGGATATTGAGTTGTCTATTTTCAACTTATCGGCTACTCTTGGCTTGATGATATCGGTTATTCTTGGCCAGACAAAGTTACATGTAGCTCCTTAAATGCCTCCTTAAGTAGTATCTGACCCAATCATTGGTGGAAATTTTAGCCTCAAATTTCTAGCTTGAAGTTAGCCTGATATTGATTTGGGTTGAGTTTGGATTTAATAACATGTTATGTTATCACAGACTTATAAAATTGTAATTAAAGTGGACTGCTGTCAAAATACAGATGAAAACAACTTCGACATTGATTATGTGAATCTAACTAAATATTTGTCCATGGTAGTCATGTCTCTGTGGGAGATGTTGTGGTCTTTAAGGACCCCGAAAAACCAGAGAATCTTCTAGTAAGAAGATTGGCTGCAGTTGAAGGCTACGAAATACGAAATGGTCTCAAAGGATGAAAAAGAGGAATCTTTCGTTCTTGAGACGAACGAGTGTTGGGTGCTCTCTGACAATGAAGCCTTGAAGCCTAAGGTACCGTGAGTCTCTATGCTCTACTCAATCGTGTTTGTTATTGATGTTTTTGTCTATTTATGGCTGGACTTTCTTCATTCTAACAATCTTCCCCTTGCCCCACCAAACCCAAAAATAAATAATCAGGAAGCAAAAGACAACAGAACCTTTGGCCCGGTTTCTATGTCAGACATAATTGGCAGAGTTATATATTGTCTGCGTAGCGCTGTTGATCACGGCCCTGTGCAAAACAGGTGAGAAAATCTCCATCCTTGGATTTCCCAATTTCAGTCATACGGTGTTTGCAGAACAGATTGTTGATCAAAGGTTTTGATGTCGTGTACATTTTTGGCAGCCAGAGGAGCATGCTCAAGGACTCATCGGTATTAGAAGTGGAGCTGGACGTTGATGAGATGGCAAGGAATCACAAGTCTTAATCACAATTTGAATTCCTCTATATGTTTAGAGCTTTTGAGACCTAAGGGTTCCGGAATGCGAGACTCTGGACTGTATATACCTTCTTTTAAAAACTATTCTTTGCAAGGACAAGCAAAAGTAAACAAAATAAACAAGTGAAAGCACTGCTTGAATGTGTTTGGCGCAATTGTCTGTCGTGTTAAATATCAATCGTTTTGAAATATGGAATGAGTACCAACTACTTTAGTAACTGTGCCTCTCTATGCTCTATAGGCTAGAATGTTTGTTGAAATGAGACTGATGGCATTTGAATATGTCCAGATGCAACAAAATTTAGATTCATGTTGAGAAACTCAATAAAACAAGGAAACAACAGTGGTAAGTCTACACTCCATATAGATATAATGCTTGTGGGAATGGTAATGGGTTTGGAATTTTGATGGGTATACTTGCTCTCTACTCTCTGTTTTATGATCATGTTTTTGTATCTCTAGAGTTTAAGAGCACTGAATAGAGTCTTATGAACATTGTTATGTGACCATACTTTTCAAATTTATGTGTTTTATTGTCATTGTTATCATGTTCTATCCTCTAAAATATTATGATCATTGTAGTATAATTGTATGAACATTTTTATGAAATTTTTTAGCAATGTAATTTGAGTGCATGATGCTCTTATACTCCTATGAAGAGTATCATCCTACCATGGCCAAGGCCATCCAGCTTAGGATAATTTGTTTGATTAGTTCCAAATCAGTTGGCAAAAACTCTTGCTCCAACATGTCCACCCTCCATTTGTAAAAAATGACTTGGAGGTACCTATCATTTTGTAAAAATGATTTCTAGGACCCCATATTTTGAAAACTGATTTTGAGTTCCCTTTCTTTATGTGCTAATAATTATCAGGACCCACTATTTTAATAAAAACCTATTAAAAGGGGTAGTAACTTTTTATATTTATAGAAAAGGGTTTAAAACAAGAACTTTTTTATGCAAAAATATGATTTTTTTGAGATTTTTATTAAAACAGGTTAAAATAAACACTCTTAACTACTTATACCTCAAAAATTTGTACTTGCTTATGATAACTTTAATACTTTGACTGTCCAGCACAACTATATATATTAAGATATCAGTCAAAGTTTTCTAGTTAAGTTTATTTTTTTTTCTAAACATGGTGAGCCTATAACCACAGAAAATACAATTTTTGAGGTATAAGTAGTAGATTGTGATAATTAATATCATTAAAATTATCACAAAGAGTTAAGAGTGTTTATTTTAACCTATTTTAATAAAAATCTCAAAAATCATATTTTTGCATAAAAAGTCCTTGTTTTAAACCCTTTTCTATAAATATAAAAAGTTACTACCCCTTTTAATAAGTTTTTATTAAAATAGTGGGTCTTGATAATTATTCACACATAAAGAAAGGGACCTCAAAATCAGTTTTCAAAATATGGGGTCCTAGAAATCATTTTCACAAAATGATAGGTACCTCCAAGTCATTTTTTGCTCCATTCGCTACTATTTCTATCATCAAAATCACCAACACGCAGCAATGAATACATGAGGTACTCCTTTACGAATGTATTTATATATATATATATATATATATATATATATATATATGAAAATTGGATTCTAATAATCCCTATTTTTACGAATTGGACAGCAATAATTCCTACTATCAATTTGGATTCTGGTGATCCAAAAAAAAAAAATAGGATAGTGGTACCAAAGTCACCTTCATATTCTTTTTAATTTTTTCATTCCTACCCTATATTGTTTTTGTTTTTTCGTTTCTGCCCATAGAAAGGTAATGGAGTGTAGTTGTTAAAATAATTTTTAAATTATTTTTCTGAGACTTTGAGAAATTATTATGATTTTTTTAAATGAATAAAAGTGAAAAAAATTGTAAAAATAGTAAAAAGATTGAAAAAAATTGGGAGAAACGCCGTAAATTTATTAAAAAAATCGTGGTAAAGTGTTATACTAAGTTTCAAATCAAATTCAACACAAAATCTATGATATTTATGGTATACTCTCAATTATGTCCGGCTACAATCCAATTTATTGTTTTATTTGGACCACTAGAATCCAAATTTATAGTATGGATTATTGCTGTCCAATTCGTGAAAGTAGGAATTATTAGAATCCAATTTTCCTATATATATGTGTGTGTTATAGTTAGTTAAAAAGTAATTTTAGAAACTGTCTACGTAGTGCCTGTCAAATTTATGGGTAAATCGAATTTACCAGTTTTTATCTAAATTTACCAAAATTTATAAAAAATTACCAAAGTTAAAAATAAAAAAATAATTTTGATATAATAGAATAAAGTTACCAAAAGTTACCAAAATTTAACTTTTACTCAATTACTTTTTACTCATGAATTTTACATACCTTGCTTAGATAGTTACTGATGTTCTGAAAAATTATCTACCATCTAAATGTTACTTACGGTAAGAATGATAACGGAATTGAAATGTTGAAGGATATATTTAGCGTTGTTAAAAAGTGTTCAATTTAAATATCCATTTTAGTCTAATTCAAAAATAAATTCAAGCCTATTAAAAAGGTACTTATCCCTTGCTACTGACTTGTTACATTTGTTAGTGACTACCCCTTAAATAAGAGCCCTATTAGCCCATCAAATTTACCTAATCTAAAAATCGAGAGTCTCCATTCAAATTTTGTCTTTGATTGAAAATTTGCTCACTTTCCGGTCTATTAGGCTTGTTGGAATTATTCAGCTTGAAATAAACTTATAAAATAAATATTGATTATAAATTTATTTGAATTTTGAATTATATATTTATTTTAAATTTATAATTTTTTAATCACTATTTCTAAATATTTTTAATGTTTTATTAATGAAATCATTGTGTTCTGCTTCAAAAGAAAATATCTTATTTGGATATCATATTCATCCCACCTAAAGCAATCCAAACCCTAATTTTGATAAGTTTTTATATATTTGAATAGGCTGGCCCAAATGGAAGGAGAGAAGAGCAAACGGGCAAGAAAAAGAGCCCAATGAATTAAAAAAAAACTAAAAACTAAAAAGAGAGTGGAGAAGAAACCCCACAAAGGCACAAAGAGTTCATCAACATTGCTGCTTCAACGTGGGGTTAAACACCGGGAGAGGTCAGAGGAGTTTGCAATTGGCAGAAGGTTTAAGCTGCAAAATACTCCTACAACAATGGCCGCCATTTCACCTTAATTCTCAATTGATTCAACAACAAGAGAGAAGAAAGAATTGAGGCAGTTAGTTAGAGGAAGGAACTAACACAAACTCACAGATTTCAGAGTTTTGGAAATGGTGTCTGCATTGACATGGTTACGCTATATCAGCCATAAGTTGGCATACTCCATGGAAGCCACCGTTAAGGTTTGTCTCTATTGGAAGGAAAACCCCATCTTCAACCTTATTTTCGTCGTTTTTGTCGAATTACTTGCCATCATTGCTTCATGGGTTACGTTTATGCTCGCATTCCTCTCATTTTTTTTTTCTTGTGAATCAATAATGGGTATCTATCCGATTTAGAATCTAGGTAATTAAGCTGGGTTATTTTCAAATTCTTGTTTTGCCCTATTCACCTTTTCGGGTTTTAGGGTTTAGGGGAACCTGGGCCTTTTGATTTGTATCCTCTCCCATCAGTATTGTTGATTGTTCTAGTTTCATCTATTTTTTGTTATTTAGATTAGAGTTTTGTTTTGTACACTGTGTGGTTGAGGTTGTTTCTGTTTATGAGGGTAAAGGTGCAATCTTTCTTCACCTTTCAATATTGTTGGCTAGTTCCTAATCAAAAAGATTGTAAAGATGTTACTTGGATTAGGTCTCTGGCTTGGGACATTTCCTTTTGAAATTGTTGTAGAAGGTTCACATTGTCTGCTTGAATATCCATTTTTTTGTCCTGGGATGTTCCCCATCAACATGATAAGGGCATTGTTGGACTACTAGCTAACTGCTATTCCTCTTCATAGAGGGTGGCTTTGTTCTAGTTTGTGGGAGAAAATGAAAATTTCCTCTTATTCTTAGGCTGGGACCCCAATAAGCATTCAGATTGATGGCTTTGTGGGTGTGTGTATCTTGTTTTAAGGGCTGTATGCCTGTATTGCTAGCCTTTTGAATGCAATTTTTGTGTCTCAATTCATAAGTAATGGATTCCATCTTTCTCTTGATGGAAGAATTCTGTTGTTTCAATTTTGCTCCCTTTTCTATTACGAATATAAACTTCTCTACTATTAAGTATCCTGATTTGGGGTATTTAATGTGGTTGAAGTACTACGATCTAGGGCAGATAAGGCAGGGAGAAATGGTTGATGTAATATGGAAAAACTTACTTCAAGGAAAGATGACCTTTTTGCATTGGAATAAAGGGGTGGAAATGGTTCCTACAATAGGATCCCAGGGTGGAACACTTCTTGTTCGAAAAATGCCGATTCCGAACACAACGTAAGTCCATATTAACCTTTTTTTATTCTTGTTTAAGCTATTGGAGATTAATCCTATCTATTTTGTGCTAGCTTCATGGCCCAGCTGATGAATATTGTTAAGATAATGTATGTAGTAGGTGCCATTGTTTATTCAACCCAATTTTTCACTACACTTAGATGACTTGCTTTCTACAAACAATGAGTGGAGTTATAGGTTAGTTTTGCTCGTCAAGTGAGCCTCACCTTCTTCTTGTTCAAACACATTTCATCTGGCAACTGTAGCATTGAAACTTGATGTTTTCTTATTATTCTTCACAACTATGATGGAATATATCTCCTTTGCCAAGGGTACATTTTGTATGTTTAATCTCCTTTCAAAAGATATCAATTCATTTCTGCATGCTCATATTCATATAGATTCACTTTTATCGTTGTTAAGGTAAAGCAAATGTGCACCGAGTGTAATTGGACCTTTGATTTCTGCAAAGAATTTGGAATGACCACATTTGATTATTCACAACTGGCTAGCATAAGTACAAGCCCTCCAAGAAAGAATCCAATTGATGAGAAATTTATTTTGTTTCTATAGGATTGTAAGTTTATAGCCTCATTGGGATAATCTGTCTTTGCATCATCCA
Organism: Portulaca oleracea; assembly: GCA_029582165.1. Classification (NCBI taxonomy): domain Eukaryota; kingdom Viridiplantae; phylum Streptophyta; class Magnoliopsida; order Caryophyllales; family Portulacaceae; genus Portulaca; species Portulaca oleracea. Next base: position 27,255,000 of record CM055876.1, read on the forward strand.
GATTGTATTGGAACTATAATTTGTATGTTTACAACCACTTCAATTGTTTTTTCTATGTAGCCTCTAACTGCCTGAAGCTTCTATCTGATAGAATTGGAGCTTCACTTTTACTTGCCCTTTAATAATCGTAATTCTTCCCATTTTCTTAATTCCCTTTTGTGTGACCTTTCTGTTGACGACCTCCTCAATTGTTTGTGAATTGCTTTTAACCCTGCACCCTGCATCAAAGGAACAGGGAATTGCAGGATGATAGGATCCCCTTATGTCGTCGAGGTTAATTTTATCTGCAGATGATAGCTTAGCTATGCACTGAAACCCTATTTTTCATTTAGTGATTACGTTTACTAGATTGAAGCCTCCTTCTGCCAACTGCAACACAATTGAAAAGGTAGAATGAGGATGCTTCCTTGAGATCAGACGAGTGTTTCATCACTATGTGAGAGTTTAAGGGAACGAAATTCTTCATTTGTTTTTCTATATGATGTTTGTCCTCCACTCAGTGTCATCAGGAAAAATAGATATAAATAGATTCAGGAGCAGAAAAGGCTTATTATGGCTGCTCAGTTGCATGCCTGAATTACTAGGGTTGTAATTTGTAATTTGATGCAGGTATACACTTTCTTAGTCATGGTAGCTTATGCTTTACCCTTACATGCTTAAACAACTTCTTTAGCTTGACCCATCAGCAGTGGTAGTTTTAGCCGTTTCAAGTTCCATGTTGTAACTTGTAGGGTAACTGGTTACCGGACTTGAGTTTCAATTAATAATATTATGTTATGACAACTTTACTACTAATTAAGTCAAAATACAGAAGGAATACAACTTCAATAAGATTTATTATATGAACCTAACTGCATATTTGTTCCTGACAGTCGTGTATTTGTGGGAGATGTGGTGGTCCTGAAAGACCCTGAAAATTCGGAAAATCTTCTAGTAAGGAGACTGGCGGCAGTTGAAGGTTATGAAATGGCCTCTAAGGATGAAAAAGAGGAGTCTTTCATTCTTCAGAAGAATGAATGCTGGGTGCTCTCTGACAATCAAGCTTTGAAGCCTAAGGTATCACCACTCCCCGTGCTTTGATCAATTAGGTCCATCCCTATGTTTCTTCATTCTAACAATCTCCCCTAACCAACCAAAAAAAAAAAAAAAAAAGCAGGAAGCCAAGGACAGTAGAACATTTGGTCCGGTTCATATGTCAAACATAATCGGTAGAGTTATGTATTGTTTGCGGAGTGCTGTTGATCACGGCCCTGTCCAGAACAGGTGTGCGAAAATCTCTATCCTTTGATTCTGAACTCCAATCCAAACAACATTTGCATTTTGCAAATCGTATTGTTTATTTCATAGTATATTGAACAAGGGTGTTGATCACCTCACCTGTATGTAATGTAATATCCTTGCCCAGTGAACGGAGCATGTGGAAGGATTCACCCGTGTTGGAAGCCGAGCTGGATGTTGATGAAATGGCAAGGAATCAGAAATCTTAACGTCAATTTGAATTCATTGGTTTGTTTTGAGCTCGTAAGGTTCTTCCCCCTGACAGAAGGCACGAACAATCTGTATGTACCCTTTTTTCAATTATTCAAGGAAAAGGAGACGAAAATTAAAGAAGGCTAAGAAGTGGTTGAATGAGTTTGGTGCAGTTGTCTATTAATACGTCATATGTGAGAGGAGAGGACTGTACCAGGTTTTGGATTTGAGCTTGTGATGATGTTGATATTTTCAAGTTGAGTTCCCCTTGGATTTAACCCCCACAACCAAATTGTTTGTCTAGAAACCCCAAGTGTTCCCTCAATAATAGGGTGTGTATGCAAATGAGCTTTCATTCATCCCAAAATGTTGAATAAGCTTAGATTGACAAGTCATTGTTGATGGCATAAAGCATCAACAGTAGGAGTAGTCAAAAGCTTTAAAAAAAAAAGGGTATTTGGTGATGGAGGAGTGAATGATAAACCCTAAATAGTGTGGGTCAGAAAACACAAGACAAAGCAGGGATTCCATACCCCCACAACCACATGGGATGTGTAGTATTAGTATTAGTAAGCTTGTTGTTTCATTTACTACACTTTCCTTTATTCTGTTGGGGCAACCACTATTAAATAATTGCATGCCGTAGACGCCATCTCTCTCTCTCAGCTTAGTCTCTGAGTTAAAACATCTGGAATGGAATTCATTGTTATTTATTTGTACGGATTTTGTTGCTACTTATTCCTTGCAAAATTTACGGATTAATGATGGGTTACATAAATATATTATTGTTGTTAAGATGTGAAGGTTGTTTTGGTTATCGTGGGCAAGTAAGTCCTTGCAAGTTTTGTTTTTGTTTAGCTATATTTGATTGGGTGTTATTTTGTATTGTTGTTTTGCTGCTTTTGTGAACTTTAAACCTTTTGGCTTTCAATAATCGAAAAAAATACATGATTATTGTCTAAATTTATTGGATTGAGTTATGTAATTAATATCTTTTCTTCTCTAACTTATTTTTAACTAATTTTTTTCGTTTTATATTATCTATCATTTTACTATTCTAATAACATATTCTCTACTATTTTTCTTATTTTACCATTAATATTTAATGAATCAACCCCAAATTTTGATATTGATTAAAGTATTTTTATTTAATTTTCTTAATAACTATCCTATAAATTTGTGATATTGGTTTTCTCTAAAAAAATAGATAAAAAATGGAGGGGGTGATATTTAAATGCACCAAGAGTATGTGTTTCAGATATTTACAAGTGAACAATCATTGTAATAAGAGTAAATAATCAAATATTTCTGGTGAACAATCAAATATATGTGAGTAAACAATTATGTTATCTAGAGCATATGCTCCAGGTGCACCTAATCAATTGCAGTCCTCTAGCAACATTTTATAGTAAAAAGAAAATCCAACTCTTCAGGAGAAAAAGGCCTTTTTTAGTAGGTGACATATCAGAAACAAAGTTTCTATATTAATGCAACTAAGCTTTACTTAAATTTTAAATACTAACGGGACAAAAGTGTATTTTCAAGATGTATTCCTAATCAAGTTAATCTTTGTCCTAAATCAACTTAATTACTCCCCCCTCCCCCCAAAAAAAAATCTGAAAATTAATGATTGTTCACACAAAAGAAAGAAAAAGAAAGAGATTAAAATATAAATGAATGCAGAAAATGAGTTGGGGAAGCACACTTTCTCAACTTTTGTCCCTCAGATGCTGACATGATTCTTTACTTGATTACTTCATATCCACCAAAAGTAAAAAGACTTGCTGATGAAAAATAAAAGGTAAAAGGAGTTTTGGTCCTTTTGAATATCACTGTTATTCACTGCTCATCTCAACACTCAACATTAACCTTGTGAAATTTTATCTTATCTGAATGTTCTGTTTTGTATGACCTAAAGCAAATTGGGTTTATTCGAATTTAATTTTGATATTGACTGAACTTTCTGATAAAATGTTTTTCTTTTTTTATTGTCTAAACCCAATTTATACCTGAATTGCATGATCCAATTTGATCCGAAAAAAGGGTCCGTACATAAAATTTTCATCCAAATTTTGACATTGACCGAATTTAACTGATCTGATTTATTCGAAGCCTGAAAGTTAGCATGTGCTACTCAACAGTGATATATGGATGAAGATTATTAACTGTACAGAAAAAACTTTTCGATACAATAGTTTGGAGAGCGCTTTTGAAAATAGTTATAAATCATTAATCGATAAAAATTTCACATCAACAACAAAAATTTGAAATCCCAAGTTGCTAACTACAATCTTTGTCGAGTGTCAACTCAAAATGGACCAACTTATATGGGTACATAAATGAAAGAACATTTTCAAGAATATAGCAATTTATTATATCCAATGCAAGTTTCGGACCAATCTGAAAATCTAAGAAAGAAGGTAATATATTTCAGCCAGAAACTTTGATTTGTATATAATGACAAGCCGTCCAGTGCATAATGAAAGACATAAAATGCCAAAATGTTTTGTTGCAATTTGTGGAAATAAGGGAAAAATGAAATGAATTTGGATGGAGGAAAATGAAATAATTACGAAGCAATTAGTATTATCTAATTTTTTAGTCAAGAAAAACAAATAACTTTTTTCGTTGCCGCTGACTGTTGGAAGGGAGACAACTGTATTATGGTAAGCTTGCGGATAAGATCATAATATGATCACTTTGTGATCAAGGCTCATAAGACATAATTACCCACCTTCAATATTTAATTAGGTTGTTATATTTCGGAAAATATTTATAATATTTACCTACCGGTGATGGAGGATTAGGTAGATAATCTAACTAATTTTTTTCTTTTTTTTTAAAATCAAACAATTATAGGCAAGAAATAATATGATAATTAAAAGTTTCGTTGAGCCAATTTTATGTCTTATGGAAGATAAATGTGGTCACAATTTGATTGTCATCTCTTTGATATCAAAGTTATTATATATAAAAAAATATTTTATCAGCAAATTTACAAGTACAATGATTGAGATTAATATATACTATATAAGGGTTAATAATAGATAAATATAGTTTCACACATATTTCTTAATACATTTAATATAAATGGTTTATGACATCAAATAATCTGTATTATAGGGTTTGTGGTTGAAAATGATTCATACCGACTTTTTGATCACCAATAGACCAAACTTTTATCATATTTTTCAGACTAAGCCAACACATATTTCTGGCAGTGAAAATTTGACGATTCATCGATGTCATGTGACGAGCTGACGTCATTTTTCATTATTAAGCACGTGTCATCAATGTCATGTTAGTTTTTCGTTGCCTGAAATTGGTGCTAGTAGTTTAGGAAAATATGATAAAGACTTAAGTAATTGGTAGTCAAAAAAATCATTTTGGATAATTTTCAATCATTAGCCCTATAATACATATTATTTGGTGTCAAAAACCCTAATATAAATCATTTTAATTTTTTTCTCTAACTACTGATTACAAAAAAAATCACAAGCTATGAATATATATTTTAGTTAGTATGTTTTTTGAACCATATAATTTAAATTAGTATTAACATATATTTATATTATGAAAATATTGGATATGTATTGAATTAGTATTAGAATATATTTATTATGAAAATATATGAATAATGATGGTGCACATTTTTTCAATGATATTAATTACTAAATATAAATTGAGAGTTATTATAATTGAATTTTAAAAATAATTTTAAATAAATTAATAAAATTGTAACATGCACCGCGCATCACACAAATCTTTCAAAAAAAACTAGTGCAACAATTATATTCCCAAATTCCTCAAAAAAAAAAACAATTATATTCCCGAAAATCAGATAAAAATTCTCATTTACCAATATTTAAAACCCAAAATAATCATTCACAAGTATAGATATAAGAGTAGGAAAATAAAAATTGTTATGAAAATGATAAACATCTTGACTTAAGATGGTTTTTAACGATCTTGTATTTTTTCTAAATCACCGATAAAGTTAAATGTAAGTGTATTTAAATCATTCTAAATGTATATTTCATTATTTTCAGGGTTACTATGTATAAGATGTGCATTTTCTACTATGATTGATAAAATTAGGTATTATTATATTTTTTTGACCTAGCTAATAAGTTTTATATCATTATAATTGATAAATATATATATAATTATTAAAAAAACTATTAATAAAAGTTATAAATATGTGAAATATGAACAATTTAAGATGATTAAAAATCATCTTGAGTCAAGATGGTTATCATGGTCCAGATAGTTATTTGGTGTGCATTATACTCAAGGATTTCTTAAGGAGGGACAGGAGAAGTTGACCTACACAATTTAATGTTACCCATATACAAAGACTATCAAAATACAAGTATTAAACAGTGAATAACATTTACTGTAACTTTTCCCCCTTATTATTGTTTATGGAGCTTGCTTTCCTTTAACAAAAATGGCCAACTTAATTAGAGAAACAAAGGGTCATTAATAATTTCTTTTTAGCATAACATAACATAAAGAAAGCCAGAAAATACCCAAAAGAGTATGGGCCCTCAACCCATATTGCCCTCAAAAGGGGAAGAGGAGGAAGAACAGGCAAAAGAAAATGGGAAAGAAATAATACTTCTACTTGCTTGGAAATTAGCTACACAGAACAAAACAGACGCACAAAAGACTCTGTCTTGTGTGTTTTTTGAGCGTTGTAAACAAGGAGCTTCATGAGACCATTCCATCAGGGTTTTCCTTCCACAATGAACACAATTTGCAAACACTTTGATTTTTATTTTTCAGTTCCAGCATGAACATATGCCTCCATTCTGATTCCTGAATAATCCTTCTCGTTGCCTCTGTTAATGCCGTCCTTTTCTACCTTCCCTTGCATCAGGTAAACCCAATTTCTTAGCTTTTTTTTTTTTTTACGAATTTCTTTGGGTTTTGATTTTGGTAGAATTTGCTCGATGATTGCATGATGTTGGGATGAAATATATGACGAGGGAAAAAAAACAATCATGGGTGAGTCGGCAATCGGCATTTGTTTGGGTATATCATCTGGGTTTGTTTCTGGGAGATATTTGGGTATAAATTCAAACGAGGGTTGTTGTTTCTGTGTTCTGGGTTGATTAGAAACACCCATTTTATTGGCGTATGAGCTATGAATAGAGGAGCTTAGTTTGGTTTGGGAGTACATGTTTCACAATTATGGTTTTCTCTATCTGATAACCTGAGGAAAACTTAACATATTGAAGTTTTTCGAAAAGCAAGGTCTGTTTATAATCAGAGCAACGGTGTCTGAAATCAAGCATCTTTCGATATTCCCTCAATCCCCGTTCCCCATATCTGTGTTTGTCCTTTCTCCTGGGTTCTTTTAATTTTTTTTAAATGGGTAGGGTTGGGGAAATGTGCTTTTGCGAGCTTAGTTGCTCAGATGTATGCTCAAACACCAGTCTTTATAGATTTCTTGATGTTATATGCAGGATTACTAGGTTTGTTGTTGATAAGGAGTTGCACACTTTTTTTTTTTTTTTTTTTTTCGAGTGAGGGGGTTGATGCTTGGAGAGTAGAATGTGGATGTTGTTCTTAGTTGTGTATGGTGTTTTCATGTTTGATTTTGTATTGAGGAGTTTCTGGTTGTGTTATTCAAACACATATCTCCAGACTCCAGAGTTGTTATACAGTACTTTGAGCATTCTATGCTGCTTCTAATGATAATGAGCTCATTTCTCTATGTATGTTATGCGGTCAATTGGGAAGTGTCTGACTACTTTTGGTGTTATTGAACATTTACTACGGGAGGGGAGGGGGGAGGGGTTTGTTCGTGATACCCGTTCTTTCACATTTTTTTCTGTTTGAATGCTGTGTATCTCCCAGTAGTTTGTTCAGGATGGCAAGGTGCATGCAACCCATTAGGCAGAAGTCATTAACTTCAGACTGGGCACAATTACAAACTTCTCTATCTGATTCCTTGGGACTGTCTGTATCCATCATATATACTGGCATTGGGAAAGTCGCTGTGGACTGTGTAATTTGCTGCTTAGCAGAGTGAAATGAGTTCGTGTCAAACTTAATTTAGGGGAAAAAAATGCATGTATTCACTTCATTGAAGTCTGATGAAGATTTAATTTCATTGTCCATGGCATGCTGTGTGATTACTTGTTCTTTTTTGTTGAGTTTTTCCCTTCATATTTCATTCATTTAACACCAAGTACTATTCTCATAGCCTCATATAAGTGCGGCTTTTTTTTCCCGGTTGAAAACCAGTGCTTTACTAATTCCACTATTCGAGGGTTAAGTTGCATGCATCTGTCCAATCCTTTTCCCCATTTTGGAGCTCTGTGTGTGTGTGTGTTTGTGGGGGTGTTTTGGTGGGGGGTTATCACATAAACATGAAGCTTATCCATTCATTTTCTGTATCTGTTCCCGAAGTCTATTGCTTTCCTAGTCCACTTCCAAGTTCCAAATGGTGGTAGGCCAGCTGTAGTATGTTGCTCCAACTCCGCCATAACTATGTTGACATTTCAAAAGTATGTTTGCTTCAAAATAAAAGGTTATCTGTCCTTATTGGATTGTCAGACATCCAGTTTTGGTACTTGGCAAAATGAAGAATAAAAGTAACCCCCCCATCCACTAAGTTTTAGCATAAGCAGTGTTGCCTTATTTATTTTGGCCTCACAGCTTCAACACCTAGGGCCATTCGGTTTTCTTGGTTGTAAATGTTTTGTTAAAAGTGCAATGTGCCTGTGTTAGTGGACTCCAGTTTAGCTCTTTTCTGCTGTACATGTGTCGCTCAGACATAATTTTTGCTTGATTACTGTCTGCCTCTTTAGGAATGCATTTCAAACATTTACTATGACTCTCTGGGGTCTGTAGGCATAAACCTGCCTATATCTGGAGAAACCTCGCATAAATATTTACATGGTGTGCTTTCAAAACTTAGTCTGCCTCTGTTTCATGTTGGGTCCATTTGGAAGAGGGAATATCTTCCCCAGTGCTCCAAATGTCATCATATAGTATAATGCTGTGCCAAAAGCTTCTTATTGACTTGTCCTCCTTTCTGGGTGCGTTAACTTTTAGAAGGATAACAAATTCTGTTCATCAAGGAATTTGTATTGCATACTTTTGTGATTTCCCATAGTTAATTATATGCATTGTTGTTTTGACACAGATCAAATGGAGACTACACCTATGAGATGTCTTACCAACAGCATTTCCCGATTCATTCATTTAATGTCATGCCTAACATCAAAAAGCATCCCTTTTCAAAAGGATTTCGAAAGTGCGGCGATTATGTTGAAACATTTGAAACCTATCCTTGATGAAGTCGATGACGAAAAAGTCAGTTCAGATGGAAGCTTGTGGAGGGAATGTGAAGTTCTGGATACTTCGGTGAATGCTGCACGTGAGTTCATGGAACGGTGGTCACAGAAAATGAGCAGGATTTTGTCTGTGAGTACATCAGCTTTCTTGTTTCCAAATCTCGATGTATTTTCTGCTCAATTTTATATTGCTGAATAGAAGAGGCAAATGAATTAGATGAAGTGTAAATATAAGCTTTAGCACTGTCCAAGGTTGTTCCAGTGATTTTTCTGCTATCTGTGCTCGAGTTCTGAGCTTGCTTGACTAGAGTATGGAAATGTGCAGTCTTTTTTGCTGAACTTTATGCACCTTTCTGATATTCCTATTAGCGAGAGGGAAGGAGGGGGGATGATGCGCAAAAGCATTCAAAAATGAACACTGTTAACTACAAAGGAATGAAGATTTTGCAGGATCCTGTAATTGCTTGTCAGCACGTAGCTTCTTATTATAACCTTGTCGTGTTCCAGGTTCTGCGAAGTGAGCAGTTGCTGGCCAAGATCCGGAGTTCTTCCCTTGAGATTTGTTGTATATTGTGTAGGTTGCTACGGACATTGCCATCTTCTAGCTTAGCTGCTGTGCAAGTATGTACAGAAATAATGGTAGCTTGAACAACTTCTCCAAAATTAGCTTTTCCTTTTTCAGTTCACTTTCAATTTCTTTCTCCAGTCTCCCTTATTTCGCTTACTTCTGCAAAACATTCCAGCACTGTGTCCAGGAGTTTCAGAGCTGGCAGCCGGACCGACTTTCAAAGCTCGTCGAGCGGGTCATGAAGAGTAAAGATGACAAACTCAGCCCTTGTAGTGAGCCCATAGTAGAAATCATAGAGTCCCTCGGCCTTGCATTGAATCAGGACTTGCTGAAAGAGAGTATTGCTGTTGAAAAGGAGAGGATGAAGCTCCACGAGAGCAAATGCAATGAAGAAATGGATCAGATAAACTTAGTCGTGGATCTTCTTGCTCTTATTCGTGACCATATGCTCAGAGCGAGATCTTTCGGAATGATGAAGGGCATCTCTGTCCCCTCACACTTTTGCTGCCCGTTGTCGTTGGATATCATGTTGGACCCGGTCATTGTGGCTTCTGGCCAGACTTTCGAGCGAGCCGCTATCCAGAAGTGGCTTGAAAGCGGGCTGACAACTTGCCCCAAAACCCGCCAAAAGCTGTCTCACACCAACTTGATACCGAACTACACTGTAAAGGCACTACTAGCGAACTGGCTCGAGGAAAACAATCTGAAACTTAATGCCAACAATGAAGTGAATGTCTCAGCATCATCTGACGGGCTGTCTTCTCAAGATGTGATACGTACGAATAGTTTCAGGTGCTCAGTGCATAGTAGTGATACATTATCAAGGTCCTCTTTGGAGGCTGCAGTTGGGAGGCTCAGGATTGATGACCCTTGTTCCGTTTCTGGTGAAATAAGCTCGTGTGCTACTACGGGGCATAGTGTGGAGGCTCCAAAGTCTAGTCACCGGTCCCCGGAGCACTCTTACACCCACAGCCGGGCTCAGTCTGTTTCGAGCGCTGTTTCCAGCTGTGACTATGTGCCCTTGGCATCCTCGGAAGTTTCAAGAAGGCGTGAACCCCTTGAAAAAGTTGGGGGGTTCTCAGGTGAGGGCTTCTCTGTCATTTCTCTGGTACCTAATTGTTTGTCAGGATGAGTATCAGTTAGGACTTAGGGGTGGTGAAAGTTTGAATTTGGCCAATTCGGTCTTCCGGTCAAATTGCACAGACCCGAACAATGACCAATTTTGATTTGGACTCCTTGCCCAGGCCTGAACCTGAACCCGAATGACCAAATTTGTTTTTCAAAAATGTTAAATTTGAGTAGAGTTTGCTATGGCTGAATATAATTGGACCAATACCACAATAAAAGCATTAAAATATAGGTTTTGTCATTGTCTGAATGACTGAATTTGACCAAACCCGAAGCCAACCCGAATTTACATACAATCACGACCACATGTCTGAATTCAAATCCGGTCAAGAAGATCGTGACCGTACCCCTGTTTTTCAGGTTGGACCAATTCGGTCGTTTGGGTCCAGGAAGATTTTAGCCTGCACTAGTATGAGGTAGCAGTTTATCACAGTTATGCTTGTCCTTGATTTGAATCAGGTTATGATGAAACCACGACATCAGCCCATGTCGACGGATTGGTTGAAGACTTGAAGAGCCCATCGAACGAACTACAAACTGCTGCTGCTGCTGAGCTACGGTTCCTCGCGAGGCACAACATGGAGAACCGCATCATCATTGGGAATTGTGGGGCCATTCGGCCTCTAGTTTCATTGCTGCACTCACAAATGCAGATGACCCAAGAACATGCAGTTACAGCCCTCTTGAACCTCTCCCTCAACGAACAAAACAAGGCAAGAATAGCCGAAGAGGGGGTGATTGAGCCACTGATCCAAGTCCTCAAGTCTGGCACCGATGCAGCAAAGGAGAACTCTGCAGCAGCCCTCTTCAGCCTCTCGCTTCTCGAGGGCTTCAAGGTCAAGATTGGGCAATCGGGGGCAATCAAACCGCTGGTTGACCTCCTTGCCACGGGGACCGTCAGAGGGAAAAAGGATGCTTTGACTGCCCTGTTCAATCTCTCCATCTGCCATGAAAATAAAGCCCGGATAGTGAAAGCCGGGGCTGTCAAGTACTTGGTAGAGCTGCTGGACCCTAATACCGGAATGGTGGACAAATCCGTAGCTCTTCTGGCGAATCTGTCTACAATCACAGAAGGGCGCTCGGGAATTGCTCGGGAAGGCGGGATACCTTTGATTGTTGAGATTGTTGAGTCGGGGACAAGCCGGGGGAAGGAGAATGCCGCCTCTGTGCTGCTGCAGATGTGCCTTAACAGCAACAAGTTTTGCAATTTGGTACTCCAAGAAGGAGCTATCCCGCCCCTCGTTGCTTTATCTCAATCCGGCACCCCAAGAGCCAAGGAGAAAGTATGTGCCTCTTTTTCTTTTCTTTTTTATTTTTTTCTTGCGATCTCTCTAGGCCTAACAATTGGGTCATTCAGGTTGTGGGTTTATTCAGGTCAAGAAGGTCCGTTCCGGGTTTGGTTATTTTTCAGGTTAGGGGTCGCTTTGATTTTAGTCTAGTAAGCTTGTTTTAGAAAAACAAGTAACATACGGGAAAGATGAATCCTAGTCAAGTAAGCTTGTTTTGCAAAAATGAATAAACTTGGGGGAAAGATGAATCCTGGTCAAGCTTGGTCATGTTGGGTTCGGGTCTATTTTAGGTCAACTGATTTTGGCATTATTGGGTATTGGTTGGGTTGGGTTTTCGTTCGGGTTGGATCAGTTTGGACAGGTAAGGTCTGTTCCCATGTGCTAATCTTGTTTTGGGAAAACAAATACCTTTGGTGAAAGATAATCCCAGTCCAAGACTCCAAGTCCGGACTGGTTGGCTCTTTTCGGTTCTGACTCTATTTAAGGTCAATTAATTTCAGCGTCTTTCAGGCATGTTTTAGTTCGGGTCAGTTTTGCCAGGTCTACTCCAATTCCCATATGCCAAGTTTTTAGGCTAACCATATTGCAATCTAAATGTGTTTTTTTGGGCGGTGAAATCTTCAATATTTGAAGCCATTGAGGGTTTGAAAAGTTGTAACATGAGGTTTCTTTCATTCTTGTGGGTTGTGGCAGGCGCAGCAACTCCTCACGCATTTCCGCAGCCAACGTGAAGGGACTGCCGGAAGGAAAAAGAAGTGAGACATCTCATTACTGGTCGCCTGGTTGGGTTTGATGATCCTGGGTTTCCAAAGGCTTGTAGAAGATAATTTAGATGAGGTATTCTTTTACCCTTTTGATCCCCTAAGTCGTAGTATTGAACCATTGAGTTTAGTTTAGTTTAGTTTAGTTTAGTTTGTATAGTGTGGTTTAGGCCTTGGTTGTGATTATTCTGGCAGAAGGATTATTCTTCAATTTTTGGTAGCTACTCTAGTGAGCTGGTCACTGAATTTTTGTAAATACATATGTAATATAGAAACATGTCATCTGTTATTCATTCCTTGCGTTTCTTGTAGAAACTTCATCCATGGACAAATTTTTGCCAAAGAGTGAAAAATAACATTGTAGAGATGAGAATTTTCAGAAGTGTGGACTTGTGTGCCACGTCTACATGGAATCGCATCTTACACACTGAAAATTTTCATATTCACAATGTTATTTCTCACATTTTCACAGACAATTAATTTTTATATGATCTGTTCTCAATTTCTATTTTCTTGAAGTTGACATAATGCGATCATTTAGCTGATAAACATGTCATTTTCGGATTTGAGTGAATACAAACTATTTTCAAGAACCAAAAGGTGGGATTTGATCTGACAGTGTTGACACTAATAGGAAACATATCGGGTGGGTTGAGAAAAAGAAAGCATGGTTTATGAAAGTGCAAGAAAAAAAAAAAAAAAAAAGGTAGACAACTCCCAACTCTGAGAAGTAAATAGACCAGACACTAATCTAATATTTTCCCATGAATTGTCATTTTCTGAACTTTAAGAGTTTAGTTGATTACCATGTTGATCAATCAAGCTGATTGTCAAAGTGCAAGTCTTGACCAAACTAAAGATATTTTTCATTCGTGGAAATTATAGGGTCAATAGGAAATAGTATTGATCTAAATTATGGGCAGTTAACTTTCATATCTATCTCATTTCCTTGGTGTAGTTATGGCTTTGTTAGGTTGTCCTAAAATAAGGGTCCAGTAGATTGGTTCACATTTATAGTAACACGCTTTGCTAATAGTGTTGTCACACGTGAGGAGACGTGAAATTAGGGAGTGTGATTTGAGAAAAGTTAGAAATAATAATGTAGGCATCTACTAACTCCAAATTCAATGGACCATACACTCGTCTTTTTCCTCGCGCTGTTATTTTCATCGCCATTAGTAGGTGAGACTGCCAACCCCCCAACACACAGACAAGAAAAGGGAGAAGAATAAAGGAAATCTTTAGTGGATCATAACAGTACTACAGTCACACGAGGGTTGGAGATCTATCATTCCTAGAACTGTTAAAAGGGGTGTTTGGCAGCTAGCTTTTTAGGGTAGCACTTAGCTTTTTGGACACTGTTAGTTTTTTTTTTTTTTTTTTTATCAATGTGAAAAAGTTATTCAAGATGTTTGGTAACAAACTTTTCATATTAGCTTTTTGACCCCAATAAGCTAGTTTTCAAAAAACTACTTGAAAAAACTTTTTGAGGTAACTTTTCATGAAAAACTAATTTACCAAACACTTTTACTGCAATAAGTTAATCCAAACAACTAAAGTCAAACAAGTAATCTAAACAGCTATCGGCTTACAACTACAAACTAATAGCTACTAGCTTCCAGTTAGTTGCCAAACACTCCCTATACTCCAGACTAGGCTATATTACCCTTACATGTTATTCTTACTGTAGGACCCCGATATAGATCATCTACATTTACCATTGTTAAAAAAGTTGTCTTCTCCCTTTCAATTATTAACTAGTACAATCCTCAAAGTACGTTAGAGTACTGTTATGCCCTGCACATTAGTCCTAATACCTGGTTATTGTACTCTTTTTGCTAATTACAGCTGTATTCAACTATAACTATCTGACATAGTGTTACGGGTCTTATGTTGTTGCAAGGTATGATACCAACAAGGGATTTATAGATCATATACTATCTCTCTTGATAGACTAGTATTTTCGGATGAGTTCTCCTGTTTAATCTATAACACATTAATACATAGTTATTGTACTCGAGTACTCTCAGTTATTCTCAGTTATTTTCGCTTAATCTCAACTACATGCTCTTAAATACTTAGGTACAACATATAATTTGTGACTGCATTTAATTACTAACATTTTTGCCCAATCATACTTAACCGCGAACTCAACATGGTCTTAAGTGGTGTTACAAAAAAAGTACTACTACAACGCATCGCCATAGAAAATAAAGAATATTTAGTGTTGCACTTTCTTTTAAGAGCAAGTAGGTTTGTTTCTTGAGTGGATTAATGAATATGTTTTATAGATTGAATTAAGGGTTAAATATCTTATTATTCATGGTAACTAGGACTATCAATCCGGCCTACAATTTATACTGATTGTCCAAGTACCTTTAATTAAACATCAATGAACAGATTAAAAGACGAGGCAGAACCTTAGGTACCAATCGTTTGGTACCTATAACAACCCCTTGACCTTGATAAAATCTGAGTTGAACTAAAGCCTTGTTTTTTTTTAATGGTATGGTGCGGTGTGATATTACATTATAAGTCATCATATTACTCAATATTTTTCTACATTTCATCACACTTTACCATAATCATTATTAATATATTTTCTCACTTTTGTCTCGATCTCTTCACTTTTTTCCTCTACTTTTCACATCATCTCTCCTTATCCACCACATCAATAATTCTTTCTATAAATTTACCATATCATTCGACGCCGGCCTCACCGCACTTTCCACCATCTCCACATCTTACCATTCGCACAAAAGAGCAGGGCCTAATTGGAAAAGAAAGGACGCAATATATGAAGCCAACACAATAGGTTAATTAGGACCAATCAAACATGAAATTGGCCATATTCCTGTTAGAATCTTGTATTATATTGAAGTAGCATTGGATTGGTTATTCATTCGAGTGATATATAGAAGTACGTACTAGTATTCATTTTCATGTAGGAGGTTTGGGAACCAGAAACAACAGGATTTATGAAAGTGAGGTCATCTTGGGGAAAAATTGGTGAAGTCATCAGTTGGTTAACTGAATGATTAGCTGTTGCCGCTTGTATCATCTACGTATCCCTTGGATTTTATTTACTTGTTTATTGCCACTACCTCCCAAATTTGGTGTTTTCTTTCCTATTATCTATAAACGGTACCCTTCATCGTATTATATTTATCTAAACCTTAAGTTAGGCTTAGGGTTACTGTGACAATAATGGTGCTCAATCAACTTTATTAATTAATTATTTACTTATCCAATATAATACTCCCTCCGTCCCAAATTATTTGTCCACTATTCCATTTTTGGATATCCCAAAATTATATCCACTTCCCTAAAATGAAAGCTTTTATTGAACTTACTAAAATACCCTTATGTTAAATTTTAAAAGTATTTAAATATGAGAGGGAAAAGTATAAATAGTAATTTTGAATTCAAAACTAAGGGTATTATTAGTATTTTATTGCTAATTGAGATTAATTTGTTGATTTTTCTTAAAATACGTGCTAAATCAAAGGGGACGAATGGAGTATATTCATATTGGATAATGGTACACATCTTGCTTCAAGATGGTTAATAACTATTTTGAATTGTCCATATTTCACATTTTTGTAACTTTTAATAATATTTTCTCTAATAATTATATATTTTTATCAACTATAAGAGTATAATACTCATTAACAAGGTCAGAAAATATAAATAATAGCCTAATTTTATCAATCATATTAAAAAATGTATATTTTATTCATATTTTTATATTTATGAAAAAAATACTAATAAATATTTATTTTTATATTGTTTATAAGTTGTAATAACCCTCAAAGTAATGAAACATAACTTTATACTAATTTAAATATACTTACATTTAATTTTATAAGTGATATAGATAAAATGCAAAATGGTTAACAACCATCTTACAGCAAGATGTTTATCATTTTTAATTCAATATTATGTACTATTTTATCCTTTCAACCAAAAAGATTATACATATTACGTATCATTATCAAGGATATATAAATCAAAAGAATATTCTATTAAAACTCTGGATTATCATACAACTTAACATGCTCATAAGATTTTAACATAAACTTTTAATTAGAACGTTTATGTAATATTTCTTTATCTTTAGAAAGCTAGAAGATTTGGTCAAAGTTGAAATCAGTTTTTTCATACTTTACCATGCATGAGGGAAGACTGTCTATATTTGAAACTACGTACTCATGAATCATAAATTATAGACTATAATGAAGTACTCCCTCCGTCCCAAATTAATTGACATTGGGCTAAGTATTAATTCCTAACAAATTACAATGAGTACCAATATGAAATTATCGTCGTTAGAAAGATGTTTTATTAAAATTTACAATGGAAGTAGTTTCATATTGTAACTCATTGTAATTAATGAATAATTAACGGTCAAAGTTTAGTTAAAATGTCAATTAATTTGGGACGGAGGGAGTATATTGTTATCGTTCTAAAACAAATAGAAAATAATGTATAAAAACAGTTAGAAAGGATGAGAATATCTCAAATCAACTTTATAAATGGTTTTTAATATTTCCTCATTTAGATTAAAGCAGTACATCAACGTTCATTTTCAGCTGTTAATGTAATATGAAATTCATATTTTCATAAATTTGTGTGTCATGTAAATTAATTAGATGTAATAATTGGAAGGAAATATAACAAAATTAGAGCTCACCCCTCACATGCTGATGCTAAGTTGAAACATTATTGACAATTATTCAATGGTTCAAATTTTCAACCAATTTGAGTTGATTTTCTAGCTTTCCCTACCTACCAAAAATAAAGCCCTATAAGGCATACATATATGATGTCTCATGTGTAGGGACAATGTGTCTATATCAAAGCTTAGACCTATAAAATTATTCAAATCTCTTATCTTTAAATTCTCTATCATAATAGATTCATCTTTAATCTACTTGCTAACTATCCAATGAAATTAAGGCAAAAGGTCAAAAAAATAGATATACATATTTAACTTGATGATTTTCTTGTATTTAATATTATCTATAATGATATTTTTTATTACTTAAAAATAAAATAGTTTGACCAAGTTTCATACTTATTTTTCTCACCTATTTATGTTGCTAAAAGAATAACTATCCATAGTTTTTATTGCACTTATTTCATCATAAAATACACATAAAAGTAAATTTGGTACAAAATTAAAAATCATACAAAACAGACCGTCTTATATATACTAGTATTATAATAAAGCTAATCTATAATTGTGGTGGGTGATACATGTCTTGTCCCAAGACACTCTAGTGTCTTACCTTTCACTAAATTCGTATTTTTATAGATCTTTTGCACTAATTTTTTAAATAGTAAGTATTAATTTTCGATTAGAATAAAGCTTAAATACATTGGCTACACAAATGAGCACAATTGATACTTTGATCGGATCGACCCCATCTGTTAGACATATTTTAGATGTTTTTCTGAAATATAAAAAATGATCCATAAAAGTATAACTTTATACAATTTATATGTGTAGACTGTGTAGTTATAGAATTCGAACATATACTTTTTCTATTTAATATATAATAATATGATTTTAATAATAGGACAAGACACTTAAAAAAAATTACCTCAAAATTCTTATCATTTTCCGATTAAGTTACTAGCAAATTTATCCTTATTTTTTAAAACATAAAATAAAAGAGCATTGCGTATAAAAGTAGGGGGGTGCCCACCAACAAATGAAAATGGCAAAATGGGCAACAAAAACATGTCAGGAAGCACAAAATAGTGGACAAATTAAAAGAAGGGTACCTCAAAATCCCCCAAACTAGAGGTAACAAATCCACCCCAAAATCCCAAATTCATGTTGCCCCTATTTTTGGGAAGGAGGCCAATTATCGCCACTTTTCTACACCAAAACGCTTAGACACCCACTCTACCTCATATTTGTTTTTTTTTTTTTTTGAGAAAACTCATATTTGGCTTTATACCTTCTGATTTTTCAAAGGGTTTAATATATTCGTCAAATATGATTGCTCTTATACTCTACATACTAATATATTTGCTTTTGTTAATAAAATGGAACATATTGATATAAAATTATGTTCTATAACTTTATTTTACCCATCATATATGGTATGAGTGTGTATTTTTTGGTTTTGAGGTTCAGTCTTACCTTTGAATTTTAAGGTTCAACTTCATAATGATAAATTCTTAATTTTATATAATTTATTACATAAGATTATTACGATTAGAGTTTTGATAAGGAAAAATATTTTTTTGAAATATAATATTACAAATCTTACTAAAATAAAATACAAAAAATTAATAGTCAAAGCGCTATAATGTTAAAGATTGTGAAACTCAAAAAAGACATTTATGTTGGGACTGATGGATGATTTTAGCAATGTTTATTCTATTATAATAGCCTCAGTAAAAAAAAAAAAAAGGATAGATTGGATTGTTCTTTTTTTTTTTTCTTTCCTTACAATAATAAACAAACAAAGTCAAAAGTTCACAAAATATTTGACATTTTTTGAACAAATTCTGAACAAGGAAAACAAAATGTGTATAAACAAAAAGCTAAAACAATATATATATATATATATATATATATATATATATATATAAAATGATAGCATGAGCTTAAAGAAATAATTATCAAAATTATATACAATAAAATGAAAAGAATCTGTTTGGTTGGAAAAATTTTTTGTCGAACTTTTTCATATTAATTTCATTATGTTTAAATATTAAACAAATTATTAAAGCTCATTATTTCGCCATTAAAGACAATAAACTTTTCTCCTATGAACAAGAAAAAGTGTCCCAAAAATACTCTTCTCCAAGCAGAAATTACCAGGCACCATAATATATTAGGGTTAGTATACATAATAGTACTATATTAGTTTGCATAAAATAGATACGCAGAAAGATAGATACACTGCATTACATGTACATGTATATCTTCTGAACTAAACAACAAAAGACGTATCTTCTCCACTTTTCATTATTTAACACCATTCCCCCTCCCCTCCGCATTTCTCTCTCCCCTTCCCTTGTCAATTCAATTCTCCTTGCTCTCTCTCTCTCTCTCTCTCTCTCTCTCTCTCTCTCTCTCTGGAAAAAGAAAGGGGGGAATTGAAAAATTCCAAAAAAAGTCCCCGGACATACAACCCTAATGATGGATTCACTAACTCAGCAACCACCAGCAGCACCACCACCGTCGGCAAGATCAAACCCCTCCTTCCTCCTCTCCCCGCCGTCCTCCTCCAACTCCTCACCCCCAACCCTCTCCTCCTCCTCATCTCCGCCCTACTGCACCGTCGCAGCCGCCGCCGCCTCAACCACCACAACCAGCAGCAGGTACGAGAACCAGAAACGTCGAGACTGGAACACCTTCGGGCAGTACCTGAAGAACCACCGCCCACCACTCTCCCTTCACCGCTGCAGCGGGGCCCACGTCCTCGAATTCCTCCGCTACTTAGACCAGTTCGGTAAGACCAAAGTCCACACACAGCTCTGCCCATTCTACGGGCACCCCAACCCACCTGCCCCCTGCCCGTGCCCGCTCCGGCAGGCATGGGGGTCACTCGACGCCCTCATCGGCCGCCTACGCGCCGCCTTCGAGGAGAACGGCGGCAAGCCCGAGCAGAACCCGTTCGGGGCCCGGGCTGTCCGACTCTATCTCAGGGAGGTCAGAGACACCCAGTCCAAAGCCAGGGGTATTAGCTACGAGAAGAAGAGGCGGAAGCGACCACCTCCACCGCCGCCTCCTCCGCCGCTTGATCCGCCGCGCCTTCCGCCGTTTCCGCCACCCGGTGCACCTTGAATTAATATGGATGGATGATGAAGGTTAGCCATGTAGCTAGCTAGTGGTGCGTGCTTGGTTCGTTAATAATTGATCATAGTTAATTAATAATTAATTAATGATCGTAATATAATAATATTGATGTTATTCTCCATTTGGTAGTGCTGTACCAATTAGGTAGTAGAGCTTGTCTAGCTAGGGTTAGTGTAATATTATTGCTACTTCATGGATGCAAATGTTTACTGGTTTTTCATCAATTAATCATCATGCTACTTAATTACGGATCATCGATCAATTAATTGAGTTTGGGGTTATTAGTTATCAAAATTGTTTTTTTTTTTAAATCGTACTTAGAGAAGTCAGGAATCAAGTTTAGATTATTAGCAAGGCATGGTACGATTAACAACCCAATGGTGTGTTGTGACTTGTGTGGATGGTGGGGTTGCTTTAATTAGTACGATCATAAGTATAATTATTATTTTTCATGTTAATTTAATTTGCACTGGTTGATCAGAAGAATCTTAAGTACGTACGTATGCAATAAAATTCATCAATAAGCAATTTTTCCACGAATTCATTTATGTCGTCGCATGTTCTTTTTTAGGAGATGGGAAGGTGTAAAGGCCACTTTTATTGTCCAATCGCAAATTATAATAAGGATTTGCTCACTTTAGTTTATTTTCAGAGGAATAAGTTTTGGAAATAAGGTTCGAATAAGTTTAATTAATAAATTTAGAATAATTTATATAAAAGAATTCTCCCAAAAATTAAATTCAAAATAAATTTATGTTACAGTCAAAACAAACCGAATATTAACTGGATTTAATCTATCTCTTCTTTGGTTCCTAGTTATGCATGATGGAGTAAACCAAATTAACTTGAAACTAGCTAAATGTCATTTCCACTTGTAGAAAATTTAACCTATAAGTTGAACTGTGCAAACCTTAGCTACTACTGATCATTGAATTCAATCTTTGTTATTGAAATGTGTTTTTTTTTCCCCAATAATTTGCAAGCCATTAAAGGCTAAAAAGATATCAAAGATGTAACAAATATCCGCAAAACTAGCGGAACATCAAGAGGCCAGCAAACAAAAAGAGCAGCACAAACCGTGACAAAATGATCACAAAAAACACTAAGAAACAGCTATCTAATAAGTTTCTTCTTGTTCTAACATATCATCTTGAGATGTGTTTACCAACTATATTTCATCTGATAGGCTAAGTTTAGGTTTAACATTTGGGAATTGGGATTGCTATTTGATGAAATAGGGAAGCAGGAGATCCTTAACTTGGAAAGTGACAAGCTAGGTAGCTAGTGGCTGAATGTCAAGAATGATCATCATCCAACTACAAAATAACCCCTAATTACATGACCCAATCAAATTAATGATATATGCAGGAGATGTATAGGCTGAAGTCCTCATTAGTTCACCATTGTCTTAGATTTATAATCACTTTTTTTAGTTTTAGTCCTCTTCTTTTCTGCGGTTGGTAAACTGCGGTACCATAGCATATCGCAGTTTGCCACAACTTATCACATTTTACCACAAATCATTACTTTTCTTTCTCCTCACTTTTCTCCTCTACTTTTTACATTCTCTCTCCTCACCAATCCCACATACCAATAACTTACCACAATTCCACCACACCACACCATACCATACCGCAAAAATACCGTAGAAAAGAATAGGGCCTTAATAACTTTTTATGGTACAAAATAAATGACAGATGACATGAGGAGGGTATATGTAATTGATTCATTTTTCCCAATAATGTTATTATAGTGTTGTGTCATATACTTGGTAGGGGTGATTGATTCCAAAAGTGAGATCTGGAACCTTATTGAAACAATGAAACCCGTCAATAGGGAAAGGTAAGGTCCTTGAAATTCAATAACATGTCCTAACAGGTAAAGGTAAAAGGTTTTCAGTTGAATCAGAACCTAAAACCCATCAGATAGGTTCAAGTTCCTATAGTACATGGAACGAGTAACTTGGAATCGATGAATACAAGGAACATAAAACCTAATCTTAATATTTAATATAAATAAATAAAATGAGTGAAATGTATATATTATTTAGAAACTGGTTGCAATTCTTCGAATTCGTTGCCACTTCTAAACTCGAGTGTAGTCTTGTGACCATGATAATTGAACAGTGTGATAGTTGGCGATTAAGGAAAAAATTTTGTATCCTTTTAAACAAATTATACGTCAGAAATGAAACTTTTTCATAAATGACAGGTACCCTAGAATCGGCCGGACCTGAACCTCGGGTAAAGACAGAATATCTGAAATCCCGCCCTCTTCCCTAACACGCAGATAACATTGTTCTTGTGCCCTTTGGCGACTGTGAATTAACTGTTTTCATAGATAAGTTAACTTTGACAGTGGAGTTAGCCCCTTAACACCTACTGTTGCAAGTAATCAAAAGAGTCATCTATGGAGGTGCATTCCTATATATATAAAATCACTGATTAAACATGAGTAATCATGATTATTCACCTAAGTCAGCATAATCAGTCTACTTATTAGCTATACATATGTGTAAGAATAGCAAAGAGGAGCTGGGGGACACTTGCCGCCTGGCAGAAGCCCGTTGGTTTGCCATCATATAATAACATTAGGTTTACGTACACGGTATTCTTCTTTTTTTACTTTCATTTCTTTTGTCCCTAATTTTTTAAATTTTTTTCCTTAATTTAGATCATGTTGTTTTATACGGTGCAGTTCGATGCGGAATCACAATTTACTATATTACTCAATATTCTTCCATATTTCACCATACAATACACAATTATTACTAATATATTTCCTCACTTTTCTTCTCTACTTTTCATATGTTCTCTATTCACCTACCATATCAATCATACCTTTTATAAAATTTACCATATCATTGCACACCTTACCTTACTTTTCACAATTTCACCACACTACACAATTTCTGTATCTTATCAATTGCACAAAATAACAAGGTTTTAGTAATGTAATATATAATTGTTTATAAGAATAAAAAATTCATTACAATTTTTTTTCAATTATAAAAATAAGTTTGGGGAAAATTATATCGTCTACTGTGGTGTAAGTACCTGCACCATATACATATCATAAATTTTTGTAAGAAATTTATAACTTTTTAAAAAAAAATATTAATGAATTTGTAATAATATTGATAAATTTACGATAAATTTTATAATTAATATTGATTAAAATTTTTAATAAATTTAATACAACTGGTATACCTAAACGCACCATAGTGAATCATAGAACGTTTGTAAATTTGAAGACCTTGTCAGACATGCATTTTTAAAAAAATTGTAGGAAACGCGCTGGGAGAACTTAATTCACAAGAGATCGCATATCCTGAGACTAATCTTAACCAAACACATCTAACTGAGAGTTTTCAACTTATTTGAGTGTCCTAAAAGAAAAGTGTATCTCAGTGACATTATTAGTCATTTCAAATACTTTCAGCTACGCTTTAATCATATATTCGCTTAAGTAATAAACAGGCCTCGAGTTCAAGACCCTCGCTTAAGTAATAAACAGGCCTTGAGTTCAAGACCTAGGATATGCATATCCCCGCTATGAGCCTAGAAGACTCTCCCAAAGATATGCATATCCCCACTATAAGCCTAGAAGACTCGCCCAGCATAGCCTGGCGCGCGACCCGGGTCGATAAATTAGTTGAGACAAAGTTCCAAGTACCGACATGCGACCAATATATACATATGGAACAGATCCATTTAGAAGAGTGTCAGGGGAGGAAGGTGAGAAGAGGAAATCTTAGCCCTTGATTTTACATCTGACAATGCGTGGTCATGGATACCAGGGAGTGTGATCGTGGATATTAAAGAGTATAGTCATGAAATTCATAACGAGTTAACGACACTTGCTAATATCCATGACTACATATCGTCAGATCTAAATCTAAGGGTTGTAATTTTTTTTTTTCATCTTTCTATCTGTAATGCTATTATATTATTATTATTATTATTATTATTATTATTATTATTATTTTCATTATTATTATTATTATTATAATTAATAATAACAATAATGGTTGTGGTTTAATATAAAGCCTAATTAAGGAATAAACTAATTATAAGATTTGAGGGACCAATATGGTTGGAGCTTAGCTTTATAGGTGAATCGATACACATAATTTAGCCGACAGTCCTATGTGATTGGATAATGTCAGCTAATCCTCATAGGATTTTGTTGTCATTGTTAATCATTGTTAATTGTAATTAATCATCTCTCTGAAATTTTATCATTGGCTCGATCATCCGTGGTGGGAGCACCAGAAAAATAAAGCTTCACTGCAACCTTCCCTTTCCCTTTTAATTAGATTCCATAACTCATGACTTTGTCTCATAAAAGTTTGTATTCTCACACTAATTACTCGTTTTAAATTTAAATTAAAACGTAGGGGTTGGTTTAGCTTTAATAGAAGTACTCCATATAATTTCGGAAGAAATCATGGTGCCCTCACATATGAATGTATTTATGTCTCTTTGGGCATGTTTGGGGAGAAAAATAAAATGAAATGCGTATGGAATTAGATATCTAGAGGATTGGGAATGAAATTTGATTCTAGAATAGAAAGTGTTTGGTAAGAAAAGGGAATGGGATAATAAAACCCTAATCTACGCCCAAAAATCGCAACCCACCAGACACCACCTTCCGCCACCACCACCTATTCGCACGACCACCGCAACCACTAGACCTATAGCCAGCCGCGTGCACGACCTCCAGCCGCTTCACAAACCTCAGGCATCGATTCTCCCTCCAGCCAACGCACAACCTGCGCACAACCCCCTCCTTACTGCTTCTTCACAAACCTCAGGCATCGATTCTCTCTGGCCCAACGCCTCCGGCCGCCTCTGATTCTGCCGACCACCACTCTTTGCCCATTTCCGCAGCAACCGCACAAAGAAACCTAGGGGTTCTAATTCTACTCTTTTGATACCCCCCATATATGGGAGGGTTCTAATTCCACCATTTTGAGGGGGTTTAGAAACCTAGGGTTTCCTAATCCTATTCCAGAAATGGTTCACCAAACACAAAGAAAAAGACTTGGATACCTATCCCACCCTTATTTCATTCTTTTTACCTTTCCAAACAGGCCCGTAGTGTGTTTGGTATCTAATTTTCATAAAAAAAAATGGTAAACATTTCCGGATTTGACTGATTTTTTCATGATTGGTTGTCATCTGTCAAGCAAAAATATTTTACATGGAGCTTACAACTTTACAATGATCATTGCAAAAAAATCTCCTATGAGGGTAAGGAAAAAAATTTTATGTTAGGACATGAGATCGAAAATGTTGAAATTTTCAAAATATTCCTAATATAACAAATCCAAACAATTATAAATAAGGATAGTCATGTGGACATTTCAAACATTTTTCTAAGGAAATTGTAAGTTTAACCAAACACTATAAAATATATTTTTTCGGGAAAATTTTCTCCCAAAAAATTTTCCAAATACACTCTAAGGCCTTGTTCTATGGAGTGTCGGTAAAATTTTAAGTATCTTACTTACTTTTACTTATTTTTACTTGTCTTACCTACACTACATAAAATAATTTATATAAATACATAAAAATCATATATTTAACAAATGATGTGACTAGTGTGACTTACCTAGCTAATTACTCACACTATCTTATTTTGAAATTTATATAATAAGGGATATGGTTGATGTGATCTACCGACCAACATTTACACAACTTTACTTATGTCTTTCCAAATTTACTAATGTTTTTCTACTTACAGTTAGGACTGGCAAAAATATGGATATGGGAAATTTCGGGTTCGGTCAAGGTCATCTGATCAAAAACCTACCATACCACGTTCGATGAGCAATTTAGGCATTGAGACTGTACTTGGACTCGGGCCTAGATGTTCAGTATTTGAATTGTATATAAAGGCTTGGTCATATTCATGTGCCCGACATATGACATCCGGATTGTATATAAAGGTAACTAAAAGTCGACGCAAATTCACTCATAAACAAGGTCTGGATGGTATGCGGTTCTTCAAAATGACATATCCAAGATTTTCTCTCGAAAATCGGACAGCTCAAAGATGGTTTTCCTTACTCGGACCCGACCTGGTTTTAAACCAGACAATTGCCGATATTGAATGATATTTAAATTCAAATGAACTTTAGATAACCATACCTGATTTTCTCCAAATCAGACAAAATCATATTATTGAATTTTGTCAAACTTTTATCGGGCCTACTTACATTCCCTCTTACTTAGAGCACCCGCAACAGTGAGTCAAAATTTAATACGTTTATTTAATTAGTTTTCCAATAGTGAACATGAGTTTGACTCATATTAATTAAAAAAGTAAGTGGATCCTACTTAATAATATAATTAATTTGGTTATATTGATAAAAAATGATGTGGATGAGGAAAGAGAGAAAAAACATGATTAAAATATTACTGTGTTAAACTCGCTTTCAAACTCGTCTCGCAAGACTGACACCGAGATCCTCACAAGATGAGTCTCATTCTCACCACTAAAATGTCCTACACGACTTCATTTCATTATCATCTCATGTCATATCAGCAGTGAGTCAAATTTAAACTCACAACTGCGCATGACCTTATACTCCATGAGAACACTAATATATCTGAATGCCACAATGATACTTTTACTTCGAAATACATTGGTTTAGGTACTTTCATGAATATATCGAGCTGAGAGCCTATCATTGGAGATATTCTGATGCAATTTCGTCACAGCTTTCTGAAATAACCCTAGAGGGGGGAGGGGTGAATAGGGTTTTATAACAATTCTGCACTTTAATCAACACAATTTAGTTAATAACACTTTTATAACACAAAAAGATTCTTCTTTATTGATCAAATATAAAGTGCTCAAATAGAGGGATGATACAACTTAGCTTGATTGAGGATTGTGAGGTCCTCAATAAGCTTACTGGAGTAGAGAACTTTACGGCAGTTATCTGCACTCGAGGCCTCACAGAAGAGGCGATTACAACTTGGAGAATAACCTTAAAGTGAGAAGCCTTTCTCACTTTACACACGACCTTGGAGGTCCTCATCAGTACACTCACTGGTTACAAAATCTCACTACTTACAATCGTGGTTACAAACTCAGAATATTATCACACAATATTCCTACACTCAGAACTTTCTCAGCCAAAGTTCCTACTCAGATTTGCTTGCTTTGGAATCTATTTTGTTCTTGAGAGAGCTTGGCAGAATATATACGTGAGAACTTGAGGCAGCAACGTTCTCTTTCCTTTGGAGGGGATTGTTGCCTTTCTTGATTATTCTTCAATCTTCTATGTGATTGTGATTTCCATGATTTCCTTCATTTCATTGGATATCTGAAAATAAGGATATTATCCGTTATTGCATCAATCCAGAAAAGACATGAGGGAATAATATTTAGGGTTTAGAAGATATTTCCCTTAAATAATGTTGACCGTTCTTTCAAACAAAATATTGCTAACGCTTGGAGGTCCTCGTTGCTGGCTGTGATGAGGTCCTCAGATTTGACTGAGATTCTTCACTTTCTGTGGCACATTAATTAATACGTTTTCTCATAATATATATTCCCATACTATAAATTAATTTTGAGGGTTTAAGTACTTATATTTATCTGCTAAAAAAAGTACTTATATTTCTTTGAATGTTATATCCAAGTGTATTTAATTATTTAAAAAATATGTTTTATTAGTTTGAAGATGATTGCCATAAATAAATTTTATAAATTTTATTTTATATTTATAATTATTCAAAAAATAGGGTACTTAGGCATAAACTAAACATTTTATTAAAAATATCTTTTATTAATTTGAAGGTTGTTGCCGCAAATAAATTTTTTATAAAACTTATTTTTATATTTATATGTAAGAGAGTTAGGTGTAAACTAAACCCTTTATAGTATAATTGATATTTTAAGGTATCATTTATATTGTTAATGTAACCGATAAATGTTATGAGGTTATAATTGATAAATATATGTGATTATTAAAAGAATATTACTAAAAATCCTAAATAAATAAATTATAGACAATTTAAATATTCAAGAAGTATCTTATTTAAGACGAATATCATCCTTTTAACTATTGAAACTTCATATCTATTATAATATTTAAAGATTAATTTGGATACAATTGAAGGCTCATATATATGGTTCTGTTCTTTAGGTGGCATGATAAAATTTAGCAAGTTTAGGTTAATTTGCATGGGTAGAATTCTGTAGATGTGGATAGTGGCATAGTGCATGTGTAGATTGAGTGTGCAAAAGTTTGGGTAATTTGAATAAAAACAAGTTAAATTTAGTAAGATTGGGTAAAGTTAGATGGGGTAGAAAATATAAGTAGATCAAAGAACATGTTCATATATATTAAGGCTCCTTTTTTTATGCGGTAAGTTGTGGTGCGGTACCACACTACACTGCACGTACTTTTTTATTTTCCACCACACTTCACCACAACTCACCACAATTATTATCAATATATTTTTTCATTTTTCTCCTCTACTTTTCACATTCTTTCTCTTAACCTACCCCACATACCACAACTTTTACCACAACTCACCACAGTTTTTCAAATTCCACCGCATTGCACCATTGTCACACCGCAACCAACCGTATAAAAGAACAATGACTAACTACTGTCAAGTCCTTGCTCTGCACAAATTATTTTTATATCAATCAAATTTAAAAATGATTTTTGAAAATGAGATTCAATCATGAGAATTGATTGATCTCCTTTAATAAGTAAAAGTTTCTTAAAGATAATAGTATATATAAAATAACTATATATATTAATTACTTAAATTGATAAAAGTTAAGTACAAAATATGGAGAATATAAATGTTAAATTGGTAAAAATATAAAATAATAAATAGTTAGAAACAAAAAAAATTAATTTTATAAACAATAAATAAGAACAAAAGAATATATAATTTATTTTCTGAGGAATGGAGTAAATAATGATAAAGTTTCATGACAATAGAACATGAACACCGTTATAATACAAACATGAAACATCTAAGCTCATGGATAATAAATACTATTCACATAATAATCATATATAAACTCTCTTCACTTCACATTTCCTCAATAGTGCATAGGAAAGTAACTCACATGAAATTTTCAATATACGGGAAGCAACAAAGATGTAAAAGGAAATGTTTAAAATGAACAACTTGAATATAATTTCTCCTTCCAATTTTATCCATATCCTCCAATTTTATCCATCATATGGTGGTCTTTGCGTGAGTTACAATTTTGAAGGCTTTTGTCATTGATTTTTAACAGATACAATAATATATTACACAAAACACCATTGTCAAATTTGTAACAAAAAATATCATGATAAAAATATAATTTATTAATATTATAAATTTTAGTAAAGTAATATTATTTTCATTTTTTTATTTGACTTTTTAACTAATTTTTTTTGTTTCATATCATATGTCACTTTACAATTCGAACTGTATATTAATTACTCCTTTTCTTATTTTACTCATAATATTCATTAAATAAAAAACAAAATATTAATTTTAATTAAAGATATTTATGTAATTTTCTTACCAATTATCACATTCTTTTTTATTGATATTACTTTTCTCCCGCTATTTTCCAAAGATACTTAAAAAAGAATCCAACGATATATATGATAAATTATGAGCAGAAGGATGACATTTAGACCCCGTTCTTTTATGCGGCTGGCAGGCTTCGGTGCCACACCGCACCACAACTTTCCATATTCTACCACAAACTATTACAATCCACCACAATCTACCACAACCCACCACAATCTACTTTTTCTAATTTAATTTATCTTTTTATTGAAAGTTAAATTTTCCATATTTCACCACAATACACCACAACTTTCCCCAATCCACCACAACTTTTTCCAACCCACCACAATCCACTACGTTTCTTCAACAACGCACCGCAGCCAGCCGTATAAAAGAACGGGGTGTTAATAGTGTCAAAAATTAATTATGATTTAAAGGAAGTAGGTGAGAATTGAATTGAGGAGTCATATGAATGCTGTGATGCATGCGATGATTATGATGATGAAATTAGCAAGAGATTCTTTGGGGTAAGGAGTTGTCTCATCGATCCTTCTATTCATCCATCCATCCATCCATCCATGAGTTTTGATTATTTTTGAAGCAATCATCGTGAAAGACAAGAGATGGAAAAGATGTGCAATAAAACGCAATGAATATGTAAGGTCTAATCAACACCCCATACGTAATAAAACTTACCCTACTTTTTCCTCTTTTCTGCTTCTGCAGATTAAAATTATTCCCCAATTTGGTTAAACATTTTCCCTCCCAACAGAGGATTTCTTTTCTACTTATGCCAACTTCTCATGATCCATATTTGTTATAATCTAACAACGATATGCCACATTTAAGGAATTTGTCATATCAATTATTTTACATGAATATTTGACGTGACTCTTTCTATTTTCATGTCTGCCTCTCAAATCTCAATTCATTAGGCTGCTATAGGCGAAAAAAAAGTTTAAATTTTAGTTGTATGAACTCATAAATGTGATTTGGTTTATTTCGGATTGAGACATATTGTATAATGAATGGAAAATTAATGTTTCATACGCAGCATTTTCTAGTCAAACAATTCGAAACAGGATACCTGAATCATAGCATACCCCTTTTTTTTCCTCTTTTTTTTTTTCTTTTTTTTGCATGCAAGCCTACTTATCCTCCCATTACCATATCATGCATTTTTCTTACAGCCCTACTTTTTATCCTCCCTCACGGCGCCTATGGCTAATAAAAAGTTTTCAATTGAATATATAATCCAAATTAAATGAAATATAATGTGAAAATCTAATAATAGTTTAGAGGAAAACATTGCATTTTGGTTAAGCAACAAAATTCACTTATATTTGAAGTAGGAGCTAGAAAAACAAAGCTCACTTGTATTTATTTATTTATTTATTTATTTATTTATTTATTTATTTATTTATTTTATTTTTTTGTGTAGAAGAGCTCTTGGCTTATGTTGTTAGGATTCTTAGGGCGTTGTTAGCATACAAACAATAATAAATGGCGAAAAATAATAAAGATTCGACACAAGGAATTAACGTGGAAAAAACCACGAACGATGCGCTATTAGAGGATTATAACAGTGGTTCAGAGATTCTCGGACCTCCACAATCTCTCACAATTTTCCTAGAGTTACAACCTGAGAACTCAACACTCACAGTTAAGCCTCACACAACTTCCTCAGGAACACAGAGATTACATGTCAATCTCTTGTGGTAAGATGAAACACTCTAAATTGCGATACAAATAAACCTACCACTTAGGCTCAAATTATAGTACAAGGCTAACACAATTTTAGGGTTAATAAAGTCATTGCAACAAAGAAATTACAAAAAAATAAGTGGCTAAAAATCAGCAACTTGATTCCCAATCAAACTATTCTACCTTGCTCCCTAAGAGATAGAGACCAACCCAAAATTGGTCTCCACATTTAACCCAACAATCTCCTACTTGGAGACCAATTGTAAACGCAGCCTTCGTCGATTATCATCAATCAACACCTCCTCGAATCCTCTAGTGCATCCATCTCGATCTTATTCAACAAAGATCAACAGAGGTCCCAGTTGACCTCCTATCAACTCCTCTTTCAGCAACAAGCTCCCACATGAACTGATCACGCCCCTACAACTTCGACATATGCATCATCGTCAACAACTTAGGGGAATTTTGGATTGGAATTTTACCTCGTGTGGAACTTGTCGAATTCCTGTGTAGGTTAGATGCATTCTTCGACTGACCATCCATTCCCGTAGCCTCGACCGGAAACCTCCTTGTTTCTGGTGCTCTTCTCTCATCAGAGAAGCTAACACACCTTTGACGAGCATGAACATGCACGTTAGAATTATCAATGGTAGTATATAACTTCCCCTCCCTCCTACCATTTGCAATTACCAAAGATCCTTTCGTTACCCTCCAATGATCATCCCCAAATCTCGTCTTGAACCCCTTCTCATCCAGTTGACTCACAGATATAGGGTTCTCAATCAGACTCGGGATATACCGAACATTCTTCAACCTCCAAGTCCCACCCTTAGAAGTTTTAATGTTCACATCACCTCTTCCTAGCACCTTTAGGTTGTGACCGTTTGCAAGTCTAACCCTACCAAACCTCCCACTCACAAAATTACTAAAGGCCTCCCTACTAGACGAAGAGTGAAACAAAGAACCCGAATCTATCACCCAACTCCTTTATGACTTGTCAACACTAACAGTTAGGGCATCACCAAAATTCTCAGCAGAATTTACCGAGTCATGGTCATTATAGCTGCTCTTCCTAAGTTTAGGACAATCCCTACGAAAATGACCTCCATCACCACAGTTCCAACACAATATGTGCTCCATGTTTCGGCCTCTAGATTTTGATCGACCACGGCCCGAGCTCTCACTATTCCTCCTACCCCCGACAACTAAAGCATTCCCTGAAGACTCAGACACATCCTAATCTCTCCTACAGATGCTTTCATTCAGTACAGAGTCTCTATTTTCAAAAAACTTCAGTTTTTCATCTTTCTTAACCGAAGATGTTACAGAAGTGACAAAATTATTCCAAGACTTAGGTAAGGTAGCCAACAGTATATTAGCATTTATCTCGTCGTCAAAATTAAATCCCACAGAGGTTAATTTTGATAGTATCATATTCACCTCATTCATACTAGGGTTTTTTGCTTTTTGGACCCTGAACTTTGGGGGTATTTATTTTCTGGACCCCCATATTTCAAAGTTTATATTTTGGACCCTATACTTTGTGGACCCAAAAAATGTGGCCCAAAGTTATGTTTGACTCCGGCAATGACCTAATTGTTGCCTAAACTTCCCGATATGGCCTTTTATCATTTTTTCCTTCTTTTGACTGTTGTTTTGAAATTGACCAGACTTTGACAGCTAAGAGTGTGTAAAATTCATGAGTAAAAACACAGAAGGTAAAAGTTAAGTTTTGGTAACTTTCGGTAAATTTTGGTAACTTTTTTGGCAAATTTATGCTCATATGGGGATTGGAAATCATGCAAGAAGAGAAAGAAGAAGTTGCGGCTGGAAAATTTTCGAAAAAAAAAATTCGATAATGGCTTCGAAATATGGGGGTCCATATTGTTACCGGAGACAAAGTATAGGGTCCATATTGTTGTTAGAGACAAAGTATAGGGTCCAAAATATAAACTTTGAAATATGGGGGTCCAGAAAATAAATACCCCCAAAGTCCGGGGTCCAAAAAGCAAAAAACCCTACTATCATGCATATCACCAGACTTATGCATCTTAAATTCAAATAAACGACGCAACACATATACCTTGTTTATTGCCGAAGGTTTCTCATATGTGTTTTGCAAGGCCTCCAACAGACCTTTCGTCTTTTTCTGATCTTTGACGTTGAAAGTCACGTTCCGAGCTAACGTCAATCTCACCGTACTGAATGCATGACCATCAAGCTCTTCCCAATCCTTCTATTCCATCTTTTCTGGCTTTTCACCCATCGCAAGATGCAACTTTTGCTGGTGGGGCACATCGTCAACGCGCATCCTCCACCATGCGTAGTCTTTCCCATCAAACTTTAGAATCTTCAAAATTGTGCCTGCCATTGCTTCTCAGTCTGCAAATCAACAACTCTCCAACCAAAGCTCTGATACCAGTTGTTAGGATTCTCAGGGCATTGTTAGCAGACAGACAATAATAAAGGTTGAAAAATAATAAAGATTCGACACAAGGAATTAACGTGGAAAAACCCAAGCCGGGAAAAAACCATGAACGATGCACTATTATAGGATTACAACAGTGTTTCAGAGATTCCCGGACCTTCACAATCTTTTACAACCTGAGAATTCAACATTCACAGTTGAGCCTCACACAACTCCCTCAGGAACAGAGATATTATAGGTCAATCTCTTGCGGTCAGATGAAACACTCTAAATTGCGATACAAATAAACCTACCACCTAGGCTCAATTTATAGTACAAGGCTAACACAATTTTAGGATTAATAGAGTCCTTGCAACAAAGGAATTAAAAAAAAAAAAAGAAGTGGCTGAAAATCAGCAACTTGATTCCTAATCAAACTCTTCTACCTTGCTCCCCAAGAAATAGAGATCAACCTAAAATTGATCTTTACATTCAACCCAACATATGTGTGTGTATGTTTTGACATACACATGTATATAAAGAGTAGTTGAGGACATAAACAAAGTTTTCAGTCTTTCCCTAGCAAATATTATGGATTTTAAATTTTGGAATGTTGTACACTCTAACATTTATCTACATTACTACTAGTATACAATTGGGGTGGGCATGAGTTAGAACCTATAGCCCAAGTCCACCCTGGCTTGGTCGAAAAGGCTTGGCTCAAAGCTCGCCGAGCCTGCAAAGCGTAGACACTGGTTCCGTATTTTATTCTCTTATTTAAAATATTCTAAAATCAAAGAAAGTAAAATAATTCTAAATATTTTTTAATTCAAATAGAAAATAATATTGTTTAGACAATAAATATGTAACTAGGTGACATTTAAATATTAATTAGCGCTTAAATTTAACACAATTTAACTAGCAATTTTAAGAACAAGATCAAATTTATGCTACAAGCCTACAATATCAAGTTTTAGATAGCTTAATTAACATAAAAAAATATTTATATTTATGAAAGGTAGTTGTCCTAGTCGAGTTGAGTCCGAGCTGCTCGCGAGCTGACTTAGTGCAATTACAAGCCTATTACAACAATGCTTCTCACCCTCATTGTTTATCAAGTATTTAACAATCTATAAACATATTAACATGAAACTATCTAGGGTAAGATATTCCTAAATTACTTTCAAATCAAAATAATTTACTATAATCATAAATATTATTAGTTAAAAATAAAATTAATGGTCTTATTATAACTTATTCTAGTCATACCTAATTGACTACACTGTTCTTACTTTTCTTCATCAAATTTTTTATAACATATAAAAAGTAGAATACCTGTTAGAGTTATATCGAGAAAATTAATTTGTGGAAGCAAAAATAAGATGACTACAATAAATCGAGAAAAATAAATGCAAGATTAAAGAGGACAAGAATTTAATGTGGAAACCCAAATCGGGGAAAAACCACGGGCGGCACAAGCACAAACGAATCCACTATGGTAGAGAGTACAACGAACAATCTCACCCCGAGATTAACACCAAGAGAGTAGAACAACCCACACAAACTCTCACAATTACTCTTACCAATGGGAATACGAAAACTACTGAATTTTTGGGATGGTTACAAAAGATGGAGAAGACTCCCTTTTATAGGGAGGACACACCTAAAACCCTAACCCTAACTTGACTCCCACTCCAATTAGATTTAGAATCTAATACAACTAGGAAACCCAACATGATAAGGAAACCTAAATAATATCCTAATACAATTAGGAAACAAATAATTGCGGAATCAAGAGACTGGGTAATTTTGGGCCACTTTCTAACAATCTTCACCTTGGACCAAAATTATTCCAAATCTTGTCGCCGCCACCAAACCCCGAAGGGTAGAGTCCCGTAGGGCAACGCCCAGAAGGGCACTCAAAGACTACCCACTAAGTCCAAGCTCCTCTTAGACTTAGCTATTCATTTCTTCTTCACCTGATCCAACCATACACTAAACTTCCGAGTTAGATCATCTTCAAAAGAGTTACATGAAACTGCTGAACCTTGTAGGATATATAGACCTTTGCGCCTCAAACCCTTTAAAAGAATTTCAGAACCCTTGGACACTTTCAAAACTCCATCTTCACCTGAGTACCTTAACCCTTTGGAGTCAAGTACACTTAAAGAGATCAGATTATGCTTCATACCAGGGACATGTCGAACTTCTGTTAGTGTCCTGATAGCACCATCTTGAGTCTTGATCTGAACTGTACCGATTCCAGCAATCCCACACTGGCTATCATTAGCCAAATTAACAACACTAGAATCCACAGGATCATATATAGAAAACAAATCTTTGTTAGGACATACATGATAACTAGATCCAGAATCCAAGACCAATTCAGACAGACTTCCCTTCTCTTGAGAAGCAAGAAAAGCATCACCATCTGACTCATCTTCCACTATTGCAGCTTCACCTTCTTTTTCCTTTGTCGATTTCAACTTACGACATTCAGAAATTTTGTGTCCAGGTTTCTTACAGTAGTAGCAGTCACCCTCAAATTTAGACTTAGAGCCTTTCTTTTTTGACCTACTCCCCACAACTAATAAACCTTCAGCTTTGCCATCAGAACACACTTCAAGATCAAATTTTTCTTTAGACAGTAAATTTGACTTAATATCCTCATAACTCAAAAATTCAGTATTACTGTAGAGCATAATTTCCTTGAACTGTCTATACGAATGGGGTAGGGAAATAACCAAAAGAATGGCCTTATCCTGATCATCAATTTCCACCTTCAAATTTTCCAAATCTATCAAAATCGAATTAAACTCATTAAGATGGTTTTGGATAGGTGTTCCTTCAGCCATGCGAATAGTGTACAAACGCTCCTTCAGTCGAATTTGGTTAACAAGACTCTTAGTCATGTAAAGTTGTTCTAACTTTAGCCAAAGATCAGCAGTAGACTTACAGTGAACCACCTCACGAAGAACTGAATACGCTAAACATAACTGAATTGCCGTAAGAGTTCTATCATCAAGCTCCTCCCATTCCTCCTTTTCAATATTGGCTGGCTTCGTACTGAGTGCTTTCTTCAATCCACTCTGCGTAAGAACAACTCTCATCTTGATCCTCCACAAACTGAAGCTGATCTTGCCATCAAACTTCTCGATATCGAATTTAGTGACTGTAGACATCTTATAACCAAGGCTCGGATACCACTTGTTAGAGTTATATCGAGAAAATTAATTTGCGGAAGCAAAAATAAGATGAGTACAATAAATCGAGAAAAATAAATGCAAGATTAAAGAGGACAAGAATTTAACGTGGAAACCCAAATCGGGGAAAAACCACGGGCGGCACAAGCACAAATGAATCCACTATGGTAGAGAGTACAACGAACGATCTCACCCCGAGATCAACACAAAGAGAGTAGAACAACCCATACAAACTCTCACAATTACTCTTACCAACGGGAATACGAAAACTACTGAATTTTTGGGATGGTTACCAAAGATGGAGAAGACTCTTTTTTATAGGGAGGACACACCTAGAACCCTAACCCTAACTTGACTCCCACTCCAATTAGATTTAGAATCTAATACAATTAGGAAACCCAACATGATAAGGAAACCTAAATAATATCTTAATACAATTAGGAAACAAATAATTGCGGAATCAAGAGATTGGGTAACCTTGGGTCACTTTCTAACAGTACCATTTAAGATATTACAATTGTATTTACTAAATTCGCAAAAACATAACAAGAAAATAGAGTTATTTACATAATTATTTTATTAATTAAAAATATTTAAATAATTATCCTAATAAGTAATAACTACCCCATAAAATTTTAGAACATTAATTTTTCTCCGTTCTTACGTACGAGAGTCACTTAACAAAACAAGTGAGGTAGTATAATATTAGTCTTTCCCCGTCTTTGCATACAAGGAACATTAATGTTTTATGCTCCGGATGACCATAAAATTCTTAAAAAAGTTGGTAAAATTTTTCTTTGTAAAATGATAGGGATCGAATTGATGACCATAAAATTCTTCTTTGAAAACAAGGGGTGATAACCCTTAAATTCTTAAAAAATGTGGATAGAGAAGTGGCATGCAAAATGTGATGAGGCGGGTTTTATGCTCCGGATGACAATAGCATGGAAGATGTGGAGGGCGAGGAATGAGGGAACATTCGAAAACAGGAGCATGTATGTACTTTCGATGGTAACTACCACCGGACAAATAGTAGTAGATCAAGTGTAGGTACGAGCCACAGGTAGAGAAGGTCGTAATATCATCCCGAGCCTAGCCTGCTGACATGGAGTCCGCCGCAGAACGGAAGACTAAAGCTAAATTTTGATGCCTCAGTGGGGGAAAATGGCATGATTGGGTTGGGGGTGGTTGACAGAAACGACAAGGATGGAACAATTATCATAGCAGCGGTGAGGCGAGCCACATGTTTCTAAAGCCCTCTGATTGCAGAAACTAAGGCGGTAATGTTCACGGTCCAGCTAACAAAGAGGTTTTCATACCAAGCAATTCTCATGGAATTCGACTGCCTTACTGTTGTCTGGCGCATGCATAGCTCTACTTCTTATTTTAGTGAATACGATATTATGATATGTAGAGGACCTGAAATTCTTTTGCAAACATTTTTACAGTTGTGAGTGGCTACGTGTTAAACGGGATGGCAACCTAGTCGCCCATAATATGGCTAAGGTTAGCCCCATCAGGGAGGAACAAGTCTGGTTCTTTGTGTGTCCAAGTCTGATTGAATCGTTATGTTTTAATTGACAAACTAGCTAGCAATATAACATTTTGACCAATGGGCCCTAAGGCTCCGTTCTTTTATACAGTTGGTGTGGTGTTGTAGTATTTTGAAAAGGTGTCGTGAAGTGTGGTGAGTTGTGGTGAAAGTTGCGGTAGATGGG
Organism: Portulaca oleracea; assembly: GCA_029582165.1. NCBI lineage: Eukaryota > Viridiplantae > Streptophyta > Magnoliopsida > Caryophyllales > Portulacaceae > Portulaca > Portulaca oleracea. The sequence continues at coordinate 27,293,928 of CM055876.1, forward strand.
TAGGCGAGGAGAGAGATTGCGAAAAGTAGAGGAGAAAAACAAGAAAAGAGAAAATGTAGAGATATGTTCGTAATAATTGTGGTGTAGTGTGGTAGAAATTAAAGAGTGTGGTGCGGTGTGTATCGCACCGCAACCTAACTCATAAAAGAATGGAGCTTAATAATATAGTTAATTGGCTTATATTATAAAAAGTGAGCTGGATGAGGAGAGAAAAAAATACAATTAAAATATTTATGTGATAAACTCACGATCAAACTTGTCTCATGAGATTTTCAGAGCCACAGCTAAAAATGTGTGTATTACCAACCACTTTTTCCCAACCAATTTGGAAAAACCAACCATTTTAAATTGGTTGGAAAAAAATGGTTGGTAATACAAACATTTTTAGTAGTGAACACCCGCAACTAGGGGTGGGCACGGATCGGTTAACCGATCCGATCAAAAATTCGGATCAGTTAACCGTATGGTCGGATAGTTAAAATCATGAACCGTATCCGATCCGAAAGTTTTGGTTAACCGTACTTTCGGTTAACCGAATTGTCGGATAATAAAATTTGCGATCCGTTATCCGATCTGAATGTCTTGGTTAACCGAATTTCGGATCGGTTACCGTATATCCACGGATTATAAAGCACTCGCACAATAATAATCATTGTCCTTCTTACTTTAATGGGTTCAAAATGGTAAACTTTATGTATTGTGTTACATTTTTACGCTAATGACTTCTAATTCACGACAAAAAATAATATTTAAAGGGTTCAAAGTTGAAAATTAATTATTTTCGGATTTTCGGATAACCTACGGATTATCCGGATTTTTCATCCCCCGATCCGTATCCGATCCGTGATCCGGGGAAAAAATTTGGATCGGTTAACCGATCCACCAACTTCAAAAATTATCCGCTAATTATCCATTTTTTCGGATCGGATAATCGGATTACGGATTACGGATTTTTCGCCCACCCCTACCCGCAACAATGAATTTGAGTTAGACTAATTGAATAAAGTGTAATATGCGGAGTCCCACAAAGAGAGTCAAAATTTATCTCTTTATTTAGCTAGTTTTCCAATGGTGAGCATGAGTTTGACTTATATTAATTAAAAAGATTAAACAGGTCCTACTTGATAATATAATTTTTTTCACGAACTTAATAATATAATTAATTTGGTTATATTGATAAAAAATGAAGTGGAGGATGAGAGAAAAAAATATGATTAAATATTAGTATGTTAAACTCACAATCAAACTCGTCTTGTGAGATTGACGACAACTAACGTGAGACAAGTCTCATCCTCACCACTGAAATTTGTTATATACAAAACCTCATTCCATTCTCATAACATGTCATGTTAACGGTAAGTCTAATTTAAACTCACTGTTGGAGACAGTCTCACCTTCAGTCACGCGAGTCAAATCTCATTTTCAGCACTAAAATAGACTACAAAACCTCATTTTATTCTCATTTCATGTCATGTAAACAGTGGGTCAAATTTAAACTTACCATTAGAGATTATTGTATGATTGGACGATGTATCCAACAATCATAAAATCCTTGAAAGTTTGACTCAAAATATGACACCGCTAACGTTTATTAAAGGCATAATTTTCCTCCCATTTAACATGTGTGTAGGAACCCAAGAGGGGGTGAATTTGACAAATAAACTCTACACACTAGGTAAGAACGTTAAAGCAAACTTCCTTGGTTTCAAACCAAGGATCAAAACACAGTACAACTGAAATACCTCATTATATTTGTATCAATCAAAGAACAAGTTACACTTAGTGTAGACGCTGAATTTTGTCGTAGTTCAGCTTTGTAATTATGTAATTTATTTTGAGCATTTTTATTTTTATTTAGGATTAAATGCCAAGTATTCTTGAAATGCGCAAATGATAAAAAGACCCACAAAAAAACCCAAATAAATTTCCCTCTATAAAAAACCCTTTCACATTAGCCCATTTCCATTTTTGGCCCATCCGCATTCAAATATTCCAAAAACCCAGCCCTTTATTCATGTACCCGAGGTTTTTCTTTAAATTATCGACTTTCCACTTACCTCTATGAGTTTCCTAATTTTGGAAACTAAAAGTACTCATTACAAGCTTTCCAACGACACTTGAATCAAGTTAATTGGAGGTCGGATGGGAAAGTTATGGTCGTTTGAAGTTAGGTAACTTAAAATAACCCAACATGCTGGTCCGCAGTGGCCCGCTTCCTTTCATTCCAATATACTGGGCCTCCTGCTGATCAGAATGACCCAGCCATCCCTCTTTATTTCATAACCCTAGTTTACTCACTCCATTTCCCCCTATAAATACAGCCTCACTCCCAACATTTTTCTTTACACCGAATCACCTAGAAGTATTGACACTAGGTAATTTCTTCTTCCTCTTCTCCCTCTCTCTTCGTCTCTTTCTCCTCTTTTCGTCATTTGCATACATCTATACCTGGCATTATTTTTTGTCGTTTTTCTTGTAATCACTTACACTGTTGTAATCCTGATGCTAATATGAATTATGACTAATTTAAACCTGATTACTTGAGAAGATAACTTTAATTTCGTTCTTTATTTATTTGTGTTTTGTTTATTGCTTTTATTTATTCATCACATTTATTAATTTTTGTACTTTAGTTTTTCGCATGCATCTAAATAATTTAAACTAACCTAATTAATTCTCCTCTTTTACTCTCTTCTTTAACGAACCGATTTAGTAGAGTATGTTCTTTGAACGGGCGAATTCGAAGGTTTTTACTTTCGAATTCGTAACCTTACCCCCGGATCCGAATCTAATGATTCGCGGTTTGCGGAGTCTAATTTGAGTTTATTAAATCTTACCAAAAATTAATTGGCGACTCTATAATTTATTGAATTTGATTCATTCGCTTTCTTTTCAAATTTTACCTTTTAATTCAAGATTGCATTTGAACATTTTGATTAATACAAATTGAATTCAAATCCCTTAAAGACTAGACACCTCTTTCGATTCGCCTAACATCGCGTAGGACACCAAATGGAAGTTTTTTTTTCCGGGTCCTGCACTTAGGAATAAAAACAAGAAGTAATAGCCCGAAGGCAATTACTGATAGGTTCACTGACCAAGACTGAATGTCCTTGAGTCAGCTGCATATAAGGATCGTCGTAGGAAAAACCCTAGCGGCGATTTGGAACATGATGGATTACATTGAAACACATACTCACACAGCCTTAGTCCGTCAAGGCTCTGCTACACATCATCTCTCTCCATCACATATGGATACAACGAGCACTCACCAAGGTCCTCGGCTATATCTTCACCAGAGGTCCTTTACTGGCTACCTTCGCCTTGGAACCATTGGCTACACACTCAGAAATCCCCCGGATTTCTTACTCCGCGACTACTTCCGTGGAATTGCCTAAGTTCTCAGTTCTTCAATCGTCCTTTTTATAGAGGGATTTGGATGCTTGAACTTGAGTCATTCCAACGGTAACTTGCCTTCTGTGTTGATTCTTCCCTTTTGTGTTGATGCTTCCTCAATCATCAATCATCCAACAGATTCTTTCCTTTTGGTCTTGTATTTGATTGCACAATCCTCCTGATTTGTTTTCCTTATGCTTTCCTTATTATTTGTATCTGCAAATAAATCACACAATCAGAATATATCAGAATATATATTATATAATCAGAATATATAATCAGAATATATAATATAAGGAAATTTTCCTTTTCTGAATTTTGGCTTTCATTAAAACCTAAGGTCCTTCGTAGATGCGTAGGTGAAGGACCTTGGCCCTGTCTTCAATAATGTGAATAAGTTCTATCAAAAATGAAACATGAGAAAAATTACACAAATTAATGTTTAACACTAGTGGTATACTATTATCCATGGTTAGAATTCCGATCAATAATTATACTGGTTGGTCTCACACGTATAGATCACTAATCTACGTACTGTTCGATTTATACACCGGTTAGCATTGACTAGCCTCGGTGCTGATGTAGTGGCACGCTGGTAAAGGAAGGAACCACGGTGGTGGAGTTGTCGACTGGGACAACCAGATGATCATCATTCAACTTGCTTAAGACATCGTTCTTTTCTATGGTATTACATCGTATTTATCGTAATTTACCACCCTTATTTACAAATTATCGCATCGTATCATAGTGTATCACACTTTACCATAATAATTATAATTTCTGTACTTTTCTGTAAATTATGATGTCCAAGCGACTATACCAAGCAAGGTGCAAACGCTCGGATTTTCAATGTAGTATTTGATAAAATTCTAGTGTAACTTTTCTGTGTCAAAGTATATATTTTCCTTGTCAAAATGTATCTATTTACACTTCATATTATAGTTTGCAGACGGTATGTTTTCTTTTACAAAATGACATATTTCCTCTGTCAAAGTGCATCTTTTCCATGTCAATGTGTATTTTTTCTTTATCAAACTATGTATTCTTTCGTCAGTGTGTCTTTTCCTATGACAAACTTGTAGAAATGTATCTTTTCCATATCAACGTGTATATTTTCCGTGTCAAAGTGTATCTTTCCTTTTCTCTAAGTACATCTTTCCTTTACCAAAATGCAACTTTTCTTTAGTAGAGTATATATCTTTTCCTTCTAAAAGTGCATCATTTCTTTGTCAATTTGTATCTTTTATTAGTCAAGGACCATCCTTTCCATGTGATAGCAGATCTTTTCCTTTTCGGCCTCGTTCTTTTATACGGCTGGCTGCGGTGCAATATGGAGGAAATGTGATGATTTGTGGTGGGTCGGGAAAAGTTGTGCTAGATTGTGGTAGGTTGGGGAAAGTTGTGGTGGATTGTGGTGGGTTGTGGTGGAATATGAAAAGTTTAACTTTTAATAAAAAGATAAATTAAATTAGAAAAAGTAGATTGTGGTGGGTTGTGGTGGAATATAGAAAGCTGTGGTGCGGTGTGGCACCGCAGCCTGCCAGCCACATAAAAGAACGGGCCCGAAGTGTCTCTTTTCTTTTTTAAAGTGTATCATTCTCTTGTTAATGTGGATTTTCCTATGTCAATGTGCATCTTTTCCCGGTCAAAATGTATCGATCACTCATCAAAGTACATCAATATAATTACGATATTATCAAGGTAGGCACGCAAAGGAATATAACCCATAAAATCTATATAAACCGATCGTACGGTACAAGGTACAAACGATTGTCACCTTCCAATATTAACAAGCACTAAGGCCCCGTTCTTTTATGCGGTGTGGTGGAATTTGAAAAACTGTGGTGGGTTGTGTTGGAAGTTGTGATAGGTGGGGTAGGTTAAGAGAGATAATGTGAAAAGTAGAGGAGAAAAGTGAGGAGAGAAAAAAATGAAAAGATATATTGGTAATAATTGTGGTGTGGTGTAGTGAAGTGTAGTGGAAAATTAAAAAATACGATAAGATGTGATACTGCACCGCAATCTACCAAAAAAAAAACGGGCCTAAATTGTCATCTTCCAAAATAACTCTTGGAAATCCTGCCATTACTACATCTTTGATCTCATAGATAAAAATAAGCCTCTTTATTTTTGTTTGACAAGAAAAAAACTAGTATTCTGGACCTTTTTTATGCGTCGTTGTGGGATTCATGTTAAAAGTTTTGACCATTAATTTTTTATTTAATATACACATATAAAATTTAGTATCTCACTAAATTTATAATGAAAATATTATTAAAAAATATATAATTATATATTTCAATAAAGTATTGTAGTGGAAAATTGTTAAATAAGGATGAATCTTGAAAAATGTGAAAGATAATTATATTTAGAGGAAGGATATTATTTTTTGATATTATTATTATTATCTTAGTATTATGATGGGAGTGGTAGCAAAAATTGGAGTAAAAATAAAAAGAGGGGAGAGAAATGGCAAAAAATTGCTCAGAGGTGCCATACATTCTCTAAAACTGATTATTTGGGGACCACATTATTTTTTTTTACTCTTTGGGGACCAGATTGTTGTCAAAATTTGCTGGTTGGGTCTTTTCCGGCCAAAAGTTATGAAAATCCGGTGAATTCAGCCGGAGTCAACATAAAATGAATTTAGATACATGGATTGACAAGAATACCCCTATTTGGCTCCAATTTGTTTTTCTCTCTCTTCCCTTTCTTTTTATCTCAAATACCATCCCTCTACTTCTCCTTCCCGTGGGTGTGCCCTTGCCTCCCGTTGATCGCTTGGCGCGCCAACAATCGCCGCCACCGGCTGCCACAGAAGACCACCGCGACGCCGCCACCGGCACTTTCACCACTCTGTTTTTGTTCCCTCTTTATCTCCTTCTGCTACATCACCCACGAGCTCCCCCTTTTTTTATCCTCGCCTCTTTTCTCGCAACCAACGACACCGTGTAGCGAGCCATACCAAGGCGACCGTCGCCGCCACCTTCCTCGCCTTGTTTGTCCGCACCACTCTTCCTCTCCTGTTCAAGGTGAACCCTAAAATCCCTAAAATCAGATTCTTAATTATCAATTTAAAAATTTGTTATGGATTCATCAATTTAAAAGAGTTTGGGTTGAATTGGTGAGGAATTTGGTGAGGGTGTTATGGATTTAATTCTCCACTAGTAGAAATCAAGGCGATAGATGCAGAAATCTTTGATATTAAGAACCCAGAAAAACTAGAAACAAAGAGATGAAAATGTATTCCAGTGATAAAATGAACGTAAATGTTAAAATGGAAACATTGAGTTGTAGCTGGGTTGGATTGGACCCAGGATTTCTATCAACTTCATTCATCAAATTTTTTTCACTTTTCTGTATGATGGATAAGGAGAACTAAAATAGAGGGAGAAAAAGAGAAAGAGGAATTACTGAAAATCTTTGGAGGCATTGCTGCAACATAATCAAATAAAAGTTGAGATAGAAAGTGAGGTTTTACCGCGGAGCGGCAGGGAAAGGAGGGGTGGTCGGGGAGAGGAGGAGAGAGAAAGGAGAAGAAGAAGAAGAAGAAGAAGAGGAAGAGTAAGAGGAGAGAAACGAGAGGGAGGAAGCGGCGGTGGAGGTGGAGGTGGCGGTGGCGGGTGGCGCCGCGGCGGAGGTTGAGGAATCCGGCGATGGTGTTGGGTGTGGAGGAAGAAGAAGCCGACCACGTTGCATTTTGGAGGGAGAAGATGAAGAAGAGGGAGTTGGTGTGGAGGAGGGACAGAAAACGGAGCAACGTCGATTGACGAGATATAAAAGGGACAAATTAGACTTTTCAATCAATAGTCAAGGGGTATTTTCGACTTTTTATTGATTCCGGTTGTTTTGGCCGGAAAAGACCCAACCAGCAAATTTTGACAACAATCTGGTCCCCAAAGAGTAAAAAAAATAATGTGGTCACCAAATAGTTAGTTTTAGAGAATGTATGGCACCTCTGAGCAATTTTTTGGAGAAATGGTGAAAGGAGAATGTGAATCCCGCAATCAACGGTGAGTCGGAAATAGAGGGGACGGATGAATGAATGAATGGATGGATGGGACGTTGGATTGGACTCCTGGGGCAGGCACGGGCAGACGGGTAAGGGCAGCCCTTGACCTTCTGCTGCGATATGGGTCCCACTCTCTAAGCCAATCGTGTGGAGCTGATCCCCACGTGCACCCCTGTCACTTGTGTCGGCTAACTCTCACTTTCCCTCAGTCTTCTACTACTCTCAATACTCTCATTCAATGTCTTCATCAATCCTAAACTAACAAGGCAACAACTACATTCTGCCACTCTACTTTTAATTTTGTCAAAATGATCACTCTAATCTTTTTCTAATGAAAAATGTCACCCAATTTTAATGCATTAAATTTATCACAATAACGTATTATCATATTGTTATGATTGGATGGAGATTATGTGATCTACAATATAACTATATAAGTGTATGTCTGAATGAAGGATATATAATTTCCCTTAAACGTTGATTTCTCTTTTATCTTTCCTTTGTTACTTTAATCTGTTATTCCTGTTCTTCATCTCTTTTTAGGCCCCGTTTTTTTTATACAGTAGATTGCAGTATGGTACGGTACCACATTTCACCACAATCATTACTAATATATTTTCTAATTTGTCTCTTGCCTCACTTTTCTCCTCTACCTTTTACATTCTCTCTCCTTACCTACCTCACTTATTATAATTCTCACCATAATTCACCACACCTTTTCAAATTTAAGCACACTGCGCCGCACCATTACCATACCGCAATTAAACATATAAAAGAACGGGGCCTTATTGTGCATGCCTTATCCACACTTTCTTTAAGAGACTCAGACATTTTAGGGTCGAATTGGTTCGAAATCACTGGCCGAATAAAACCTTAACTTCATTTAGTGGGTTTCAACTATATTAGACATGGAATTCGACAATGAAATTTTTTGGATCTTTAAAAAAGTTGAAAAAAAGAATAAAGAAGGAAAAATGTATAATTAGGCACCGTTCTTTTGTGCGTTAACGCAACTAACCGCAACGCAAATTACCGCAACCTACCGCAAATTACCGTTACCTTTTTACTATTTCCACCGTAACTTACCGCAATCTACCGCAACTAACCGCAACGCAACACAACGCTAACGCAACTCACAAAAGAACGGTGCCTTAGTGTTTGCATCGAAATTTCTCAAGTTTGTTTGCATTTTCCAGAAAGATAAATTAATAACACGACCTTTTTTAAACTATTTAGGAAGTTGAGTGACAATTTATTTAATTATTTTAAAAAGATTAGTGACAATTTTAACTAAAAATTATTCAGATGATAATTTTGACATAAAATAAAAATTAGATGGTACAATTAATCACTGACACCAACATAGTTATTGTAAAATCCAACCCAAATAAAAGCCACTTGCAGTAGTTTCTATATATTTAACCCTCTTTATAATTTTATAGTAGATTAACTCTAAATTCTAATTCTCCTAATTATATAGCAGATTACCTCCTTAGAGAATAATACAATGTCTTCTACCGATAGTTAGAGAGGAAGAGAAGGTTGAGGAAGGAGGAGTGAATTCATCCGCAAAGAGTCCCAAAGGTCTGGGACAAATTATAGGTGATCCTATTTCATTAGAATAAGCTATTCTTTTGTTGTTCCAGGTAAGTGGCGTGATATTCTTTTAGACTTCGTTCTTTTATGCGGTAGGTTACGGTGCAATACCACACCGCACCGCACTTTTTAATTTCTACCACACTTCACCATACCACACCACACCACACCACACCACACCACACCACACCACAATCATTGCCAAATATTTCCTCACTTTTCTCCTCTAATTTTCACACTCTCTCCTCACCTACCCCACTTAGCACAATTCTTACCACACTTCACCCCTTTTTTTTTTTCAAATTTCACCGCACCGCATCATTACTACATCGCACCAACCGTATAAAAGAACGGAGCCTTAGTCTTCTTTCATGCCCAAAATATTATTTTGTAAAGTCCTTTTCGTAAAGTGATTTTATTAAATCGGGTTGACATGCTATTGTTTAAGTATATTATATTTGGTTATATTTATATCCGACAGATTTGATTGACTCCGTATTGAATTATATATTTACAAAGAGTGAGCCTTTCAATGTCAATTTTATAAGTTACTTTCGTATTTTGATATATATTTAATAGGGAAATTGGATTTAAATGAGGGATTATTATACCAATAGTGACTAAGGAGGTGGTGACTGGTTAATTGGTCTCGATTCTGACGTAATAGGCGGAGGAAAAATAATTGGCCATTGCCCAATAACCCCATCAACCCCTATATTTTTCTCACTAACCCACGTTTAAAAAAAATCGGCCCTAACATAGTGATTGACGGGGTGGTGAACCGATCTTCATACTGACGTGAAACACAACCAACTAATGTCTTGTAATGTGGGTTAGTGAGAAAACTAAGGGGTTAATAAAATTATTAGCTTGGGTCAGTTTTTTTTCCCTTCGCCAACCATGTTAGCACGCATGGTGACCGGTTCACCACCCCTTAGTTACTGTTGGTATAATAATGTCACCCAGGTATAAAGGTCAGGGATATTGTTGTCCAATAGTAATGGTTGGTATATTACAATCCAACACCCCCAAAGGTTGATATATTATCATCCAAAAACCCTTTAAATAATCTAAACTTTGGGTCATAGTAGACTCAATAATCTGAACTTTAGATTTGGTTCTAAATAATCTGAACTTTGGCTCTCTTGGATTCTAGTAGCACGCCACCGAGTTAAGTTGAACTTAACTCGGCGGCGGGATGCCAATAGTAAGCTGACATGGCACAGCTAAAAAGCCCAGGCACGTGCCTCCACCGCCATGTCATCCCGCCGCCGAGTTAAGTTAAACTTAACTCGGTGGCGTGCTACGAGAATCCAAGGGGGTCAAAGTTCAGATTATTTAGAACCAAATCTAAAGTTTAGATTAATTAGTATACTATGGCCCAAAGTTTAGATTATTTAAATCCAATTTCCTTATTTAATATTGGAACCCGCGGTGGTACTTTTAATTAGTATTTGTGTTGAACCTTGGTTTACCACTTTTTACCTCGATTTTTATTGTCGTATTGAACTTATCTAAGTCATTTGGTATAAGTTTAATTGTAATTTTTGTCATCTTTGTTAATTGAGACTAATTTGTTTAATGTCTTATTTTTAGGCAATTTTGATATAAGTGATGATAGCACAAGAGGACAAATATTGAAATTAAGGAGTAAAGGAAGTGAAAGGAAGCCAACACAAGTGCACCAAAATATTAGAGGCAAAATTGAAATTTCCAGTTTGGCACACCTAGGTGTGCAAGTCGGTACCGGCGGCTGTGCCAGATTGTAGTATTTTATTTTAAGCAATTTTATAAATTAGAAAAAACAGATTTGATTCGACGTTCTTTTTCAATTTCTAGTTTTCTCTCTAGGCTTGAAGGGAGCTTTTCTCCCTAAGCCTCTAGTTCTAGGTTTAGATTTCTCCCAAAGATTTTAGGATTAGATTATGTATTCAAGAACAAGATTCAATTCCGCTTTTCAATTCAAGACTAAGTTTTTGTATCCCTTTCTCTCTATTTTCTTCTATGTTCATATGTTTGTTAGATTAATTTTTGTTCTTTTTAATTGCACTGTTATGTTAATTTGTTGTTAGTTTTGTGTTGTTTGATTTGTGATTGATATATTTGATGATGAACTAATCTTGTTTAGGCCTAATCTATCCAAATTCATGCTTGATGAAACGTATCCGGTTCTTTAAGAATGAAGGATGTAGAGGTTTCTGAAGCAGTTAGCGTCTATCTTCAACCTTGTTCTTTTTCTCTTCTCGAGCCTGTATATATATAACTCTTCCCTCAAATGGAGATCCTAGACAAGTATGTACCACCTCATAAAAGAAAACACAGTAGAATGATGGGATCTCATTTTCATCCTTCAAGTCTTTCCTGCCTAACAGCAACCTTTTTAACCCACGAAATGACCACAAAGATGACACTCCAGTCGAGGGACCATTCAGACTAGGAAAGGAGGATCGACAATTCGATGCAGGGACTCCCCGCTCCCCTAGAGAAGCTTCAAGGTCTCCAACTTTCTTTTTTAGGTTATATGAACGAGACTCATTCATGGAAGGCAGCGGAGATCAGTAACTTAATCGGAACAATGTGGGAACCTAGAGGGAAAGTATCGGTGGAGAAAGTAGGAGAGATGAAGAAGCTCTTCAAAGTAAAGTTACTACAATGGAGGATGCTCAGGATCTTATATATCAATGTGCAAAACGCTGCATTAAATGGGTCACTTTTTGTTTTCAGACATTGTGGGGAGAATAGAACCTTCGAGGGAATGAACTTCATGAGAACGACGTTATGGGTCCATGTTGAAAGGCTCCCTTTCAAGCACAAATGGTTTGGTGCCCTTGCAGAGATTATAAAAGTGTTGGGTGAGCTTGAAGAGGACGGGATACCCGCTGATACTGATTTTACTACTCCTCGCTAGACCTGGCAATTCTCGACCCGACCCGGAGACCCGACCCGCAAAAAAAGGGTTTTGAACACGAAATTCCGACCCGGGACCCGAAAATGACCCAACCCAAAGAACCCGGTAAAAAAACGGGTTAGGTCGGGTCAGGTTTGGGTCGACCCATTGGGTCAGACACTTTAAATTTAAGTGTTCTGTCTACCTTGGCCTTGTGCAAAAAAATGGGCCCATTTCATGAAAATTAAGGCCCAAAAGTAAAATATTGGGTGGCTTTGGAAAGTTATGCGTAGAGAGAGACATAAAAATTAAATAATCGAATAACAATGACCAAAACAAAACCCTAACACTGTCACTCACCCACTCTTTCAGTGAACCCTCTAACTCCTACAGTCCCGTCGCTCTCCTCTCTTTCAGTAAAATAGTATATTATTGTCAAAGGTCAAATTTCAGTTCATTATTGTCCAATACCCTAAAAATTCAGTATATTAGCATCCCAAAACCCTATATATTTCATAAATACTGCTATTCGTGGATTGTTGACGTAAACCGCATAATACTTGTAGACTTGAAGATTGCCAAATTTTGTCCCTTGGGTGTATAGTAATATGTCTATACAACTATGACATGTCCTGGTGGTCGAACTTGGAATGAAATCGTGTCTTTGACCAATTATAATCAATTTTATTAGTTGTAAGTGACTGAGAAAAAGGGCGGTCATGACCCGTAAACCCGACCCAAACCGCCCGAACCCGAAATACACCCGACCCGTATTTACCCGAACCCGATATACGACCGACCCGTAACCCGCCCGCCCGCCCGTATTGACAGGTCTACTCCTCGCATTCGGATTAGTGTTAAGTTGGAGATCGATAAACCGCTCCTTCCAGGAACATTTGTTTTGGACGACCAAGGTGTTCCGGTCTCGGTTAACTTTCGTTATGAATGTGTCTTTGTTATCTACAAACATTGTGGTATTATAGGTCACTGCACCTATGAATGTCCGAAATCACATGACTTAGCGAGAGAAGGGATATGGAAAAGGATGCAAGAACTTGAAGTTAAGGGCTACTCAATCCAATATAAGGCGTCACCTATGTACACCAACAGGTTGAGGGCCAATCCACCAATTTATACTTTCTATACAACAAAGTTGGATAAAGGTAAGATAGTGCCCTGAGGCAAAACACCAGCGACAGAGCAACCACACCACAGTTTGACAGAGGAGATGCCCAGATTCCACAGGTGGCGCTGCAGGGTGGGCTGATCGTACTCACGCGAGACCATCCAGAGCCGAGCAACAGTACATCGATGATGACACCTCTTTCTTCATCGTCAAGCAACAGAGAATATGGGCATGGAAAAAGTGAGCAGAAGATCAATGGTGGGCCTTCACTGTACAAGATGATAATTGAGGCAGCGACAACAAATGCAAATCATAAAGAGGGATCCACTTCAAGGAATGTTTTCAAACTTTAGGCCCCATAACCTGCAGATTTGGTGGGCTAGGGAATGATCCCCAGGCCAATAAGAGAGGTTAGTGATACTGTTTGTATAACCCACACACGTCGTAATAATTCTGCCTGTTATCTTTGTAGGCCTTCTATACATCATGAATCGGTTGCTGGGGGTGAAGTAATGGAAATAGACATCCATATGACGTTGGGCCGAGAACTCACAGAACTGGGTATTTTGGCTGCAAATGAGGAAATAAAGGTGCCAACAAATTTTGGACTGGACCATCACATTTAGCAGTCCAACTTTACACCGTCCAATTTTCCACCATTCATTATAGCCATCCTAGACAGCCCACTGTTGGGAGATCATGGAGTATCATCGGCACAGTAAGCACCCTAACAAGTAGCATATCCAATTGTGTCGGAGCACCCTTTCAATACAGGTATCGATCTCAATGTGTTCCCAGCAGAAAAAATGGAGGACCAAGAGATGGAGCAAGGTGTTCTCAGTGGCATGGAAGTCGGAAAAGGTGCACAACAAGAATCCCAACCAAAAAAGAAATTGTTCAAGAGATCTCTCAGTTCTTGCCTTCCAACGACAAAAGGGGAGGCAACAAAATTGTTTAATAAATTTGTTCGGCGAACGAACTCATTGCCTCTACAGGTCAAGAACTTGAGGTTAAATGAGGAGGAGGAGGGCGTCCATTTGAGAACAGCAAAAAGACTCAAACTTATGCAACAAAGCAAGAATTTTGGCAAGTAAAGCTCTCAAGTGCAGGGCACAAGCTAGCAAGAATACTCTGTCAGGTTTGAAGTGCTAGTAAGGGTGGGAGAGAGAAGCGTTGTTGATCGAGCAAAGGCTGTGGAGGTGGGCCATAGTTCACCTCCTGGTGACAAATGAAGCTTTGTGCATGGAGCTATAGAGAGCTAGGAGGCGCAGAGATCTAGGAAGCGCAGAGATCTCATTAGTTCCCTACTTGTGGTGGATTCTGCGTACCCAATCCCCTGATGTTTTCTGTTTATTTGAATGTAAAATGACATTGTCGTCTATATGTGTAAAACACCGATCTTTTCGCATTCAATTGATCGGAGGTGTTGATTCAGATGGTAGAAGTGGTGGCATACCAGTATTTTTGAAGAGTCTCGGGTTCCATACTCCTCTCTCGTCGTCTTTGCGAAGAGATCCGCCTCCACCACTACGAGCCTCGAGGTACAATTCCCGGTGAAATCCGGTTATCAGAAGATAGTCTCGGCCATCCTTTGGATGGGTTCCGAGGCCCTCTAAGGAGGCTCGTGAATATCACCGACCCCGGAGGTCTTGGGACCGTACTTCATACTAGGACGTCCCGAGATGACGTAGGTATTTAGTGTTGGGGTTCAGGTGTGTTCCGGAGGTGAATAAAACACAAGGCAAGAGGGTTTACCAAGTTGTGCCACGCTGGAGAGTGCAAGGGAGGTTGCCAGAATGGTCACCCCTGCTATGACATCCGTAGCGGGCGCTACGCGTGCAAAGAAGAATTGGAAGATGGCCAGAGCGACGTGACACCCGCGACGTTCAGGGGTCGCGCACGCGAAGTCCAGGGGTTGCGCCCGCAACGCTTGAACCCAGAAATAGTGCGGCCACGACATCAACTGTCGCGCCCGCAAACCCATGCATTTTTGCTTTCACCCTATTCGCTTCCTCAGAAGCTTTGCGCCCGCGACGACCCAGTTTTACGCATTTTTTTCGGCTTAAACAACTGCGTTTACTGACTTAATTGTCTTGTATAAATATGATTTTCCTCGTATTTCGCAACAGACATTGATGATTAATGTTGATGAAGAGCTAGGGTTGCTCCCTAATCTTTCCCTCAAATCTTGTTTTTACTTTATCCATTGTTAATGGTGGTGTTAGCAAGTCATTCCTTTATTGATTAGGGGGGATTATCCTTTATCTAATCATGGTGGGGTGCTAGGTTTTGGTGGTGGATTATCCTTTAGCCAAAATCATATCCAAGTGTTTATGGGTGTTCAAGCTTCTTGTTAATTGGTTATTTTGGGTTGTTAATCACTATTATTGATCATCAATCAAGGGTTTTGCTATCTTCGATCAAGTTCTCAAGCATTTGCATCATCCATCAACTCAAGATTTGATTTCCACCATGCCCATATGCTCCATTTGGTGTTAGAGCTAAGGTGAGAGTTGTAGCTTGAGTTTTTATTTCAAATTACAAGTTAGGGTTTCCACCCTTTGTTGATTTTGTTGCTTTTGGTTGCAATATTGGGTATCCCCATCCCTTGTGCCCTCCAAGTGTATTGGAGAATAATTCTATTGTCTTTGTGATTGTTGTTCTTGTTGTCTATTGGAGTTTTGTGTTGGAATTGGGAGATATTGATATGGAGGTTGTGTAGTTTGGTGTGAATGGTGTTGTTGGATATTAGAAAAGAACCCAAACCTTTAAACATTAGCTAGCTACAAAAAAACCCAAACTCCACAAAATTCCCCAAACACAATCCGTCCTTACCCCTCCTTCGATATGGAAGATGAAAGTAGTTCCAATCGAGAGGAGACAAGCCGATGTCGGAATCATCAGGATGGGGCTATGGAGAACCGAGTTTCCTCCCTCGAAAGGACTCTCGAAGCCCTCATGACTCAGGTGAACAACATTGCCTAAAACCTTCAAGATCATCCTCATGACGAGCGAAGGAGGCCCACTTATAGCCCTATCCGTCTTCCTCCCTCTTTTGAGTCGAGTGATGATGATAGAGGCTCCCTTCGACGACGTCGTCGTCAGGAAATGGATGAGAGCCCCCCTCGAGATGAATTCCATGACATTAAGATCGAGATTCCGAAATTTAATGGTTCCAACGACCCCGATGAATATCTTGAATGGGTTCAAATCATGGAGAGAATTATTGAAACCAAGGAGTATAGTGACGAAAAGGCCTTCAAGATTACTAGTTTGAAACTCACCAAAGTTGCATCCCTTTGGTTTGAGAATGTTAAGGCACAAAAGGCTAAGGAGGCTCGAACGAGAATCACCTTATGGGCGAGGCTTAAGCAATTGATGAATCGTTAGTTCTTGCCTAATAGTTACAAGCAGAACATTATGAGGAAGCTTTATGCCCTTACCCAAGGCAAGCGGAGTGTGAGTCACTATATTCAGGAGTTTGAACAACTCCTCATCAAGAGTGATCTTCAAGAGACCGAGGAGCAAACTTTGATGAGGTTCTTGAATGGGTTGGACCCCACCATCGCCAAGAGAATTGAAATCCATCCTTAACTCTATGGATGAGCTTTGTCTCTTGGCTCTCAAGATCGAGAGGCGAAGGAAGGAGAAGGTTGCAGCCAAGCCTGTGACTAAGCCCTTCTTTCACCTTCTAGTCGCCCTCTCTACTCCCACACTCTAAAGCCATGTGAAACACCAAAGTTCACACCTACCCCTAAGACCGACAAGGGCAAGGGAATTGCCATACCTTCTCCTACGGATCTTCCCCGGAGGATGGAAGGCAAGAAGTGCTTCAAATGCAAGGGGTACGACCACTTCCAAGCGGATTGCCCAAACCGAAGAAGCTGGACCTTTCAAGAGGTTCAAAAGATTGATGATGAGCTTTAAACGACACAAGAGGAGTTCGAAGTGGTCGTTGAAGAGGAGGTTAGGGGTGAAGATGAGGATGTCGCTCCTCTTCCGTCCGTGCATGGTGGTGCATTTGTTTTGAGGAGGGCTTTACATGCTCATGAGTCCCTTTTTGACAAGGCCCAACGGGAGATGATTTTTCAATCGTGATGTTTCGCGGGGGGTAAAGTGTACAATCTCATCATTGACCGTGGAAGTTGTACTAATGTTGCATCCACTTATATGGTCGAGAAGCTTGGATTGCCTTTATTACCTCACCCTAGGCCATACTCCCTCAATGGCTCAATGATCAAGATGGCAACAAGGTAACCAAACAAGTCCTTGTAAATTTGTCTTTTGGTCCTAATTATGATGATTTTGTTGTTAGTAATGTCATTCCGATGAGTGCTTGTCATATCCTTTTGGGGCGTCTTTGGCAATTCGAAAAACATACCGTGCATAATGGGTTGAAAAACACCTATACTATGACCCATGAGGGCAAGAGGGTTAAGCTATTACCTTTAGCTCCACATGAAATTTTACCTCCAAAATCCGGGGTGGGAAGTGAGGAGCCCAAACACATTAGTGAACACAGGTAGAGAGAGCCCTAAGTAAGGGGAAGACCGTCTTTGCCTTACTCCTCTTAGAGGCAAACAAAAGTGAGGAAGAGATGCCCATACACCCTCTTGACGCCCATCTCATCGCCAAGTTCAGCGACGTCTTCCCTGAGCGAGGATCTACCACCGGGCCTTCGACCTACTCGAGGCATTGAGCACCATATTGGTCTTATGCCCGGGGCCCCGCTTCCCAATAAAGCATCCTATCGATGCAACCCACAAGAGACTAAGGAACTTCAACGGCAAGAGAATGAGCTCATTTCTAGGGGTTTCGTCCGGGAAAGTATGAGACCTTGTTCTGTCCCGACTCTCTTGGTCCCCAAGAAGGATGGAACCTACCGGATGTGCGTCGACAGTCGAGCTATCAACAACATCACCATCAAGTATCGGTATCCTATACCGAAGCTCGATGGTATGCTTGACGAGTTGGATAGCTCTCGCATATTCTCCAAGATTGACTTTCGAAGTGGGTACCATCAGATTCGAATGGGGGAAGGGGATAAGTGGAAGACGACCTTCAAGACCATTGGGGAGTTGTATGAGTGGTTCATTATGCCTTTCGGCCTCTCCAACGCCCCTAACACTTTCATGCGCCTTATGAATGAGGTTTTAAGGCCCTTCATCGGCAAGTTTGTGGTTGTATACTTTGATTATATCCTCATCTACTCTAAGTGTAAGGG
Organism: Portulaca oleracea; assembly: GCA_029582165.1. Classification (NCBI taxonomy): domain Eukaryota; kingdom Viridiplantae; phylum Streptophyta; class Magnoliopsida; order Caryophyllales; family Portulacaceae; genus Portulaca; species Portulaca oleracea. The sequence continues at coordinate 27,312,169 of CM055876.1, forward strand.
CGACCATCTCTCACACTTGGAGTCCGTCTTCAAGGTCCTTCGGCAACAGAAGTTATTTGGTAAGCTTGAGAAGTGTGAATTTTGCACACCTCAAGTTACCTTCCTTGGCTATATTGTGTCCAACCGAGGCATCTTGATGGATCCCTCGAAGGTGGAAGCTATTAGTTCTTGGCCTATTCCCTCCACCCTCATGGAGGTGAGGAGCTTCCACGACATAACTTCTTTCTATTGCTTGTTAATCAAAGGATTTAGCACTCTCACCTCTCCCATCACCGATTGCATGAAGAAGGGGGTTTTTGAGTGGACCAAGGCGGCGCAAAGTGCGTTTGAGAGGCTTAAGGCCAAACATTGTGAAGTTCCGGTGCTTGCCCTCCCAAATTTCTTGTAGGTTTTTTAGGTTGATTACGATACTAGTGGGGTGGATATTGGGGTTGTCCTCCTGTAAAACCAACGGCCCATCGCCTACTTTAGTGAGAAGCTTAGTGGATCGAGGAAGAACTATTCCGCCTACGATAAGGAGTTCTATAGCATGCCCTCAATCATTGGTCCCATTATTTGAGACCCAAACAATTTGTTCTTCACTCCGATCATGAGGCCCTCAAGTACTTGAATGGCCTACACAAGCTCAACACTTGCCATGCCAAGTGGGTGGAGTACCTCCAGAGTTTCAATTTATGGCTAAACATAAGAAGGGGAGCGTTAATGTGGTGGTCGATGCTCTTTCTCAAAGGCATGCTCTTTTTTCGATTGTCAAAGCACGGGTTCTTGGATTCCAACACATGCAGGAGTTCTACAAGGAGGATGAGGATTTCAAACTTCATCTTGACGGTGGCGACGGTCCCTATGTGCTTCAAGATAGATTCCTTTTCAAGGGGAACAAGTTATGTGTTCCCAAGTGTCCTTTGAGGAAGTTGCTCTGAATGAGGTTCATGGAGGTGGTCCAAGGTTGTTAAAATCGGGATCCTAACTCGAAACTATGGGGAAGTTAGGATCGGAGTTTAGCCCATGTAGGATCGTGTGTAAATTGTAGAATTGTTTCGACGATTTTGGACCACAAAATCGTAGGATCGTAGATCAGGATCGGGATTTTAATAACTATGAGGTGGTCTTGCCGGTCATTTCGGCATCAACAAGACCCTCGATATGCTTAAGGAACACTTCTATTGGCCGATGGGAAGCGATGTGCACGATGTGATCTCAAGTGCATTCCGTGCCATCATGCCAAGAGCCAATTCCACCAGGGGCTCTATACCCCTCTACCCGTTCTGAATGGCCCATGGGAAGACTTGAGCCTGGATTTCATTGTGGCCCTTCCCCGAACTTTGCATGGCAAGGATGCGATATTGGTTGTGGTGGATCGTTTCTCCAAGATGGCGCACTTTATCGCTTGTGAGAAAACTGATGATGCCACCCATATTGCCAATCTTTTCTTTCGGGAAGTAGTAAGGTTGCACGAAATTCCGAAGACCCTCGTCTCGGACCAAGACACGAAGTTTGTCTGCCATTTTCGGAGGTCCCTTTGGAAGCTACATGGCACCAATCTCCTTTTTAGTACTTCTCACCACCGTCAAACCGATGGGCAAATTGAAGTGACCAACAAGACCCTCTCTACTTTGCTTAGGGGTCTTGTGAGTAAGAGTTTGAGGAACTGAGATGTCAAGCTTTGTCATGCTGAATTTGCTTATAACCGGGCTCTCTACTTCGCCACGGGACACTCACTCTTTGAAACTATCTATGGAGTAAACCCACTCACTCCCATTGAGCTCCTTCCCCTTCCATTAATTGGAGTCGAGAACAAGTTTTGACGCTAGTGAGAAGGCCACGGAAGTTCAAAAGCTTCATCAGTAAATCCAGGAAAAGATCGAGAAAACCAATGAACTCTACAAAGCCCGAGCCAACAAGTATCATCGGGGCATCACGTTTAAGCCCAGGGACTTGGTTTGGCTCCATTTGAGGAAGGAACGATTTCCATCATGGAGGAAAAGCAAGCTCATGCCATGAAGTGATGGTCCGTTCAAGGTTTTGGAGAAGGTGAATGACAATGCCTACAAACTCGATCTTCCGGGGAACATGGGAGTCTCCTCTACTTTCAACATCGGCGATCTCTCACCAAATATCAAGGACGGCGAGCCCAATGAGGATTTGTGGGAAAATCCTTTTCAAGAAGGGGAGGATGAAGAGTCTCAAGTTCCATACTCCTCTCTCGTCGCCTTTGCCAAGAAATCGTCCTCCACCAGAGCGAGCCTCGAGGTACAATTCCTGGTGAAATCTGGTTATCAGAAGATAGTCTCGGCCATCCTTTGGATGATTACTAAGGCCCTCTAAGGAGTCTCATGAATATCACCGACCCTGAAGGCCTTGGGACCGTACTTCGTACCGGGACGTCCCGAGATGACGTAGGCATTTGGTGTTGGGCTTGGGGTATGATTCTAGGGTGAATAAAACACAAGGCAAGAGGTTTTACTGAGTCGTGCCACATTAGAGAGTGCAAGGGAGGTTACCAGGATTGTCACCCCCGCTACGGCATCCGTAGCGGGCGCTACGCGTGTAAGGAAGCATTGGAAGATGGACAGAGCGGCGTCACACCTGTAACACTTGAACCTAGAAACGTCACGCCCAAGAAGTCCAAGGGTCACATCCGCGGCGCTTGAACCTAGAAACGTCGCGGTCGTGACGTCAACTGTCACGCCCGCGGACCTGCGCATTTTCGCTTTGCCCTGTTCGCTCCCTAGAAGCTTTGCGCCTGAGACGACCACCGTCACGCCCGCGACGACCCAGTTTTACACATTTTCTTCGGCTTAAACGACTGAATTTAGTGACTTAATTACCTTGTATAAATATGGTTTTCCTCGTATTTCACATCAGACTTTGATGATTAATGTTAATGAAGAGCTAGGGTTGCTCCCTAATCTTTCCCTCAAATCTTGTTTTTACTTTATCCATTGTTAATGGCGGTGTTAGCAAGTCATTCCTTTATTGATTAGGGGGGGATTATCCTTTATCTAATCATGGTGTGGTGCTAGGTTTTGATGGTGGATCATCCTTTTGCTAAAATCATATCCAAGTGTTTATGGGTGTTCAAGCTTCTTGTTAGTTGGTTATTTTGGGTTATTAATCATTATTATTGATCATCAATCAAGGGTTTTGCTATCTTCAATGAAGTGCTCAAGCATTTGCGTCTTCCATCAATTCAAGCTTTGATTTCCACCATGCCCATGCACTCCAATTTTGCTCTCATTTTGTTGATGGGGAATGTTTGTATGTGTCAAAAATGTTGTACTAGTTGCCATAAATAAAGCTGGGGATGCTTGTTTTGTCTACGGTCTCCCAGACGGAGCTCAACGTAATGGTATGTGGGAGGAAATTCGTGGTGTTCTTGCTTTCCACCCAGGTGCAACAGTGGTGCTTGGAGACTTCAATCAAGTAGAGTTTACATATCAAAAAACAGGAAGGCAGGTTGCAATACCAAGATGTGATTTGCTCAGAGTGTTCATTGATCAGACGGGCTTACTAGCTTTACCTTCATCAGGAAACAAATTTACCTAGATGAACAACAAAGACGGGCATGATTTAATAATGGAGTTACTCGAGGGTATGCTACGCAATGTTGGTGCAACAAGTTCCCAGAAGCTTACATCCTTAACATGCCTATTTTATTTTCAGATCACGAATCGATCATTCTAAACACTGATGGAGTTGCCACATCAAGAAAGAAGGGATTCTATAGAATTGAAAATTTGGAAGTGGACATCCCAGAAGTACAGCAACTCATTGCACAGACATGGAATGAAAATATGGTCCAAGGGTCATAGATGTTTCGAGTTGTAAAAAAAGATGTCGCAAATAAGACCTTTGTGCAAAAATTGGTTCTTGGAGTGAAAAAAAGAAGGGGTGCGACTATGTAATCATCAATGGATGAGCTGGAACAGATACAGAACTCGCTCGAGGGATGTGGTTTATCGAGGTCAAACAGCAGTGTCCACTGCCAAAGTAGAGCAAATGTTATCGGAGCTTATAAAGCGATGGAGACGTATTGGAAACAACGAGTGAAAATGAGATGGAATGTCGCGGGTGAGAGAGCAACACGTTTCTTCTTCCGAATGTACAAAATCAGGAAAAATAACACTAAGATCAACTCTTTACTGTTACGTTCTGTGCGGATGACTTTGGAAAAGGAAATTGTCGGCGAAGCAGTCTCGTATTTTCAAGGCTTGTTTACTCCATCAGACTAGGCTGCCTCATATGACAACAGGTACACTACTGGGGTTATTTTTCACTACAACAAGACACTGTCACCCTTGGATAAACAGGCTTTGGAGCTACCGTTTACAAGCGACAAAATTGTGATGGCTGTCAAACATATGGGAGCTCACAAGGCACCCGGACTTGACAAAATTTCAACCATGGTGTATCAAAAGAACTGGGATGTGACAGGGGAGGAGGTCACATGCAACAACAGTTTTACAGGCCTTCAGCTCGGGTTTTAAGAGAAACCAATACCTCCTACATCACTTTGATTCCAAAATGTTCATCCCCACAAGGATTGAAGGATTATAGACCGTTCAGCCTTTGTAACGTCATCTAGACGATCATGTCCAAGTGCCTGGAGAACAGATTGCATCCTGTCATCAACAACATTGTGGACTCAACATAGAATGCATTCCTACCAGGACGATTGATTGCAGACAGTTGTCTAGTCGCTCATGAATTACTTAGCCACATAAAGAGTTAAAGGCAGAGGCATGTGGTAGCAGCAATAAAAGTTGATATGAATAAGGCATATGATCAAGTACGGTGGGAGTTTTTGGAATCAGTACTAAGGAAACTCCAATTCCCAACAAAATGGGTGGCAGTGATCTTGCAATGTGTTTCCATCATTCGATATTGTAATAACCCAAAACAACCCACCCCTTAAAACATATTATTTAATGTTATTAATCAAGGTTAACAATAAATAAATAATAATTAAAGTGTGTGTTCCAAATTTTTTTCCCCTAACCAAGTGTATGTTTTACAGGACTTGAACAGTACAACGACCGTCGAGATTCTTAGAATGGTAATTTTTATTAAGTCCCTTTTCCATTATAAATTTATGGTTACCATGATTACACATGTATTCTTTTCCGGGACCGATATTTTGTTTATTCCAATCTTTTACCCGAGTCAAGGTGAAAATAATTATGTGGGTTTACAAGCATATTATATATGTATATATATATATATATACATATATATATATATATATATATATATATATATATATATATATATATATATGAATATTTATTTGGATTTCCATAGGTTACCAATAATAATTTTTACGGTGTAATAAATTTAAGTAATTTGGATTTAGGGAGATATAAGTGTAAGGAAGGAAATTAAAATTTGATAAATTGTTGCTTGAGCCATCATTTGGACCGGCCAAGATGCATGGAAGAGAGGCCTTTAGGTCTATATATATATATATATATATATATATATATATATATATATATATATATATATAAATTTAAGTAATTTGGATTTAGGGAGATATAAGTGTAAGGAAGGAAATTAAAATTTGATAAATTGTTGCTTGAGCCATCATTTGGACCGGCCAAGATGCATGGAAGAGAGGTCTTTAGGCCTATATATATATATATGTGTGTGTGTGTGTGTGTGTGTGTGGCTCTTAGATGGTGATCCGTGAAATCCAGGGGTCCTTCGAATGTAGGGTTGTTCATCGGTTTAAAACCGAACCAAACCGAGGCGAATAAACTGAAAACCGAATAAGGGGGCAAAGTTCAAACCGAAAATCGAACCGAATAAAACCGGTTCGGTTCGGTGTTTGGTTTATTCGGTTTTGAACCGAAATATGCACACTTTTTATGGTTTTTTCACCGGAACCGAATAAGGCCTAAAGGCCAAATCGAAAACCGAACCGACAAAAATCGATTCGATTTGGACCGATTCAATTCGGTTTAAACCCTAAGCCACTATTCGAATGGATAATATGGGAGGCCAAGGATCCACTAACTACTTAAGGTTTGAGAAATCCCCAATTTAGAACTCATAAAACTACAACTAATTTTTAGGGTTTTGAGAGATTAATGATGAAACCAACACAACAACAACAATAATAAAGAGATATGACTAATTAAAGAGTAAAACTCACCAATTAGCCTAAGAACCTCAAGAAGGTTGCAAGGATTCACCACTAGCACCCACACTTGAAACTCCAAGAATTTCCACTCAAGAGATTGGAAGAAACACACCAAACTCACATGAATAAAAGGAAATTGACTAATTAATCCTCTAAGGATTAACCTTAATTACAAGGGTTTCAAACACCCTAAAACTCACAAATTGTTCTTTGGCTAAACCTAAAACTCAATGTTCAAAAACTAGGTCTAAAATGGAGGAGAATACAAATATATAGGGAAAGGGGGAGAAAAAACGCGGAGATCTGCTGAAAAAAGGCTGAGACGCTGGCATCGTCTGAGGAGGCGCTACAGCGCCTTATGCAGAAAATTTAGGCGAACAAACAGGGGAGGCGCTGCCAGCGTCTGTCTGGGCGCTGCTAGCGCCTGTCGGTTTCTGCTGACTTCCAATGCACATAACTTTTTCGTTTTAACTCCAATTCGGTCAAATAATATATCGATGGAAAGCTCACGGTGTGTATTATATGCTCTTAATTTCAGGTCAATCGGAGTTGTATTAAAGGAGTTATGATCCAAAGAGTGAAGATATATATTTTTCTTGTACCCAATTTTGTCCACTTTCTTTCGCTTTCCTTTTTTCCTTCTCCGATTTTTCTTAGTTCCGTTTCAACCCCTTCGGTCTCGATTTCTCCCGTGCTCTCCTTGATGTTACATAGGCCCGAGTTCGACCCTTTTGAAATTACCAAAATGCCCCTTGGCTTGAACTCAACCCTCTTGACTTCTTATTCCTTTCCTCCACGTGGGGACTTTCCGGGCTTGTGAGACTGAAAATTAGCCGGATCCACCACTTTTCTTCTTAGCTTCCGAGACCTACAAATTGAGGCCTTGGAAATTCCCAAGTTGATCCATAGTAAAAAAAGGTCTGATATTAGTGCAATCCTCCCGGATCATACACCCTGGGTTGGAGAGGATTTGCCCTTAAATCCTGGGGTTTTGATGCGCCCATAAGAAGAACCGACCCTCTACAATGAATCTCATCGATGATCCATATCAAGAACTTTCTCACGACTCTGCTCTACTTGAAGGTATAACAATTTTTGATGCGGCAAAGGCGAACATTCGTGATTTGGCTCTCCCGGTTGGCTCTCTCGCACATGATTTTGTTGAATCCTACTATGTAGTCATCACTAGAGAGATCAAGGTTAAGGACGATAGAAGGGGCCTCTTCCTTGGTCAATCTCGATGTGGGAGGAGGGAAGCTAGGGAGTGACGCGACGGACTTGGTTCCATGCAACTAGTCTCCAAAAGGTGGTCCGGGAATGGCCAGACACAACTCAAGGCTCACATTCATGGTATAGAGATCGGTAGGAGTTGTAGGTAACGGTGAGGGACAATAGAAATCATGTTGATTAATGGAGAGAAGCATGAGTTCTAATCCTTGCTCTGATACCAAATGGAGAGAATTCACGTGGCCTAGGGTCAATAGAAATTATGTGGATGATGGAAATCCACCCATAGAACTCATAAACACAACAAACCAATTTTTTTTGGGTTTTTGGATTAATGGAGATAAACATGAAATTAAAGATATGGACAATTCTAAATAGAGACATCTCACCAAATTGAACTAAGATGTTCAATCTCTAGCACAAGGACCTTCCACAAGCAAAGAGTCTTGAAACACCCAAGAAATCTCACAAAGAGTGGAGGTAGAACAACCACTCACAAAGAAGAGAAATCACCAAGCAATTTTCCACCCAAAGGATTAGCTTTCATTAATTAGGGTTTGAAAACCAACAATTACAAACTCTCTAAGTGAGAGGAATTTTTGTGTCTAACGTAAAACCTTCACCAAAAGTCCCTAGAAAAATATAACATTGGGGTATATATAGGAAGGGGGATAAACAACGAAATTTAGTTCCGGACAGGCCCGTCACGGGCGTTACGCCGGCCGTCACGGGCATGACAAAGCTGGGCACATGATTTCCTTGTTTTGCCGAGAAGCGTCACGGGCGTTACAGCAGGGGGTAGCGGGCGTGACGATCTGGGCAGTTTTTCTGCCGACTTCAAACTAGCATAATTTCTTCATTCGGACTCCATTTTAGGCCCATAAGGTATCGATGGAAAGTTCTCGGTGTTTAATTTAATCTCCCAAAATTTGAAGTCCATCGGAGTTGTATTGAAGGAGTTATGATAAAAAAAAAAGTAAAGATATGTCTTTTCTTGTCATCCAATTTGCCCAAAAACATCATATTCTTCAACTTAATCTTTTGACTTGGCCTTGTTCCCTCATGATTTCTTCCTAGCCTCCTCGGGGTTGGTTATCGGGGCTTGACTTGACCCTCCATAGTTCCATCGCGACCCTTGTGGTATGATCAAAGCACCCTTACGCTTCCTCGACGGTCAATTTGGTGCTTCAAAAGCGACCGGAGCTTGACTTGAAGGAAAATAACTTGGACCCACTTTCGTTATTTTTTTCCGATGTTAAATACCCTCGAGAAATAAGGATCAGACTCCCCTTGTTGGAGAAGAGTGACAGGGCCTAAAAGGTATTAGGTCTGTATACCGCAAGTGTACGGGTTTGAGTAGTAAAAAGTTGTCGTTCTCTCTCAGGGATTTGTGTTCAACTACGCATTGAACTAGTTCACTACAAAGGATGCTAGGTTGATCAAAGGAGTTTGGTAACGATTCAGAAAACTAAATTAAGAAAGTAGGAGTCTTTAAGGTTCCAACAGATAATTAAAAGCGTTCAGGGGAGTCCACTCTAGTCAATCAATTAACTAATCAACAACCCCGGTGTAAAGTGAATAAAAGATTCGGAGTCAATAATCTTTCTAGGGCCTTTCACAACAATCTTTTGATCTGAAGTGAGTTGCAATGATTAAACTAAACATCCTATTTTCATAGCTATTTAATCTAATCAAAGATAGGAACTGATTATAATTGACCCTAAGCAAGGAACCATTATTTCTAACTATTTTCTAGCCTATTCAATCTTCGTCTTTCCGATTCAAAATTAAAACTTTCGTCATGTTATTAAGAATCTAAGACCAAGTAAAACGCAATTAGCCAGATTTTACTATGACAGACAAATTAAGAAGACTAGACGAATAAAAGGAACAACTTCACACCGAGACTGTATTCATAATCAATCAAAAGACATTGAGTTTATCCCCCAAACAATTGAAATTAGCTACTCATAATGCTAGAAATAAACAACACACAAACTGAATGTAAATTGGAAAACATAGAGAAAATAGAAATAATCGAGTGTTTGAAGTGGCGGAATCGATCTCTTCGTGTCACCCGAATCGATCTTCTTCGTATCCTTCAATCACTTACAAAATCTAAACTACTAACAATTTGAATAACTAAACTTTAATGAAAGAAAAACTATCTAAGAAAACTACCCTAAAAAGCTCTCTAAAATCCTCCGTGAAAACTTCGCTCTCTTAAACGACTGGCGGATTAATTCTTTTATAGGGGTCGGTTAGGGCATTAGGCGCTGGCAGCGCTTCCCTGGGAGCTGGCAGCGTCTAGCCTATTTTCCAAAGATTCCGCTTCCGCACGCTGGCAACGCTTGAAAAACATTGGTAGCGCCTGAAATTTCTTTAGCACCCGAACTCCCTGCCAGAGGCGCTGGCAGTGTCCATGAAGGCGCTGACAGCGTCTCTGGTCTCCGCCCAAATATTGGGCCGGGCCTTGGCTGCTCGGGCCATTCTTCCTCTTTAATCTTTCTTCTTCAACTCTTTTTCCAATTTCTCTCAATTTTCTCCCTTTTTGCATGAAATCTTCATGCTTTTAGGTGCATTTCCAATATTCCCTATAAAATGCACCAATCTCGCAACCAAGTGAAGAAATCACAGAAATTGGTATAAAAACATGGAATTCTGGGTATAAAAAGCATGAAAAACATGTGTTTGAGCCCTAGAAAATACTATATGAAAATCACTTATCAAATCCTCCCATGCTTAGCTCTTGCTTGTCCCCAAGCAAGTCAGAATCAAAATAGGAGAAAGGGCTCAAACAGGAAAAACGAGACTTAAGAAGAAAGAAAAGTAACAGGAGTTTTCGATAGGGTTAAAAAGAACAAAATTAAGCACCCCCTCAGGCTAACCAATCAAACAAATCAGTTCAACAAGCAAACACCAAGGTCAATCTGGAAGGGAACAAAATTCAGTTTAAAACAAATAAAATGAGGTTTTCGAAACTAAGAAAAGAGAACAAGTACTTCAGATGTACAAATCTGCCAACAGTCTCAAGAATAATGCAAATATGCACGGTTAGTTATGGACGTAAGCCAGCCAAAAGAGCAAACCTCACTTTAGGAAAGAATATGAACACTCAAACACTCAATTTTGAATATGTATGTGGGTTTTTCTCATACTCAGACCAAAAGAAACAATCTACCATAAGCTTGGTAAGAATCTCGCTCTCCACTACTGGTACGCAATGCACAAGTTACAATCAAGAGGGCTTTGCGGGGTAGTAACGAGGATTAGGCTAGGAGAAAGGAGTGGTAAAATTTAGGTATAAGGAGTTTAAGAGCTATGCTTGGATCGATTTACAATAAAGAACTTCTCTCAATCTCACCTTCTTCTAAATTGTGCAAGGAACTCACTTTTCTCCCTCATTGATATCAAACACCTCATCTAGCTTACAACCAAGTCAAAAGCTTTCAGAACTTTAAATTGAATCTCCTTAATCACCCTTTTCTTTTTGGAACTCTTTTTCTCTTTTTTTTATTTATTATATATTTACTACTTCTCTTTTTGGTGGGTGATCAAGGGAGAAGATAAACATGGAAATATAGTTTTGACCTCAATATGATATATGAACAATACAACCAATCACTGACTATCCAAAAGGTGGGAAATTAAGCTTTTCCTAATTTATAACAGTGATCACAATCACTCCCTAACTCCTTATTTTCATTCAAAATACGCCAAAGCAAACCTTCTCTTCAAGAATAACAAACTCTCACACATCCAATCAAGGCAAAGAATAGGAATTATTATAGGCCAAGGCTTGTATTGTTAGGGTTCAATCATAAAAGAAGGATAATCAAAGGCTAGGCGGGGAAAAAAGATCGATAATTATAATGTCAGGGAGGTTGTTTGGCTATGTAGTTTCACAAAATAAAAATGAATGTCTCAATCACTTTGTCACAGCGTGCAATGCAAATATGTAGTCTCCAGCAAGATGCAAAACAAGTTCTAGAGATGCAACTAATGGTGGAGTCACTCAAGAAATCAAGGAATTGATAAAAATGATCAATTCATGCTTTTGGTTATGTGGACTCACGGGATAGGGCTCAATCAACTAAACCTAGCCCAAAGATTGGCGGCACGCATATTTACACTTACTAAGATAGTCAAAGCGGTTAAGCACACTATTCATAACTTGACTCAAAATCAGAAGGTTTGAAGAATACGGTTTCAAAAACTTTTAAGTTCTCATCCAGACTTTTCTAGGTGAAGCAAGGTAACTAAAAGTAAGGTTGGATTACAAATCATCACTGAAGGTGTTCCGGATTATTAATCCTAATCCTATCTTATATTTTTTTGGTTTTTCTTGTCTTTTCTATTTTTTTTGGTTTTTCCTAATTTCTAATTTTTTTTTGGATTTTGGATAAAGTGAATGCAAAAGAAAGAAAAAGGAAAAGAAAACAAATTAAGAAAAGAAAGGAAAGAAAAATCTAATATGCTCTAACTAATGCAATCTAGGTGAATGCAATTTTAAAACTAGAAAAACTAAGAAGAAAACTTAGAAAGGAAAACTAAAAACAATCAAAGAAACACACAAACTAAAAACTCAAATAAAGGAAAACACACTTAAAATAAGAAAAATCAAACTAGAAACACACTAAAAACAAGAAAATCAAGCTAAAAATTGAAAAATAAGCATGAAAAATCACAAAGAAGGACAAAAATAAAAGAAAATAAACGAAAAACAGAAAAATAGAGAGAAATAAGAAGAAATATTCACAGAGTGGATATATAACCCCCCTCCCCCCATGCTTAAGACACTGCATTGTCCTCAATGCAGAAGACAATGGTGGAGAGGGTAAGAGCGGAGCAAAGGATCAGTCGTCCTCGCTCGATGGGGATGGGGTGGTTTGGTTTGATTTGGAGGTGGTGGAGGTAAGGTTTGGTCAAACATGGCCTGAATAAGGCCAGAAAGGTTGGCGATCGACTCATCAAGGCGTGTGAAACGCCCATCAGATTGGTTCCTCGACTCAACAAGTACTCCTGCAACTCATTCACGTGGCTCTCGGTCCGGTTAATGGCTATCTGGAGGTCGCGGTAATGCGCCTCATGATCTATAGGAGGTTGTTGTGGTTGTGGGTTAGGTTGAGGTTGGGGTTCGGGCTGCTGTTGGGGCTTGACATCGGGGAGAGGCGACATCCAAAGTAAGTTTTCTTCGTTTTGAGGGGAGAGGTGAGGGTGAGGCAAAGGAAACCTAACATTGTTAGGGTAAATTCACAGACAACGCAGGTCGCTATCGAATTTGCACATGTTAAAAGAACAACATTGGTCTCCATCTAAAAACATGCTACCAGAAACATGGTTAGGGTTGGCCATGGTCGGTCTAAAGCCAAATTAGCATGCTAAGTGAGTGACAAATCCACCTATGGCTATCCCTTTGGTGGATGAGGTAGCAAGGCGTGAAAGGTGCGATGCAAACATGGCGGCTGGGTCAGCAAGGTTATCGGCATTAAGCATAACATGCAACATGTAGCAATCAGCTTTGGTAGCCTTGTTTGAACTACCGGGTCTCCCAAAAATGTCGCATGAGAGGATGCGGTATGCATACCTCAAAGCACGGTTCCTAATGAGGGAAGTAGTTGAAATGCTAGGGTCCCAGTCATCGACACCAGCTATCCTAGGAAAGAAACCCTTCCCAACCCATTTTATAGGAATAAGGTGTGGGTCTCTATATGTGCGCTCGGGGTGGCCAAAAGCACAAGCAAATTCAGAAACGATCATCTCCCTAATACTCCCAAGAAGTTGAAAACGAATGAGTCCATCACTCCCATGGAGGTTCTCCTCAAGAGTGCTCAAAAATTCCAAAGTGATTCGCCTAAAGGTCGGCTCACCAAGCCTAGCTATATGGGTCATTTGGCCACGTCCCAACAACCACAAGACATCATCAAGCATACCACAACTCCTCAAGAAGTTCTCATGCAGATATTTAGTAGGTATCAAGACTCCTTTTGAAAGAGAATCATACCTCGCCTTGACATCCCCTTCAAAATTGAAGGGGTTAGAATTCCTTGAATCCTGAGACGGAGCGGCTTTTTGCTTCCCCTTCTCCACAGCTGTGGCTTTGCGTTTCCGACTTCCGCTTCCATCCTCATTGCCGGCTGGAGGCCCGGAATAGCTTGGATTCTTCGTCCTTACCATCTAAAAGGATTCAACAATTAGTATAACACCAAGATATTCATCAAAGCATCAAAGAAGCATGAACTTAATGTAAATTACCAAGACTAAAATCCCCCCATGCTTATTTGATGCCAAGAATGGAGATTGAAACAATTCTAACCTACAAAACTTACCAAAAGTAGAGCACAACACCAAAAGATAATCATCATCCCAAATCAAACCTAAATTTCTCAAATTTTTCATCACATTACTCTCAAAACTCACCCAATATAACAAATTCTCAATTCTGAAACTAAAAAGAGTACCAATCATCAACCTACTTCATGCCCTAATCAAGAATCAACTCAAAAACAAACTCAAGCAAGAAACTTGAATCATGAACATGGATGTGGTATAAATTCAAAAAATTAGTCAAGAAATTCAGGAACTCTATCAAAATTATACCACAATCACTAAAGATTATCAAAGAACATGAAAAAGAGTTGAGAAATTTGTACCTTTTTGTAGTTGTGAAGAGAGAGGAGTAATAAAACTTGAAGGTGGGGTGTGAGAGTGGAGGAAGAAATGAGGAAGAAGATGATGGTGGTGGGTTGTGTGGTGCGTCGATGAGCAGCAACAAGAGGAAGGAGGAGAAGAGTTTGGGGGGGGGGGGGGAGATGGCAGTGCTTTTCGTCGAGGGTGAGGAGAAGAAGGGAGCAAAGTTTGGGTTTTAATTTGAAAAGGAGAAGGGCCTACTAAAATATGAAGGCGGGCAAAATATTTCGTGAAAACCCAGAAACGCTGCCAGCATTTACCAGGCACTGGCAGCGTGTGCCAAATTACTCTTACCTTATTTTCTCTGGGAGGGGCGCTCCCAGCGTTTTTGCACCTGACATAGAAAATTCGATTTTTCAGTCTTTTTTGCTTGTTTCACCCCTTTTTCTTGTTTCCTTCTTACTTCTTCTACAATTTTGGTATGTCATAAATCCCTACAAACATCTACCAACTCAAAAATTATTAGGTTAGAAATAATAACTTCAATAATAACAAAAAATTCTCCTAAATTTCTTCATTCTCTGCACACTAAAAAGAAAAATTAGTAAAGTAACAAGATAAAAATTACTTTAGATATAAAAATAGTAAGAAATAACTGAAATTAAAAAAAGTGGGGAGGAATGAATTAAAGAGAGTAATGTACCCTTCCCAAGGTGCTTTGTTTAACATCGTTAGCTCGACATTATTGACCCCTAATCATCGGGGTCTTTAATCCGTTTTGGAATTGGATCTCCATCATCTTGGATTCTTTTTGGAACTTGCTTTGGGACGTTCTTACTTGCTTGTACCTCATACTTTATCATTGACTTTCCTAGCTCGATGACCATTGTCCCTTTCTTCATATTCATCTTACAATTTACGGTCGAAAGGAAGGGTCTCCCTAGGATAACCTGTGGCGCAGGATCCTTACCCGTGTCTACGATCATGAAGTCTACCGGGACAGTATTCTCCTATCTTAAGGGGTATGTCATGTAAGACTCTCAAGGGTTTCCTAGAGGTCTTATCTGCTAAACAAAGAGTCATACTAGTCACCTTTAATTTCCTATGGTCATATTTCCTTAGGTAGGACTTCGGAAGTACATTCACCTCAGACCGTGTGTCACATAAAGGATCTTAAAACTCCCCGGATCTTCCTTTTTTAGGCATAACTGAGGGTGTTATGATTCCCTTACTTTGGTTTGGTTCGAGGTCCACCTTGAGTACTCTAGGTTTAGAAGATTCTTCTAAAGTTTCACACTTAGGGTCCTGTTCCTCACAATCTATAGCATTGCATTAGTTTCCCGGATTTGGGACAGGTTGAGGGGGTAGGCTGGTAGAGGGAGTTGCTGAGTTAGCAATTTGATTTTCTAAAATTTCATTATGTGTCGCTAAAGCCTCTACTTTTTGCATTAAACTTTTTATCACCCCTTCTTGTTTTTGTTGCCCTACTATAAGACTTTCTGTAGACCCCGAAAAATTGATGATCTTTTTCGCGGCGCTACTTAAAAGTATGATTGGGAGCCGATTAGGATTGCTTAACCTTAAATAAGGTTGAACTTTTAAGAATAACTTTGTTGACAGATTAAAAACGATTTATGCGCCGTGAGCCCGAGATTCACCTTTTAAGAAAGAAAAAAAAAAGGGAAAAAGACAAAAAGGAAGGGGAAAACACAAGGAACCCGTCTGGGTTCACTGCTGGAACCAAGACGGGTTCGCAACTGCAGATCCCACGAGAAAGGAGAAAAAAAAATAAAAAACGAAAGGAAGGTGAAAAACCCGTCTGGGTTCAAACACAAATTAGGTCATAGAAACCATAAAAAGGAAAATACCAAAGTACGAAAATAGAGTCGCCAGTTGAATTTTAGGAGAAAAACAACAAACCATTTTGATAAACAACTCCGGCCTACGAACCCAAAGACGGATTCGGGGGTAAGGTTACGAATTTGACAATTAAAATTGTCAAATTCGCCTATTCAAACGAATAGACTCTACTAGAATTAAATCAAAGCAAAAACAAAAGTTAAAAGGGAGGAATTAGATATAAATTTCACAAATTCATCATTAAAGTCATGCAAAACATTGAAAATATAAAAGAAACATGAATTCAATAGATTATGCTACATGGTTTACATCAATTATGCTAACCTTTAGTGAAGCAGCATGCAAAGGGAGAGAAGAGGTGGAGAGAATATGCTAGTGTCAATACTCTAGCATACCATGGTGTGTTTTTGGAAGGGAAAAAAGGGTTTAATTTATAGTGGAATAGGGGGAGTAGGGGGTGCGTTTTAGGGTTAGCATACGGCCGCGGAACCCAGACGGGTTCCTGAGCTGAACTGAGCTCTGGCCCAGTAAACTCAGCCGGTTTGATCCGAGCTGAGTTATGCTCTGGCCTATCGAACCCAGACGGGTTTCTTCCGTAATATTGGGCCATTATGCTTGTTTTCGGGCCAGAAACGAAATGGGTTTGCATGCTACTAAACTACTCGGCTAACTTATTTTTACAAATAACTAAAACTAATACCGGTACAAAATCCGGTGTCTACAGATAGCCCCCACTTTGATCGAGTTTGAGTAAAACGATGATCAAAGTAGTCTTGATGATCTTGGATATGAATCAAGCACTCGTGCTTGGCGCTTGGAAGCTTGGTCTGCGCGATGTTGGTTGGCCTACTTAGTTTCTTCCGTAAAGTGGCCAATTGATCGCCTCATTTCGCGTGAGGTGGATCAAGGTCGTGCACTTCATTTCGCCGTGGAGTGCAAGACACGTATGCGTATGGGTTGACCGCTTAGTTTCTTCCGTAAAGCGGTCGGTCGATCCGCTTCATTTCGCCGTGAGGCGGATCTGAGGCATGCTTCATTTCGCGTGAAGCATGACGGGATGATGGGTGGTCCACTTCATTTCGCGTGAGGCGACCGAGTGACACGCTTCATTTCGCCGTGAAGCGTGCGTAATGATGAGGTGATCCACTTCATTTCGTGAGGTGGATCAAGGTGGCGTGCTTCATTTCGCCATGAAGCATGCCGTGATGATGGGGTGGTCCACTTCATTTCGCCGTGAGGCGGACCGAGGTGACGCGCTTCATTTTGCGTGAAGCGTCGTGATGATGAGGTGATCCACTTCATTTCGCCGTGAGGTGGATCGGTGGCGTGCTTCATTTCGCCGTGAAGCATGCCGTGATGATGGGGTGGTCCACTTCATTTCGCCGTGAGGCGACCGAGTGATGCGCTTCATTTCGCCGTGAAGCGTGCCGTGATGATGAGGTGATCCACTTCATTTCGCCGTGAGGTGGATCGAGTGGCGTGCTTCATTTCGCGTGAAGCATGTCGTGATGATGGGGTGGTCCACTTCATTTCGCCGTGAGGCGACCGAGGTGACGCTTCATTTCACCGTTCACGCGTGATAATGAGGTGATCCACTTCATTTCGCGTGAGGTGGATCGGTGACATGCTTCATTTCGCGTGAAGCATGCCGTGATGATGGGGTGGTCCACTTCATTTCGCCGTGAGGCGGACCGAGGACGACGCTTCATTTCGTGAAGCGTGCCGTGATGATGAGGTGATCCACTTCATTTCGCCGTGAGGTGGATCGAGGTGACGTGCTTCATTTTGCCGTGAAGCATGCCATGATGATGGGGTGGTCCACTTCATTTCGTCGTGAGGCGGACCGAGGTGACGCGCTTCATTTCGCCATGAAGCGTGCCCTGATGATGAGGTGATCCACTTCATTTCGCCGTGAGGTGGATCGAGGTGACGTGCTTCATTTCGCCGTGAAGCATGCCGTGACTTGTGTCTCTGTGCTGAAAAGGGTGTCATCGCATTGTGAGGCCGGCGACGGCCAAGATGAGTTCGTCTTTTTGTAACCGCCGACGACCGACGTATCTCGCGGCATTGTTCTCGCAAAACAGAGAAGGAGGGAATCGCTTTATCCAAAATCGAGCGAAGTCGAGAATTTACCGCTTGGCCGTGCTTTAGTTCTTGGAAATGGGCTTGAGTTTGCCATTGCTTCATGGGAAAATGCTCGAATTGCATTCGGCCTGAACTTTGGGCCTGTTCCAGACAGTAAACCCGTCTGAGTTGGCGCTCGAGATTGCTTTTGGGCTTGAATTGGAGCGACGAATTTGGGCCCATTTTGGCTCTGAAATGTCCTTCATTTCGCCGTGAGGCGGATCTGGGGGGCATGCTTCATTTCGCCGTGAAGCATGACAGGATGATGGGGTGGTCCACTTCATTTCGCCGTGAGGCGGACCGAGGTGACGCGCTTCATTTCGCCGTGAAGCGTGCCGTGATGATGAGGTGATCCACTTCATTTCGCCGTGAGGTGGATCGAGGTGACGTGCTTCATTTCGCCGTGAAGCATGCCGTGATGATGGGGCGGTCCACTTCATTTCGGCATGAGGCGGACCGAGTTGACGCTTGGAAGCTTGGTCCTGCGCCGATGTTGGTTGGCCTGCTTAGTTTCTTCCGTAAAGCTGACCGAATTGATCTGCCTCATTTCGCCGTGAGGTGGATCAAGGTCATGCACTTCATTTCGCCGTGGAGTGCAAGACGTATGCGTATGGGTTGACCGCTTAGTTTCTTGATAAAGCCGGTCGGAGTCGATCCGCTTCATTTCGCCGTGAGGCGGATCTGGGGGGCATGCTTCATTTCGCCGTGAAGCATGACAGGATGATGGGGTGGTCCACTTCATTTCGCCGTGAGGCGGACCGAGGTGACGCGCTTCATTTCGCCGTGAAGCGTGCCGTGATGATGAGGTGATCCACTTCATTTCGCCGTGAGGTGGATCGAGGTGACGTGCTTCATTTCGCCGTGAAGCATGCCGTGACTTGTGTGCTGAAAAGGGTGTCATCGCATTGTGAAGGCCCGATGGCGGCCACCGAAGATGAGTTCGTCTTTTTGTAACCGCCTGACGACCGACGTATCTCGTGCATTGTCCTGCAAAACAGAGAAGGAGGGCATCAGTTTATCTGAAAATCAAAGCGAGTCAGAGAATTTACCTGTCAGTTGTGCTTCAGCTTTCGGAAATGGGCTTAAGTTTGCCATTGCTTCCTGGGAGATCCTCGAATTGCATTGGACCAGACCTTTTGGGCCTGTTTTAGACATTAAACCCGTTTGAGTTGTGCTCGAGATTGCTTTTGGGCTTGAATTGGAGCGACGAACTTGGGCCCATTTTGACTCTAGAAACCCGTCTGGATTCTTGATTTTGCAATTGCAAGGCCCATTTCCGGCGACGCATCTGGGCCGGTAACTTGGCGCAAGGAACAGCCTGCGAACCCGTTTGGGTTCCTGCATTGGGCCTGCAAATGCAAGGCCCATTTTCTGCGACGCATCTGGGCCGGCATCTTGGCGCAAGGAACGGCCTGCGAACCCGTCTGGGTTCCTGCATTGGGCCTGCAAATGCAAGGCCTATTTTCAGCGACTGGGCCGGCATCTTGGCGCAAAGAACCCGTCTGGGGTCCTTTCTTTCTCTTTTTTTTCGGCCAATGCATGTGACTTTAGGATAGATTTTAGGATAGATTTTAGGATAGATTTTCGGCCAATGCATGCCTTCCATGATCCTATTGCTGGGACCCGCCGGTTGGCCACTTGTGTGGTGTGCATGCATCCACTTTCCCTATAAAAAGGGGCCTCTTCACACCCTCAATCACACATCTCATTCCTCTACTTCCTTTTCTTGCTCAAAAAATCATTAGTTAGGAAGCAATGGTTAGAAAAGCTAGAGATTTGCCCGTTCAACCCCATGCAACAAACTGGGCACATGAAATGTCCTCCCGGCGAGCATGGACTCCTAGGCCGAGTTGGGAACCGTCGATATTGGTGCCTGAACCGTGGAATCACGTATGGCACAAGCATTCACATGTCCGGGTAATGTCTTCTTCCTGACTCTGCTCTTTAATTATAGCATAAATTTGCAAGTAGAAATGTTTAATTCTAGCTTGTTGATTTAGCTAATAATAATGAAGTAATTTGTGTCGATTACCCGTATTGTTCAAATCGAGCTTTAGAGAACCGAGGATGATAGGCCGTTTTTTTTTTAGAATGGAACGCATAATGAGCCCATTTGAGCTAGGAACCCGTCTGGGTTAATCCGAAAAAATGAGTGGCCCAACCTTTTTCTCGTGAACCCATTCGAGTTGGGCTGAAAAAGAGCGGCCCGTCCCTTATGAATTGGGCCGATGCGGCCCAACTTCTCTCCTTGCTTGAACCCGTCTGAGTTGTGCGGATGCAGCCCAACTCTTTTTTCCTTGCAAAAACCGTCTGAGTTGGGCTGATGCGGCCCAACTCTTTTTTGGAACCCGTCTGAGTTGCATACGGCCCAACCCATTTCGTGAACTCGTCTGAATTGGGATGATGCGGCCCAAATTCTCTGGAACCCGTCTGAGTTCTGCATACGGCCCCAACCCATTTCGTGAACTCGTCTGATTTGGGCTGATGCGGCCCAAATTCTCCAGAACCCGTCTGAGTTGCATACGGCCCAACCCATTTCCTGAACTCGTCTGAATTGGGCTGATGCGGCCCAAATTCTCTGGAACCCGTCTGAGTTGCATACGGCCCAACTTTTTTTCTTTGTGAACCCGTTTGGGTTTTACCTTGGGTGGGCCGAAAAAAACGAGGCCCAACCCTCTTTTCCTTGGGTGGGCCGAGAAAAACGAGGCCCAACCCTTTTCCCTTGTGAACCCGTTTGGGTTTTTCCTTGGGTGGGCCGAAAAAAACGAGGCCCAACCCTCTTTTCCTTGGGTGGGTCGAAAAAGCAAGGCCCAACCCTTTTCTCTTTATGAACCCGTCTGGGTTTTTCCTTGGGTGGGCCGAATGATTTTTTAGCCCCCTAATTTAGTGGAAGTTCAATTTAACTTTTGCTAAATTAGGGATCACTTGATAGTTTGCTGTAAGGACTTGTCTCTTTTCTTGAATTTTTACGGTGGATCCCCAGGAGGATTCCCTCAGAACTGGTGGCAATATGCGGAAGCCGATCAAGGTGGTGGAGCATTTTGCAGAAGATAATTGGGCGCTTGCACTTTTAGAAGAGTCGGGACTTGACCTCTTCTGGAAATGTGTCAAGGCCTGGGAACCCTGTACACCACGGGTGATGGGCGGCCGCAGAGAGTTTCTGGGATTCCACCAACACCTTCCACCTCCCTGTAGGAGAGATGGCCATAACCCCTGTCGACTTTGTGATGATTACCGGGCTACGCTGGGGTGGTCAAGATGTCGAATTCGACCCTGTTGTGCCGGATCAGGTGATGGAATTATTAGAGCCTGTGCTCGAACGGCGCCGATTTGGTCGAAAGATGAAGCTTTCTTATGGCTCCTTCGAGGATGTCATTACTTCTGCCGACTTCACTCATATGGATGAGTTTCAGCGTCGCTTCATTTTCCTGGCATATTTCATCTCTGCCACGATGTTTGCCAATTGAGGGGACGACGTTTATTTGACCTGGATGAAGAATCTCCTTGATCTAGAGCAGGTCATTCATCGGAACTGGGCAAAGGCTGCTTATGCTAACTTCATTCGTTGGCTTCGCTTTGGTGTTCGGCCTGGCACTAATGTGGACGCATTCTTTGCACCGGAGAATCCGCGGGAGATGAGTGGTCCGAGCATGTGGAAGGTGCTCGAGGTAATCTTCGAGACGCTTCTCTTTTACATGCATTTCTCTCTTTTTTTTTACATCGTGAGTCTCGGTATTGACATATTTGCAGGTATGGGGGTATGAGTATATTAAGGGATTCACTATCCCTACCCGACACGTCCAGACAGTGCCGGCAGCAGAACGGTGGCACAAAAACTACCTCGACAAAAGAAGAAACCATTTGGGAGCTTAGATGAGTTGCGCCGCATCTTGGATCACCTTGAAGAGGTACAATTTTCATGTAATCTCCCTTGCATTTCTTTGGTGCTTATGTTTCCTTTACTTGTGCAGGATGATGTTAATTGGAATCCCTGGGTTGGCTTCGAGATTCCGCAAGACTTTATTCCCTCACGAAATGCGGCGCATAGGGATAGTACCCTGCGCTTGGTGATGGAGAGTCCGTCCGGTTGGGTCTGGAGTCTTGGTGAGAGACTTACAAGGCAAACCCTGGGCCATGAAAGGTGGATAATACCATCAGACCCTCCCGAGACCATGCATGATCCGCGAGCCTTGCATGCCGAGGCGTTTGTAGCAGCTAAGAGAGGTTCCTGGTATACTAATCATGCATCGATGGCATCGCCCGACCAATTCTGGGAGGAATGGGAACAATATCGGGACCGCCTGGCCTTCAGAAAGGTGGGGAAGAAGACCTCTATTTACTCTTTTCATGTTCCTTCTATTACCGCCTAATATGACCAATTCTTTGCTTGTTGCAGTTGGGGCCCTATTGCAAGGATGACGAGAAGAGTCAGAGCAGTTCTAGGGACACAGTTTGCGGCTACCCGAGGGCGACTAGTGAGGACATCAAACCGGAACTAGAGAAGATCCTGGGAAAGCCGGTAAGTGAGCCCCCCTTTTCTTTGCTTGTTTGTACCTTACTCAAACTTTGACCAATTTTCCATATTCTGTGCAGTGGGGATGGAAACAAGCAAAAGGCTTTCTCAAAAATTACTTCACACTTAAATGGGCTCGCGAGAAGGACCTTGCAGGTTCTGTGGTTGGGGACGCAAACGTGGATGATGATGCACGCCTCGCCCCGGATCCTCCTCGCCATTCAGATGTGCACGTGCCTCGTGGCCGGTCGGAGCAGATGGACCTTCCTCGACATTCCTCCTTCATGGCCGACGCGAGGCGGTCCTATGGGGGTGAAGCTGCTCTCCGAAGGCACGGGGAGAGGAGTAGGCGGAGCACGGGCATGCCGGCTCACGATGACCGTGGGAAAGGTATCTTACTTGAAGATAGTCATTCAACCAGTTCCCACTACGGAGACACGGGTTTTGGCCACGACTTTCAGCGTTCTATGGAGAACAGTATATCCTCCATGTCTTTAGGTGGGCACGAGCCTCAGGTGAGGTCTCATGGGAATTCTCGCCGGAGCCGCGGTTCTCGGCGTGGCACCCCCAGCTTTGTGGTGGAGACAGGCTCCGAGTCTAGCGCTGTTGGTGGAGCTGTGTGCGGCGGGCAAGAAGGCATTTCACTGCATTTAGGTACTCCTTCAGAATCTCATCATTCGGGGTCCAGGCGCCAACCTCTCATCCTTCGCCTCGCACTTTATGGAATGCCGGGTATGTTCCTCGTCTCTGCACCGACTGTGGATTTAGGTTATGGCACTTCCTTTGCGGCGGTCGATCCTACCGTGGTACTTTGCAGTGATTCGGGTGCATCTGTGGGGTATAACCGTGCCCTCGCAGATGACGCCTCATCAGTGCTTTCGTCTCAACCCGTTGTACCCGTTACTCCTTCGCAAGGAGGTTTGGAGCTGCCTCGAACGTCTGGATGGGGAACACAAACTCAGGAATGGTCGGGATGGCCTGTCCCAGAGCCCGTAATAAGAACTTCTTGGCCTGCTCCACAGGGGTGGCCTGGAGGTAATCAAGAGTGGCAGGTTCCAGAACACTCTTGGCTTAATGCAGGCAGTACCGAAGTGTTGCACTTATCTGGCTCAGGTGGCGATACAGAGGTGGTAGACTCCTCCTACTATCAATGGGACACTTACTTTGGAGCTGGTGGAAGTGGAGCCCATGGGGCTGATAGCGCTAGTGGCGGTGGTTGATGAGGATTGAGAAAGATGCAGGGTCTTTATGCAACGGACCTATGTAATGCTATGTATGACTTTTTATTATGCACTTAGGACGATGCAATGCAATGATGGAATAATGCTCTTTTTTTTTTTTAGTGCGAACTACTGATGTGACGCTTATGCAATGATGGAGCTACGTAATGCACTTTTTATTTTCATGTACCCTTATGCATAAAGTAACAATAATGTGTAATGCGATATGCAATCTACATGGTGGGATTACTCCCACTTCCCCAAACGAAAAAAGACTGAAAAAAAAAATAGAAAAAACGAGAATTAAACGCTACAAGTAAGTTCGAGCTACAGTTTCGGGGTCGGCGAAGACATTTGATATTGGGATTTTCTATGTGCTGCTGAAACATTCTGGGATAAGGAATTTTCGATTAAAACAAAATCAGTTCAACAAGCAAGACAAAGATTAAACTGGACAAGATCAAAACTCAGCTCGAAAGAGATAGGAAGAAATTTTCGAATCCCAAAGGAGAGAACAAGTACTTCAGAGGCATAAATCCGCCAACAGTCTTAAGAATAATGCAAATGTGCGCGGTTAGTTATGGACGTAGGTCAGTTAAAAAGAGCAAACCTCTCATAGGAAAGAACAAACACCCAAACCCTCAATTTTGAAAATGTATGCGTGTTTTCTCATACTCAAACCAATAGAAACAAACTACCATAAGCTTGGTAAGAACCTCGCTCTCCACCACTGGTATGCAACGCACAAGTGACAATCAAAAGGACTTTTTCGGGTTGCAACGGGGCTTAGATTAGGGTAAGGAGTGGTAAAATTTGGAAATGAGGAGTTAAGAGCCATGCTTGGATTGATTTTCAATGAATAAAACACTCTAAACTCTCATTCTTTCTTAATGTATGCAAGGCATTTCACCTTTCACCCTGAAACATCTCAACTGAATACAACCAGGTCAAAGTTTTCTAAACTTTAAATTGAATCTCCCTAATCACCCTTTTATTTTTGAAACTCTTTTCCTTTTTTTTTATTTTTTTTTTTACTTCTTTTTTTTGTGGGTGATCGGGGAGAAGAATATCTACGGAATCTTCGACTTTGATATAATATATGAACAACATAACCAAATACCAATCGCTCAAGATATGGGACTTTCAGATTCTCCCAAACTTCCAAAAAAAAGGCAAACTCTCATCTAACCAAGCAAGGCAAAGGGATACTGGATATCAGAGGCCAAGGCTTGTATTGTCAGGGTTCAATCATGAAAAAAGGATAAACAAAGGCTAGGCGGGGCAAAAAGAACGGTAAATATAATGTAAGGAAGGCTATTTAGCTATGTAGCTTATCAAAATAAAATCGAATGCCTTAATCACTTTGTCACAGCGTGCAATGCAAATGTGTAGTCTCAAGCAAGATGCAAAACAAGTTCTAGAGATGTAACTAATGGGTGAGTCACTCAAGGGATCATGGAATTGATAAAAGTGATCAATTCAAAATTTAGGCAATGTGGACTCACGAGATGGGGCTCAATCAACTAAACTTAGCCCAAAGATTTGCGGCACGCACATTTATACTTTCTAAGATAGTCAAAGCAGTCAAATACAACTTTCATAACTTGTCTCAAAATCAGAAGGTTTGAAGGAAAAGGTTTCAAAAACTTTTGAGATCTCGTCCAGATTTTTCTAAGTGAAGCAAGTTAAACTGAAAGTAAGAAAGGTTTACGGCCTCCGTTGGATGGAATTAGTCTCAACAGTTTTCTGAGGGGGGCTAGGCACGCTAGTGGCCATGGTGGATTCACTGGATTGGGCAGGCGATCTGTAGTTGGGATTGTGAATAAGTCTGCCGGTT
Organism: Portulaca oleracea; assembly: GCA_029582165.1. Classification (NCBI taxonomy): domain Eukaryota; kingdom Viridiplantae; phylum Streptophyta; class Magnoliopsida; order Caryophyllales; family Portulacaceae; genus Portulaca; species Portulaca oleracea. Next base: position 27,337,722 of record CM055876.1, read on the forward strand.
TGTGGATCACGGATGCGGGCTCGGAGATGGTCTGTTATCTTGCCTGCATGGAAACTGACTAGTGCTCGAAAGAACCTTTACGCCACCCGCCCAATGCATGCATGACTTAATAGACCTATATGAACCTAGGACATGGACATGACGCCTACATGCTGACATAAGGGTGACTCACCCACTTTTATGGGAGTGCATGTCCTAACTCTATATGGACCTAGCATGATGACTGACAGGACTGATACTCATTGGGCATCTGACTCAAGGAGCGTCATAAAGGGCCGAATAGGATCAATAGTAAGTGGATTGGGCCGATGTCGCAGCACGCTTTGGCCGATGTGGAAGGAGAAGAAATGTGCCCAAACCCGTCTGGTTTGAATCAGAACTCCCCTTTCAAATAGGCACAGACAGGATTCCACAGTGAGTCCAACTAGGCCAGGCACAGCAAACCCGTCTGGGTTTGGGCCAGTCCGTCTCTCATTCGATCCTACGCGGGCTAGAATGACGTCCCACTCATGATCGGGCTAGACACTTGGACTCAACTTTTACAGGATTAATTCACATGACATACAGATGAGCCTAACCATGGCTTTAGATTCAGGGTTTTTCTAGGTTTAGGGAGATGAATAGGGTACCACATGTTCTCGCCCCGGTGCATTTTCCTTATATGGAACTCAAGGAAAAATGTGTGGGGTGTTGCTCTTTGGGTTTCAAGGAAACCTTTAGAGTGTAACACGGGGAGAGGAGAGATCAAATGCTTGGCGATGTAAGTGCATCCCACAAGTAGTGACCTCCCGCTCTCGGGATTGATTCCTAGTTTTAAAAACCTAAACCAACGCTTTTGTGCTCCCCAGCCATAAAGGCCCAAGAGTAGCCTGGTATGCAATATGCCTAAAAAATGATAAAAATGTGAAATAAATTAATTCCTCCCCTTTTTACAAAAATCACTAAAATTTAATTCTTTCAAGTTTTACCCTCTTTTGAAGTTTAAGTCCCCAGTGGAGTCGCCAATCTGTAGACCCCGAAAAATTGATGATTTTTTTCGCGGCGTTACTTAAAAGTATGATTGGGAGCCGATTAGGATTGCTTAACCTTAAATAAGGTTGAACTTTTAAGAATAACTTTGTTGACAGATTAAAAACGATTTATGCGCCGTGAGCCCGAGATTCACCTTTTAAGAAAGAAAAAAAAAAGGGAAAAAGACAAAAAGGAAGGGGAAAACACAAGGAACCCGTCTGGGTTCACTGCTGGAACCAAGACGGGTTCGCAACTGCAGATCCCACGAGAAAGGAGAAAAAAAAAATAAAAAACGAAAGGAAGGTGAAAAACCCGTCTGGGTTCAAACACAAATTAGGTCATAGAAACCATAAAAAGGAAAATACCAAAGTACGAAAATAGAGTCGCCAGTTGAATTTTAGGAGAAAAACAACAAACCATTTTGATAAACAACTCCGGCCTACGAACCCAAAGACGGATTCGGGGGTAAGGTTACGAATTTGACAATTAAAATTGTCAAATTCGCCTATTCAAACGAATAGACTCTACTAGAATTAAATCAAAGCAAAAACAAAAGTTAAAAGGGAGGAATTAGATATAAATTTCACAAATTCATCATTAAAGTCATGCAAAACATTGAAAATATAAAAGAAACATGAATTCAATAGATTATGCTACATGGTTTACATCAATTATGCTAACCTTTAGTGAAGCAGCATGCAAAGGGAGAGAAGAGGTGGAGAGAATATGCTAGTGTCAATACTCTAGCATACCATGGTGTGTTTTTGGAAGGGAAAAAAGGGTTTAATTTATAGTGGAATAGGGGGAGTAGGGGGTGCGTTTTAGGGTTAGCATACTCGCGGAACCAGACGGTTCTGGTGAATCGAGCTCGCCCAAGAACTCACCGGCTTTGATCCGAGTGAGTTATGCTCGCCTATCGAACCTGCACGGTTTCTTCCGTAATATTGGGCCATTATGCTTGTTTTCGGGCCAGAAACGAAATGGGTTTGCATGCTACTAAACTACTCGGCTAACTTATTTTTACAAATAACTAAAACTAATACCGGTACAAAATCCGGTGTCTACACTTTCCATCAAGGTTTCTAGATTTGACTTTTGAGGAGGACCTTGTGATGGTGGTCTCTGAAATCCTGGGGGTACATATTTCTGCCCTTGTCCTTGTCCTTGTCCTTGAAGGGGACTAGTCGGTTGGTTATTCTTGTAGGAAAAGTTTGCGTGGTTTCTAAGTCCAGGATGATAAGTATTAAAGTTCATATCATAATTTTGCCTTTGGTTGCCAACATAGTTGGCTTGCTAGACCTGTTCATTACTAACTCCACCTAACGGACAAGTCAAAGTCTCATGCTCGGTCAACTGACAAGAATTACATGTTGGAGGGTTTGGAAGTGAGCTCCAACGGTCAATCTTTGCGTCAAAGTATCAAGCTTAGAAGATAATAAGGAAATAACATCAACATTAAGCTTACCTCCTGTCTGTGGTGGGGTTTAGACCACTGATACGAATTGTTTGCGAATTGCTCGATCAGGTTTGTATGTTGGGGCACAGTCTTGTCCAAAAGATTTCCTCCAGCTACTGAGAGGATGCTTCCTCTCATCGACTCATTTGCTCCGTTAAAGAATGATTGGATTGGAACCCAAGGCTCGAATCCATGCTAAGGACATTGTCGCAGGATGTCCTTAAATCTTTCCCAAGCATCATAAAGTGTCTCATCAGGTTCTTGGACAAATGTCGAAATTTGGTTCCTCAAGTTCGTACGCTTGCTGGGAGGAAAATATTTCCCCAAGAAAATGCTAACGAGTCCATCGAACGTCGTGATGGAATTGGGTGGGAGCGAATCGAGCCACTCTCATACTTTGCCTTCTAAAGAAAACGGAAAGAGCCTTAGTTTAATGGCATCTTCCGAAACATTGTTGGCCTTGTAAGTGTCGCAAGCTTGGCGAAAAAGTCACAGATGTTGGTTTGGATCTTCGCTAGCCAGCCCATGGAACGGTGCTTTTAACACCAAATTGATCAGTGACTAACGTAGCTCAAAATAGTTCGTTGTAATTGTAGGGACTGCGATAGCTGATTGTAGATTAGTGACATTAGGTGTCACATATTGCCGTAGCGTTCGTTGTTGTTCAGCCATCTCTTCTCCTTCGCTTTCAGCTTGTTCCTCTTCTTGTTCTTTGCGTCGTTCTTGCTTTTCTTGTTCCATTCTTGCTTTCTTTAATCTCTCCTGAAGCATGCGTTCGATCTCGGGATCGTACTCAAAAGAGAAATCTTTTTGCATAAACCGGAAAGGGACAAAAACAAGAACACCAAGCGTAATAGAGAAAAATAAAGAAAACAAATAACCTAGTCAACCATAGTGCTTTCTTTTAATGGCAGTTGGGGAAACAAACCCCCAGCGACGGCGCCAAAAACTTGATAGGGCCTAAAAGGTATTAGGTCTATATACCGCAAGTGTACGGGTCTGAGTAGTATAAAATTGTCGTTATCTCTGGGATTTGTGTTCAACTACGCACTGAACTAGTTCACTACAAAGGATGCTAGGTCGATCAAAGGGGAGTGGTAACGATTCAGAAAACTAAATTAAGAAAGCAGGAGTCTTTAAGGTTCCAACAGATAATTAAAAGCGTTCAGGGGAGTCCACTCTAGTCAATCAATTAACTAATCAACAATCCTGGTGTAAAGTGAATAAAAGATTCGGACTCTATAATCTTTCTAGGGCCTTTCACAACAATCTTTCGATCCGAAGTGAGTTGCAATGATTCAACTAAACATCCTATTTTCATGGCTATTTAATCTAATCAAAGATAGGAATTGATTATAATTGACCCTAGGCAAGAAACCATCATTTCTAACTATTTTCTAGCCTACTCAATCTTCGTATTTCCGATTCAAAATTCAAACTTTCATCATGTTATTAAGAATCTAATACCAAGTAAAAGGCGGATAGCCAGATTTTACTATGACAGACAAATTACGAAGACTAAACGAATAAAAGGAATAACTTCACATCGAGACTGTATTCATAATCAATCAAAAGACATTGACTTTATCCCCCAAACAAAAGAAATTAGCTACTCATAATGCTAGAAATAAACAACACACAAATTGAATGTAAATTGGAAAACATAGAGAAAATAGAAATAATCGAGTGTTTGAAGTGGCAGAATCGATCTCTTCGTGTCACCCGAATCGATCTTCTTCGTATCCTTCAATCACTTACAATAATCTAAACTACTAATAATTTGAATAACTAAACTTTAATGAAAGAAAACTATCTAAGAAAACTACCCTAAAAAGCTCTCTAAAATCCTCCATGAAAACTTCGCTCTCTTAAACGACTGGCGGAAGAATTCTTTTATAGGGGTTAGTTAGGGGATTAGGCGCTGGCAGCGCTTCCCTGGGCGCTGGCAGCATCTAGCCTATTTTCCAAAGACTCCGCTTCCGCACGCTGGCAGCGCTTGAAAAACACTGGTAGCGCCTAGAATTTCTTCAACACCCGAACTCCCTGCCAGAGGCGCTGGTAACGTCTCTGGTCTCCGCCCAAATATTGGGTCGGGCCTTGGCAACTCGGGCCATTCTTCCTCTTTAATCTTTCTTCTTCAACACTTTTTCCAAGTTCTCTCAATCTTCTCCCTTTTTCCATCAAATCTTCATGCTTTTAGGTGTATTTCCAATATTCCCGACAAAATGCACCAATCTGCAACCAAGTGAAGAAATCACAGAAATTGGTATAAAAACATGGAATTCTGGGTATAAAAAGCATGAAAAACATGTTTTTGAACCCTAGAAAATACTATATAAAAATCACTTATCAAAGAGTTGCCCTCAACTCTTGGGGGAAGAATCCAATGCGAGGCTCATGTGTCGATAATCCAAAGTAGAGTGGCTCTAAAGGGTCCAAGACAATCACATTCATTACCCCACCCTTCTTCAATGTATATGAGTTCTTGAAGAAGGCAGGATGTTGACCTCTAAAGTAGCTCGTCTTCTCAACCCTAGCCCTCATGAGGTGATTGAACTCCTCAATGTAGTCATTGATCGAGAGTCCATGAGTTAGGAAGTGTGAGATCTTGGGATCCTAAATTTTAGAAGCATCCTCGTGGGTGGCTAAACTAGCAAACCCAACACCATAACTGTCATCCATGAAGTAGAGCTTGGCGGGAGGCTTATTTTGAGGGGGGTATGGGACAAGGGAGGGAGATAGGAAAATTTTGAAGAGTTATGGTTCTCTCAACCTTACTAGGATTGCCTTTTCGCAAAAGTAAAACTAAATGTGGCTTCCTTTCGCACAAAACACTCTCATCTCGTGTTTTGCTCATGTGGAGGAGGTCCCTCTTCTCACTTCCCACCACAGTTTGATTTTCATGGAGTTGGGTAGGTGAGAGGGGTGTGAGCACAATCCGTCTTTTTCCCATCAAGAAGGAGTAAGTGTTCTCATGACCATCATGGATAGCATGGCTATCATATTGTCAAGGTCTTCCAAGGAGCTAATGACAAGCATCCATGGGAACAATATCACAAAGAACACTATCTATGTAAGAACCAATGGAAAAAGATATCAAGGCTCGTTGAGATACCTAAAGATGCTACATTCGTACAGCTCCCAAAGTAGTAGATGCTACATTCGTACAACTCCCACTATTGATGATTATCTTGCACACTCTATCGTTGATGGTGCATCGGATATGGAAGAGCATTTCCCGTTGAGAATCATCCTGGGGATCCTTGGTCATGACTAGGGATCGCCGAGGAGCCAAGACCTCTTCCTTTTGAACTTGAGTCTCAACAATAGTCGTAGAGGATTCTGAACCATCCATCTCACTTGCTTGGGACGATTCAACCATCTTGGTAGGGCATAGCGATTAGTAGTGGCCATACTCCCTACACTTGAAACATTTTCTACCCTTGAGCTTTCTCAGGTATTCTTTCTCATCCTCGCGAGCTTCAATAGATGGTTTGGATGACTTCAAAGACCGACTTCCTTTGGACGAAACCTCATACCAAGAGTGAGCACCACCCTTGCTAGAAAACCATGATTGAGCCTTCTTCTCCTTTCTCCAATCATACAGATCATCAACTCTAGGATCATGAGTAGAGGTACTGGGTCGACATCCAACATAAGATCTCCAATAATCACCATGAACCTTTCTCGAGAAACCGGTTTGCAATTTTGCCACGACATAGCTCAAATCGCTCACTTGACATTGTATCACTTCGTGGCTATCTATGATATGTTGAAGAGCCATATCAAGAGTGGTTTTGGAAGGGAAGTTGGGTTGAGGAGGGAATTTTCGATCGCCCATTTGACTAGACGACGAGGCCGTTTGAGGAGTTTGTGGAGATTGATGAGCTAAGGAAAATATATTCGGGTGAGGCTTCGGGGTTCTTTTGTGGCTAAGGAAATTTTGTGGAGTCTTCGAGATGCTATTTTTTGTGGGGGAAGATGGGGTGAAACTAGCAAAGGGAATGCACCACAATCGACCAAACCAATGATAATCACCAATACAAATAGCAAACACCAAGTGACCACCTCATACACAAATAGCTAACAAAAACTAACCAACAAAACACCCAAATCAACCATTTTCATCCATGGAAGAAGTATGAACAAATATCAAACCCCAAAATATTCAATCTCCAAACTTACTCCCAATGCTCTCCAAAATTGCAACTCAAATCAACTCTAAACTATGAAATTCCTCAACAAATCACTTCCAACAACAAGAGGGCATGTATAACATTCACTTGGGTACCAAAAAACACAACAAATTCAACCCAAACAGCCAAAATCCAACAAAAACACAAAACAGAACAAAAAACTCTAGGCAAGTCCTATTTCTCAAATCAACTCAATACGCAATGAATACTTGGACCCAAATGATAAAAATGACATCCCAACAGTCCTAACACATCAAGGGAACAATAACAATCATCAAGCATCAATTTTGCATCCAAAATCAACAAGAACAAACCCAAAACTTCATGAACATAAACCCAAAAAAAATCTGGATTTTTTTTCACCACATGAGCATGAGTTCTAATCCTTGCTCTGATACCAAATAGAGAGAATTTGCGTGGCCTAGGGTCAATAGAAATCATGTGGATGATGAAAATTCACCCATAGAACTCATAAACATAACAAACCAATTTTTTTGGGTTTTTGGATTAATAGAGATAAACATGAAATTAAAGATATGGACATTTCTAAATTGAGAAATCTCACCGAATTGAACTAAGATGTTCAATATCTAGCACAAGGACCTTCCACAAACAAAGAATCTTGAAACACCCAAGAAATCTCACAAAGAGTGGAGGTAGAACAACCACTCACAAAGAAGAGAAATCACCAAGCAGTTTTCCTCCCAAAGCATTAGCTTTCATTAATTAGGGTTTGAAAACCCACAATTACAAACTCTCTAAATGAGAGGACTTTTTGTGTCTAACCTAAAATCTTCATCAAAAGTCCCTACAAAAATATAACATTTGGTATATATAGGAAGGGGGAAAACAACGAAATTTTAGTTCCGGACAGGCCCGTCATGGGCGTTACACCGGTCGACAAGAGCGTGACAAAGCAGGGCACATGGTTTCCTTGTTTTGCCGAGAAGCGTCACGGGCGTTACAGCAGGGGGTAGCGGGCATGACGATCTGGGTAGTTTTTCTGCTAACTTCATACTAGCATAACTTCTTCGTCCGGACTCCGTTTTAGGCCCATAAGGTATCGATGGAAAGCTCTCGGTGTTTAATTTAAGCTCCCAAATTTGAAGTCCATCGAAGTTGTATTGAAGGAGTTATGATAAAAAAAAAAAGTAAAGATATGTCTTTTCTTGTCATCCAATTTTCCCAAAAACATCATATTCTTTAACTTATTCTTTTGACTTGGCCTTGTTCTCTCATGACTTCTTCCTAGCCTCCTCGGGGTTGGTTTTCGAGGCTTGACTTGACCCTCCATGGTTCCATCGCGACCCTTGTGTAATTATCAAAACACCCTTACGCTTCCTCAATGGTCAATTTGGTGCTTCAAAAGCGACCCGAGCTTGACCTGAAGGAAAATAGCTTGGACTCACTTTCGTTATTTTTTTCTGATATTAAGGACCATCGAGATATATGGATCAGATGGATAAAGGATACAATTGAATCAAATACAAACACACTCCCTCCCTTGCCTTCTCTCTCGTCCATCCAGTCTTCCTCTCTGCCCAGTCCGGCTGCCGCCGTCACCTGCCGCCAGCCAACTTTTTCGGCCACCACCGCAGCATCATCATCATATTTTTCTTTCCTCCTTCAGTTTCAAGTGGTAATTCTATCCATCGGTTTCCCCTCTCTTTTAAGTATGAATCATGAAGTATATTCTGAATTTCTTCTTAGTATTATTATGTTTTCCAAAAGTAAATCAAAAGTATTAAGATCTTCAAGTGGAGATTTTTGAGGGTTAATACAATCAAGTGGAAATTTGGTAAGTATATGAAGGAATTGGTGTTTTAAGCTTGAATGAGTATCAATTTGGTTAATTTATGGACATGCATGATGTTTAGGAGGTTTATTTCTATGTAAAAGTATGAGTTTTCTGGTTAAAATATGGTTGCGTGTGTTTAAAATCGGTTTAGATTAGTAAAGGAGTGAATTTGATGATTTATGATGTTAAATTATGAAGGATTTTTGCTAAAGAAGTTAGGATATGTTAAGATGTTGCTTTGCATTTTTGTGAAATGTGATCAATAATGATGGTTTCTGATTGTTTTTGGATGCTAGAGATTTAGTATTGATGCTTGAGAAATGAATTGGGAAAGATTAGTGTAGATTAGTTATGATTAAACACATGCAAGCCCAAATAAAATGTAGTGTTCAAGTCTAGATTAGTGGAAATTCCAGGGAGTGTAAAATATGATTTTAACAAAATTTATGGCATGAAGGGGTAGCCTAAGATATTAGTTAACCCCCGGTTTTTGAAGTTCGTAATTCTGATGTGTATATCATAAGTTATGGCCAAAACCGTGAAGTGGTGTAAGTATGTACGAGTTTTGATGATAGTCTGGAAATGCATAATTTTTATCTGTTTAGAGACCTCTTCAGTTTAAGAGTTCAACATGAAAGTTGTAGTGTGTTTAACAAGCTTTCTAGAAAGGTAAAATTCATAACCATAGGATATCGTGAGTGGAAGGTATGAGCCATCAAGTATTGGTCAACAAACTTGAGCTGCCCAGAAATTCATTATGACTGACTTGTGTTCTTGGTAAATTTCCGACCATTTCCCATGTTCAAATCAGTTCATGATAAAATGAAAGTCTTAGTCATACTTCAAGCTTTCCATAGATAGCTTACACGTCCCAGATCGATATTTATAACTCAAGTTATGATTTTTCAAAAAACCGACATTCATTCACGAACTTTCTAGACAACCTTCTGAATTAGGGATTTTTATCCTTTTTAATCACGTTGTTTACCTTCATGATCAACTAGAAAATTGTAGTCCATGAGTTAAGCTCTCCAGAAAGTCCCCTTTCATAATGATGCGATACTTGTGGGAAAAGTTATACCCTTTCGAGTATAGCTTAGGAAGCGAGTTAAATATCAAGTCACCATAGAATTTCACTAAATTACTTTTCAATACATCTACCTAAGTTAAGTCCTAACTTATTATTATTATTCCTTTTTAAGTAATCTCAAGAGGTCGTTGTACTCAAAATGTTTAAGTCCCTACCAATCCAGTGTGTGTAAGTAGCGGTTACACAGGTACGTATATTGCCTGTAACCCTTCTTACGTTATTTCATGGTTGATTTTATGTCATTTTACTCCTGTGTTTGTCCTTTTAAAGATCAATGTTATTTATTCCATTTCCATATGGCATATTCAAATATAAGCACGTTTTATATGGTTTTATGTATTGAGTAAGTTCATTAAGTGAAGCATTATACTTAAATATTTATAATTACACGATTTGTTTTATACCGTATAAAGTTTATGTTTACTTTTGAGACTCATAATATTCATTCCAAATTTTCTATGTCATGATAAAGTATAAATAAGTTTATGTGATTTTAAGTACCAAAGTAAGGTTTATCAAGTGAGTTATCTTATCTTAAATATTGATACTTAAGAACACCTCTTCCATGTTAAGTCATTTGTAGTAAATAAGTACTGTTGGGTTAGGTATTTTTTTATGGCAACAAGTGATGACATTATTAAGGACTTTTCATGAGTACATTTCTACGCAAGTGCAAGTTTAGTTTACGGATATACTATGAGTAATTTATGCAATAGTCAGTTTTATAAGAAACCCAAGTTAACAAGTTTAAAAGTAAGAAAAGTCTTCAATGTTTCACACATAAGCAAAGGCCTCGCCCATGTAATCGTGTCGTAGAGCACAATAGGAAAATCGTGTCTTCGTACACACCATGTTAATCGTGCCATAGTGCATCCCAGGGAAATCGTGTCTTAGTACACACCATGCAAACCGTGTCTTAGCGCACACCAGGATAATTTGTGCCATAAGTGCACTCCATGGAAATCTGGCCAGTATAGGACATTGTCCAGTATCCGGATCTCCCGATCGGTCCGGGTATGCGCATACGAAGGCTTAGCCGATGATCGCAAGTAGGGGACCTTCAAGATAATAATATGGCAGCCAAGTTTTAAGTATCTTAAGTTTTCTAACTTTTAAATCAAAGTGAAGTTTTATGAGTTACACACCAAAGTTTGTAAGTCCTAGTTTATGGGGATTTAATGTCAAGTTTATGAGTGTTTTATGTCAAGTGATATATGATTTGGGGTTTGTTTCATTTTAAACTATGTTATGTTATCTTTAAAGGAAGAAACTCACAAGCATGTTTTCACTTGAGTCATAATTTAAGATACATGTTAAGTGATGTTTTCATGTACAGGTTAAGTCATGTTTTCATGTACAGGTTAAGTTATGGTTATGTTATGTAAGTTATATTTCTATTTTACTGTTCATCTGTTACTTTTGTTATTTTTAAAGGTTTTTGGAACTGCACAAATAACAAAAATGTATTTCAAATTGTTTATACATTATAGGGGTATACGTACTGCGATTTATCTCACTCTTCGAAGTTTTCTGTTTTCGTTTAGGGAGCTCGGCTAAAGGTAAAGGCAAGGTGCAAGAAGGACGAACCCCTAGGCCCATCTAAGGTGTTGAAGGTGATTTAGGAGAGCAAACTAATTAATATTTAAGGGAGTGGTTATCATGATGGTTATATATTATATTTAAGTTTATGAGTTATGTTGTAGAGTTGTTAAATAAGTATGTTCATGATGGGTTAAGATGTTTAGGTTGGATTTATGTTATGGATGTGTGTTTGGGTTAGATTATGTCCACTTCCGTGGACAGCGGTAATACCCTCGGGTGCAAAATCCACTACACTAATCATTAGGTTAAGTGAGTCATTAGCTTAATCTAGTGGTTAACAACCGGGGGGTGTTATAGATATGCAGTGCTAATAAATGGACGCCCATCACCGATTTTCTTGCCTAAAGCAGGACTACGACCAGGAGATCCACTGTCACCATACCTGTTCATATTGTGCCTAGGCATACTGGCGTGTAATCTCCAGATTGAACAGGAACAAAGGAACATCAAGGGCGTCAAAGTAGTACGGAACAATCCTGAAGTAACACATTTGTTTATCACCGACGACTTGATTTTTTTCACAGAGGTCTTAGTGGCTAACTATCTGAATTTAAGGTCCTACATTAACTTATTCTGATGAGCTTTAGGGCAGGTTGTTAATATTCAAAATCCCAAATTGTGACATCACCTGACTCGGAGCATGATGATGCTGAAGGGCTTAAAGTTATCTTTGGATTCGAAATGGCAGATGAATTCCAGAAATACTTGGGGATACCACTGATCGTCAAACGAAACAAATCTTCTCAACTGGGTTTTCTTCAAGATGTTATTGAAACACGTTTAAGCGCATGGAAAACAAGTCTACTCTCTGCTAGTGGAAGACTGGTGCTAATCAATGCAGTCGTGTCGGCACTCAGCCAACATGTGATGTCCATTTTCAAGGTACCCCTATCTCTTTCTCGCAAGATGGATAACATTATTGTTGGGGTTTTTGTTTTGGTGGAATAGCCACGGGGGAAATGCAAAACACTGGATAACAAAAGACTGGTTACACCAACCAAAAGGAGTAGGTGGACTCAGGATTCTTAGATTGGAGTGGTATAATGACGCACTTCTATTTAAGCAAGCTTGGCATATCCAACATAATCCAGATCTTCTACTCAGCAGAATCTACAAGGCTCGTTACAAGTGTCACTCACCATTGAAATATCAATCAGGAGTAAGTGTAAGGGATCATGGAGGTGGCAGGGCTTGTGTAAGGCGGTTAGAAATATGCATGGAGGTTTGCGTCGAAGAGTAGGTGATGGGAAGAAAACAAGAGTGCTAGGGGATAATTGGGCTGGACACCAGTTACGTTTACGTGACATTACTCAACTTCCAGCTTGGCAGGAAAAGATGGTGGAGAACCTTATAGGCCCGAATGGGGAAGGCTGGAACGTGATGATGATACGAAACACTTTCTACTGGAAGTCAGCCAACACAATCCTACCGTACCCAAGACAAGAGAAGTGTGAGGACTCTTGGACATGCACCGACATACGTTCTGGGGAATACTCGGTAAAGTCAGGCTACTATCAATGTTGGAAATAGGCTGAAGGGTCAATTACAAACCATAAGAAACGCTAGCACATTGATAGTTGGCCCAAAGTTTGGAAACTTCGATGGGCTACCAATGTTCCCGCCAAATGGAAAATGCAATTCTGGAAGATTATACATAATGCCCTGCCACTAGGACATAATATCGACGGTGGAGGCCATATATTGACACAAAATGTAGATTGCGTGCAATTTAGAGGATAAAAAAGACCATATCTTTAGAGATTGCGAGTTCACTAAGAGAGTGTGGTTTGGAGGAGACCTTGACTCACACTTAATCCAGAACAACATGTGGACGTGGATAATTGGTTGAAATCTTGGGCTTTATACTTGGGGAAGAAGGGAGGTTGCCAAGTTGACACACGCTTTCTTGTGTTTCTCTCCATGCTTTGGAATATATGGCGTGCTAGAAATTGATTAGTATCCCAATCCAAGAGAAGTGGTGCAATGGATTAAGGATGATACAAACATGACGGTGATGATTGCTAGCTCCACGCAAGGAAACATGACCACCAACTTTGCCATGCCAAGCTGTACTAAAGCGTTAGCTAACATTTTTGTTTGGTCTACATGTATGCAAGAAAATGTTGTAGAGACATACATTTATGACGGAGCATGGTCCAAAAGCACACTAGAAGGAGATACACATGGATTTTGAAACCTGGTTCCGGCACCCTTCAACAAATAGCGGTACCTATGTTTGGAGTGTTAGTGGATCACATAGAAATCCAGACAGTGTCAAGCGTCATTCAGCATGCCGTCAACCAAGGATTCAAGTGTGTCAAAGTTTGCGCGAACTCTACCAAAGTCATCCATATGTTGTTGAACAAGGAATGTATCCCTTGGGAATGCCAAGAGTGGGTGACCAAGCTAAAATCTTGTCTCTCTCTTTTATACTATAGTAAAGTTGAAAAAAATCCCTATAGGTATTGTTAAGGAAGTTCATGTCCTTGCTACTAGAGGAAATGATAAAAATACTCCCTTAGTTTCTTTCAAAAAATTGCTGGGGGGTGCCACACATCTTTTATAATTGATTCGCGGGTCACAACTTTTTTTTAATGCATTCCCGGGGGACATTAAACTTACTTAAGTGGCTGAGGGGTGACAATCCGACATGCTTTGGCCGGAAAAAAGGAAAAGTCTTATTTACCCTTAAAAATTGAGTGAAGTGACCCTTTTACCCTTAATTTCACTCCTCAATCTCTTCTTCTTCTTCAATGGCGTCCACCACTGCAACAGGCACTTCTCTCTCCTCCTTTCTCTCTTCTCTCTCTCAACCCCCTCGATTCTCCCTCTTCTCCACCAAACCCACTTCTCCTCAGGTCCCTCACTAGCATCACCCATGCCCATATCCTCAGGTCCATCACTATCTTCATCACTGTCATCACTTTCGTCCTCTGCATGCTTGGGTTTATTGTCCTTGTTTGGCTTAGCGTGACCTTAGGTGCGGCAATATTAATCGCACTGAAGGCTTCACATTCTCTTTACGAGGAATTGGCACATCCTCCTCCTCATCGAATAAAAAAGGTCTTCATCCTCCTCAGGTAACTCAGACTGGTATCCCAAAAGGTGAACACTTCCATTCTTCCAGTTGTGAGAAATCTCAAAATCTGTGTCAAAGACAAGATCAAAAGCCAACTGGGATTGTTCCCTCCATTCAGTATACCCAGAACAAGCTTCTTGTTATCAACATTGACATGGACAGTCACACGCTCACCATCCTTCTTCAAATCGCCAAGAGCAGCCTGTGAGAGGTGAATAAGGTGACCCTCCTCAACCTTGACCTTAAAAGGCTTGTTTCCTTTAACTTCAACACCCCAGAATTGCATGGCGGCCATAGCGTATAAACAAAGAGAGCTATTGATTTTGGAGGAGGATTGAATTATGTAGGAAGAGGATGAAGAAAATATAGAAAGAGGGATGAATGGCATGGTAAGTTAAATTAGAGAGAAAAATAAGGGCATTTTCGTCCTTTTCAACATATCTCGTCGGATTTCAGTCAAAATAACTGGATTGTCACCCCTCAGTCACTTAAGTAAATTTAATGTCCCCCGGAAATGCATTAAAAAAAAGTTGTGACCCGCAAGTCAATTAAAAAAAATGTGTGACACTCCCCAGTAATTTTTGTAGTTTCTTTATGTATTCTCTTTGATGTCTAACTTTAAAAAAAAAAGAAAAAGATTATAACAATTAGATAAAAAAAAACATGTGTCACATGTATACCGAGGGGAGAGTCATCCGTGATCCGTACTATCAAACCATTAGTGACTTATAGTGTAGTCTCAATCAGCCAAAAGCTTTGGGTTTTGGTTGGGCAAAATTAATGACGAAAATTACTATTTATTAAATTTTTTGGAGGGCCAATTAATATTAAATTATTTAAATTAAATCAAAGCATATCTTTTTTGTTTCTCTCTTTTGCTTTTTGCGATAAATTCTATGAATGTTTAGTTTAAGGCGTCAGTAAGTCAAATATGTCAAACTCTTGCTTGTGACGGTGGGTCCCCCGCATTTCCCCCTCTTTCGGGGATGTTCGCTTTGGACTTTTCTTTCGTCGTACGGACATTCCCATCTCCTATGCTCATTGGTATTTAATTTTGGAGTAAATATTCATTTTAATTAATTAAGTGCAGTATGATAAAATTATTATTTATGTCACACTATTCAAATTTACAAATTTTTAATTACCTTGGTCGTCAGCAGTATAGATCATGAGGTTTCCTTATTTTTAGGTTATTCACAAAGAAGATACAATTTAATTTGTATTGGATTGTTGGGGATCTATTATTAAAAGTTGATAAATTCATTAGAGTGGAGCAAATTTCAAAGAATAATAAATTAATTTTAAATATGACTTAGCAACATTTTACACAAATTAAAACCTATTTTTGGACACACTTTTTTCCTTTATCTTACTGTTTTTTTTTTTAATTGTATCCAATCAGCTTTCATTTGTTATAAAGAAAGTCAGACTATATGTATAAAATGTCAATAAGCTTTCCCTTCTTCTGAAGAAAGGCTAGGTGTATGTGTTTAAGTTTGATTTCTATCATTTAGTGAACTAATATTGTATATATTACGTAATTTTAAAAATCATAAAAAAATGAACTCATTCTTAAAGAAAAATCATTTATATATTTATAAAATTGCACACAAGCTAATTTTGTAAATCGATATTTATTTTTTGTAAATAATAAATTGAGTTTATATTAGCAGTAGATGGTACAATAGCTACATTTGATATCCCTAGCTTGATTGTGTGTCCTCTAGATGGAAGACTTGTGAGACCCATAACACTATTCTAATGGATTTAATTAAAGAAATTAAAAAACGGAGGCATATAATAGATGATTAAAAAAAGGGAAGATTCCCATTTTTGGTATAATGAGTATTTTAAGCTAATGTAAATTAAAGTTGATAGGGTAACGTAGGTTTGTCTTGTGGTCCATTTGGTGAACGTGGCTTCAAATATACATGAATATGGAGGATCAAAGAATACCTGGTGGGCTAGCTTATTTAATTTGTCAACAATCAACAGCGTCATTAATTAATCCCAGTATAGTTAAAGTAATACAGTAGTATCGATCATCCATATTAGATTTAGCCCCGGGTTTTTACTAATTAATTTTCTGTTAATCAGGTGAGACCAAACTACAATTATTGCGTTTTCCAATCACAAGTACTCATCGCGAATGATCATATCTAATGAACTATTAACTTAGTTTATTTTCTATTTGTTGATACTCCCTACTTAGATTTAGAAGCGCCTACACAATTCCAACAGCCAATACTCAATAGACATGTAATAACACTGTATTCTCATATAAATATATGTTCTTTTTTTTTATCTTATGATAGGTTTTTTGTATATAGTTGATGCACATGGCTTCCATTTGACTTATATAAGTGTCATTATTAATATGGAATGTGAGTAATATGATAATGGCTACACATAACTATAATAAATATAAATACTCATCTTCTAATATAAATTGAGAAAAACAAATTCGGTGTATAGGAAAATAAGCCTCAAGGTACGATTGATATTTATGTATATATATATATATATTTTGAATCTTTGACCCAATAATATTGATTTTTCTCTCTTTCTATATCTCAAGCACCACACTCATCCAGTCATCCCCCAACATAGAAAGAGTGAATTCATTGATATGTATTTTTATCCAAAATATATTTTAAGTGTCTTGCTTTTATTGAATTAATATTAAGAATGATGATTTGTATATTGGCCTAATATAAAAAAAAAAAGATGGACTATATAAATATATGAAATGTACGTACATAATAATACACAGATAATTACACTTAATCAAGAAATTTAATATATACCTTGCATCAAAACTTATATATATATATATATATATATATATAATTTTCTATTCATAAATTTGAATGTATTCTTAGAGGCAGAAAAACCAAAATTAAAAAATATGGAGGATAAACATGTGGAGTAATGTTGAAAGAGTTGTCATTTATCTCGCTATCAGCTCAACTGCTCAAATATGGTACTACTAAATTCAACCTATTTCATTAAGTCCTTGTTTTAGGACTTGCCTACCTTGCTGAATAGTTTAGGAAAAAGTGAAATTCAATCTCAAAATCTGGTTAAAAGCCATGTAAAATTACACACAAAATGTTTGCAGATAGTGAAAATTGATCTGTCATGTCTGCAAATCATAGAGTACACTGTAATAAATCTATTTAGATCCACCATATATAAAAATAGATCAATTTTTTTGCGTGGAAAATTGATTAATTTAAAAAATATCGATCAATAATATTGATAAATTTTATAATAAATACTAATAATTTTTTATATATTTCTTTTACCAGGATAAATTTAGATAAATACTTTAAGTTAAAGGACCTCCTTAATACCATGTAAGCTCCGCTAACTTGGTACGGTTTGTATTAAATTTGGCTCCCCTTTATTTCATTTCAACTTTGAAGCCATTAAAAACGCCCCCTCCCAACTCCTCAGAATCCCAAACTAAACACACTCCCTCCTCCTTCTCTTTCTCTCAATTTCCTCCAATGGAGTCCTCCGCAGCCCACATGGAACCCATGGCCGCCGTATCCGCCGCCGCTACGACGGCGCTGTCCCCATACTGCGGCACCAGTAGCAGCGGTAGCAGGTACGAGAACCAGAAACGGCGAGACTGGAACACCTTCATCCAGTACCTGAAGAACCACCGTCCACCACTGTCCCTCCACCGCTGCAGCGGGGCCCACGTCCTCGAATTCCTCCGCTACCTTGACCAGTTCGGGAAGACCAAAGTCCACGGGCACCTCTGCCCATTCTACGGGCACCCTAGCCCGCCTGCCCCTTGCCCGTGCCCCCTCAGGCAGGCGTGGGGGTCCCTCGACGCCCTCATAGGGCGACTCAGGGCCGCCTTCGAGGAGAACGGGGGACGGCCCGAGCAGAACCCGTTCGGGGCCCGGGCCGTCCGCCTGTATCTCAAGGAGGTCAGGGACACCCAGTCCAAAGCCAGGGGTGTTAGCTATGATAAGAAGAGGAGGCCCAAGAATAATAATAATAATAATAATAATAATAAGAATGGTGGTGACAACAAGAAGCAGCAACTGCACTTCAAGCCGTGTTGATCTCTTTTGCTAATCATCATCATCATCCTTGTTTACTTAGTAATCAGTTTTAATTACTAGATGGTAAGTTCACTAAGTTGTAATTTGCATCAGCTTTTAATTGTACGTGTATTGTTTAGTAAGGTCGTGGCTAGGGTTAGCAGCTGGTTTGGTCTCCTTATTATCAGCTTCCCATCCCCTGAAATATGGATGGATGGATGGATGGACGTGTTAAATATTACTCCGTTGGTTTAAGCTAATTCCCTAATTATCCTACTACTCTTCCCCTTGATTTTTCAAGTCAACAGATGATTCCCCTTGTCTTGGATGATTATGGTTGCCTGCTGATCCGTCTCACAATATTTATTGCTTTGACTTTTTCATTCCCTTTAATAATATGGATCATAAACTTTAATTTGAACAAAATATTTTCCAAATTTTTTAACATTATAATTTTATAAAATTACTTTTCACAACCTAACTAAGGATCTTAAAAAAAAATTAGTTTTTCAACTTTGATTGTCATGGACTAAAGTAAATGTCTCATTAATTTGCTTCTTTTTTTTTATTGAGTAATAGGTATTGAACGATTTTTAAATCTTAACTCAACTAAAATCAATCTTTCTAAATTGTGAAATTTAAAGGGAAGATTGTTACATCTTATTCCTCCATGCCTCGCACGGGCTTCATTTATTTGTTTTGGTTTTAGTTTTAGTTTTTACAATGAATCTAATAATAATAATTTTATAAAATAGATAATTTTATATATGGAGAAATTTATAACAAAATTAGTCTTTATACCGTATTTTTACTAGTATTTTTCATTAATACATTTTCAAAAAATTATTAAAACTTCATTCTTTTGTAACGCAACTAACCGCAACACAAGTTACCGGAACCTACCGCAAATTACCATAACCTTTTTATTATTTCCACCGCAACTTACCGCAATCTAACGCAACCCACAAAAGAACAGTGCCTAAATTATATGTTCTTTATGAAATTTTTTTTATATATGAATTTAATCATAGTGGTTATATACTAGAAAATACATACATATATATATATATATATATATATATATATATATGTATATGTATATGTATGTGTGTATGTATGTATGTATATGTATATATATATATATATATATATATATATATATAGATATATATATATATATATATATATATATATATATATACATACATATAGGAATGAATCCGGTAGGAAGAAAGACACAATAGAAAGGTGAGAATAAACGATCTGAGGCATACAAATATAATAATAAACCCACCTTTCTTCCCTAAAAATAAAAATAAAATTTGTTAGGTAGAGAGAGATTTTTACTTCCCTAAATTGTAGGGATTGAGTTATCCACTTTAATTCCATTATTATCAAAACTAACGAAATAAAACAGAAGTCAACAATCTATAAGGATTCAATCATGGGTCTGTTTCGTCCAACATCGCTGCTACTCACGCTTCATTGACACACACCTTAATATTCATGACCGTACTCCCTATCCATGACCATATTCCCATAAATAAAATATATCAATTATATCAAATTAGACATGTGATCACACTTCCTAGTATTCATGATCATACTCCATCATATATATATGATAGGTATATTTGTGTTCAAGCTAACAGTTAACTTTTGTAGGCCTTGGAAAAGCATAAGTTCCCAAATATTTATGACCACTAATATCCATGACCATACCCATGACCACACTATCCATTGAATATGACCACAGTGTGTTTAGACTCTAGAGTGTGGACAAATTTGTACAGAGTGTGGACAAATTTATACAGTGTGTTGGGTATATCTAAGTTTTTTTTGGAAAATACTTTCCCAATTTTCTAGTGTTTGGTACAAAAAAAAAAGTTTAGAAAATCATTTCCAAAGAAAATCATTTTCCTCTAAAGGAAGGAAATTGACTTTCTTTGTTCAACCTAGAAAAATCATTTTCCATCATTGATTGTTGGATCGATTTTCATTACTAACTCTAACTGAAATTTGAGGCCGAAAATTAACATTAACGATTTTGCTCAAAATTTTGTAACACGATAGAATTGATTAAAAAACCTCAAATATAACTTTTTAGCTCAAAATATTTTTATTTGATAACTTTCATCGCGATATATATCAGATCAGAAGTTTTTGCCGCTAAAACTAGCTGAAACTTTTAAAAATTCAAACTGAACTGTTTGAATCGAAACTTTATGATTTGATAGTATGGACTAAGAAAAGCTCAAATATAAATTTTGAGCTACAAATATTTTTGTTTGTAATATATATCGCTACTTTTGTCGACATTTTTTTGCGGTTAAATATGACCAAAACTTAAGAGCAAAATTCAATTTTCTCAGTTTGTCACAAAACTTTACAATACGATAGAAATGATTAAAAAAAGCTCAAATATGAATTTTGAGCTCTAAATATTTACATTTGTAACATATATCGCCACTTTTGTCGATATTTTTTTGCGGTTAAATATGACTGAAACTTAAAAGCAAAATTCAATTTGATCGGTTTGTCACGAAACGTTACAACACGATAGAAATGATTAAGAAAAGCTCAAATATGAATTTTGAGCTCCAAATATTTTCATTTGTAACATATATCACTACTTATATCGGCATATATGGTAATTTTCTGGAAAATAATTTGTCTCCTACCAAACAAGGGAAAATTTAGCATGGAAAACCATTTTCCTAGGAAAACCATTTCTCATGAAAACAATTTTCTAATAAATTATTTTCCTCTCAACCAAACACACCCTAAGTGTAAATTTCAAAGATGGTGGGTTCAGGGTGTATATAAATTTATGGAACAAATTTATGCAATATTTGTGTGGTAATGGATATTAAGAACTCTGTTCATGGATATAATGTAAAACAAAGATATAATTTGATTTAGGATGGTGTGGTTATTAATATTAGGGAGTGTGGTCATGGTTATGAATTGATAACACTGATATAATTTTGATTTATGGGAGTGTGGTTATGGATATTAGGGAGTATGGTCATGAAGTGTGATAAGTAACGATGATGTTGGACTAAACACAACCATGATAGAATCCTAATAGAGTGTTTGATAATAATGAAGTTAAATTTGGATAACTCAATCCCTAGAATTTAGGGAAGTAAATCTTTCTCTCTCTATCTAGTTTCGTGCATGATTCTTGCAAATCATATCTACCTAACTGATTTTAGTTTATTTTATTTTTGAAAATAACTAGTTGATTTATGAGGATGAAAGGTGGTTTTATTATCAGCCATCGGATCAGATTTGCGCCTCAGATTGTTTCTTCATACCTTTCTACTGTATATTTCTTCCCATTGGATCCGTTCTATATATATATATATATATATATATATATATATATATATATATATATATATATATACATATATATATATATGGAAGTGATCATATATGAGCATTGTATTTATGTGAGCATGTGAGCACTAGAAATATGGACTGTTGGATCTTCAATCAATGGTTGGGAAAAATGGAAGAGTTTGGTTTTTTTTTTTTCACCTCTTAAATGAAGATGGCACGTGAGGCATTAAGTGAAGGAGCAAAAAAAAAAGGGGAATGAATTGTCTGTATTGGGAAGAGAAAACATGTTTAATCACAATCATGAAGAGACCCATTGGAAATATAAAAAAAAAGGAAAAATGAGAAATTGATGCATGGGTAGGCAACGTAGGAAGCCTAAACGTCAAACACAAAGTTCACCATCTATAGCTGCCTGATACAGTGTCATTCACGAGCAAGCAGACGTCTAAATTGAAGGGAAGAACTGGAGGAGAATTAATGTCAAACACATAATAATTCATCTGGTGATTTGTCTTTTCCGGATGGGTGATGATATTTTGACGGCTATGGGACCAACTGAAGGAGATTTAAGGTAAGTGAATGGTGGGGGGATTTTTTTTCAGTCAATGTTCATCTGGGTTCTCTGTTTATCATGAATTTATGGCGTGATGATTGATCGTGATTGATGGTTGGTAGTAGAGATATATATGCATAGTGTTCGATGCTCACATATAGTCAGGTTGTTTTCCGAAGTGTGATTGATGAATGTCCACTGTGTAATGTGGCGTAACTTCCCTCCTGCAGAGTGAATGTTCGTCTCCCTCACTCACCCATAATCGATGGGGGACTGAACAACGAAGGGAGCGAATTCGACAGCAAAAACTGGGACTCGACAACGACAGAGTATACAGTGGGGAAGTTCTTAGGTAGGCGGATTTTCGGTGCTGAATTAGGGTTCCAGTTTATATGATTTTTCCAATGGTGCGAGATTAGGCAACTAATTAGGGCTTTTCCAATGTGAATTTGTTTATGTGAGTTTGGCGGGGGTTGTCATGAATCAAATTTGGGGGTTATATGAGTGTTTGTCGCAAGATTTTGTTAATTTCCTTTGATGTATATGGTAGTGAGTGTGTATTTTTAACAAACGAACTCGTGTTGTAGCTGACGCATCAAAAGGTTGGGTTTTGGGGGTGGGTTTCCCATTATGAAAGTTGTGTGTTATAAGGCTATTGATCACAAGGACATTAGTCGACTGATGAAAAGTTGGGTGTCCACAATATTTATGAAGTGATTTGAAGGTACGAATTTGTTGTGTAGCTGACATTTCAAATTGTTTGGTTTTGGGGGTGAGTTTCCTAGTATGGAACTGGGATGTTATATGATTGTTGTCCACAGTTATTGTTTTTTATGTATACTGAATTAAATTTAAGTGGGAGTTGATTGTTGTCCACATTGACATTAATTAATATCCACTGATGAAACTAGTGATGTGCACATTGACATTATGTGTTTTTAATATACGAATTCGTTATGTCCACATTGATAATGGTTAATGTCCACATTGATAATGGTCGATGCCCCATAATGTTTAATGTCCACATCCATTTTGTTTAATGTCCATACTCGACATACTTGATGTCCACTGCTGTTACGTAGTATGACCATACTAATTGTACATGTTGAAACAATTCAATATTATTTGGTGGTAATACTGATGATTTGTGGGTTGTTGACCAGGGATCAGCATAGCCCCGCTTGTTTTGGAGTTCCTCGGGTTGTGCTCATATTAATAGTTAAGGATTTTTCGTCCGCAAGTAATAAAGTGGAAGATGGTTCAAGTCTAGTCTGCTCACATGTTCTAGGAACGTTATTTGAGATGGCCCCTACTCGGATCGAGGGTGCAGATCCAGTTGAAGATGAATCCTCGTTGCGCAACAGGATGAGCAACAACTTGTGTTTCATTGTAGGAAAAACATTTGGAAGTGTTGAGGAAGCTGTATTGTGTAGTAGAATTTGTATTCTTATAGTTTAAGATATTTTTAATGTTTGTCAAGTTAATGGCATGAACAATACTCGGCGTGTTGTTCAGTTTTTTTCCTTTATTTTTTCTTCTTCCTTTCTATCAGAACATTGTATTTGTTTGGTATGCAAAAACATATTTGTTGGATGTATTTGCAGAAAAATGTTGATGTGTTTGTGTCTTCCATTCAGTTGTACTTGACGTGTACATTGGTAATGGTTGGTGTCTGCAGCGACTTTGTTGGATGTCCACTGCTATTATGTTGGATGTCCACATCCATGTTGTTTTGATGTCCATAACTCATCAAACAATATAATGCAATATGTTAACAATGAAAATATTAGAATGAAGGCATTTGATGAAGCATGGGGAATTGTTTAAGCGTGGAACGGATTATTATGTATCCTAAAAAAAAGAAAAAAAAAAGTGAGTAAGGCTATTGCATTACGACGAGTATGGAAAGCTAGGAGTCACTATGGAAGGCTACTGAGTGTAATATGTGTCCATAATAATACTACATGATGTCCACATCCTATTGTATTGGTTGTCCATATTAATAATATTTGATGTCCATTGTTGTTATACTTGATTACTATATTAATAATAATTGATGTTCATTGCTGTTATTCTTGATGTTCCCTACTGTTGTGCTTGAGTGTATTGTATGTTAATAATGTTAATACTGAATGATTCCTTGCTATCATAATTGATATCCATATTAATAATACTTGATGTCCACTATTGTTATTCTTGATGTGCCCTGTTGTTGTGCTTGCGTGTATTGTGTTCCAATAATGTTATTCTTGATGTCTCTTGTTGTAATACTTAATGTCCCCCTACTATTGTACTTGATGTCCATGTTGGTAATGCTTGATGTTCACTACTGTTGTTCTTGGATGTCTAGTTTGTATGACGTCACAATGTATTGTAATGATCTATGAACCTAATGTCCTTGCAATTTATACTTGAAGTTCGATGTTCACTTCATGTAATTTGAAGGTCAAGTATTAATGTGCATGAGTGTATTGTGAGTCATGAATATTAATATTTGATGTCATCTGTTGTTATACTTGATGTCCTTGCTGATATAACTTGATGTCCACTGTTGTTATTTTTTAATGTCCACAACCTAAAATGATGGATGTCCTCACTCTTGACAAATATATCAAGTGCGCGCACATGAGATGAGTGCGCACATGCCAATTAAACGAATAAAAATATATCAGTACACGCCAATTAAATCCCCCACATGATTGGGTATCATGCATACGAAGAAACATGTTGTCCACAGTCCATACGCGCATTGTCCTTTTTAGTAATACTTGATGTCCACAATCCAAACTAAATGCCCATCACTATTTACAAATGAACAAAACAACATGATAGATGCCCTGTCCACATGCATGATGTCCTGTTTGGTAATACTTAATGTTCACAGTGTAAAATGATGGATGTCTTCACTCTTGACGACAGCGTATCCTGTTGTATAGGAGTTACATCTCGTCGATGTCGGGTACGCCTCATTGCGCTTTGCACAGGACCACCGGTTCCAGCAGCCGCCCTCAACCTCCTTGATGTACGCGTCGGGCGGGATGCGTTGTTGCTCTTCCTTTGTTTCCAAGGGCGCGTCGATGTCTCGGAGTCATCTTGGGCACCTGGGATGGGCTGGTTGTTCGTGGTGTCAGTTGCACGCGGCTTCTTCCTCCCATATAATCTTGCCAATAGTCGTGGGTCTCGAGGTGCAAATTCTACTTCGTTCACTGTATAGTCGAACACACACATATACATTTTTTATTGAATAATGGAGACATAAGGTAACCCAACATCCACAATAACATCGAGCTTGTCATCAGTGAACATCAAGTATATTAAAAACAGGTAATACCATTGTGGACATCACCAGTTTCATCCATGGACATCACTTAATGTCAATGTGGACAACAATCAGATACCACTTAAAATTAATTCAATATACATAAAAAGCAACAAATGTGGAGAACAATCATATAACATCCCTAATTTCATTCTAGGAAACCCACCCCCAAACCCAAAATTTTGAAATTTCAGTTGCACAACAAATTGATACATTCAAATCACTTCATCAATACTGTGGACACCCCTACTTACATAAGTGGACATTAACTAATGTCACTGTGGACATTAACTTATGCCACCGTGGACATCATTATACACATCAATGGACATCCCTTGCCAAATTTGATCTTGACAACCCCCGCCAACTTCCCACCTTTATCAACACAACCACCTTTCACCAGTGGGCATTTATTACTATTATTGTGAACATTCACCATTGACTTTCGAAATTTCAAATATATGAAAACAAATCGAAAATCTGCGTTCACCCAGACTAACCTTTTACTTGCATCTCCCACATGGACCTCCTTCGCACTTCCTTGCTCAGCTATTGAATTCGAAATTTCACGTATCTGAAACCACATACAATCGTTTCAATGAATTCAACCCTAACAAAATCACATAACAAATTCACATTGGAATAACCCTAGCTAATTCGCTGCATAAATCCGCACCGAAAACAACATTGGAACCCTAATTCATCACCAAAAAATTGCCTACCTGATTATGGATGAGTCCCTGTCTATGATCGTAGAGTCGCAGTTTTCGCCGTCGAAATCTGTGTAGCAGGGCAGTTCACTGTGTCGTCGAAAATCTCTGTAGCAGGGCAACAGAGCAGTTCGCCATTGACTATGGATGGGGAGGGGGGAGATGAAAGTTCATTGTGCAGTTCAAACTTCAATTTTGAGTTTTTGGAATTGATGATCTAGCAATTCATGCGCCGTTATTGGGAAAGTTGTTCCTTTTTCTCTTTTTTTTTTTTTTTTTTGCTCCCAACCCTCACGTGTCATCTTCATTTAATGGCTGAAAAAAAGGCAAACTCTTCCATTTTTCTCAACCATTGATTGAAGATCCAAGGGTCAATATCTTTACTGCTCACATGCTCACATAAATACAATGCTCATATGATCACTTCCCATATATATATATATATATATATATATATATATAACTTTAAATAATATTCTTCTAAGTAATGACATACGTTTATCAAGTATAAGAGTATTGCAATCATTAATTACATAAATCGTATCAATTCTTATAGAGAATGCACCTCTTATGTGTAATTCTGCACTTATGAAAAAAATATAAACTACTAAGGAATTTTATGTAATTTATGAGTTGTGTAACCCTTTTAAATAAACAAATTAAACGTGCATAAATATATTTTTCATAGCCAGTTTTTGCAAATGTATTATCACTGTGTCGGTGCCTCGCTGGTCTGTTCAACGTGATCATGATGGTGAGATTCATCCAACATTCAACCCTGACAGAATGAAACATTATTTTGAATGAAATAATCCAAATTCATATTTTAATTAATCAAATTTAAATTTATATTGCAGGATTTCACACTTTCACTTTAGCTATTATAGTTGCTTTGATAAATTGAATTAATGTCGAACAATCCAAATTTATATTTTCAGGTTAGTTAAGTTCAAATTTAGACCATGTTTTTTTATGCGGCTAGTTGGCTGTGGTGTCATACCACACCGCAACTTGCCACAACTCACCACAATATGTTAATCTACCACAATTTACCACAACCCACCACAATCAACTTTTTCACATTTACCAATACAATTTACAATTATTAAAAACAAAATCCATGATAACTTACCACAACCCACCACAATCCACCACAACTTTTTCAAATTCACCAAATTCCACCACAATTCCACCAAACGACACCTTATCATACAGCAACAAGCCATATAAAAGAAGATGACCTTATATTGCTAGGTTTGGCCCTTTCACTTGAGCAATTACGGTGCCGATCCTTTTTAGAAAATGAAAATAATGTGCTTCACATAGGAAAATCTACATGTACATGGCTGCCTTTCAGGTCTATAATATTTATAAATTCAATTTTGTCCGTTTTGAGCAAAAATTTACCTATGTTGACTTTTTGAGATAAATCAGTTATCTAACAACTTTTCCAATGAAATTAACAACTTTTTTGATAAATGTATGATTTTTGATGAAATTTATTTGTTGAAATGACAATAGCTTAACAAAGAAAATTCATCGTAAATCACATTTTTAAAGGAAAAGTTGTTAAATTAAGGCTCGCTCTTTTCCATGATACCATACCATATTTACCGTAATTTACCATGTTGTTCACGAAGTACCGTATCTTACCATACCATACCAAATTTTACCACAATAACCATAATTTTTTCTCTCTCCTTACTTTTCTCACTACTTTTCATTTTTTTCTCTCCTCATCTACCATGTCAATTATTCTTACTACAAATTTTATCACAACATGTCACACCGTAACGCAAAATACAACATTTTACACGATTTATCATATCACACTATTTCTAAACTTTATCCACCGCAGAAAAGAACAGAGCCTAAATTGATATAGAGATTAGAGGAAATAATTCAAATATCAATTCAAAAATGTGAGGGTTAGATTTATAAATATTTTAAACATAAAAGGTTAGTTTTATGCAAATTTTCACCTTTAATAGCCTTCAAACTTACATTTCTTTTTTTTTTCTTTTTTATTATTTTGACATTCCCTTTAATATGATTACTGTAGTACATTTTGTACATGTATGGCCATATGGGGCATAATAATTTGATTATCTGAAGTGGGGAACCGAGGAGAGATGCAAAAATGAAGAGAAAACTGACTTTACAGGGGGACGTTTCGTATGTTTGTGTCAGATACTATATTAACAACACACTGTATATGCTTGCAGGAAGACTGGAAGAAGGTAAATTAATTATTAAGTTTCCTCTCACTTTTCACCTTTTATTATCACGTTTACTTCACTACTCCGTATATCTATCTCACTGGGAAAAAAGAAAGCCTCGCAGATTCAGCCGGTGGATTTATTACCAGAATCGGCTTGTCACATTCATAAAAGCTTCTATTATCTGGAAAAAGTTTTCCTTCAAACACCATACATCAGCTTTCAAACAGATTATAGTCAAATCTCTGTAGGGCCATGTTTAGATCAGATATAATATAATGATTAATGGGTTTTAAGAAATTCAGATATACTTACGTTCATGTAATATATCTTTTCAAACATTTTCATATTTTCTCCAAGGAAATAACTATTTCTTTTATCCTTTGTGTGAACTTGAGAACTATTTAGATATGTAAAACTTTTGAAAAAAAGTTGTCTAGTGCATTCATCTTATCATTATCTCGTATCTTTGTTTTTTTATCCACTTTTATAAAGGGGAATGTGTGGAAAATAATATTTGATAGATTTATTGGCGCGAATCCAAATTAGTTTCGACGATTCTAAATCATCCTTGAAAGTAGTGTGTAGGTTCATAATTAAAGACTATGGGAGGAGTTCCGTTCAAGCATATGTATTCAATTTGAGGGAGTCATTAATGCTCGTAGACAAAGCCATAGCTATGAGGAATAATGTTTAGATTGTGGTTTTTGCAAGGTT
The DNA here is from genome assembly GCA_029582165.1 of Portulaca oleracea. Classification (NCBI taxonomy): domain Eukaryota; kingdom Viridiplantae; phylum Streptophyta; class Magnoliopsida; order Caryophyllales; family Portulacaceae; genus Portulaca; species Portulaca oleracea. Next base: position 27,366,881 of record CM055876.1, read on the forward strand.
CATAAACATTCGTCTTGAAGTAGATAACAGGGTTCCCATCAATGTAAGTAAAGGTACCTTCCATATTTTGTTGAAGATTTATACTCTAGTTCAAGACATACGCGCCTACTTGTCTTCATGAGGTTTAGCAATCATCACGCATATATCATCAAGAAACTTGACAGTTTTTGTTGGCTTTCAAAGTATGGTCATAATATTCACTCCTCAATGGTTTGGGATTGCATTCCAAGTGTTGATTTGTATAATATTCTTTTTGAGAGTGATATTGAATCCTTGAGAGAATGAAGACTATCTAAATATTTTTAATGTTTGTATCTTATTGTTCATAAAAAAAACATTTGATAGATTCAACACTGAAAGCATGTTCTTAATCTTTTGTGATTAAGGTTGTTTGTGATAAACATAAATTTAAACAAATTTTAGTAATTTTTGATAAATTTAAATATACTAAAATTTTTAATTTAGCCAACTTACTAAAATTCACTCAAGAAATCCAAACTCGTTAATCTAACCCATAAAATTTTATCCAAGAAAAAAAATGTATTATTACTTCCATCCTATATTTTTTTGACTCTTTAGCCAAAATTTAGAAAACTAGTTAAGTATGAGTGACAAGTCTTAAGTATGTTGGCTGTTGGCTGTTGGGTACTTTCAAATGTATGAGTGACAAGTCTTAAGTATGTTGGAAAATTAAGCTAACTTTGAGTATTTCTGGCTGACACGGATAGTGTCACAAACCAGAAGCTCAGTTTTAGGTCTTTGGCATAGAGATGGACCGTGTTTTAGGCGACATGGACCCGGTCCGCCTTGATAATTTAGGGTCGTATCAACCTAGACATGGGTTGTGTCAGGTCGAATGATCGATGCTACCTTTTCATATTTTTGCCTGATTTCTTCTTGAGTGGCTCCTTTATACATCATTAAGTGGATAATGATGATGTTTATCATTATTATGTTATCATCCTCCTATTTATTGGTGGTTATTGTCACTCTAATGGATGTCTATCCTATTTCAGTTGCCTCTTCAAAGGCTTATAAATAGGATGTATGTTGCTATTATTCTATTGATTCATTTCATCCTAAACACCTTCTCTTAGGTCATGTCTGTGACACTCCTTAATTAAGTCAAGTAAGAAGGTTTGATAAGTTTTCTCCTATAATGCGATTGTTGTATCCTGCAACTATATACAGTTGATATATGAGTCAGAAAAGAGTAGATACGCCCGCGGTTCACTTAATTCTCCAAGAAAGTTGTAAAACATTGCTGTCAAATTGTTTGTACATCTTTTTTGTTTATTTTTCTTTTTTTTGTTAGAAAAATTAATAAAAAATAATTAATTAAAAAATTGCATTAAAATTATAACATGTTAATTAATTATTCCAGGACAACAAAATTAATGGTTGAAGTGATAATTATTGTGTTGGAGGCAGTAATTATGAACAAGTTGAATTAATGATAAATAAATCATAGAATTGTGTTGGAGGCAGTAATTGTGAACAAGTTGAATTAATGATGAATAAATCATAGAAGTGAGCATAGAGAGTAGCATGATGTTTGCTTTGGTACAAGGATAGACAAGAGATGAACTAAAATTTGTAAGTTGCATTAGTGAGTGGGAGAAGGAGGGTGTGGGGTCTTGAGTTTCTCACCTACTATTAGTGCTGTCTTATCACATGATCTCAACTATATTCCCTTGCCCTCCTATCACTACTGTGTTTTGCTTTACTGCAACACTAGTGGCTTTTTTTTAAAAATTTACTTCAAATTAGGATAACAAAGGCAAATTGAGGCCCCCTTTATTGCCTTATTCTTTTTCGTTTTGATATTTCTTTTAGTTTTGGCTAGGGCCACTAAGTATATTTTTTAATTTGCTCTACTTCTTTTTTTTTATTTGAGCAAAAAGTTATTGATGGTATAGGCAATTTAAATTATTATCATAAATGCTTCAATAGATTTAGAGATATATTCATATATATTTAAATATGGGTATTATAAGTTAAAGATATAATATTATCTGACCAACTTAGAAATGTGGTATTATCTTTTATATAAAATTTTACATGTTCTTAACTGTTTATATATGAATCTATTTGTGAGGGAAAAAGCAAGCATGAATCTAATTCTAAGTGAGAGCTCCCTCTATTTATCAAAATATTGGCTAAGAAGCCATCTACTTATCAAAAAGAAAAGTATGAGCCCACTCTACGTGGTATTATGTAAAGATATCTAAATGCATATGACATTACCTCAAACGTATTATTGAATGTACATAAACTTATTCTAAAAGACAAACAAACAATACAAGAAAATACTTTAAAAATAAAAATATTCAAAAAAGGAGACTAACAAATCACAATACATTCAATTACAATCAACGCCAAAAAGAAAGTTGAAAAGCGAGTGTGAATGTGTGACATATTGATACACTTATATAAAAATTTCATAATATATACTAAGGTTTTTGAAAAACAGCCAAATAACAAATACAAGAACCTCCACACGAACTCAAGCTATAATAATTAAACCAAATAACCATGTAATATCAATAACTTTTAACTTAAACCTCCACAAATTTCAAAATTAATTTATCTCATTCATTAGTGTTAAATAATTGAAGTGTCTGGTCACTTCCTTTAGGCTCTTAATAGCCCCTCGCGCACCTATGCTCATTGATATATATGACCAAATCACCTAAATATGGCGATCTTGCGTGCTAGCTATCCACTATTAGTATCACCCCAACTTTTTCTTTGATCACTTTGTTTCCGTATTTTTTCTAATCTTGTACACTAACACGTCCATTAATTATTCTAAATTTTGATTTACGATCATCTCTTTGAATTTGAGTCTTTTTGGTTGATCAACGCTATGAACTAAACATTAACCGTACCCGACAATCATATATACAATGCTTTCTTTTTGTTTTTTTTTTTAAATTGAATCATAATCTTCTTATTGCACCACTCATCGCATTAATTTCTCCATCCTACCTTTATTCACAAGTTGCTACTAGCTATACTTATCAATTTGCCATAAAATCTGATTGCATATTGTTTGTTTTTTAATAGGAAAAGACGTTGAGTAAAACGGAACCCAAGTGGGGATGCAAGGTCTTGTCTCTTCATATGATATATATGCAATGTTACAATTTTTCCGATGAAGCTAAAGATTAATTAAAGACATGACTTAAGAACTATCCCAAAAGAAACAAAAAGAAAAGGCAGCATTTAATCCTATAAAGTAAACCTACTATCAAATATATTCCCTACCATTTTATGTCACATTTTGTGGTCATCTTTCATTGTACCAAGTTATTGGAGAATGAAGAGTTATTTGTCTTCGTTCCCTTTTTCTTTTCATTTGTTTGTCCTCATATCATATCCTTTGGTATTACAAAAATAATTGGCTGTTGTAACATCATGCGCATTGTAACTCTATTAATTACCACTCGGACCAAATCGAACGAGCACAATATAATCCAATAGTAGTACTCAAATAAATTCTCTATATATAAATTAATGATAGATCTAAATCTTCTGATCAGATATAACTAATATACTATTATATTCATTCAGTATACATAAAATTTATAATTTTTATCCCAAACATCTCAAAAAATCATTATTTTTTTTTTGTTACCGATGACCATGTCCACCTTTGAGTTAGCATGAGATCCGTCGGTGCATACGTAGACTAATTTAAACATCATGTCATGTATATTTGAGCAAACCCTCATCACATGCAAGAACTTGAAATATGGACAAAGGAGGAAAAGGAGAGTGATTGGGAAACCATTGGATAATGATTGAGGGAGTTTTGTGGTAATGACCAAACTAAAGCCATGTACATTGACGAGAGTGATAGAGCATAGCATTCCAATAAGTGGCAACCAATAAAAAGGACAGTTACTAACAAACCATTTGACTGGGTATTGAATCCAAATACAACCATACATGCATGCATTGGTACCATAAAATAACTGTTTAAACAAGCTTTTTGGTACTCAACAAACTGAAAAAGAGTCCAATTCATTCATTCATTCATTCATTCACCCATCTTTAGTGCACGGCCCAAACGTACCTATTTTTTTTAGCATATATTGATAAGTTAATTGGGTTATTTATTTAACTCTCTTTTCACAGATTATTGTCATTATACGCTAAGTGGATAAGCAAATGAAGGTCGCGATGCTAAGTTTGAACGGTTTTTTTTATTTATTTTGGACCCCAAAGTATAGGGGTATTTATTTTCTGGTCCCACGGTTTTCATTATTTATTTTTTGGACCCTAAAATTTGTAGGTTGAATAAAAAAGGACCATAAAGTTTATGGAGTATCTAGGGTCTAAGTAGTTCCGACATGAATAAGAGAGGTGTATTACAACTTTAATTTTAGTTTTAACCTTAGCCCTGAAGTTTGACGCTAATTGGGAGATAAATTCAAACATAGGAAGAAAAAGAAAAATAGTACACGGGCTTTTTTTTCAACCTACAAACTTTAAGGTCCTTTTTTTATTCAACTCATAAACTTTAGGGTCCAAAAAATAAACAATGAAAATTGTGAGATCAAAAAATAAATACTCCTATATTTCGGGGTCCAAAATACATATAACCCAAGTTTGGACCATAAATACCAATAATTTCTGTCATAAAAATTAATATTATAATTAGAATTCAAATTATGATGAGGTTGATCCATGTCACTTAGGCCTGGTTCTTTTGTGCGATGTGGTGCGGTACCACGTACAACTCACTATATTACTTGATATTTTTCTATACTTTACCATGTTATACCACACTTTACCATAATCATTACTCATATATTTCCTCATTTTTCTCTCTTTTCACTTTTTTCTTCTACTTTTCACATTCTCTCTTCTCACTTAGAACATCAAGCAACCACATTTTTCACAAATTTCACTATATAATTCCATAACTCACCGCATTTTTTACAATTTCACCACACCGTACCATTTTCATCTCTTACCAACCACACAAAAGACCAAAGCCTTAAATTACTAGGTTCAGGCACATAAATCTAGTGGCTAAGTAGCTAGCTCATAAACAAGCTTTTTTTCAATTCCGAGTGGTCCTTGAATTTATGAGGATGGCCGTCCTTTGCCCAAGCTAAGCTATAAAAGTAGTGGGTTTATATAAGACGCTATGGATGATGTATGCGATTCAAACTCTATTACAGTGTCACCTTCTTATTTGGTGAAGGGTCACTAGAGACAATTAGATCATATGCTGGTGGCTAGCTACCATGTCCATTCATGTACGAGCAAAGAAAAACCATGGCCCCCCCGGCCCTAATGCAAACAAAACTGTACATGGAGAACTATTAATGTATGCATGGATTGGCATGGGACAAAATTAAGCATGCATATTTATCAACAATTGTATGTGGCGTAATCATCTTATGGGACATTTGATATTGATGTCTCATTAGAGACGTAACTAGTTAAGCTAATCCAGATAATTGTTAATGTTTTATGATGATTCAGAGATCGACATTTTCTACGGGAACCAAAATAGCAAAATGATAAATATCTTGTTGTAATATGTTTCTTAACTATCTTGCATTGCACCTAAATCACTCATAAAATTAAATGTAAGTATATTTAAATCATTATAAAAGTATGTTTCATTGCTTTGATGGTTATTATAACCTATAAACAATATAAAAATATTTATTTATATTTTTTCATAAATATAAAACTATGCATAAAATGTACATCTTACCTCGCAAATAAGTATTATACTCTTGTAGTTGATAAATATATATAATTATTAGAGAAAATATTATTAAAAGTTAACAAAATATGAAATAGAGACAATTCAGGATAAGATGGTTATTAACCATCTTGAGGCAAGATGTATATCATTGTCTAATTAAGTTTTACTGGTAAAATTCAATAAAGTTTATGACAAGTGCTGATCTCTTATTAATTTGCATTTTTGAACACCCAAAATATGTTCCGATATTAGCAGATAAATTAAAGAATTATTATAATTTGCTTAGGTGCATATATATCCAATTTGTACAATATGGCGCCCGTAGGTGAATTCAATAAAGAGAATTTCAAAGAAGGTTGCACAAGTTGTGGTTCATTTAGAATGAGTTTAAGTTGGGTTCATTCAAGTAAACACAACAAAAACACGTCGGAAATCAATAAATGAACTGAACGAAATGAATAATGCTTTACATCCTATTTTATCTTAATGTGCAAATACTTCTTGAAATACAAGAATGAAAATGATAAACATCTTGACGCAAGATGGGTCTTAACCATATTGTATTTTTTCTAAATCACCATAAAGCTAAATGTAAGTATATTTAAATCATTCTAAATGTGTGTTTCATTATTTTTAGGGTTACTACAACTTATAAAAATTTTAAAAATAATTATTTGTTTATATTTATTTCATAAATATAAAACTATGTATAAAATATGCATTTTCTACTATGATTGATAAAATTAGGCTATTATTATATTTTTTGACCTAGCTAATAAGTATTATATTATTATAATTGATAAATATATATAATTATTAAAGAAACTATTAACAAAAACTACAAAAATGTGAAATATGACTAATTCAAGATGGTTAAGAACCATTTTGAGTTAAGATGGTTATCATGGTCCATAAAAGAATGTAATGTGCATGACTAATTGTGCTATTCAACTAATATTTTTGGTCAAAATTGCGTCTCTAATTTTTTGTAATTAAAATTGTCATTCAACTTTTTAAACTGATTAAATTTACATCGACAACTTGTTGTTGTAAGATGGATGGAGAGTATATGACCTAAAATTATTGATGATGACATAGCATGAAATAATATTGATTTATCTTTCTTCTTCCCTCCAATTACTTAGTCTTTTACCCCTCTTCTTCATCTTCTTATTATTGTACAAGAGTCATTTATACTTTCTCCAACAAACCCCAAATAGAGTTAAATTTGCTCGATATTGCCAATCTTATTGGGTTTAAGAAAATTGAAAGAGATTGAAGAAAAAAGAGGATAGATAAAGACAAAGACGTGTGTGATTGGGGTCATTTGCATTGAATGCCCCCAATCTTATTGGGTTCTCAGAAATAAATAATGGTAAATTGAAAAACCTAGAAATAGCCGATTAGCATGTCAATTTCAATTAGTTTAAAATTAAAATTCAATGACAATTTTAATCCGTTTAAAAAGTTGAATGGTAAATTTGACTAAAAAATTAGAGTTGTAATTTTGACCAAAAATAAAAATTAATTGCTACAATTAGTCACGCACACAAAAGAAAGTATAGTACTTCATAAGGTGGTGTTCACTTCTCATGTGCTTATCCATGTAAGGATTCATAAATTGACATAGAAAACATTATTTTAACAAACAATATATAATATGATGAAAACAGCATAGTAGCTCTATTCACATGGTTTTTATTGTAGAGATAACCATTAGTAAATTAAATTTTATATGTCAAAAGTAGTAAATATCAAATTGCCCATGATATGTAAAGGCTATCAACTCCAAAGTTTCTTCATAACATAATTAAACTTTTTGCTTTAATTTCAACGACATAGTAATTAGTTAGCCATTATGAGAATTTGATCATTCATTATTAAAAAATTATTTCTTATTTTAAAATTTGAATAAATGTGAAGGTTAAAAAATTAAATGTTTTATAATTACAAGAGTGCGTTAAGTGAATAAATGAAGAATTTTTAGATAAGAAAATAGAAAATTTGTGAAAGAAGAATTTGTTCTTCTATTTTCTCTCACTCTTAAGGTTGGATACAAGAGTATTTATATAAGTGACAACTATACCACCCAACTTTAACTTCTACAAGTCAATCCTAACTCAAACTCTTATTGAGGAGTTTGTCAACTATCATGACACTAATTCTATCATAAGAATTTGAATACAATACTAAGACAGATAATATTAATGATAAATATATAAGAAAGAAACAACTAATCTATATTTGATCAGTATTCTCTAAGCAAGAGATCTGAGGCATGTCATGAATTAATCTAAATTTGTATGTAAAAAAGAAAGAAACAACTATAGAAAATGGTTTATATTGAATGATTATGATCCCAATAAAGTTTTTTTATTTTGGTTGGAAAATAAGGGAAATGATGAGGAATAATTGAAGTACCATAGTGCTTTTTATGGTTCAAAGTCACATGCCCTAAGAGGAGCACAGCATAAATTGTTGTATTAGAGGATGATTGATGATGGTGAATGAGATTGAAAGATGGAAATGACAAAACATGAAAATGGTACTAGATTTAAAGCTAGGTTTGCTTTTTAAACAGTGGTTTTAGCTTAGGGTTCTATTGTTTGAACCAAAGGGTAAAATGAAATTGACCATTGGGTAATCCAAAACCAACAAACAAACGAAGTGAACCATTCACGGAAATTTTCAAGGGCCCCAATCCTATGTCCATCAATATGAACATGAATGTAATCAATCCACCACAACAACTATGAACTATGACTATGAGAAGCTAAACCTAGTTATTAGTAGTTAGGGCCCTCTCTTTTTCTGGACTCCCCAGCATCACACATCTGTACTGTTTCTATTTGTTGACTCTCCCAGTACTCCTTCTTTTCTGCTTCCTTTATAAGTGAAATGAAAACAACTATCCCAATCTCGAAAAACCACATTATAAGTACATTTTGGACTAATTCAGGGTGTAAACGTCCCTTCCTTGATAAGATCGGTCGAGATAACAATATGTATAGGAGTGGTTCATAATTAAGGAGGGACAGAAAATCATGAATTAAGAATCGTAAGACTAGGGATGATGACCGATTAATTGGGGACAATATAAAGGAATAGAATGAGAGCTTTCATAATAGTTTGTATGAGGATCTGCACAAAACAATAAGATCAGATCCGATATAGACATAATTTGCGGTGAACCTGAGGGAGTGGTGCAACATTTGACGACTAAATGGCAAAAAGAATAGAAGACAATGATGAATGGTCAATTTTAGTGAGTTATTTTCTTTGTAGCTTAAGCATATTGAAGGTATTTGATGTATTTGTTAGAACTTTGCAACTTGTAGTGCGAACTCTTCAATTTGTTTTAAATTTTGCATAATAAAAACATATAAGAAGTGATGGATTATATTATGTATCAACGTGATAATTAAGGTATTTATACCAGTATACCACCTATGGGGCATCTTAGGTTGGATTTTTTTTGTTCCTTAAAAGACTAGTCAACTTTTCAGATTTATAAACTTTTTTGTTGAACATTTTTTTAGGATTCACCAAATTCCAATCAGATTATTAAGGTTCCCTTCTTATCAACCCAATTAATTGATTTTTGGTACGATAAACTCAATTTGTGATGATATCCAATAATAAAATGTACCTTCTTTTTGTTCTTTGTAAAGGTAAAATTACCTATATTTTCTATGCCATCTAACTTTATCTAATCTTACACAATTTTACTCAATTTTACATAAATTTATTCAAACTTGCTTAAAAACACACCCTATTTACACAATACCTAATTTTATTCATTTTCACCAAAAAACTATTAAACATTATCAATATATACTTGAATATACCCAACTTTACTTTATTTAATTTTATGTTTAGGGTCGAAAGAGCAGAGCTTAAGGATGGACTTGGGTCAAGTCCCCTCATAGAATAAAGTGGGTCATGTTGAATAAAAAGATGGTCAAACATGAGTGGTTCACTAATGCATCATTAGACCATTGTCAATCGAATGAGAAAGTATAGAGAGAGTATAATAAAAAGAAAATTAATGTGAATATTATAAATAAACAATTCTGATACAATTTAATTCAATGGCTATTTTAAAAATAAATTCATAAATATTTATTAAAAAAATTATCATAAATTTATCAATCTTATTCAAAATTCATCAATGTTTTTTAAATTTGTCAATTTTTACTCTGATTCATCACATACAATTTAACTTATTTTAATATATGTGGTGGATTTATGTAGATCTATCACGATCTATGGTATAATATGTGATAAAGTGAAGCCCAACCTAGTCCGCTTGTTTAGTGGATAAGCCCAACCCAACCCCAAATGGGTCAGACATGAGCAAGCCCAACCCTCTTTATTAATGGTCTAACATTTTACACAAACTTGATTTCACTCCAATGGGCCACATATGGATCTACTTAAAGGATTCCAGTTATCCTTTGAGCTTGTAGATGTTTAATCGTCCTGTATTGGACTTTATTGTTATATCTAATAAATTGTGGATGCTTCTGTTCATATGGATACTGTTAGTTATATTATCTACTTGAAAAGTATGTTCTTTCTTGCGTCCAAAAAGCTGCAATTTAAGTATATGTTTTGAGATTTATGGCATATTATACTATAAGATTCAAATACTAGAGTTTGGTATGTTCACATCCAGACACTTCAAATTACCATCGATTAAAAGAGTGTGAAGGTGCAAAGGCTCTTCTGGCTCGGGGCACAGGTTCCAAAGCACAGGCACAGGCGAGGCAATATCAGAAACCCAGTAAAAACCACATTATTCATGCCCCTTGTATCTTAAGGCCAACAAAACTCCAAAGACTTCCATTTGTGATTGATCTTCCACTACTATTTTGTGTATGGAAACTTATTTTGAGACAAACTGAAATTTACTTTAGCTAACTTGCAATATTTTTTTTCCATAATTAACGGGTAAGGTTCCAAAGTTTATTCATTGAAAGGGAAAATTTTGCTTGCTAGCACTCAGTATGCTTGTGGCACTAAAACAATACGTTCAGCAGTACTTCATAGCTATTGTGCAGGTTCTCAGAGACTATTCCGGCTCTTAGAATTATGGCCTATACACGACCCAGTCTATGACGAAAGACTTGATTTTCGCTTGATGCCTGGACTATGTTTTCCGTTCGTTTCTAACTATAGTATGTTTTTCATGATAAGTTTTGTGCAATCCTTTTTTGTTACTTGTAGCTTTTATTGACCAGATATTTCCATGTGTAAAATCGTAGTATCATACAAAGAGTACTGGTTTTAGGATGTAACACAATTTGTCCTTATTGTCTTGGTTTTGGTTCATTCTTTCGGTCAAAATTTATGGGTAATATTCTTTGTTTTGGATAAGTAGCTTCCAGGAGAGAGCATAACCTTCTAAGGAAGGGACAAAGTGTAAAAATAAAGTCCAAACAACAAATAACTGTAAGATGGTAAACAACCCAACAAAGAATAAAGCAATCTGCAATCAAATGAGAATGAGAATGAGAATGCTAATAAATTCAAGGCACAAATCGCTCCTAAGGTATTACCCTCTCTAGGGCGCCGCCCCGGTAGGGTTTACAGGTGAGTTGTTCTCTATCCCGCCGACGGCTGGTGGGAGGCTGGAAAAAACACAGTTTTGTCTTTTCTACCAATGGATTCGCCTTTGATGAATCGGTGGAAGGATTTAAAACTCACAGAAAAGGAAGAACAAGTGATAGATTGTGCACAAACGAAGTCGGATGGCTTTGAGGATAGGGAAACATTAGCCCTAGTTGGGAAGGTACTCACGAGCAAACCCTACAGAGTATCCGGTCTGTTTGCTTTCCTTCGACAAGCGTGGAGGGTTAGAAAATCTTTTGGCATTCGAGAAGTGGGAGAAAACTTGTATATCTTTCAGTTTTTCTCGAAGGATGATAAAGAGAGAGTGCAGCAAGGGGGGCCATGGGTTTTCGACAAACAATTAATATTACTGACGGATATCGAGGAAAATATGGTGCCTTCGGAAATCAATTTTACGATGGCAAGGGTGAGAGGATATGAGATACCTTTTGGGAAGATCTCAAAAGACACAGCGCAGGTTCTTGCAGGGGGTTTTAGAGGGATGGTGGAGTACAGGGAGGATGATGATCTGGGATGGAGTAGATATGTAGTCTTTCGTGTACGAGTACAACTCGCGGAACCTTTATTGAGGGGAGCAGTGGTTAATTTTGGTTCGGCAGGCACAAAGTGGATCCCTTTCAAGTATGAAAAACTCCCAAATTTCTGTTACAGGTGTGGAAGATTAGGCCATGTTGAAGAAGATTGCGATCTACAAGAGGACGATGAGAGCAAAGGACAATATGGAGAATGGATGAGAGCGTCGCCAACAAAATTATATAAAAACTGGAAGAGCAGGGGAGGATATGGTAAGGATGGAAAAAGGGAAGAGGGATATGTGGAGGAGGGGAGGAAGGATGAAGGTGAAAAACAGGTAGTAGAAGGAGAGGGGAAAAAGGGAGCGAGAAGGTCTTTGAAGGATGTGTTGGAGGCTGCTAACTCTACCACTTTAGAACTTTCATCTGAGTCGCAGGTTCCTAGGAGGGAGGGTGGAAAGGAGGTGATTTCCAATGAAAAAAATTCAACTAAACAGGTGATTAGAGTGGGGGAGGTGGAGGAAGCAAGGAAGAATGGGAGTGATAGAAGTGGTAATGTTGACGTGAACAGTGCCATGCATATTCAACATGGAAAAGAAAAAGACAAAGGAAAGGGACTGATCAAAGAGGAGGCTTCAAATCTGGCTGAAAAAGATGGACCAAATGGGAGGAAAAGCTCTTGGAAGCGATTGAAGAGTGGAGGGGGGCCTAGGATCCCGATTAATTCCAATGGTATCAATATGAGTGGAGAAAAGAGAAAGGTTGATGATATAATTGATCTAAATTCGGATCAATTGATGGAGGTAGAAATACGGGAAAAAAGGGGGAAGATTGATGATGTGGATATGACAGACATTTTTGGATCGGCGGGGGTGAGCGGTGGCCACCCTTGCCGGGAACAATGAGGATGCTCAGCTACAACTGCCGAGGGCTGGGGAGTCCTGAGGCAGTTGCATCTCTCCAGCAATTAGTCCGAAAACACTCCCCAGATGTGATGTTTATTATGGAAACAAAGCGCTCTTCGAGGGAAATGGATTTGATCAGAAGAAAGTGCGGGATGACTGGTTGTCTCGCGGTGCCGGCAAGGCGACGGGCTGGTGGCTTAGCTCTTTTATGGAAGGAGGATATGGCGGTATCAATCAAAACCTACTCAAGCCATCATATCGATGCGGATTTTGAAGTGGAGGGAAAGTGCTTTAGAGCTACGGGGTTTTATGGTTGGTCTGAAGGCTGCCAAAAGAAGAAATCGTGGGAACTCATAAATTTTCTTGGAGCTCAGAATGATCACCCATGGATGATAATGGGAGATTTTGATCAGGTTTGTTTTCCAAGTGAAAAGAAAGGGGGTAGGGGTTTTGATTTTGAAGGAGCCATGGAAATGATTAGAACCATGGAGACTTGGGGGCTACAAGACTTGGGTTTTCAGGGATATCCTTACACATGGAGCAATAGAAGAGGTGAGGAGCAACACATTGAGGAGAGGTTAGACAAAGTCCTGGGAAACGAGGCATGGCTTTCCTTGTGGCCGGAAGCGGGGGTAAAGCATATTTATTGGGAAGGGTCGGACCATCTCCCTATTTTGCTGAATACAAACAAAAGAGAACACTATGGGAGAACAAGGAGGAGGGTTAGAAAATTTGAGGCGATGTGGACGGAGGTGGATGAATTTGATACCTTAGTGGAGGAGAAGTGGAACGCCTTGGAGGGGACAATTGTTCTAACCGACAGACTTCAACAATGTGGGGAAGCATTTGCAGATTGGGGAGGACAACATTTTGGGGGTATGGAGGCAAGAATCAGGGAATTGAGACAAAAGTTTCAAATACTTTGTCAAGCGACACCTACGACACAGAATATAGAAGCTCTGAGGGAGACAGAAAAACAGCTGGGTAAACTGGAGGCAGCAAAAGAAATATATTGGGCACAGAGGGCACATCATCATGCGCTAAAATATGGGGACCGGAACGCGGCTTATTTCCACGCAAGAGTGAAACAGAGGAGAAGGAAGAACAATATTCGAAAAATTATTGATTCGAATGAGGTCTGCCATACATCGAAGGAAGCCATCCAGAGAAATGTGGTAGATTTCTATGAGGATTTATTCACTTCCAGTAAACCGAATCTAGATGGCCTATCGCTTCAGGAGATAAGAGGTAGAATTTCTGAAGAAATGAGGGAAGCCCTCTCCCGGGAGTATTCATGCGTTGAAGTTGAGCAGGCCATCAAACAGATGGGACCTCTCAAGGCACCTGGCCCGGATGGCTTTTGTGCTTTGTTCTACCAAAAGTATTGGAAAATTGTGGGGGAGGACGTGAGCAAGGTAGTGCTGGATGTGTTGAATGGGGGTCCTATGCCAGAAAATCTCAATCATACCCTAATTTCTCTTATTCCAAAAGTCAAAGATCCGGAGCGCATGAAAGACCTTCGTCCCATTGCTCTAAGCAACGTGGTATACAAAATAATTTCAAAGGTGATTGCAAACCGTATTAAACCCCTACTTAATGATATTATTGATGAACGTCAATCGGCATTTGTGCCTGGTCGACTCATATCAGAAAATACCTTGATGGCTTTTGAGGTGTTTCATTTTTTGAAGAAAAAAAGAAAGGGGAAAACGGGCTGGATGGCGGTGAAGGTGGACATGAGTAAAGCGTACGATCGGGTAGAATGGGACTTTCTGGAATTTATCATGAGGGAGATGGGTTTCCCACAGAAGGTCATGTCTCTGACTATGGAGTGCATTCGGACGGTAACATACACCTTTTGTATCAATGGTGAGCAAGTTGGTTTTCTGAAACCGGAAAGAGGGTTACGGCAAGGCGATCCATTGTCGCGGTATCTGTTTTTACTCATTTCTGAGGGGCTAAATGCTTTAATTCAACGTGCAGTAGCAGGAGGACTGTGGAGTGGTGTTAAAGTGTGTAGAAGAGCACCTTCAATTTCCCATTTGTTGTTTGCTGATGACAGCATATTCTTTCTAAAGGCGACAGAATTTGAAGCTCAAAACATGAAGCAGATTCTAAGACAATATGAATTACTGTCAGGCCAGCAGATTAGCATGGAGAAATCCGAAGTATTTTTTAGTGCAAACATGGAAGAACGAAGGAAAACTGTAATCATGGGCCACTTGGGAATGGTAGAGATGCAGCTGAGGAAGATGTACCTTGGACAACCTCTCTTAGTGGGACGCTCAAAGAAGGTAATTTTTGAAGATCTTAAGAAGAAAATATGGGCAAGAGTACATGGATGGAAAGAAAAACTTCTTTCGCAGGCAGGTCGCGAAATCATTATCAAAGCAATCATCCAGGCTATGCCGACATATGCGATGAGTATCTTTAAACTCTCGCTATCTTTCCATGAAGAGGTACAAAGTATGATGAGTAAGTTCTGGTGGAGTGGGAATATGGAGCGAAGGGGGATGCATTGGGTGAGATGGAGTAAAATGTGCAGTCGGAAGGAAAACGGAGGAATGGGTTTCAGACATCTTCAAAATTTCAACCTGGCTATGTTGGCAAAGCAAGCTTATAGACTCCTGACTACTCCCAATTCTTTGGTTAGTCTGGTCCTGAAGGCAAGATATTTCCCGAGAACCAATCTGTTGAATGCAAATTGCGGTTTTAGCCATAGTTATGTGTGGAGAAGTGTGTTAGAGGGTAGAGATTTGCTTGTGAAAGGTTTGGGGTGGAATGTGGGAAACGGGGAAAACATTAATGTGTGGAGGGATAAATGGGTGTCAGTAGATGGGGCATATTTTGTGGGAGTTCCTGAGACTGGACAAGAGGATTTGAAGGTAACTGACCTATTGATGGAGGGAGAAGTGAATGATTGGAATGAGGAAATACTCACAAGCACTTTTACGGAAGAAGTGACTCAAGCAATCAAATCACTTCCTCTCCTAAGCTCAAAAATGGAGGACCAACCGCGATGGGTACATACCAAGAATGGAGAGTACACAGTTAAAAGTGGCTATCACCTTGCTATGAGTCTAAATGAAGATTCTCCGTCGCAAAACTAGGACAAGATAATTTGGAGGCAGATCTGGAAGCTTCAAATACATCCTAAGATTAAAAATCTGCTTTGGCGTTTTGCGAGAGACATTTTACCTACCTCGACAAATCTGCTCAAAAAACAAAGTTCACCATCTGGGAGATGCTCAACCTGTGCTCTGGCAGAGGAGAGTCAAGGCATGTGTTCGTGGAATGTAAATGGACATGGAAGGTGTGGGAGCTGCTGGACTTAACAGATGTTAAATATATCCAAGGTTTTAGTGGAAAAGACTGGATCTGGAATATGCTACAAACCTTGGAAGAGAAAAGAGCGGCAATTTGCAGCTATGGACTATGGAGTATCTGGTGGGCTCGTAATGAGGAGTGTGCAAGTATCAGACGAGCTGAGCCAAAATTGGTAGCAGAAAGAGCAATGAGCAACTATCTGGAGTTTTTGGAAACTGTTGGGAATCAAACGACTCAGGAAGAAGGAAATCGAGGAAGGGAGATCTGGAGAGGAGGTGATAGTCAGACGACTTTTGTAAGTTGCGACGCAGCAATTGACAGTCAAGGGGGAAACTCAGCGATCGGCTGCGTGGCAAGGAATGGCGGGGGGAATTTTTGTGGGCGGCTGCAAGAAGATATGCAGTAAGATGGCCGGTTGACATGGCTGAACTAAGAGCAGTAGGTTTAGCTCTTGAAATGAGTGAGAAGAAACGCATTCAACAGGGTGTGATTCAAAGTGATGCCCAAACAATTGTTCAGATGCTGAGGAAAAAAGACCCGGGCAGAAGAATGTATGCTTTGGAGGCTCAAGAATTAATTCGCATGTGGCAGGCCGGCCCAATCCAAGAAATACAGTGGATTCGTCGCACAGCAAATTTTGTAGCACATAGGCTGGCCACTTGGGCCTTATATAATGGGCCAGATGTATCTCTGTTTGATGCCCCCCCAATCTTCTTATTAGATGTTCTCATTGAGGACAGTTTGATTGTGGAATAATATACTTTCATTTTCCAAAAAAAAAAAAAAAATTCAAGGCCACTAGGAGGAGGCTTGCCGATTGATGATGCTAAAAGTACGTCGATCTAGGCTTTGTAAACCAATTGCAGCAACTATGAGATAGTATTATTACTTGTTACGTTCATTTGAGTCATTGCAAATCGGAATTTGAAAATGATTGAAAGTTGTAGAACATGTAGGTTATTTGTCAATCTGCACCTACATTTCTTTACCTACACGCACATGCATTGATTGCACAGACTCTCATGAATCGTTTTAAAAATTAATTATGTTAATAAATATTAACATTTATAAATATTATCAATTATATCTATGTAAATAAAATTTTAACATATAGAATATTAAAATATTCTTGTGAAATTTTTTTTTAAAAAATAATTTAATGGAGCAAAAGTTAAACTAGAGGAACAATATTTAAACAAGGGAATTTGGATTTAAATAATCTGAATTTTGACACATAATAGACTTAACAATCTTAACTTTAGATTTGTTTCTCAATAATATGAACTTTGGGCCCCTTGGATTTCTGTAATACGCCGTTAAGAACTTAACAACTCGGTGGCACGCTGACGTGACGGCGAAGGAGTGTGAGTTGTGCCTAGTCAGCTCTAATTTGTCCAACTCACCATTCCCCTTTTCCTTTCTCTCTCTTTAAGCCCCTTTCTCTCTCTCTCTCTCTCTCTCTCTCTCTCTCTCTTCCCTTCCTTCTTCTTCGATCTTCATCATCAAAATCATCTATTTCATATCCTTTATACCCTTCATTGATGAATGAAGCAACACCAGAATAATTGATTTTGGAGGATTTCAAAAGGTCAGTTAGATGATTCAATTGTTGGGTTTTTGTTTTTTTGCTGTTATCTTTTCTGAGTTTTCAATTTTTTTTTTTGTGGGTTTGATTTCTTTATGATGAATGTCATATCTAAGGCAGAGGGTTGAAGTTGAAGGTGCATGAATGGTGGAAGTTACATCATTTGGGTTTCATTCTTTCTCCTCAAAGAAGCCTCCAAGCTTTAGTAACAATGGCTTCACTGTCTCTTCTTCTTCTTCTTCTTCTTCTTCTTCTTCTTCTTCTTCTTCTTCATCATCATCATCATCATCATCGAAGCGCATATACGATGATGTTTTCACCTGCCCACCTTCTAGAAAGTTCAAGTCTTCGAAGTTCTTCGTGTTTGGGGACGATGATTTTGCGAAAGTCTTTAGTTCATCGAAGTATGAAAAAGGGGTATGGCAAAGCAGCAGTTCTTCAATTATTGTCTTCAACATTTGGGACTCCGAATACAGAGGAAGAAATAGAGCTGGAGTATGGTTTTCTGGATCTGCCCGCCACCCGTTTAATCCACAACCAAAGATTTCTTTTTCTTCTTTTTTCCTCCTCCTTCACCATTCCTACATGCCTTTAGTGCATGAAGATAGTTAAATATGTAAATTTTGAATGAAATAAGACAGAATTGAAGAGGAGATGAAGAGAATCAGATATGGGTCATAAGGAGTTTCTTTCTTTATGAAGAAGAAAGAGAGTAGTTGAATTGAATTGAATTGTTTGAGTTTGCAAATTTTGAATAGTGAATTGGGGTATTTGAAGAAGAGGAAGGAAGAACTGACTGGGATTGGATTTGGAAGAGCCGAAGAGGACGGTTGAAGAAGAAGGGAGGGGGGGAGAGAGAAAGGAAACGGGGAAGAGTGAGTTGGACAAATTAGAGCTGTCTAGGCACATAATAAAGACCACCTCACACTCCTTCGCTGCCACGTCAGCGCGTCACCGAGTTGTTAATTCTTAACTCGATGGCATGCTACAGGAATCCAAGGGGCCCAAAGTTCAGATTATTGAGAAACAAATCTAAAGTTCATATTATTAAGTCTATCTATTATGAGCCAAAGTTTAGATTATTTAAATCTAATTTCCCTTTAAATAATAGTAAATGATAATAAAGTGACATGTTGAGCCAAAGTTCAGTGTTCTCGATTGGTGTGAATATGATGTTCACTCTTATCAATACAGGGCAGAAAGGAATTACTTAAGATATGAAAATTCTCCAACATAATTGGATTAATTCTAGATTCAATTTCTAACAACCTCCAAAAAAATAATGTTCAATACTGTACATATCTATTGCAAATTGAAGTGATGTGATTTCTAATACTTCCACTTTGAATGATTATGAAATTATTATTTGATTGATTCAACATAAACGGTCACTAGTTTAGCGACCGGTCACCAGATACCGCAGGAGACCATCCAGAGCCAACCGCCTTAACTGGTCGTCAATTAGCGGTTATCCGAGTTGACCAGTGATTGCTCAGGGCCTATAAAGATGGTTAAAACCAGTCTCTTTTACCTGTTGTGTTGTAGTGAATGATTGTTCCAATCTTCTCTTCTCTTGTCTTTCATTTATTTATTTTATTTTTGTTTAGAAGAGAACACTTAGGGTTTTCATTTTTTTTGGTGGTGGCCCAACTTAGTATAAATTTTGGTATAATTACTGTTGGAGTCGTGTTAGCTCAGGTCATCACCCTTTTATGTGTTTTTGGCGTTTTTAGGTGTACATATGTGTGGTTATTCATTTTATGTATATCTTGTTTTAATTTGTGTGTTTATATTTTGAGTGTGTAATTTTATTTTTGTTTTATGTCATTTGATTTTTCTTTTATTCGTTCTTATTCTTTTGTTTTGTACATGTGTGTTGATAGTGAGTTTTTTTTAAAAAAAATTTTGACCTTATTTTTGTTTAGAGTCTTTGTACATACATTTTTTATTCTTTCCTTTTTCTTTCTTTCTCTTTTTGAGTTATCTTTGCACTTGCACATAAGTGTCCTTCGTGTGTTTTTGGTTTTTCTTTAGCTCCCATCACTTAATGAGAATATTGTGTGATTTTTTTTTTGAAACCAGAATATTGTGTGATTAGAATGTACTTGATAGATGCCCTTTTGCTTGGTTGTTGCTTTGTTGGAACGTAATAACTTCATTATTATGTGCAAACTGATTTCTCCTTACTTTCATGACCTCTAACTTGTGATTGTGATTTTCTTTTTTTAGGATGAATTTCCTTGTTGCTCGTATTCTCATATTCTTTAATAAAAAAAATGATAAAAAAATGATTAAAAAAAACAAGGTATTAAAGTGTGTGATTTGGTTTGAAACTGCTACAAACCCTGCTTAATAAGTGTTATGCATAGCTTTACCAGCCCTTACGGAAAGAAACCGAGTGGAAACTAAGTTGGCCACCCTGATGTAACATGCAACCCTCACTAAGCCAAGGCGACACTAAATCAGACCAGGGACAAATGATTGACGGCCAAATTAACATACAAATAACCAAGTAATGAAATAATTGAGCATGACTATATGAGTAACTTTTAGAATGATCAACTTGACCATGATTTGATTGAAAATAAGCTAGAAACACTTATAATTGAGCATAAGGAACTCATTGAGTATATAAATTTGTGAAGTGAAAAACATGAAAACTTGGCTTCATCCTTGTAAATATATATATATATATATATATATATATATATATATATATATAGATTTTCTCTCTCTATTGAGAGCTTCTCTCTAGGATTTTCGGTGTGTTTTTCCGGTGCCTTTTTTGATTGAAGCTACTCTCCTGTGGTAATAGAGGTGAAAGTTTGGTTTCTGGGTTTGATTTTGTTGACGAAACTGATGCGATGGATGATGAGGGTTGCCAAAATGTTGTTTCTCATTTTACTTCACTGATTGGAGTGGATGATTTGTGCTTGAGATTTGTACCTTCGAAAGCAGTGGAAGGTAATTTGGTTGCGGAAATTACTGAGGATGATTATGGCCATGATAAGTGGGATAATACTGTTCTATGTCGAATTTTGGGTATTACTTTACAAGCAGCAGAGATGAATAGGTTTATTCGATCACTATGGAGAGATAAGGGGATTGCGCGAGTGGTTAAATCCAGAAGAGGAGTCTATCTGGTTCAATTTCATCAGGAAGATCATATGAAAATGGTGCTGGATAGAGGTATTTTTTACTATGATAATAAACCTATGTTAGTTCGTGAATGGAATGATGATCTTCAAATTGATCTTGATGATATTGTCTCTCTGCTTGTGTGGATCATTTTGCCTGAATTGCATATCAAATATTGGAATATGAATGGTTTTAGTAAGATTGATAGTACTTTGGGTATTCCTATCAAAACTTGTCATCGAACTGGGGAGAAGTATGATATTACTGCTACAAGATTATTGGTTGAGATGAATATAACAGTTCAATTTGAAGATCAATCTTACTAAAACCATTCATATTCCAATATTTGATATGCAACTCAGGAAAAATGATCCACACAGGCAGAGAGACAATATCATCAAGATCAATTTGAAGATCATCACTCCATTCACGAACTAACATAGGTTTATTATCATAGTAAAAAATACCTCTATCCAGCACCATTTTCATATGATCTTCCTGATGAAATTGAACCAGATAGACTCCTCTTCTGGATTTAACCACTTGCGCAATCCCCTTATCTCTCCATAGTGATCGAATAAACCTATTCATCTCTGCTGCTTGTAAAGTAATACCCAAAATTCGACATAGAACAGTATTATCCCACTTATCATGGCCATAATCATCCTCAGTAATTTCCGCAACCAAATTACCTTCCACTGCTTTCGAAGGTACAAATCTCAAGCACAAATCATTCTCTCCAATCAGTGAATTAAAATGAGAAACAACATTTGTAACACCCCAACACCCTTAATCACAAGATTAACATAATACAAACACTAAGCCTGTGATTAGCGCAGCGGAACACCTAGGGTGGAGGTATTACTGCCGTCCCCACTCGGGACAAGGCAACAAACCCAAAAACACCATTTAAGTACACAAAAATCACAACCAAACTTTAAACATAAACTTCATACTTGAAAACCACCAAGACATAAATAATTCAACTTACACAACCATTAGAGAAATAACTACATCCCATATTTCATAATTAAGGGGTCTTTTAACCATAAGAAAACCACCGGAGTCGGCCAAACTTCCATTCGAGACTACCTTGCTTGGGTGCACGCCTACTTTTGCTTATCCTTGCCTTTAACCTGGGAGCTCGGACCGCCTAAAACAAAACATTAAAACATACGCAAAAATGAGTGGGGAAACACTCAGTACGTAAACCTCCAACACGTCAAACCGTTCGAAAACGGTTTTAGTGCTGGCATTTAAATTCATTTTGAAAACGGGGAAAGGGATAAACAAGAATAAAATAACTTGATTCATCAGCATAAAAGGTAAAGTACATGAAAGGTAAGATAGGTACTAAAACATAAGTATTGGGTCCCTTACGATCGATGCAATGCATCTCACACACGTGCATGCCCAAACCGATCGAAGTTTGGAATGGGTGACTGCCGAATAGTCGACACTGGCCAGGTCATTAGGACACTCTGATCAAGAGCATCTAAAAGGCTAGCACTTCTCGTAACTAGCTAGAATATAACAAATAGAGCAGGACCATTTAAAAACCATGTAATATAAATATCAGTTCATGATGTAGATATAATATCACAATGATACATGTGTTGAAGGATAATTAAAGAGTTAAAAGTTGGACAATTTGCGTACCTTGAAACGCATGGAAGCTTGGTGGCGTGTCTCGGCTTGGGACGGCTTGGGTGACTTGGGAACTAAAACGAAGTGTAGACACTGAGAAATTAATAAGGTTCTTACGATTATATAAACTAAAGTTTAAAGTGAACTTGAAACTTGACGGTTTAAAAAGGTAGAGAAATAAAATTCAATTTTTTGACCACCTAGTGTTTTGACAATAACTTGAGCTAGAAAACTCGAATTTTGGCAAACGAGTACTTTTCGGAAAGGGAAAATCATACCCTACAACTTTGTCCGCTGGCCCGAAGGCTAAAAATGAAGGGAAGGGCTCGGAAAACGGCCCGGACAGAAGCAGCATGCTTAGAAGGAATTAGGCGGTTTGGAACTTTAGTACGAAACTTCTATTGAAACTTGAATGGGATCGACGGAAAGATTATGAGTTATAGAGCAACCTTAGCAATTAATTTGAACGGGAATGGAATCATTGAAGGCTTACTTAAGAGAAATGACATGATCCTTGAATTTGAAAAGGGAACGTCGGCAAGCGACAAGAAAAGATTATCGAATGATCATTGGCTTTGCTAAAATTTGAGAAACCTTTAGGAGCTAAACTCCTACCACTAAATTGCTTTAAATCATCTTAGCATACCTATCCAACCCATCTTAACAATGACACAAAAGTCGACATCTCATTAGAGCCCCCTAAGAGATCAAATTGTAACCTTAAAGTTAGAATTAAAGAATTAAATTCTGGGCAGAAACTTTGTTGACGGCCCTCAAATACAGCCTCATATCTCACTCTCCCGATATCGTATGGACGCAAACCTTATGTTTCTGGAAAGTTTGAAGAGCGACCTAAAACTTTTACGTTTACCTCCAGAACTAACAAAGTCTCTAAATGAACGAAATATGAGCGTATATCCACTGACTCAGAAAACGTATGTAATTTTGTACCTTCACGGTTTAGGTCATATCTCAGGCTACACGTATCGGATTCTCGAAATTCCAAAGCCGAGAGTTAGATAACAACTTAGGCTATCTTTTAAAGTAAAAATCTGGGCTAAACTCACATTTTAACTCCTCTAGAAAATTCAGTTTGCGACCAGAAGCATAATCAGCTCTTGAATTCCCTTTAATGGTATCTTTTGCCACTAAACATATACTAATCCAAACCTAAAGCCCAAATTAAACATCACTCTTTATTTTTCCAGAATATAAACCCAGAAAAGTACTCATCTTCTTCCATAAAAATCCACATGCAACCATAGATAACATAAGTAATTCAAATGACACTTGAATTAACACTCTTTCACCCATTTCCACACTAAATTCATATCATCCATGTATATAATAACTTAGTTAGCATAATAAACAACCCAAATCAGTCCCTTAATCATCATATCTCTCATCCAAAAACCACATGCAAGCAAGAATTTCAACATTCAACAAGAACTTAGCAAAAACTCATCCAAAATCCAATCAAACTATACATGCATCCTTCTCAAACTCAAACCCTAATTAACCCAACTTAACCACAACCTAAATTCATGCTTAGAAAACATAAAAGAGATGAAGAACAACAAGAATAACACAAATTAGAAGTGAAAATCAGATTTGAAACATAAAGAGTTGAGTTAGGGTTTTGAATATATACCACTTGGGGAAGAAATTAAAGGAGAAAAACAAGAGGAGAGATGAAGGGGGGCACGACCACCGTCTGGTGGTCGCCGGCGTGGCCTCCGGCAGCCGGAAAAAGGGGGAAACATGGCTGGCTGGGCTGGGCAGAGAAGAGGGAGGAAGAGTGAGGGAGTGTTGTGATTTTTCTGAAAATGAAGTGAGTATAATAACCCCCTTAGTATATATAAAACACTCCCTTAATCAATTAACTCTCTAATTAATAATTTAGGCTAACCAAAGTGTAAATAACTTGCTATGAAAAAATAATTGCTATGGACTAAATAAAATTAATGAACATAAACTTGGTAAACTAATTTAGTATATGATTAAATAAAATTACTTGGGAATAAATTGGCTAAAATTAACTAGTATTAAACCACATAAAATAAATTGGTAGGACACGTTAATAGAATGAATTGGGCAATAAAACGTAGTTAGGAAGGTTGGGTAATATAAATCGTAAAAGGAATGGAATTGAAATTAATATAACCTTCCTCGATTAAAACTTAAAATTGAGAACCATAAAATAAATTATATAACTTATCGTAAAAATATTCATAAACTCATAATAATATTTATAACTTTAGATCCGAGATAGCATAAAATCAACCCATTTAGTCATCGCCTTGCTCAAGACCTGTCACGCATAAATAAATAAATAATAGAAATAATAACCGTACAACCCCAAAAATAATATTCATGTCGTAAAAGTAGAAAAATTTTATTAGCATATTTCAGCTAATTACCGTAATTAAGGTTTTAATTAGTACGGGTTTAGGGCGGGTCGTTACAACATTTTGGCAACCCTCATCATCCATCGCATCAGTTTCGTCAACAAAATCAAACCCAGAAACCAGACTTTCACCTCTATTACCACAGGAGAGTAGCTTCAATCAGAAAAGGCACCGGAAAAACACACCGAAAATCCTAGAGAGAAGCTCTCAATAGAGAGAGAAAATCTATATATATATATATATATACACACACACACAAGGATGAAGCCACATTTTCATGTTTTTCACTTCACAAATTTATATACTCAATGAGTTCCTTACGCTCAATTATAAGTGTTTCTAGATTATTTTCAATCAAATCATGGTCAGGTTGGTCATTCTAAAAGTTGCTCAGATAGTCATTCTCAATTATTTCATTACTTGGTTATTTGTATGTTAATTTGGCCGTCAATCATTTGTCCCTGGTCTGATTTAGTGTCGCCTAGGCTTAGTGAGGGTTGCAGGTTACATCAGGGTGGCCAACTTAGTTTCCACTCGGTTTCTTTCCATAAGGGCTTGTAAAGCTATGCATAACACTTATTTAAGATGGGTTTGTAGCAGTTTCAAACCAAATCACACACTTTAATACCTTGTTTTTTTAATCATTTTTAATCATTTTTTATTAAAGAATATGAGAATATGAGCGACAAGGAAATTCATCCTAAAAAAAAAATCACAATCACAAGATAGAGGTTATGAAAGTAAGGAGAAATCAGTTTGCACATAATAATGAAGTTATTACATTCCAACAAAGCAACAACCAAGCAAAAGGGTATCTATCAAGTACATTATAATCATTTTTAACTAAGCAACTAAGCTATTGAACCTCATAACAACACAATTATATACAAAAACCGTTAAATTTCATTTGAGTTTCCAATCTAGGTATATTAATAGAATTAGACACTATTAATACAACCGTTAAATTTCATTTGAGTTTATTTTCAATTTGCAAACACAAAATCCGTTGTCGTCCAGCGGTTAGGATGTCTGGCTTTCACCCAGGAGACCCGGGTTCAATTCCCGGCAACGGAACATTTCATGTCTAGATTTAATGTATTTTTATTCTCTAAATTTTAAAATTTCATATACCATGTCAATTTTCCCTCAAAACCTTTTCTCTTTTATTAATACAACTGAAAAAATATCAGAGTAAAGCAAGATCAAAACAAGAAGTTAAATTTCTCTCAAATGGTTCTCAAAAGCTCATATGCAATAGAGAGGTCAACATTCAAACAAGATGTTGCCCTTGCCATCAGTTGATATTCTCATCGTGTGATCAACATATGTTATATCAATATGTTCAATTGCAACTAGCTAGGATTAGATATATTGAGCAGAAATTCAAAATTATGTCAGTATTTGTTTTGACTCAAGTTAAGGTTATTGAATTGCGCGTAGGTTAGTGAAGCTAAATTATGTTCTACATGATTGCTTGATTTTTGGCCAAGTTATCTTGTCTTTCAATGAAATTTGGCAGAAGTCGTTCAAATCAAATTCAATTTAATTTTGAATTGTTTTTGGGCTTGACCACTATATTTGGCTAACGGATGTCAACATCAATCACAGTTCTAGACACCGATCTATAATGTGTCGGCCAATTTAGGTATATTAATAAAATTCGACACTATTAATACAACCATTAAATTTAATTTGAGTTTATTTTCAATTTGGAAACACCAAATCCGTTGTCATCCAGCGGTTAGGATGTCTGGCTTTCACCTAGGAGACCCGGGTTCTCAAAACCTCATATGCAATAAAGAGGTCAACATTCAAAGAAGATGTTGCCCTTGTCATCTGTTGCTATTCTCATCGTGTGATCAACATATGTTATATCAATCTGTTCAATTGCAACTAGCTAGGATTGGATATATTGAGCAGAAATTCAAAATTATGTCAATATTTATTTTGACTCAAGTTTAGCTTAATGAATTACGCTTAGGTTATTGAAGCTAAATTATGTTCAACATGATTGCTTGACTTTTGGCCAAGTTATCTTGTCTTTCAGTGAAATTTGGCTGAAGTCATTCAAATCAGATTCAATTAAATTTTGAGTTGTTTTTGGGCTTGACCACTATATATGGCTAACGGATGCCAGCATCAATCACAATTCCAAACACCGTTCTATAATGAGTCGGCCAATCTAGCTATATTAATAATATTAGACACTATTAATACAACTGTTAAATTTAATTTGAGTTTATTTTCAATTTGCTAACACCAAATCCGTTGTCATCCAGCGGTTAGGATGTCTGGCTTTCACCCAGGAGACCCGGGTTTGATTCCTGGCAACGGAACATTTCATGTCTAGATTTAATGTTTTTTTATTTTCTAAATTTTCAAATTTCATATACCATGTCAATTTGCCCTCAAAACCTTTTCTCTTTTCTTAATACAACTGAAAAAATATCGGAGTAAAACAAGATCAAAACAAGAAGTTAAATTTCTCTCAAATGGTTCTCAAAAACCTCATATGCAATAAAGAGGTCAACATTCAAACAAGATGTTGCCCTTGTCATCTGTTGCTATTCTCATCGTGTGATCAACATATGTTATATCAATCTGTTCAATTGCAACTAGCTAGGATTGGATATATTGAGCAGAAATTCAAAATTATGTCAATATTTATTTTGACTCAAGTTTAGCTTATTGAATTACGCTTAGGTTATTGAAGCTAAATTATGTTCAACATGATTGCTTGACTTTTGGCCAAGTTATCTTATCTTTCAGTGAAATTTGGCTGAAGTCATTCAAATCAGATTCAATTTAATTTTGAGTTGTTTTTGGGCTTGACCATTATATATGGCTAACGGATGCCAACATCAATCACAATTCCAGACACCGATCTATAATGAGTCGATCAATCTAGCTATATTAATAGTATTAGACACTATTAATACAACCGTTAAATTTAATTTGAGTTTATTTTCAATTTGCAAACACCAAATCCGTTGTCGTCCAGCGGTAAGGATGTTTGGCTTTCACCCAGGAGACCCGGGTTTGATTCCCGGCAACGGAACATTTCATGTCTAGATTTACTGTTTTTTTATTTTTTAAATTTTCAAATTTCATATACCATTTCAATTTGTGCTCAAAACCTTTTCTCTTTTCTTAATACAACTGAAAAAATATCGCAGTAAAGAAAGATCAAAACAAGAAGTAAAATTTTTCTCTGATGGTTCTCAAAAACCTCATATGCAAAAGAAAGGTCAACATTCAAACAAGATGTTGCCCTTGTCATCTGTTGCTAGTCTCATCGTGTGATCAACATATGTTATATCAATCTGTTCAATTGCAACTAGCTAGGATTGGAGATATTGAGCAGAAATTCAAAATTATGTCAATATTTATTTTGACTCAAGATTAGCTTATTGAATTACGCTTAGGTTAGTGAAGCTAAATTATGTTCAACATGATTGCTTGATTTTTGGCCAAGTTATCTTGTCTTTCAGTGAAATTTGGCTGAAGTCGTTCAAATCAGATTCAATTTAATTTTGAGTTGTTTTTGGGCTTGACCACTATATATGGCTAACGGATGCCAACATCAATCACAATTCCAAACACCGATCTATAATGAGTCGGCCAATTTAGGTATATTAATTGTATCAGACACTATTAATACAATTGTTAATTTTAATTTCAGTTTATTTTCAACTTGCTAACACCAAATCCGTTGTCGTCTAGCGGTTAGGATGTCTGGCTTTCACCCAGGAGACCTGGGTTCGATTCCCGGCAACGGAACATTTCATGTCTAGATTTAATGTTTTTTTATTTTCTAAATTTTCAAATTTCATATACCATGTCAATTTGCGCTCAAAACCTTTTCTCTTTTCTTAATACAACTGAAAAAATATCGGAGTAAAGCAAGATCAAAACAAGAACTAGAATTTTTCTCTGATGGTTCTCAAAAACCTCATATGCAAAAGAAAGGTCAACATTCAAACAAGATGTTGCCCTTGTCATCTGTTGCTATTCTCATCGTGTGATCAACATATGTTATATCAATCTGTTCAATTGCAACTAGCTAGGAATGGATATATTGAGCAGAAATTCAAAATTAAGTCAATATTTATTTTGACTCAAGTTTAGCTTATTGTATTACGCTTAGGTTATTGAAGCTAAATTATGTTCAACATGATTGCTTGACTTTTGGCCAAGTTATCTTGTCTTTAAGTGAAAGTTGGCTGAAGTCATTCAAATCAGATTCAATTTAATTTTGAGTTGTTTTGGGGCTTGACCATTATATATGGCTAACGGATGCCACCATCAATCACAATTCCAGACACCGATCTATAATGAGTCGGCCAATCTAGCTATATTAATAGTATTAGACACTATTAATACAACCGTTAAATTTAATTTGAGTTTATTTTCAATTTGCAAACATTAAATCCGTTGTCGTCCAACGGTTAGGATGTCTGGCTTTCACCCAGGAGACCCGGGTTCAATTCCAGGCAACGGAACATTTCATGTCTAGATTTTTAATGTTTTTTTATTTTCTAAATTTTCAAATTTCATATACCATGTCAATTTGCGCTCAAAACCTTTTCCCTTTTCTTAATACAACTGAAAAAATATCGGAGTAAAGCAAGATCAAAACAATAAGTAAAATTTTTTTCTGATGGTTCTCAAAAACCTCATATGCAAAAGAAAGGTCAACATTCAAACAAGATGTTGCCCTTGTCATCTGTTGCTATTCTCATCGTGTGATCAACATATGTTATATCAATATGTTCAATTGCAACTAGCTAGGATTAGATATATTGAGCAGAAATTCAAAATTATGTCAGTATTTGTTTTGACTCAAGTTAAGGTTATTGAATTGCGCGTAGGTTAGTGAAGCTAAATTATGTTCTACATGATTGCTTGATTTTTGGCCAAGTTATCTTGTCTTTCAATGAAATTTGGTAGAAGTCGTTCAAATCAAATTCAATTTACTTTTGAGTTGTTTTTAGGCTTGACCATTATATATGGCTAACGGATGCCAACATCAATCACAATTCCAGACACCGATCTATAATGAGTCGGCCAATTTAGGTATATTAATAGTATTAGACACTATTAATATATTGTTAAATTTAATTTGAGTTTATTTTTATTTTGCAAACACCAAATCCGTTGTCGTCCAGCGGTTAGGATGTCTGGCTTTCACCCAGGAGACCCCGGTTCGATTCTTGGCAACGGAACATTTCATGTCTCTATTTAATGTTTTTTTATTTTCTAAATTTTCAAATTTCATATACCATGTCAATTTTCCCTCAAAACTTTTTCTCTTTTCTTAATACAATTGAAAAAATATCGGAGTAAAGCAAGATCAAAACAAGAAGTTAAATTTCTCTCAAATGGTTCTCAAAAACCTCATATGCAATAAAGAGGTCAACATTCAAAGAAGATGTTGCCCTTGTCATCTGTTGCTATTCTCATCGTGTGATCAACATATGTTATATCAATCTGTTCAATTGCAACTAGCTAGGATTGGATATATTGAGCAGAAATTCAAAATTATGTCAATATTTATTTTGACTCAAGTTTAGCTTAATGAATTACGCTTAGGTTATTGAAGCTAAATTATGTTCAACATGATTGCTTGACTTTTGGCCAAGTTATCTTGTCTTTCAGTGAAATTTGGCTGAAGTCATTCAAATCAGATTCAATTAAATTTTGAGTTGTTTTTGGGCTTGACCACTATATATGGCTAACGGATGCCAGCATCAATCACAATTCCAAACACCGTTCTATAATGAGTCGGCCAATCTAGCTATATTAATAATATTAGACACTATTAATACAACTGTTAAATTTAATTTGAGTTTATTTTCAATTTGCTAACACCAAATCCGTTGTCATCCAGCGGTTAGGATGTCTGGCTTTCACCCAGGAGACCCGGGTTTGATTCCTGGCAACGGAACATTTCATGTCTAGATTTAATGTTTTTTTATTTTTTAAATTTTCAAATTTCATATACCATGTCAATTTGCGCTCAAAACCTTTTCTCTTTTCTTAATACAATTGAAAAAATATCGGAGTAAAGCAAGATCAAAACAAGAAGTACAATTTTTCTCTGATGGTTCTCAAAAACCTCACATGCGAAAGAAAGGTCAACATTCAAACAACATGTTGCCCTTGTCATCTGTTGCTAGTCTCATCGTGTGATCAACATATGTTATATAAATCTGTTCAATTGCAACTAGCTAGGATTGGATATATTGAGCAGCAATTCAAAATTATGTCAATATTTATTTTGACTCAAGTTTATCTTATTGAATTACGCTTAGGTTAGTGAAGCTAAATTATGTTCAACATGATTGCTTGATTTTTGGCCAAGTTATCTTGTCTTTCAGTGAAATTTGGCTGAAGTCGTTCAAATCAGATTCAATTTAATTTTGAGTTGTTTTTGGGCTTGACCACTATATATGGCTAACGGATGCCAACATCAATCACAATTCCAGACACCGATCTAAAATGAGTTGGCCAATCTAGGTATATTAATAGTATTAGACACTATTAATACAACTGTTAAATTAAATTTGAGTTTTTTTTCAATTTGCAAACACCAAATCCGTTGTTGTCCAGCGGTTAGGATGTTTGGCTTTCACCTAGGAGACCCAGGTTCGATTCCCGGCAACGGAACATTTCATGTCTAGATTTAATGTTTTTTTATTTTCTAAATTTTCAAATTTCATATACCATGTCAATTTGCCCTCAAAACCTTTTCTCTTTTCTTAATACAACTGAAAAAATATCGGAGTAAAACAAGATCAAAACAAGAAGTAAAATTTTTTTCTGATGGTTCTCAAAAACCTCTTATGCAAAAGAAAGGTCAACATTCAAACAAGATGTTGCCCTTGTCATCTGTTGCTATTCTCATCGTGTGATCAACATATGTTATATCAATCTGTTCAATTGCAACTAGCTAGGATTGGATATATTGAGCAGAAATTCAAAATTATGTCAATATTTATTTTGGCTCAAGTTTAGCTTATTGAATTACGCTTAGGTTATTGAAGCTAAATTATGTTCAACATGATTGCTTGACTTTTGGCCAAGTTATCTTGTCTTTCAGTGAAATTTGGCTGAAGTCATTCAAATCAGATTCAATTAAATTTTGAGTTGTTTTTGGGCTTGACCACTATATATGGCTAACGGATGCCAGCATCAATCACAATTCCAGACACCGATCTATAATGAGTCGGCCAATCTAGCTATATTAATAGTATTAGACACTATTAATACAACCGTTAAATTTAATTTGAGTTTATTTTCAATTTGCTAACACCAAATCTGTTGTCATCCAGCGGTTAGGATGTCTGGCTTTCACCCAGGAGACCCGGGTTTGATTCCTGGAAACGGAACATGTTATGTCTAGATTTAATGTTTTTTTATTTTCTAAATTTTCAAATTTCATATACCATGTCAATTTGCGCTCAAAACCTTTTCTCTTTTCTTAATACAACTGAAAAAATATCGGAGTAAAGCAAGATCAAAACAAGAAGTAAAATTTTTCTCTGATGGTTCTCAAAAACCTCATATGCAAAAGAAAGGTCAACATTCAAACAACATGTTGCCCTTGTCATCTGTTGCTAGTCTCATCGTGTGATCAACATATGTTATATAAATCTGTTCAATTGCAACTAGCTAGGATTGGTTATATTGAGCAGAAATTCAAAATTATGTCAATATTTATTTTGACTCAAGTTTAGCTTATTGAATTACGCTTATGTTATGAAGCTAAATTATGTTCAATATGATTGCTTGATTTTTGGCCAAGTTATTTTGTCTTTCAGTGAGATTTGGCTGAAGTCGTTCAAATCAGATTCAATTTAATTTTGAGTTGTTTTTGGGCATGACCACTATATATGGCTAACGGATGCCAACATCAATCACAATTCCAGACACCGATCTATAATGAGTCGGCCAATTTATGTATATTAATAGTATTAGACACTATTAATACAATTGTTAAATTTAATTTGAGTTTATTTTCAATTTGCAAACACCAAATCCGTTGTCGTCCAGCGGTTAGGAGTTCTGGCTTTCACCCAGGAGACCCGGGTTCGATTCCCGGCAACGGAACATTTCATGTCTATATTTAATGTTTTTTATTTTCTAAATTTTCAAATTTCATATACCATGTCAATTTGCCCTCAAAACCTTTTCTCTTTTCTTAATACAACTGAAAAAATATCGGAGTAAAGCAAGATCAAAACAAGAAGTAAAATTTTTATCTGATGGTTCTCAAAAACCTCATATGCAAAAGAAAGGTCAACATTCAAACAAGATGTTGCCCTTGTCATCTGTTGCTATTCTCATCGTGTGATCAACATATGTTATATCAATCTGTTCAATTGCAACTAGCAAGGATTGGATATATTGAGCAGAAATTCTAAATTATGTCCATATTTATTTTGACTCAAGTTTAACTTATTGAATTACGCTTAAGTTAGTGAAGCTAAATTATTTTCACCATGATTGCTTGATTTTTGGCCAAGTTATCTTGTCTTTCAGTGAAATTTGGCTGAAGTCGTTCAAATCAGATTCAATTTAATTTTGAGTTGTTTTTGGGCTTGACCACTATATATGGCTAACGGATGCCAACATCAATCACAATTCCAGACACCGATCTAAAATGAGTTGGCCAATCTAGGTATATTAATAGTATTAGACACTATTAATACAACTGTTAAATTAAATTTGAGTTTTTTTTCAATTTGCAAACACCAAATCCGTTGTTGTCCAGCGGTTAGGATGTTTGGCTTTCACCTAGGAGACCCAGGTTCGATTCCCGGCAACGGAACATTTCATGTCTAGATTTAATGTATTTTTATTTTCTAAATTTTCAAATTTCATATACCATGTCAATTTGCCCTCAAAACCTTTTCTCTTTTCTTAATACAACTGAAAAAATATCGGAGTAAAACAAGATCAAAACAAGAAGTAAAATTTTTTTCTGAAGGTTCTCAAAAACCTCATATGCAAAAGAAAGGTCAACATTCAAACAAGATGTTGCCCTCTACATCTGTTGCTATTCTCATCGTTTGATCAACATATGTTATATCAATCTGTTCAATTGCAACTAGATAGGATTGGATATATTGAGCAGAAATTCAAAATTATGTCCCTATTTATTTTGAATCAAGTTTAGCTTATTAAATTACCCTTAGGTTAGTAAAGCTAAATTATTTTCAACATGACTGCTTGATTTTTTGCCAAGTTATCTTGTCTTTCAGTGAAGTTTGGCTGAAGTCTTTCAAATCAGATTCAATTTAATTTTGAGTTGTTTTTGGGCTTGACCACTATATATGGCTAACGGATGCCAACATCAATTACAATTCCAGACACCGATCTATAATGAGTCGGCCAATCTAGGTATATTAATAGAATTAGACACTATTAATACGGTTGTTAAATTTAATTTGAGTTTATTTTCAATTTGCAAATACCAAATCCGTTGTCGTCCAGCGGTTAGGAGTTCTGGCTTTCACCCAGGAGACCCGGGTTCGATTCCCGGCAACGGAACATTTCATGTCTATATTTAATGTTTTTTATTTTCTAAATTTTCAAATTTCATATACCATGTCAATTTGCCCTCAAAACCTTTTCTCTTTTCTTAATACAACTGAAAAAATATCGGAGTAAAGCAAGATCAAAACAAGAAGTAAAATTTTTTTCTGAAGGTTCTCAAAAACCTCAAATGCAAAAGAAAGGTCAACATTCAAACAAGATGTTGCCCTCTACATCTGTTGCTATTCTCATCGTTTGATCAACATATGTTATATCAATCTGTTCAATTGCAACTAGATAGGATTGGATATATTGAGCAGAAATTCTAAATTATGTCCCTATTTATTTTGAATCAAGTTTAGCTTATTAAATTACGCTTAGGTTAGTGAAGCTAAATTATTTTCAACATGACTACTTGATTTTTGGCCAAGTTATCTTGTCTTTCAGTGAAGTTTGGCTGAAGTCTTTCAAATCAGATTCAATTTAATTTTGAGTTGTTTTTGGGCTTGACCACTATATATGGCTAACGGATGCCAACATCAATTACAATTCCAGACATCGATCTATAATGAGTCGGCCAATCTAGGTATATTAATAGAATTAGACACTATTAATACGGTTGTTAAATTTAATTTGAGTTTATTTTCAATTTGCAAATACCAAATCCGTTGTCGTCCAGCGGTTAGGAGTTCTGGCTTTCACCCAGGAAACCCGGGTTCGATTCCCGGCAACGGAACATTTCATGTCTAGATTTAGTGTTTTTTTATTTTCTAAATTTTAAAATTTCATATACCATGTCAATTTGTGCTCAAAACCTTTTCTCTTTTCTTAATACAACTGAAACAATATCGGAGTAAAGCAAGATCAAAACAAGAAGTAAAATTTTCTCTGATGGTTCTCAAAAACCTAATATGCAAAAGAAAGGTCAACATTCAAACAAGATGTTGCCCTTTTCATCTGTTGCTAGTCTCATCGTGTGATCAACATATGTTATATCAATCTGTTCAATTGCAACTAGCTAGGATTGGATATATTGAGCAGAAATTCCAAATTATGTCAATATTTATTTTGACTCAAGTTTAGCTTAATGAATTACGCTTAGGTTATGAAGCTAAATTATGTTCAACATGATTGCTTGATTTTTGGCCAAGTTATCTTGTCTTTCAGTGAGATTTGGCTGAAGTCGTTTAAATCAGATTCAATTTAATTTTGAGGTATTTTTGGGCTTGACCACTATATATGGCTAACGGATGCCAACATCAATCACAATTCCAGACACCGACCTATAATGAGTCGGCCAATTTATGTATATTAATAGTATTAGATACTATTAATACAATTGTTAAATTTAATTTGAATTTATTTTCAATTTGCAAACACCAAATCCGTTGTCGTCCAGCGGTTAGGAGTTCTGGCTTTCACCCAGGAGACCCAGGTTCGATTCTCGGCAACGGAACATTTCATGTCTATATTTAATGTTTTTTATTTTCTAAATTTTCAAATTTCATATACCCTGTCAATTTGCCCTCAAAACCTTTTCTCTTTTCTTAATACAACTGAAAAAATATCGGAGTAAAGCAAGATCAAAACAAGAAGTAAAATTTTTTTCTGATGGTTCTCAAAAACCTCATATGCAAAAGAAAGGTCAACATTCAAACAAGATGTTGCCCTTGTTATCTGTTGCTATTCTCATCGTCTGATCAACATATGTTATATCAATCTGTTCAATTGCAACTAGTAGGAATTGGATATATTGAGCAGAAATTCAAAATTATGTCCATATTTATTTTACTCAAGTTTAGCTTATTGAATTACGCTTAGGTTAGTGAAGCTAAATTATTTTCAACATGATTGCTTGATTTTTGGCAAAGTTATCTTGTCTTTCAGTCAAATTTGGCTAAAGTCGTTCAAATCAGATTCAATTTAATTTTGAGTTTTTTTTGGGCTTGACCACTATATATGGCTAACGGATGCCAACATCAATTACAATTCCAGACACCGATCTATAATGAGTCGGCCAATCTAGGTATATTAATAGAATTAGACACTATTAATACAACTGTTAAACTTAATTTGAGTTTATTTTTAGTTTGCAAAAACCAAATCCGTTGTCGTCCAGCGGTTAGGATGTCTGGCTTTCACCCAGGAGACCCGGGTTCGATTCCCGGCCACGGAACATTTCATGTCTAGATTTAATGTTTTTTTATTTTCTAAATTTTCAAATTTCATATACCATGTCAATTTGCCCTCAAAACCTTTTCTCTTTTCTTAGTACAACTGAAAAAATATCGGAGTAAAGCAAGATCAAAACAAGAAGTAAAATTTTTCTCTGATGGTTCTCAAAAACCTCATATGCAAAAGAAAGGTCAACATTCAAACAAGATGTTGCCCTTGTCATCTGTTGCTATTCTCATCGTTTGATCAACATATGTTATATCAATCTGTTCAATTGCAACTAGATAGGATTGGATATATTGAGCAGAAATTTAAAATTATGTCCCTATTTATTTTTACTCAAGTTTAGCTTATTGAATTACGCTTAGGTTAGTGAAGCTAAATTATGTTCAACATGATTGCTTGATTTTTGGCCAAGTTATCTTGTCTTTCAGTGAAATTTGGCTGAAGTCGTTCAAATCAGATTCAATTTAATTTTGAGTTTTTTTTGGGTTTTCCCACTCTATATGACTAACGGATGCCAACATCAATTAAAATTTTAGACACCGATCTATAAAGAGTCGGCCAATCTAGGTATATTAATAAAATTAGACACTATTAATACAACTGTTAAACTTAATTTGAGTTTATTTTCAATTTGTAAAAACTCAATCTGTTGTCGTCCAGCGGTTAGGATGTCTGGCTTTCACCCAGGAGACCCGGGTTTGATTCCTGGCAACGGAACATTTCATGTCTAGATTTAATGTATTTTTATTTTCTAAATTTTCAAATTTCATATACCATGTCAATTTGCGCTCAAAACCTTTTCTCTTTTCTTATTACAACTGAAAAAATATCGGAGTAAAGCAAGATCAAAACAAGAAGTAAAATTTTTCTCTGATGGTTCTCAAAAACCTCATATGCAAAAGAAAGGTCAACATTCAAACAAGATGTTGCCCTTGTCATCTGTTGCTAGTCTCATCGTTTGATCACCATATGTTATATCAATCTGTTCAATTGCAACTAGCTAGGATTGGATATATTGAGCAGAAATTCAAAATTATGTCAATATTTATTTTGACTCAAGTTTAGCTTATTGAATTACGCTTAGGTTAGTGAAGCTAAATTATGTTCAACATGATTGCTTGATTTTTGGCCAAGTTATCTTGTCTTTCAGTGAAATTTGGCTGAAGTCGTTCAAATCAGATTCAATTTAATTTTGAGTTGTTTTTGGGCTTGACCACTATATATGGCTAACGGATGCCAACATCAATCACAATTCCAGACACCGATCTATAATGAGTCGGCCAATCTAGGAATATTAATAGAATTAGATACTATTAATACAACTGTTAAACTTAATTTGAGTTTATTTTCAATTTGCAAAAACCAAATCCGTTGTCGTCCAGTGGTTAGGATGTCTGGCTTTCACCCAGGAGACCCAGGTTCAATTCCCGGCAACGGAACATTTCATGTCTACGTTTAATGTTTTTTTATTTTCTAAATCTTCAAATTTCATATACCATGTCAATTTGCCCTCAAAACCTTTCTCTTTTCTTAATACAACTGAAAAAATATCGGAGTAAAGCAAGATCAAAACAAGAAGTAAAATTTCTCTCAAATGGTTTTCAAAAACCTCACATGCAATAGAGAGGTCAACATTCAAACAAGATGTTGCCCTTGTCATCTGTTGCTATTCTCATCGTGTGATCAACATATGTTATATCAATCTGTTCAATTGCAACTAGCTAGGATTGGATATATTGAGCAGAAATTCAAAATTATGTCAATATTTATTTTGACTCAAGTTTTGCTTATTGAATTACGATTAGGTTAGTGAAGCTAAATTATGTTCAACATGATTGCTTGATTTTTGGCCAAGTTATCTTGTCTTTCAGTGAAATTTGGCTGAAGTCGTTCAAATCAGATTCAATTTAATTTTGAGTTGTTTTTGGGCTTGACCACTATATATGGCTAACGGATGCCAGCATCAATCACAATTCCAAACACCGTTCTATAATGAGTCGGCCAATCTAGCTATATTAATAGTATTAGACACTATTAATACAACTGTTAAATTTAATTTGAGTTTATTTTCAATTTGCAAAAACCAAATCCGTTGTCGTCCGGCGGTTAGGATGTCTGGCTTTCACCCAGGAGACCCGAGTTGGATTCCCGGCCACGGAACATTTCACGTCTAGATTTAATGTTTTTTTATTTTCTAAATTTTCAAATTTCATATACCATGTCAATTTGCCCTCAAAACCTTTTCTCTTTTCTTAATACAACTGAAAAAATATAGGAGTAAAGCAAGATCAAAACAAGAAGTAAAATTTTTTTCCGATGGTTCTCAAAAACCTCATATGCAAAAGAAAGGTCAACATTCAAACAAGATGTTGCCCTTGTCATCTGTTGTTATTCTCATCGTTTGATCAACATATGTTATATCAATATGTTCAATTGCAACTAGCTAGGATTGGATATATTGAGCAGAAAATCAAAATTATGTCCCTATTTATTTTGACTCAAGTTTAGCTTATTGAATTACGCTTAGGTTAGTGAAGCTAAATTATTTTCAACATGATTGCTTGATTTTTGGCCAAGTTATCTTGTCTTTTAGTGAAATTTGGCTCAAGTCGTTCAAATCAGATTCAATTTAATTTTGAGTTGTTTTTGGGCTTGACCACTATATATGGCTAACGGATGCCAACATCAATTACAATTCCAGACACCGATCTATAATGAGTCGGCCAATCTAGGTATATTAATAGAATTAGACACGAATAATACAACTGTTAAACTTAATTTGAGTTTATTTTTAGTTTGCAAAAACCAAATCCGTTGTCGTCCAGCGGTTAGGATGTCTGGCTTTCACCCAGGAGACCCGAGTTCGATTCCCGGCCACGGAACATTTCATGTCTAGATTTAATGTTTTTTTATTTTCTAAATTTTCAAATTTCATATACCATGTCAATTTTCCCTCAAAACCTTTTCTCTTTTCTTAGTACAACTGAAAAAATATAGGAGTAAAGCAAGATCAAAACAAGAAGTAAAATTTTTCTCTGATGGTTCTCAAAAACCTCATATGCAAAAGAAAGGTCAACATTCAAACAAGATGTTGCCCTTGTCATCTGTTGCTATTCTCATCGTTTGATCAACATATGTTATATCAATCTGTTCAATTGCAACTAGATAGGATTGGATATATTGAGCAGAAATTCAAAATTATGTCCCTATTTATTTTTACTCAAGTTTAGCTTATTGAATTACGCTTAGGTTAGTGAAGCTAAATTATTTTCAACATGATTGCTTGATTTTTGGCCAAGTTATCTTGTCTTTCAGTGAAATTTGGCTGAAGTCGTTCAAATCAGATTCAATTTAATTTTGAGTTTTTTTTGGGCTTTCTTACTCTATATGACTAACGGATGCCAACATCAATTAAAATTCCAGACACCGATCTATACAACTGTTAAACTTAATTTGAGTTTATTTTCAATTTGTAAAAACTCAATCTGTTGTCGTCCAGCGGTTAGGATGTCTGGCTTTCACCCAGGAGACCCGGGTTTGATTCCTGGCAACGGAACATTTCATGTCTAGATTTAATGTATTTTTATTTTCTAAATTTTCAAATTTCATATACCATGTCAATTTGCGCTCAAAACCTTTTCTCTTTTCTTATTACAACTGAAAAAATATCGGAGTAAAGCAAGATCAAAACAAGAAGTAAAATTTTTCTCTGATGGTTCTCAAAAACCTCATATGCAAAAGAAAGGTCAACATTCAAACAAGATGTTGCCCTTGTCATCTGTTGCTAGTCTCATCGTTTGATCACCATATGTTATATCAATCTGTTCAATTGCAACTAGCTAGGATTGGATATATTGAGCAGAAATTCAAAATTATGTCAATATTTATTTTGTTTCAAGTTTAGCTTATTGAATTACGCTTAGGTTAGTGAAGCTAAATTATGTTCAACATGATTGCTTGATTTTTGGCCAAGTTATCTTGTCTTTCAGTGAAATTTGGCTGAAGTCGTTCAAATCAGATTCAATTTAATTTTGAGTTGTTTTTGGGCTTGACCACTATATTTGGCTAACGGATGCCAACATCAATCACAATTCCAGACACCGATCTATAATGAGTCGGCCAATCTAGGTATATTAATAGAATTAGATACAATTAATACAACTGTTAAACTTAATTTGAGTTTATTTTCAATTTGCAAAAACCAAATCCGTTGTCGTCCAGCGGTTAGGATGTCTGGATTTCACCCAGGAGACCCGGGTTCGATTCCCGGCAACGGAACATTTCATGTCTAGATTTAATATTTTTTATTTTCCAAATTTTAAAATTTCATATACAATGTCAATTTGCCCTCAAAACCTTTTCTCTTTTTTAATACAACTGAAAAAATATCGGAGTAAAGCAAGATCAAAACAAGAAGTAAAATTTTTTTCTGATGGTTCTCAAAAACCTCATATGCAAAAGAAAGGTCAACATTCAAACAAGATGTTGCCCTTGTCATCTGTTGCTATTCTCATCGTTTGATCACCATATGTTATATCAATCTGTTCAATTGCAACTAGCTAGGATTGGATATATTGAGCAGAAATTCAAAATTATGTCCCTATTTATTTTGACTCAAGTTTAGCTTATTAAATTACGCTTAGGTTAGTGAAGCTAAATTATTTTCAACATCATTGCTTGATTTTTGGCCAAGTTATCTTGTCCTTCAGTGAAATTTGGCTGAAGTCGTTCAAATCAGATTCAATTTAATTTTGAGTTGTTTTTGGGCTTGACCACTATATGGCTAACGGATGCCAACATCAATTAAGATTCCAGATACTGATCTATAATGAGTCGGCCAATCTAGGTATATTAATAGAATTAGACACTATTAATACAACTGTTAAACTTAATTTGAGTATATTTTCAATTTGCAAAAACCAAATCCGTTGTAGTCCAGCTGTTAGGATGTCTTGCTTTCACCTAGGAGACCCGGGTTCGATTCCAGGCAACGGAACATTTCATGTCTAGATTTAAAGTTTTTTTATTTTCTAAATTTTCAAATTTCATATACCATGTCAATTTGCCCTCAAAACCCTTTCTCTTTTCTTAATACAACTGAAAAAATATCGGAGTAAAGCAAGATCAAAACAAGAAGTAAAACTTTTTTTCTGATGGTTCTCAAAAACCTCATATGCAAAAGAAAGGTCAACATTCAAACAAGATTTTGCCCTTGTCATCTGTTGCTATTCTACTGTGATCAACATATGTTATATCAATCTGTTCAATTGCAACTAGCTAGGATTGGATATATTGAGCAGAAATTCAAAATTATGTCAATATTTATTTTGACTCAAGTTTAGCTTATTGAATTACGCTTAGGTTGGTGAAGCTAAATTATTTTTCAACATGATTGCTTGATTTTTGGCCAAGTTATTTTGTCTTTCAGTGAAATTTGGCTGAAGTCGTTCAAATCAGATTCAATTTAATTTTGAGTTGTTTTTGGGCTTGACCACTATATATGGCTAAAGGATGCCAACATCAATTACAATTCCAGACACCGATCTATAATGAGTCGGCCAATCTAGGTATATTAATAGAATTAGACACTATTAATACAACTGTTAAACTTAATTTGAGTTTATTTTAAATTTGCAAAAACCAAATCCGTTGTAGTCCAGCTGTTAGGATGTCTGGCTTTA
This sequence comes from Portulaca oleracea, assembly GCA_029582165.1. NCBI lineage: Eukaryota > Viridiplantae > Streptophyta > Magnoliopsida > Caryophyllales > Portulacaceae > Portulaca > Portulaca oleracea. The sequence continues at coordinate 27,409,173 of CM055876.1, forward strand.
ACCAGAGACCGGTTTCGATTCCCGGCAACGGAACATTTCATGTCTAGATTTAAAGTTTTTTTATTTTCTAAATTTTCAAATTTCATATACCATGTCAATTTGCCCTCAAAACCCTTTCTCTTTTCTTAATACAACTGAAAAAATATCGGAGTAAAGCAAGATCAAAACAAGAAGTAAAATTTTTTTTCTGATGGTTCTCAAAAACCTCATATGCAAAAGAAAGGTCAACATTCAAACAAGATGTTGCCCTTGTCATATGTTGCTATTCTACTCGTGTGATCAACATATGTTATATCAATCTGTTCAATTGCAACTAGCTAGGATTGGATATATTGAGCAGAAATTCAAAATTATGTCAATATTTATTTTGACTCAAGTTTAGCTTATTGAATTACGCTTAGGTTAGTGAAGCTAAATTATGTTCAACATGATTGCTTGATTTTTGGCCAAGTTATCTTGTCTTTCAGTGAAATTTGGCTGAAGTCGTTCAAATCAGATTCAATTTAATTTTGAGTTGTTTTTGGGCTAGACCACTATATATGGCTAACGGATGCCAACATCAATCACAATTCCGCATAATCGATCTATAATGAGTCGTCTAATCTAGGTATATTAATAGAATTAGATACTATTAATACAATCGTTAAACTTAATTTGAGTTTATTTTCAATTTGCAAAACCAAATCCGTCGCCCAAATGTTAGGATGTCCGATTTCACCAGAGACCCGGTTCGATTCTAAGAACGGAACATTTCATGTCTAGATTTAATATTTTTTATTTTCTAATTTTTAAAATTTCATATACCATGTCAATTTGCCCTCAAAACCTTTTCTCTTTTCTTAATACAACTGAAAAAATATCGGAGTAAAGCAAGATCAAAACAAGAAGTAAAATTTTTTTCTGATGGTTCTCAAAAACCTCATATGCAAAAGAAAGGTCAACATTCAAACAAGATGTTGCCCTTGTCATCTGTTGCTATTCTCATCGTTTGATCACCATATGTTATATCAATCTGTTCAATTGCAACTAGCTAGGATTGGATATATTGAGCAGAAATTCAAAATTATGTCCCTATTTATTTTGACACAAGTTTAGCTTATTGAATTACGCTTAGGTTAGTGAAGCTAAATTATTTTCAACATCATTGCTTGATTTTTGGCCAAGTTATCTTGTCCTTCAGTGAAATTTGGCTGAAGTCGTTCAAATCAGATTCAATTTAATTTTGAGTTGTTTTTGGGCTTGACCACTATATGGCTAACGGATGCCAACATCAATTAAGATTCCAGACACTGATCTATAATTAGTCGGCCAATCTAGGTATATTAATAGAATTAGACACTATTAATACAACTGTTAAACTTAATTTGAGTTTATTTTCAATTTGCAAAAACCAAATCCGTTGTAGTCCAGCTGTTAGGATGTCTGGCTTTCACCTAGGAGACCCGGGTTCGATTCCAGGCAACGGAACATTTCATGTCTAGATTTAAAGTTTTTTTATTTTCTAAATTTTCAAATTTCATATACCATGTCAATTTGCCCTCAAAACCCTTTCTCTTTTCTTAATACAATCAAAAATATCGGAGTAAAGCAAGATCAAAACAAGAAGTAAAACTTTTTTTCTGATGGTTCTCAAAAACCTCATATGCAAAAGAAAGGTCAACATTCAAACAAGATTTTGCCCTTGTCATCTGTTGCTATTCTACTCGTGTGATCAACATATGTTATATCAATCTGTTCAATTGCAACTAGCTAGGATTGGATATATTGAGCAGAAATTCAAAATTATGTCAATATTTATTTTGACTCAAGTTTAGCTTATTGAATTACGCTTAGGTTGGTGAAGCTAAATTATTTTTCAACATGATTGCTTGATTTTTGGCCAAGTTATCTTGTCTTTCAGTGAAATTTGGCTGAAGTCGTTCAAATCAGATTCAATTTAATTTTGAGTTGTTTTTGGGCTTGACCACTATATATGGCTAACGGATGCCAACATCAATTACAATTCCAGACACCGATCTATAATGAGTCGGCCAATCTAGGTATATTAATAGAATTAGACACTATTAATACAACTGTTAAACTTAATTTGAGTTTATTTTAAATTTGCAAAAACCAAATCCGTTGTAGTCCAGCTGTTAGGATGTCTGGCTTTAACCCAGGAGACCCGGTTTCGATTCCCGGCAACGGAACATTTCATGTCTAGATTTAAAGTTTTTTTATTTTCTAAATTTTCAAATTTCATATACCATGTCAATTTGCCCTCAAAACCCTTTCTCTTTACTTAATACAACTGAAAAAATATCGGAGTAAAGCAAGATCAAAACAAGAAGTAAAATTTTTTTCTGATGGTTCTCAAAAACCTCATATGCAAAAGAAAGGTCAACATTCAAACAAGATGTTGCCCTTGTCATATGTTGCTATTCTACTCGTGTGATCAACATATGTTATATCAATCTGTTCAATTGCAACTAGCTAGGATTGGATATATTGAGCAGAAATTCAAAATTATGTCAATATTTATTTTGACTCAAGTTTAGCTTATTGAATTACGCTTAGGTTAGTGAAGCTAAATTATGTTCAACATGATTGCTTGATTTTTGGCCAAGTTATCTTGTCTTTCAGTGAAATTTGGCTGAAGTCGTTCAAATCAGATTCAATTTAATTTTGAGTTGTTTTTGGGCTTGACCACTATATATGGCTAACGGATGCCAACATCAATCACAATTCCAGACACCGATCTATAAGTAGTCGGCCAATCTAGGTATATTAATAGAATTAGATACTATTAATACAACTGTTAAACTTAATTTGAGTTTATTTTCAATTTGCAAAAACCAAATCCGTTGTCGTCCAGCGGTTAGGATGTCTGGATTTCACCCAGGAGACCCGGGTTCGATTCCCGGCAACGGAACATTTCATGTCTAGATTTAATATTTTTTATTTTCTAATTTTTAAAATTTCATATACCATGTCAATTTGCCCTCAAAACCTTTTCTCTTTTCTTAATACAACTGAAAAAATATCGGAGTAAAGCATGATCAAAACAAGAAGTAAAATTTTTTTCTGATGGTTCTCAAAAACCTCATATGCAAAAGAAAGGTCAACATTCAAACAAGATGTTGCCCTTGTCATCTGTTGCTATTCTCATCGTTTGATCACCATATGTTATATCAATCTGTTCAATTGCAACTAGCTAGGATTGGATATATTGAGCAGAAATTCAAAATTATGTCCCTATTTATTTTGACTCAAGTTTAGCTTATTGAATTACGCTTAGGTTAGTGAAGCTAAATTATTTTCAACCTCATTGCTTGATTTTTGGCCAAGTTATCTTGTCCTTCAGTGAAATTTGGCTGAAGTCGTTCAAATCAGATTCAATTTAATTTTGAGTTGTTTTTGGGCTTGACCACTATATGGCTAACGGATGCCAACATCAATTAAGATTCCAGACACTGATCTATAATGAGTCGGCCAATCTAGGTATATTAATAGAATTAGACACTATTAATACAACTGTTAAACTTAATTTGAGTTTATTTTCAATTTGCAAAAACCAAATCCGTTGTAGTCCAGCTGTTAGGATGTCTGGCTTTCACCTAGGAGACCCGGGTTCGATTCCAGGCAACGGAACATTTCATGTCTAGATTTAAAGTTTTTTTATTTTCTAAATTTTCAAATTTCATATACCATGTCAATTTGCCCTCAAAACCCTTTCTCTTTTCTTAATACAACTGAAAAAATATCGGAGTAAAGCAAGATCAAAACAAGAAGTAAAACTTTTTTTCTGATGGTTCTCAAAAACCTCATATGCAAAAGAAAGGTCAACATTCAAACAAGATTTTGCCCTTGTCATCTGTTGCTATTCTACTCGTGTGATCAACATATGTTATATCAATCTGTTCAATTGCAACTAGCTAGGATTGGATATATTGAGCAGAAATTCAAAATTATGTCAATATTTATTTTGACTCAAGTTTAGCTTATTGAATTACGCTTAGGTTGGTGAAGCTAAATTATTTTTCAACATGATTGCTTGATTTTTGGCCAAGTTATCTTGTCTTCAGTGAAATTTGGCTGAACTCGTTCAAATCAGATTCAATTTAATTTTGAGTTGTTTTTGGGCTTGACCACTATATATGGCTAACGGATGCCAACATCAATCACAATTCCAGACACCGATCTATAATGAGTCGGCCAATCTAGGTATATTAATAGAATTAGATACTATTAATACAACTGTTAAACTTAATTTGAGTTTATTTTCAATTTGCAAAAACCAAATCCGTTGTCGTCCAGCGGTTAGGATGTCTGGATTTCACCCAGGAGACCCGGGTTCGATTCCCGGCAACGGAACATTTCATGTCTAGATTTAATATTTTTTATTTTCTAATTTTTAAAATTTCATATACCATGTCAATTTGCCCTCAAAACCTTTTCTCTTTTCTTAATACAACTGAAAAAATATCGGAGTAAAGCAAGATCAAAACAAGAAGTACAATTTTTTTCTGATGGTTCTCAAAAACCTCATATGCAAAAGAAAGGTCAACATTCAAACAAGATGTTCCCTTGTTATCTGTTGCTATTCTCATCGTTTGATCAACATATGTTATATCAATCTGTTCAATTGCAACTAGTAGGAATTGGATATATTGAGCAGAAATTCAAAATTATGTCCATATTTATTTTGACTCAAGTTTAGCTTATTAATTACGTTTAGGTTAGTGAAGCTAAATTATTTTCAACATGATTGCTTGATTTTTGGCAAAGTTATCTTGTCTTTAAGTCAAATTTGGCTAAAGTCGTTCAAATCAGATTCAATTTAATTTTGAGTTTTTTTTGGGCTGGACCAATCTATATGGCTAACAGATGACAACATCAATTACAATTCCAGACACCGATCTATAATGAGTTGGCCAATCTAGGTATATTAATAGAATTAGACACTATTAATACAACTGTTAAACATAATTTGAGTTTATTTTCAATTTGCAAAAACCAAATCCGTTGTAGTCCAGCTGTTAGGATGTCTGGCTTTCACCTAGGAGACCCGGGTTCGATTCCAGGCAACGGAACATTTCATGTCTAGATTTAAAGTTTTTTTATTTTCTAAATTTTCAAATTTCATATACCATGTCAATTTGCCCTCAAAACCCTTTCTCTTTTCTTAATACAACTGAAAAAATATCGGAGTAAAGCAAGATCAAAACAAGAAGTAAAACTTTTTTTCTGATGGTTCTCAAAAACCTCATATGCAAAAGAAAGGTCAACATTCAAACAAGATGTTGCCCTTGTCATCTGTTGCTATTCTACTCGTGTGATCAACATATGTTATATCAATCTGTTCAATTGCAACTAGATAGGATTGGATATATTGAGCAGAAATTCAAAATTATGTCAATATTTATTTTGACTCAAGTTTAGCTTATTGAATTACGCTTAGGTTGGTGAAGCTAAATTATTTTCAACATGATTGCTTGATTTTTGGCCAAGTTATCTTGTCTTTCAGTGAAATTTGGCTGAAGTCGTTCAAATCAGATTCAATTTAATTTTGAGTTGTTTTAGGGCTTGACCACTATATATGGCTAACGGATGCCAACATCAATCACAATTCCAGACACCTATCTATAATGAATCGGCCAATTTAGGTATATTAATAGTATTAGACACTATTAATAAAACTGATAAATTTAATTTGAGTTTATTTTCAATTTGCAAAAACCAAATCCGTTGTCGTCCAGCAGTTAGGATGTCTGGCTTTCACCGAGGAGACCCGGGTTCGATTCCCGACAACGGAACATTTCATGTCTAGAATTAATTTTTTTTATTTTCTAAATTTTCAAATTTCATATACCATGTCAATTTGCCCTCAAAACTTTTTCTCTTTTCTTAATATAACTGAAAAAATATCGGAGTAAAGCATGATCAAAACAAGAAGTTAAATTCCTCTCAAATGGTTTTCAAAAACCTCATATGCAATAGAGAGGTCAACATTCAAACAAGATGTTGCCCTTGTCATCTGTTGCTATTCTCATCGTGTGATCAACATATGTTATATCAATCTGTTCAATTGCAACTAGCTAGGATTGGATATATTGAGCTAAAATTCAAAATTATGTCCAAATTTATTTTGACTCAAGTTTAGCTTATTGAATTACGCTTAGGTTAGTGAAGCTAAATTATGTTCAACATGATTGCTTAATTTTTTGGCCAAGTTATCTTGTCTTTTAGTGAAATTTGGCTGAAGTCGTTCAAATCAAATTCAATTTAATTTTGAGTTGTTTTTGGGCTTGACCACTATATATGGCTAACGGATGCCAACATCAATCACATTTCCAGACACCGATCTATAATGAATCGGCCAATCTAGGTATATTAATAGAATTAGACACTATTGATACAACTGTTAAACTTAATTTGAGTTTATTTTCAATTTGCAAAAACCAAATCCGTTGTAGTCCAGCTGTTAGGATGTCTGGCTTTCACCCAGGAGACCCGAGTTCGATTCCCGGCAACGGAGCATTTCATGTCTAGATTTAAAGTTTTTTTATTTTCTAAATTTTCAAATTTCATATACCATGTCAATTTGCCCTCAAAACCTTTTCTCTTTTCTTAATACAACTGAAAAAATATCGGAGTAAAGCAAGATCAAAACAAGAAGTAAAATTTTTTTTCTGATGGTTCTCAAAAACATCATATGCAAAAGAAAGGTCAACATTCAAACAAGATGTTGCCCTTGTCATCTGTTGCTATTCTCATCGTTTGATCACTATATGTTATATCAATCTGTTCAATTGCAACTAGCTAGGATTGGATATATTGAGCAGAAATTCAAAATTATGTCCCTATTTATTTTGACTCAAGTTTAGCTTATTGAATTACGCTTAGGTTAGTGAAGCTAAATTATTTTCAACATGATTCCTTGATTTTTGGCCAAGTTATCTTGTCCTTCAGTGAAATTTGGCTGAAGTCGTTCAAATCAGATTCAATTTAATTTTGAGTTGTTTTTGGGCTTGACCACTATATATGGCTAACGGATGCAAACATCAATTACAATTCCAGACACTGATCAATAATGAGTCGGCCAATCTAGGTATATTAATAGAATTAGACACTATTAATACAACTGTTAAACTTAATTTGAGTTTATTTTCAATTTGCAAAAACGAAATCCGTTGTAGTCCAGCTGTTAGGATGTCTTGCTTTCACCCAGGAGACCCGGGTTCGATTCCCGGCAACGGAACATTTCATGTCTAGATTTAAAGTTTTTTTATTTTCTAAATTTTCAAATTTCATATACCATGTCAATTTGCCCTCAAAACCTTTTCTCTTTTCTTAATACAACTAAAAAAATATCGGAGTAAAGCAAGATAAAAACAAGAAGTAAAATTTTTTTTCTGATGGTTCTCAAAAACCTCATATGCAAAAGAAAGGTCAACATTCAAACAAGATGTTGCCCTTGTCATCTGTTGCTATTCTACTCGTGTGATCAACATATGTTATATCAATCTGTTCAATTGCAACTAGCTAGGATTGGATATATTGAGCAGAAATTCAAAATTATGTCAATATTTATTTTGACTCAAGTTTAGCTTATTGAATTACGCTTAGGTTGGTGAAGCTAAATTATTTTCAACATGATTGCTTGATTTTTGGCCAAGTTATCTTGTCTTTCAGTGAAATTTGGCTGAAGTCGTTCAAATCAGATTCAATTTAATTTTGAGTTGTTTTTGGGCTTGACCACTATATATGGCTAACGGATGCCAACATCAATTACAATTCCAGACACCGATCTATAATGAGTCGGCCAATCTAGGTATATTAATAGAATTAGACACTATTAATACAACTGTTAAACTTAATTTGAGTTTATTTTCAATTAGTAAATACCAAATCTGTTGTCGTCCAGCGGTTAGGATGCCTGGCTTTCACCGAGGAGACCCGGGTTCGATTCCCGACAACGGAACATTTCATGTCTAGAATTAATTTTTTTTATTTTCTAAATTTTCAAATTTCATATACCATGTCAATTTGCCCTCAAAACCTTTTCTCTTTTCTTAATATAACTGAAAAAATATCGGAGTAAAGTAAGATCAAAACAAGAAGTTAAATTCCTCTCAAATGGTTTTCAAAAACCTCATATGCAATAGAGAGGTCAACATTCAAACAAGATGTTGCTATTCTCATCGTGTGATCAACATATGTTATATCAATCTGTTCAATTGCAACTAGCTAGGATTGGATATATTGAGCAGAAATTCAAAATTATGTCAATATTTATTTTGACTCAAGTTTAGTTTATTGAATTACGCTTAGCGTAGTGAAGCTAAATTATGTTCAACATGATTGCTGGATTTTTGGCCAAGTTATCTTGTCTTTCAGTGAAATTTGGCTGAAGTCGTTCAAATCAAATTGAATTTAATTTTGAGTTTTTTTGGGCTTGACCACTATATATGGCTAACGGATGCAACATCAATCACAATTCCAGACACTTATCTATAATGAATCGGCCAATTTAGGTATATTAATAGTATTAGACATTATGAATACAACTGTTAAATTTAATTTGAGTTTATTTTCAATTTGCAAAAACCAAATCCGTTGTCGTCCAGCGGTTAGGATGTCTGGCTTTCACCCAGGAGACCCGAGTTCGATTCCCGGCAACGGAACATTTCATGTCTAGATTTAATGTTTTTTTATTTTTTAAATTTTCAAATTTCATATACCATGTCAATTTGCCCTCAAAACCTTTTCTCTTTTCTTAATACAACTGAAAAAATATCGGAGTAAAGCAAGATCAAAACAAGAACTAGAATTTTTCTCTGATGGTTCTCAAAAACCTCATATGCAAAAGAAAGGTCAACATTCAAACAAGATGTTGCCCTTGTCATCTGTTGCTATTCTCATCGTGTGATCAACATATGTTATATCAATCTGTTCAATTGCAACTAGCTAGGATTGGATATATTGAGCTGAAATTCAAAATTATGTCCATATTTATTTTGACTCAAGTTTAGCTTATTGAATTGCGCTTAGGTTAGTGAAGCTAAATTATGTTCAACATGATTGCTTCATTTTTGGCCAAGTTATCTTGTCTTTCAGTGAAATTTGGCTGAAGTCGTTCAAATCAAATTCAATTTAATTTTGAGTTGTTTTTGGGCTTGACCACTATATATGGCTAACGGATGCCAACATCAATCACAATTCCAAACATCTATCTATAATGAATCGGCCAATTTAGGTATATTAATAGTATTAGACACTATTAATAAAACTGTTAAATTTAATTTGAGTTTATTTTCTATTTGCAAACACCAAATCCGTTGTTGTCCAGCGGTTAGGATGTCTGGCTTTCAACCAGGAGACCCGAGTTCGATTCCCGGCAACGGAACATTTCATGTCTAGAATTAATGTTTTTTTATTTTTTAAATTTTCAAATTTCATATACCATGTCAATTTGCCCTCAAAACCTTTTCTCTTTTCTTAATACAATCAAAAATATCGAGTAAAGCAAGATCAAAACAAGAAGAAAAATTTTTTCCGATGGTTCTCAAAACCTCATATGCAAAAGAAAGGTCAACATTCAAACAAGATGTTGCCTTGTCATCTGCTATTCTCATCGTGTGATCAACATATGTTATATCAATCTGTTCAATTGCAACTAGCTAGGATTGGATATATTGAGCAGAAATTCAAAATTATGTCAATATTTATTTTGACTCAAGTTTAGCTTATTGAATTACGCTTAGGTTGGTGAAGCTAAATTATTTTCAACATGATTGCTTGATTTTTGGCCAAGTTATCTTGTCTTTCAGTGAAATTTGGCTGAAGTCGTTCAAATCAGATTCAATTTAATTTTGAGTTGTTTTTGGGCTTGACCACTATATATGGCTAACGGATGCCAACATCAATTACAATTCCAGACACCGATCTATAATGGGTCGGCCAACCTAGGTATATTAATAGAATTAGACACTATTAATACAACTGTTAAACTTAATTTGAGTTTATTTTCAATTTCTAAATACCAAATCTGTTGTCGTCTAGCGGTTAGGATGTCTGGCTTTCACCGAGGAGACCCGGGTTCGATTCTCGACAACGGAACATTTCATGTCTAGAATTACTGTTTTTTTATTTTCTAAATTTTCAAATTTCATATACCATGTCAATTTGACCTCAAAACCTTTTCTCTTTTCTTAATATAATTGAAAAAATATCGGAGTAAAGCAAGATCAAAACAAAAAGTTAACATTCAAACAAGATGTTGCCCTTGTCATCTGTTGCTATTCTCATCGTGTGATCAACATATGTTATATCAATCTGTTCAATTGCAACTAGCTAGGATTGGATATATTGAGCAGAAATTCAAAATTATGTCATTATTTATTTTGACTCAAGTTTAGCTTATTGAATTACGCTTAGGTTAGTGAAGCTAAATTATGTGCAACATGATTGCTTGATTTTTGGCCAAGTTATCTTGTCTTTCAGTGAAATTTGGCTGAAGTCGTTCAAATCAAATTCAATTTAATTTTGAGATTTTTTGGCTTGACCACTATATATGGCTAACGGATGCCAACATCAATCACAATTCCAGACACCTATCTATAATGAATCGGCCAATTTAGGTATATTAATAGTATTAGACATTATTAATACAACTGTTAAATTTAATTTGAGTTTATTTTCAATTTTCAAACACCAAATCCGTTGTCGTCTAGCGGTTAGGATGTCTGGCTTTCACCCAGGAGACTAGAGTTCGATTCTCGGCAACGGAACATTTCATGTCTAGATTTAATGTTTTTTTATTTTTTAAATTTTTAAATTTCAAATACCATGTCAATTTGCCCTCAAAATCTTTTCTCTTTTCTTAATACAACTGAAAAAATATCGGAGTAAAGCAAGATCAAAACAAGAAGTACAATTTTTTTCTGATGGTTCTCAAAAACCTCATATGCAAAAGAAAGGTCAACATTCAAACAAGATGTTGCCCTTGTCATCTATTGCTATTCTCATCGTGTGATCAACATATGTTATATCAATCTGTTCAATTGCAACTAGCTAGGATTGGATATATTAAGCAGAAATTCAAAATTATGTCCCTATTTATTTTGACTCAAGTTTAGCTTATTGAATTACCCTTAGGTTAGTGAAGCTAAATTATTTTCAACATGATTGCTTGATTTTTGGCCAAGTTGTCTTGTCCTTCAGTGAAATTTGGCTGAAGTCGTTCAAATCAGATTCAATTTAATTTTGAGTTGTTTTAGAGCTTGACCACTATATATGGCTAACGGATGCCATCATCAATCACAATTCCAGACACCTATATATAATGAATCGGCCAATTTAGGTATATTAATAGTATTAGACACTATTAATAAAACGGTTAAATTTAATTTGAGCTTATTTTCAATTTGCAAACACCAAATCCGTTGTCGTCCAGCGGTTAGGATGTCTGGCTTTCACCCAGGAGACCCGAGTTCGATTCCCGGCAACGGAACATTTCATGTCTAGATTTAATGTTTTTTTATTTTTTAAATTTTCAAATTTCATATACCATGTCAATTTTGCCCTCAAAACCTTTTCTCTTTTCTTAATATAACTGAAAAAATATCGGAGTAAAGCAAGATCAAAACAAGAAGTTAAATTCCTCTCAAATGGTTTTCAAAAACCTCATATGCAATAGAGAGGTCAACATTCAAACAAGATGTTGCCCTTGTCATCTGTTGCTATTCTCATCGTGTGATCAACATATGTCATATCAATCTGTTCAATTGCAACTAGCTAGGATTTGATATATTGAGCAGAAATTCAAAATTATGTCAATATTTATTTTGACTCAAGTTTAGCTTATTGAATTACGCTTAGGTTAGTGAAGCTAAATTATGTTCAACATGATTGCTTGATTTTTTGCCAAGTTATCTTGTCTTTCAGTGAAATTTGGCTGAAGTCGTTCAAACCAGATTCAATTTAATTTTGAGTTGTTTTTGGGCTTGACCACTCTATATGGCTAACGGATGCCAACATCAATTACAATTCCAGACACCGATCTATAATGAGTCGGCCAATCTAGGTATATTAATAGAATTAGACACTATTGATACAACTGTTAAACTTAATTTGAGTTTATTTTCAATTTGTAAAAACCAAATCCGTTGTCGTCCAAATGGTTAGGATGTCCGCTTTCACCTGTGAGACCGGGTTTGATTCCCGGCAACGGAACATTTCATGTCTAGATTTAATGTTTTTTTATTTTCTAAATTTTCAAATTTCATATACCATGTCAATTTGCGCTCAAAACCTTTTCTCTTTTCTTAATACAACTGAAAAAATATCGGAGTAAAGCAAGATCAAAACAAGAAGTAAAATTTTTCTCTGATGGTTCTCAAAAACCGCATATGCAAAAGAAAGGTCAACATTCAAACAAGATGTTGCCCTTGTCATCTGTTGCTAGTCTCATCGTTTGATCACCATATGTTATATCAATCTGTTCAATTGCAACTAGCTAGGATTGGATATATTGAGCAGAAATTCAAAATTATGTCAATATTTATTTTGACTCAAGTTTAGCTTATTGAATTACGCTTAGGTTAGTGAAGCTAAATTATGTTCAACATGATTGCTTGATTTTTGGCCAAGTTATCTTGTCTTTCAGTGAAATTTGGCTGAAGTCGTTCAAATCAGATTCAATTTAATTTTGAGTTGTTTTTGGGCTTGACCACTATATATGGCTAACGGATGCCAACATCAATCACAATTCCAGACACCGATCTATAATGAGTTGGCCAATCTAGGTATATTAATAGAATTAGACACTATTGATACAACTGTTAAACTTAATTTGAGTTTATTTTCAATTTGTAAAAACCAAATCCGTTGTCGTCCAGCGGTTAGGATGTTTGGCTTTCACCAAGGAGACCCGGGTTTGATTCCCGGCAACGGAACAATTCATGTCTAGATTTTCAAATTTCATATATCTTGTCAATTTGCGCTCAAAACCTTTTCTCTTTTCTTAATACAACTGAAAAAATATCGGAGTAAAGCAAGATCAAAACAAGAAGTAAAATTTTTCTCTGATGGTTCTCAAAAACAGCATATGCAAAAGAAAGGTCAACATTCAAACAAGATGTTGCCCTTGTCATCTGTTGCTATTCTCATCGTGTGATCAACATATGTTATATATATCTGTTCAATTGCAACTAGCTAGGATTGGATATATTGAGCAGAAATTCAAAATTTTGTCCATATTTATTTTGACTCAAGTTTAGCTTATTGAATTACGCTTAGGTTAGTGAAGCTAAATTATTTTCAACATGATTGCTTGATTTTTTGCCAAGTTAACCTGTCTTTCAGTGAAATTTGGCTGAAGTCGTTCAAATCAGACTCAATTTAATTTTGAGTTGTTTTTGGGCTTGACCACTATATATGGCTAACGGATGCCAACATTAATCACAATTCCGCATAATCGATCTATAATGAGTCGGCCAATCTAGGTATATTAATAGTATTAGACACTATTAATACAACTGTTAAATTTAATTTGAGTTTATTTTCAATTTGCAAATACAAAATCAGTTGTCGTCCAACGGTTAGGATGTCTGCCTTTCACCCAGGAGACCCAGGTTCGATTCCTGGCAACGGAACATTTCATGTCTAGATTTATTGTTTTTTTATTTTCTAAATTTTCAAGTTTCATATACCATGTCAATTTGCCCTCAAAACCTTTTCACTTTTCTTAATACAACTGAAAAAATATCGGAGTAAAGTAAGATCAAAACAAGAAGTAAAATTTTTCTCTGATGGTTCTCAAAAACCTCGTATGCAAAAGAAAGGTCAACATTCAAACAAGATGTTGCCCTTGTCATCTGTTGCTATTCTCATCGTGTGATCAACATATGTTATATCAATCTGTTCAATTGCAACTAGCTAGGATTGGATATATTGAGCAGAAATTCAAAATTATGTAAATATTTATTTTTACTCAAGTTTAGCTTATTGAATTACGCTTAGTTTAGTGAAGCTAAATTATGTTCAACATGATTGCTTGATTTTTGGCCAAGTTATCTTGTCTTTCACTGAAATTTGGCTGAAGTCGTTCAAATCAGATTCAATTTAATTTTGAGTTGTTTTAGGGCTTGACCACTATATATGGCTAACGGATGCCAACATCAATCACAATTCCAGACACCTATCTATAATGAATCGGCCAATTTAGGTATATTAATAGTATTAGACACTATTAATAAAACTGTTAAATTTAATTTGAGTTGATTTTCAATTTGCAAAAACCAAATCCGTTGTCGTCCAGCGGTTAGGATGTCTGGCTTTCACCCAGGAGACCCGAGTTCGATTCCCGGCAACGGAACATTTCATGTCTAGATTTAATGTTTTTTTATTTTTTAAATTTTCAAATTTCATATACCATGTCAATTTGCCCTCAAAACCTTTTCTCTTTTCTTAATACAACTGAAAAAATATCGGAGTAAAGCAAGATCAAAACAAGAACTAGAATTTTTCTCTGATGGTTCTCAAAAACCTCATATGCAAAAGAAAGGTCAACATTCAAACAAGATGTTGCCCTTGTCATCTGTTGCTATTCTCATCGTGTGATCAACATATGTTATATCAATCTGTTCAATTGCAACTAGCTAGGATTGGATATCTTGAGCTGAAATTCAAAATTATGTCCATATTTATTTTGACTCAAGTTTAGCTTATTGAATTACGCTTAGGTTAGTGAAGCTAAATTATGTTCAACATGATTGCTTCATTTTTGGCCAAGTTATCTTGTCTTTCAGTGAAATTTGGCTGAAGTCGTTCAAATCAAATTCAATTTAATTTTGAGTTGTTTTTGGGCTTGACCACTATATATGGCTAACGGATGCCAACATCAATCACAATTCCAGACACCGATCTATAATGAGTTGGCAAATCTAGGTATATTAATAGAATTAGACACTATTGATACAACTGTTAAACTTAATTTGAGTTTATTTTCAATTTGTAAAAACCAAATCCGTTGTCGTCCAGCGGTTAGGATGTCTGGCTTTCACCAAGGAGACCCGGGTTTGATTCAAAGAACGGAACATTTCATGTCTAGATTTAATGTTTTTATTTTCTAAATTTTCAAATTTCATATACCTTGTCAATTTGCGCCAAAACCTTTTCTCTTTTCTTAATACAATCAAAAATATCGGAGTAAAGCAAGATCAAAACAAGAAGTAAAATTTTTCTCTGATGGTTCTCAAAAACAGCATATGCAAAAGAAAGGTCAACATTCAAACAAGATGTTGCCCTTGTCATCTGTTGCTATTCTCATCGTGTGATCAACATATGTTATATCAATCTGTTCAATTGCAACTAGCTAGGATTGGATATATTGAGCAGAAATTCAAAATTATGTCAATATTTATTTTGACTCAAGTTTAGCTTATTGAATTACGCTTAGGTTGGTGAAGCTAAATTATTTTCAACATGATTGCTTGATTTTTGGCCAAGTTATCTTGTCTTTCAATGAAATTTGGCTGAAGTCGTTCAAATCAGATTCAATTTAATTTTGAGTTGTTTTTGGGCTTGACCACTATATATGGCTAACGGATGCCAACATCAATTACAATTCCAGACATCGATCTATAATGGGTCGGCCAACCTAGGTATATTAATAGAATTAGACACTATTAATACAACTGTTAAACTTAATTTGAGTTTATTTTCAATTTCTAAATACCAAATCTGTTGTCGTCTAGCGGTTAGGATGTCTGGCTTTCACCGAGGAGACCCGGGTTCGATTCCCTTCAACGGAACATTTCATGTCTAGAATTACTGTTTTTTTATTTTCTAAATTTTCAAATTTCATATACCATGTCAATTTGCCCTCAAAACCTTTTCTCTTTTCTTAATATAACTGAAAAAATATCGGAGTAAAGCAAGATCAAAACAAGAAGTTAAATTCCTCTCAAATGGTTTTCAAAAACCTCATATGCAATAGAGAGGTCAACATTCAAACAAGATGTTGCCCTTGTCATCTGTTGCTATTCTCATCGTGTGATCAACATATGTTATATCAATCTGTTCAATTGCAACTAGCAAGGATTGGATATATTGAGCAGAAATTCAAAATTATGTCAATATTTATTTTGACTCAAGTTTAGCTTATTGAATTACGCTTAGGTTAGTGAAGCTAAATTATGTTCAACATGATTGCTTGATTTTTGGCCAAGTTATCTTGTCTTTCAGTGAAATTTGGCTGAAGTCGTTCAAATCAAATTTAATTTAATTTTGAGTTTTTTTGGGCTTGACCACTATATATGGCTAACGGATGCCAACATCAATCACAATTCCAGACACCTATCTATAATGAATCGGCCAATTTAGGTATATTAATAGTATTAAACATTATTAATACAACTGTTAAATTTAATTTGAGTTTATTTTCAATTTGCAAACACCAAATCCGTTGTCGTCCAGCGGTTAGGATGTCTGACTTTCACCCAGGAGACCAGAGTTCGATTCTCGGCAACGGAACATTTCATGTCTAGATTTAATGTTTTTTTATTTTTTAAATTTTCAAATTTCAAATACCATGTCAATTTGCCCTCAAAATCTTTTCTCTTTTCTTAATACAATCAAAATATCGGAGTAAAGCAAGATCAAAACAAGAAGTACAATTTTTTTCTGATGGTTCTCAAAAACCTCATATGCAAAAGAAAGGTCAACATTCAAACAAGATGTTGCCCTTGTCATCTATTGCTATTCTCATCGTGTGATCAACATATGTTATATCAATCTGTTCAATTGCAACTAGCTAGGATTTGATATATTGAGCAGAAATTCAAAATTATGTCAATATTTATTTTGACTCAAGTTTAGCTTATTGAATTACGCTTAGGTTAGTGAAGCTAAATTATGTTCAACATGATTGCTTGATTTTTGGCCAAGTTATCTTGTCTTTCAGTGAAATTTGGCTGAAGTCGTTTAAATCAAATTTAATTTAATTTTGAGTTTTTTTGGGCTTGACCACTATATATGGCTAACGGATGCCAACATCAATCACAATTCCAGACACCTATCTATAATGAATCGGCCAATTTAGGTATATTAATAGTATTAAACATTATTAATACAACTGTTAAATTTAATTTGAGTTTATTTTCAATTTGCAAACACCAAATCCGTAGTCGTCCAGCGGTTAGGATGTCTGACTTTCAACCAGGAGACCAGAGTTCGATTCTCGGCAACGGAACATTTCATGTCTAGATTTAATGTTTTTTTATTTTTTAAATTTTCAAATTTCAAATACCATGTCAATTTGCCCTCAAAATCTTTTCTCTTTTATTAATACAACTGAAAAAATATCGGAGTAAAGCAAGATCAAAACAAGAAGTACAATTTTTTTCTGATGGTTCTCAAAAACCTCATATGCAAAAGAAAGGTCAACATTCAAACAAGATGTTGCCCTTGTCATCTATTGCTATTCTCATCGTGTGATCAACATATGTTATATCAATCTGTTCAATTGCAACTAGCTAGGATTTGATATATTGAGCAGAAATTCAAAATTATGTCAATATTTATTTTGACTCAAGTTTAGCTTATTGAATTACGCTTAGGTTAGTGAAGCTAAATTATGTTCAACATGATTGCTTGATTTTTGGCCAAGTTATCTTGTCTTTCAGTGAAATTTGGCTGAAGTCGTTCAAATCAAATTTAATTTAATTTTGAGTTTTTTTGGGCTTGACCACTATATATGGCTAACGGATGCCAACATCAATCACAATTCCAGACACCTATCTATAATGAATCGGCCAATTTAGGTATATTAATAGTATTAAACATTATTAATACAATCATTAAATTTAATTTGAGTTTATTTTCAATTTGCAAACACCAAATCCGTTGTCGCCCAAATGTTAGGATGTCTGACTTTCACCCAGGAGACCAGAGTTCGATTCTCGGCAACGGAACATTTCATGTCTAGATTTAATGTTTTTTTATTTTTTAAATTTTCAAATTTCAAATACCATGTCAATTTGCCCTCAAAATCTTTTCTCTTTTCTTAATACAATGAAAAATATGAGTAAAGCAAGATCAAAACAAGAAGTACAATTTTTTTCTGATGGTTCTCAAAAACCTCATATGCAAAAGAAAGGTCAACATTCAAACAAGATGTTGCCCTTGTCATCTATTGCTATTCTCATCGTGTGATCAACATATGTTATATCAATCTGTTCAATTGCAACTAGCTAGGATTTGATATATTGAGCAAATTCAAAATTATGTCAATATTTATTTTGACTCAAGTTTAGCTTATTGAATTACGCTTAGGTTAGTGAAGCTAAATTATGTTCAACATGATTGCTTGATTTTGGCCAAGTTATCTTGTCTTTCGGTGAAATTTGGTGAAGTCGTTCAAATCAAATTTAATTTAATTTTGAGTTTTTGGGCTTGACCACTATATATGGCTAACGGATGCCAACATCAATCACAATTCGGACACCTATCTATAATGAATCGCCAATTTAGGTATATTAATAGTATTAAACATTATTAATACAATCATAAATTTAATTTGAGTTTATTTTCAATTTGCAAACACCAAATCCGTTGTCGTCCAGCGGTTAGGATGTCTGACTTTCACCCAGGAGACCAGAGTTCGATTCTCGGCAACGGAACATTTCATGTCTAGATTTAATGTTTTTTTATTTTTTAAATTTTCAAATTTCAAATACCATGTCAATTTGCCCTCAAAATCTTTTCTCTTTTCTTAATACAACTGAAAAATATCGGAGTAAAGCAAGATCAAAACAAGAAGTACAATTTTTTTCTGATGGTTCTCAAAAACCTCATATGCAAAAGAAAGGTCAACATTCAAACAAGATGTTGCCCTTGTCATCTATTGCTATTCTCATCGTGTGATCAACATATGTTATATCAATCTGTTCAATTGCAACTAGCTAGGATTTGATATATTGAGCAGAAATACAAAATTATGTCAATATTTATTTTGACTCAAGTTTAGCTTATTGAATTACGCTTAGGTTAGTGAAGCTAAATTATGTTCAACATGATTGCTTGATTTTTGGCCAAGTTATCTTGTCTTTCAGTGAAATTTGGCTGAAGTCGTTCAAATCAAATTTAATTTAATTTTGAGTTTTTTTGGGCTTGACCACTATATATGGCTAACGGATGCCAACATCAATCACAATTCCAGACACCTATCTATAATGAATCGGCCAATTTAGGTATATTAATAGTATTAAACATTATTAATACAACTGTTAAATTTAATTTGAGTTTATTTTCAATTTGCAAACACCAAATCCGTAGTCGTCCAGCGGTTAGGATGTCTGACTTTCAACCAGGAGACCAGAGTTCGATTCTCGGCAACGGAACATTTCATGTCTAGATTTAATGTTTTTTTATTTTTTAAATTTTCAAATTTCAAATACCATGTCAATTTGCCCTCAAAATCTTTTCTCTTTTCTTAATACAACTGAAAAAATATCGGAGTAAAGCAAGATCAAAACAAGAAGTACAATTTTTTTCTGATGGTTCTCAAAAACCTCATATGCAAAAGAAAGGTCAACATTCAAACAAGATGTTGCCCTTGTCATCTATTGCTATTCTCATCGTGTGATCAACATATGTTATATCAATCTGTTCAATTGCAACTAGCTAGGATTTGATATATTGAGCAGAAATTCAAAATTATGTCAATATTTATTTTGACTCAAGTTTAGCTTATTGAATTACGCTTAGGTTAGTGAAGCTAAATTATGTTCAACATGATTGCTTGATTTTTGGCCAAGTTATCTTGTCTTTCAGTGAAATTTGGCTGAAGTCGTTCAAATCAAATTTAATTTAATTTTGAGTTTTTTTGGGCTTGACCACTATATATGGCTAACGGATGCCAACATCAATCACAATTCCAGACACCTATCTATAATGAATCGGCCAATTTAGGTATATTAATAGTATTAAACATTATTAATACAACTGTTAAATTTAATTTGAGTTTATTTTCAATTTGCAAACACCAAATCCGTTGTCGTCCAGCGGTTAGGATGTCTGACTTTCACCCAGGAGACCAGAGTTCGATTCTCGGCAACGGAACATTTCATGTCTAGATTTAATGTTTTTTTATTTTTTAAATTTTCAAATTTCAAATACCATGTCAATTTGCCCTCAAAATCTTTTCTCTTTTCTTAATACAACTGAAAAAATATCGGAGTAAAGCAAGATCAAAACAAGAAGTACAATTTTTTTCTGATGGTTCTCAAAAACCTCATATGCAAAAGAAAGGTCAACATTCAAACAAGATGTTGCCCTTGTCATCTATTGCTATTCTCATCGTGTGATCAACATATGTTATATCAATCTGTTCAATTGCAACTAGCTAGGATTTGATATATTGAGCAGAAATTCAAAATTATGTCAATATTTATTTTGACTCAAGTTTAGCTTATTGAATTACGCTTAGGTTAGTGAAGCTAAATTATGTTCAACATGATTGCTTGATTTTTGGCCAAGTTATCTTGTCTTTCAGTGAAATTTGGCTGAAGTCGTTCAAATCAAATTTAATTTAATTTTGAGTTTTTTTGGGCTTGACCACTATATATGGCTAACGGATGCCAACATCAATCACAATTCCAGACACCTATCTATAATGAATCGGCCAATTTAGGTATATTAATAGTATTAAACATTATTAATACAACTGTTAAATTTAATTTGAGTTTATTTTCAATTTGCAAACACCAAATCCGTTGTCGTCCAGCGGTTAGGATGTCTGACTTTCACCCAGGAGACCAGAGTTCGATTCTCGGCAACGGAACATTTCATGTCTAGATTTAATGTTTTTTTATTTTTTAAATTTTCAAATTTCAAATACCATGTCAATTTGCCCTCAAAATCTTTTCTCTTTTCTTAATACAACTGAAAAAATATCGGAGTAAAGCAAGATCAAAACAAGAAGTACAATTTTTTTCTGATGGTTCTCAAAAACCTCGTATGCAAAAGAAAGGTCAACATTCAAACAAGATGTTGCCCTTGTCATCTATTGCTATTCTCATCGTGTGATCAACATATGTTATATCAATCATTCAATTGCAACTAGCTAGGATTTGATATATTGAGCAGAAATACAAAATTATGTCAATATTTATTTTGACTCAAGTTTAGCTTATTGAATTACGCTTAGGTTAGTGAAGCTAAATTATGTTCAACATGATTGCTTGATTTTTGGCCAAGTTATCTTGTCTTTCGTGAAATTTGGTGAAGTCGTTCAAATCAAATTTAATTTAATTTTGAGTTTTTGGGCTTGACCACTATATATGGCTAACGGATGCCAACATCAATCACAATTCCAGACACCTATCTATAATGAATCGGCCAATTTAGGTATATTAATAGTATTAAACATTATTAATACAACTGTTAAATTTAATTTGAGTTTATTTTCAATTTGCAAACACCAAATCCGTAGTCGTCCAGCGGTTAGGATGTCTGACTTTCACCCAGGAGACCAGAGTTCGATTCTCGGCAACGGAACATTTCATGTCTAGATTTAATGTTTTTTTATTTTTTAAATTTTCAAATTTCAAATACCATGTCAATTTGCCCTCAAAATCTTTTCTCTTTTCTTAATACAACTGAAAAAATATCGGAGTAAAGCAAGATCAAAACAAGAAGTACAATTTTTTTCTGATGGTTCTCAAAAACCTCATATGCAAAAGAAAGGTCAACATTCAAACAAGATGTTGCCCTTGTCATCTATTGCTATTCTCATCGTGTGATCAACATATGTTATATCAATCTGTTCAATTGCAACTAGCTAGGATTGGATATATTAAGCAGAAATTCAAAATTATGTCCTTATTTATTTTGACTCAAGTTTAGCTTATTGAATTACCCTTAGGTTAGTGAAGCAAAATTATGTTCAACATGATTGCTTGATTTTTGGCCAAGTTATCTTGTCCTTCAGTGAAATTTGGCTGAAGTCGTTCAAATCAGATTCAATTTAATTTTGAGTTGTTTTAGAGCTTGACCACTATATATGGCTAACGGATGCAACCATCAATCACAATTTAATTTCATGTCTAGATTTAATGTTTTTTTATTTTTTAAATTTTCAAATTTCAAATACCATGTCAATTTGCCCTCAAAATCTTTTCTCTTTTCTTAATACAACTGAAAAAATATCGGAGTAAAGCAAGATCAAAACAAGAAGTACAATTTTTTTCTGATGGTTCTCAAAAACCTCATATGCAAAAGAAAGGTCAACATTCAAACAAGATGTTGCCCTTGTCATCTATTGCTATTCTCATCGTGTGATCAACATATGTTATATCAATCTGTTCAATTGCAACTAGCTAGGATTGGATATATTAAGCAGAAATTCAAAATTATGTCCTTATTTATTTTGACTCAAGTTTAGCTTATTGAATTACCCTTAGGTTAGTGAAGCAAAATTATTTTCAACATGATTGCTTGATTTTTGGCCAAGTTATCTTGTCCTTCAGTGAAATTTGGCTGAAGTCGTTCAAATCAGATTCAATTTAATTTTGAGTTGTTTTAGAGCTTGACCACTATATATGGCTAACGGATGCAACCATCAATCACAATTCCAGACACCTATCTATAATGAATCGGCCAATTTAGGTATATTAATAGTATTAGACACTATTAATAAAACTGTTAAATTTAATTTGAGTTTATTTTCAATTTGCAAACACTAAATCCGTTGTCGTCCAGCGGTTAGGATGTCTGGCTTTCACCCAAGAGACCCGAGTTCGATTCCCGGCAACGGAACATTTCATGTCTAGATTTAATGTTTTTTTATTTTTTAAATTTTCAAATTTCATATACCATGTCAATTTTGCCCTCAAAACCTTTTCTCTTTTCTTAATATAACTGAAAAAATATCGGAGTAAAGCAAGATCAAAACAAGAAGTTAAATTCCTCTCAAATGGTTTTCAAAAACCTCATATGCAATAGAGAGGTCAACATTCAAACAAGATGTTGCCCTTGTCATCTGTTGCTATTCTCATCGTGTGATCAACATATGTTATATCAATCTGTTCAATTGCAACTAGCTAGGATTGGATATATTGAGCAGAAATTCAAAATTATGTCAATATTTATTTTGAATCAAGTTTAGCTTATTGAATTACGCTTAGGTTAGTGAAGCTAAATTATGTTCAACATGATTGCTTGATTTTTGGCCAAGTTATCTTGTCTTTCAGTGAAATTTGGCTGAAGTCGTTCAAATCAGATTCAATTTAATTTTGAGTTGTTTTTGGGCTTGACCACTCTATATGGCTAACGGATGCCAACATCAATTACAATTCCAGACACCGATCTATAATGAGTCGGCCAATCTAGGTATATTAATAGAATTAGACACTATTGATACAACTGTTAAACTTAATTTGAGTTTATTTTCAATTTGTAAAAACCAAATCCGTTGTCGTCCATCGGTTAGGATGTCTGGCTTTCACCAAGGAGACCCGGGTTTGATTCCCGGCAACGGAACATTTCATGTCTAGATTTAATGTTTTTTTATTTTCTAAATTTTCAAATTTCATATACCATGTCAATTTGCGCTCAAAACCTTTTCTCTTTTCTTAATACAACTGAAAAAATATCGGAGTAAAGCAAGATCAAAACAAGAAGTAAAATTTTTCTTCGATGGTTCTCAAAAACCGCATATGCAAAAGAAAGGTCAACATTCAAACAAGATGTTGCCCTTGTCATCTGTTGCTATTCTCATTGTGTGATCAACATATGTTATATCAATCTGTTCAATTGCAACTAGCTAGGATTGGATATACTGAGCAGAAATTCAAAATTTTGTCCATATTTTTTTTGACTCAAGTTTAGCTTATTGAATTACGCTTAGGTTAGTGAAGCTAAATTATTTTCAACATAATTGCTTGATTTTTGGCAAAGTTAACCAATCTTTCAGTGAAATTTGGCTGAAGTCGTTCAAATCAGATTCAATTTAATTCTGAGTTGTTTTTGGGCTTGACCACTATATATGGCTAACGGATGCCAACATTAATCACAATTCCAGACACCGATCTATAATGAGTCGGCCAATCTAGGTATATTAATAGTATTAGACACTATTAATACAACTGTTAAATTTAATTTGAGTTTATTTTCAATTTGCAAACACCAAATCAGATGTCGTCCAACGGTTAGGATGTCTGCCTTTCACCCAGGAGACCCAGGTTCGATTCCTGGCAACGGAACATTTCATGTCTAGATTTAATGTTTTTTTATTTTCTAAATTTTCAAGTTTCATATACCATGTCAATTTGCCCTCAAAACCTTTTCTCTTTTCTTAATACAACTGAAAAAATATCGGAGTAAAACAAGATCAAAACAAGAAGTACAATTTT
The DNA here is from genome assembly GCA_029582165.1 of Portulaca oleracea. Lineage (NCBI taxonomy): Eukaryota > Viridiplantae > Streptophyta > Magnoliopsida > Caryophyllales > Portulacaceae > Portulaca > Portulaca oleracea. Next base: position 27,433,571 of record CM055876.1, read on the forward strand.
TTTCTGATGGTTCTCAAAAACCTCATATGCAAAAGAAAGGTCAACATTCAAACAAGATGTTGCCCTTGTCATCTATTGCTATTCTCATCGTGTGATCAACATATGTTATATCAATCTGTTCAATTGCAACTAGCTAGGATTGGATATATTAAGCAGAAATTCAAAATTATGTCCTTATTTATTTTGACTCAAGTTTAGCTTATTGAATTACGCTTAGTTTAGTGAATCTAAATTATGTTCAACATGATTGCTTGATTTTTTGCCAAGTTATCTTGTCTTTCAGTGAAATTTGGCTGAAGTCGTTCAAATCAGATTCAATTTAATTTTGAGTTGTTTTTGGGCTTGACCACTATATATGGCTAACGGATGCCAACATCAATCAAAATTCCATACACCGATCTATAATGAGTCGGCCAATCTAGGTATATTAATAGAATTAGACACTATTGATACAACTGTTAAACTTAATTTGAGTTTATTTTTAATTTGTAAAAACCAAATCCGTTGTCGTCCAGCGGTTAGGATGTCTGGCTTTCACCCAGGAGACTCGGGTTTGATTTCCGGCAACGGAACATTTCATGTCTAGATTTAATGTCTTTTTATTTTCTAAATTTTCAAATTTCATATACCATGTCAATTTGCGCTCAAAACCTTTTCTCTTTTCTTAATACAACTGAAAAAATATCGGAGTAAAGCAAGATCAAAACAAGAAGTAAAATTTTTCTCTGATGGTTCTCAAAAACCTCATATGCAAAAGAAAGGTCAACATGCAAACAAGATGTTGCCCTTGTCATCTGTTGCTATTCTCATCGTGTGATCAACATATGATATATCAATCTGTTCAATTACAACTAGCTAGGATTGGATATATTGAGCAGAAATTCTAAATTTTGTCCATATTTATTTTGACTCAAGTTTAGCTTATTGAATTACGCTTAGGTTAGTGAAGCTAAATTATTTTCAACATGATTGCTTGATTTTTGGCCAAGTTATATTGTCTTTCAGTGAAATTTGGCTGAAGTCGTTCAAATCAAATTCAATTTAATTTTGAGTTGTTTTTGGGCTTGACCACTATATATGGCTAACGGATGCCAACATTAATCACAATTCCAGACACCGATCTATAATGAGTCGGCCAATCTAGGTATATTAATAGTATTAGACACTATTAATACAACTGTTAAATTTAATTTGAGTTTATTTTCAATTTGCAAACACCAAATCAGTTGTCGTCCAACGGTTACGATGTCTGCCTTTCACCCAGGAGACCCAGGTTCGATTCCCGGCAATGGAACATTTCATGTCTAGATTTAATGTTTTTTTATTTTCTAAATTTTCAAGTTTCATATACCATGTCAATTTGCCCTCAAAACCTTTTCTCTTTTCTTAATACAATTGAAAAAATATCGGAGTAAAGCAAGATCAAAACAATAAGTAAAATTTTTCTCTGATGGTTCTCAAAAACCTCGTATGCAAAAGAAAGGTCAACGTTCAAACAAGATGTTGCCCTTGTCATCTGTTGCTATTCTTATCGTGTCATCAACATATGTTATATCAATCTGTTGAATTACAACTAGCTAGGATTGGATATATTGAGCTGAAATTCAAAACTATGTAAATATTTATTTTGACTCAAGTTTAGCTTATTGAATTACGCTTAGGTTAGTGAAGCTAAATTATGTTCAACATGATTGCTTGATTTTTGGCCAAGTTATCTTGTCTTTCAGTGAAATTTGGCTGAAGTCGTTCAAATCAGATTCAATTTAATTTTGAGTTGTTTTTGGGCTTGACCACTATATATGGCTAACGGATGCCAACATCAATCACAATTCCAGACACCGATCTATAATGAGTCGGCCAATCTAGGTATATTAATAGAATTAGACACTATTGATACAACTGTTAAACTTAATTTGAGTTTATTTTTAATTTGTAAAAACCAAATCCGTTGTCGTCCAGCGGTTAGGATGTCTGGCTTTCACCCAGGAGACTCGGGTTTGATTCCCGGCAACGGAACATTTCATGTCTAGATTTAATGTCTTTTTATTTTCTAAATTTTCAAATTTCATATACCATGTCAATTTGCGCTCAAAACCTTTTCTCTTTTCTTAATACAACTGAAAAAATATCGGAGTAAAGCAAGATCAAAACAAGAAGTAAAATTTTTCTCTGATGGTTCTCAAAAACCTCATATGCAAAAGAAAGGTCAACATGCAAACAAGATGTTGCCCTTGTCATCTGTTGCTATTCTCATCGTGTGATCAACATATGTTATATCAATCTGTTCAATTACAACTAGCTAGGATTGGATATATTGAGCAGAAATTCAAAATTTTGTCCATATTTATTTTGACTCAAGTTTAGCTTATTGAATTACGCTTAGGTTAGTGAAGCTAAATTATTTTCAACATGATTGGTTGATTTTTGGCCAAGTTATATTGTCTTTCAGTGAAATTTGGCTGAAGTCGTTCAAATCAAATTCAATTTAATTTTGAGTTGTTTTTGGGCTTGACCACTATATATGGCTAACGGATGCCAACATTAATCACAATTCCAGACACCGATTTATAATGAGTCGGCCAATCTAGGTATATTAATAGTATTAGACACTATTAATACAACTGTTAAATTTAATTTGAGTTTATTTTCAATTTGCAAACACCAACTCAGTTGTCGTCCAACGGTTAGGATGTCTGCCTTTCACCCAGACCTGTGTTCGATTAAACAGCGGAACATTTCATGTCTAGATTTAATGTTTTTTTTATTTTCTAAATTTTCAAGTTTCATATACCATGTCAATTTGCCCTCAAAACCTTTTCTCTTTTCTTAATACAACTGAAAAAATATCGGAGTAAAGCAAGATCAAAACAAGAAGTAAAATTTTTCTCTGATGGTTCTCAAAAACCTCGTATGCAAAAGAAAGGTCAACATTCAAACAAGATGTTGCCCTTGTCATCTGTTGCTATTCTTATCGTGTGATCAACATATGTTATATCAATCTGTTGAATTACAACTAGCTAGGATTGGATATATTGAGCTGAAATTCAAAACTATGTAAATATTTATTTTGACTCAAGTTTAGCTTATTGAATTACGCTTAGGTTAGTGAAGCTAAATTATGTTCAACATGATTGCTTGATTTTTGGCCAAGTTATCTTGTCTTTCAGTGAAATTTGGCTGAAGTCGTTCAAATCAGATTCAATTTAATTTTGAGTTGTTTTTGGGCTTGACCACTATATATGGCTAACGGATGCCAACATCAATCACAATTCCAGACACCGATCTATAATGAGTCGGCCAATCTAGGTATATTAATAGAATTAGACACTATTGATACAACTGTTAAACTTAATTTGAGTTTATTTTTAATTTGTAAAAACCAAATCCGTTGTCGTCCAGCGGTTAGGATGTCTGGCTTTCACCCAGGAGACTCGGGTTTGATTCCCGGCAACGGAACATTTCATGTCTAGATTTAATGTCTTTTTATTTTCTAAATTTTCAAATTTCATATACCATGTCAATTTGCGCTCAAAACCTTTTCTCTTTTCTTAATACAACTGAAAAAATATCGGAGTAAAGCAAGATCAAAACAAGAAGTAAAATTTTTCTCTGATGGTTCTCAAAAACCTCATATGCAAAAGAAAGGTCAACATGCAAACAAGATGTTGCCCTTGTCATCTGTTGCTATTCTCATCGTGTGATCAACATATGTTATATCAATCTGTTCAATTACAACTAGCTAGGATTGGATATATTGAGCAGAAATTCAAAATTTTGTCCATATTTATTTTGACTCAAGTTTAGCTTATTGAATTACGCTTAGGTTAGTGAAGCTAAATTATTTTATACATGATTGCTTGATTTTTGGCCAAGTTATATTGTCTTTCAGTGAAATTTGGCTGAAGTCGTTCAAATCAAATTCAATTTAATTTTGAGTTGTTTTTGGGCTTGACCACTATATATGGCTAACGGATGCCAACATAAATCACAATTCCAGACACCGATCTATAATGAGTCGGCCAATCTCGGTATATTAATAGTATTAGACACTATTAATACAACTGTTAAATTTAATTTGAATTTATTTTCAATTTGCAAACACCAAATCAGTTGTCGTCCAACGGTTAGGATGTCTGCCTTTCACCCAGGAGACCCAGGTTCGATTCCCGGCAACGGAACATTTCATGTCTAGATTTAATTTTTTTTATTTTCTAAATTTTCAAGTTTCATATACCATGTCAATTTGCCCTCAAAACCTTTTCTCTTTTCTTAATACAACTGAAAAAATATCGGAGTAAAGCAAGATCAAAACAAGAAGTAAAATTTTTCTCTGATGGTTCTCAAAAACCTCGTATGCAAAAGAAAGGTCAACATTCAAACAAGATGTTGCCCTTGTCATCTGTTGCTATTCTTATCGTGTGATCAACATATGTTATATCAATCTGTTGAATTACAACTAGCTAGGATTGGATATATTGAGCTGAAATTCAAAATTTTGTCCATATTTATTTTGACTCAAGTTTAGCTTATTGAATTACGCTTAGGTTAGTGAAGCTAAATTATGTTCAACATGATTGCTTGATTTTTGGCCAAGTTATCTTGTCTTTCAGTGAAATTTGGCTGAAGTCGTTCAAATCAGATTCAATTTAATTTTGAGTTGTTTTTGGGCTTGACCACTATATATGGCTAACGGATGCCAACATCTATCACAATTCGGACAAATCGATCTATAATGAGTCGCCAATCTAGGTATATTAATAGAATTAGACACTATTGATACAACTGTTAAACTTAATTTGAGTTTATTTTTAATTTGTAAAACCAAATCCGTTGTCAAATCCAGTTAGGATGTCCGCTTTCACCTGGAGACTCGGGTTTGATTCCCGGCAACGGAACATTTCATGTCTAGATTTAATGTCTTTTTATTTTCTAAATTTTCAAATTTCATATACCATGTCAATTTGCGCTCAAAACCTTTTCTCTTTTCTTAATACAACTGAAAAAATATCGGAGTAAAGCAAGATCAAAACAAGAAGTAAAATTTTTCTCTGATGGTTCTCAAAAACCTCATATGCAAAAGAAAGGTCAACATGCAAACAAGATGTTGCCCTTGTCATCTGTTGCTTTTCTCATGGTGTGATCAACATATGTTATATCAATCTGTTCAATTACAACTAGCTAGGATTGGATATATTGAGCAGAAATTCAACATTTTGTCCATATTTATTTTGACTCAAGTTTAGCTTATTGAATTACGCTTAGGTTAGTGAAGCTAAATTATTTTCAACATGATTGCTTGATTTTTGGCCAAGTTATATTGTCTTTCAGTGAAATTTGGCTGAAGTCGTTCAAATCAGATTCAATTTAATTTTGAGTTGTTTTTGGGCTTGACCACTATATATGGCTAACGGATGCCAACATTAATCACAATTCCAGACACCGATCTATAATGAGTCGGCCAATCTAGGTATATTAATAGTATTAGACACTATTAATACAACTGTTAAATTTAATTTGAGTTTATTTTCAATTTGCTAACACCAAATCAGTTGTCGTCCAATGGTTAGGATGTCTGCCTTTCACCCAGGAGACCCAGGTTCGATTCCCGGCAACGGAACATTTCATGTCTAGATTTAATGTTTTTTTATTTTCTAAATTTTCAAGTTTCATATACCATGTCAATTTGCCCTCAAAACCTTTTCTCTTTTCTTAATACAACTGAAAAAATATCGGAGTAAAGCAAGATCAAAACAAGAAGTAAAATTTTTCTCTGATGGTTCTTAAAAACCTCATATGCAAAAGAAAGGTCAACATTCAAACAAGATGTTGCCCTTGTCATCTGTTGCTATTCTTATCGTGTGATCAACATATGTTATATCAATCTGTTGAATTACAACTAGCTAGGATTGGATATATTGAGCTGAAATTCAAAACTATGTAAATATTTATTTTGACTCAAGTTTAGCTTATTGAATTACGCTTAGGTTAGTGAAGCTAAATTATGTTCAACATGATTGCTTGATTTTTGGCCAAGTTATCTTGTCTTTCAGTGAAATTTGGCTGAAGTCGTTCAAATCAGATTCAATTTAATTTTGAGTTGTTTTTGGGCTTGACCACTATATATGGCTAACGGATGTCAACATCAATCACAACTCCAGACACCGTTCTATAATGAGTCGGCCAATCTAGGTATATTAATAGAATTAGACATTATTGATAACACTGTTAAACTTAATTTGAGTTTATTTTCAATTTGTAAAAACCAAATCCGTTGTCGTCCAGCGGTTAGGATGTCTGGCTTTCACCAAGGAGACCCGGGTTTGATTCCCGGCAACGGAACATTTCATGTCTAGATTTAATGTTTTTTTATTTTCTAAATTTTCAAATTTCATATACCTTGTCAATTTGCGCTCAAAACCTTTTCTCTTTTCTTAATACAACTGAAAAAATATCGGAGTAAAGCAAGATCAAAACAAGAAGTAAAATTTTTCTCTGATGGTTCTCAAAAACAGCATATGCAAAAGAAAGGTCAACATTCAAACAAGATGTTGCCCTTGTCATCATTGCTATTCTCATTGTGATCAACATATGTTATATCAATCATTCAATTGCAACTAGCTAGGATTGGATATATTGAGCAGAAATTCAAAATTATGTCAATATTTATTTTGACTCAAGTTTAGCTTATTGAATTACGCTTAGGTTAGTGAAGCTAAATTATTTTCAACATGATTGCTTGATTTTTGGCCAAGTTAACCTGTCTTTCAGTGAAATTTGGCTGAAGTCGTTCAAATCAGATTCAATTTAATTTTGAGTTGTTTTTGGGCTTGACCACTATATATGGCTAATGGATGCCAACATTAATCACAATTCCAGACAATCGATCTATAATGAGTCGGCCAATCTAGGTATATTAATAGTATTAGACACTATTAATACAACTGTTAAATTTAATTTGAGTTTATTTTCAATTTGCAAACACAAAATCAGTTGTCGTCCAACGGTTAGGATTTCTGCCTTTCACCCAGGAGACCCAGGTTCGATTCCCGGCAACGGAACATTTCATGTCTAGATTTAATTTTTTTTATTTTCTAAATTTTCAAGTTTCATATACCATGTCAATTTGCCCTCAAAACCTTTTCTCTTTTCTTAATACAACTGAAAAAATATCGGAGTAAAGCAAGATCAAAACAAGAAGTAAAATTTTTCTCTGATGGTTCTCAAAAACCTCGTATGCAAAAGAAAGGTCAACATTCAAACAAGATGTTGCCCTTGTCATCTGTTGCTATTCTCATCGTGTGATCAACATATGATATATCAATCTGTTCAATTACAACTAGCTAGGATTGGATATATTGAGCAGAAATTCAAAATTATGTCAATATTTATTTTGACTCAAGTTTAGCTTATTGAATTACGCTTAGGTTTGTGAAGCTAAATTATGTTCAACATGATTGCTTGATTTTTGGCCAAGTTATCTTGTCTTTCAGTGAAATTTGGCTGAAGTCGTTCAAATCAGATTCAATTTAATTTTGAGTTGTTTTTGGGCTTGACCACTATATATGGCTAACGGATGCCAACATCAATCACAATTCCAGACACCGATCTATAATGAGTCGGCCAATCTAGGTATATTAATAGAATTAGACACTATTGATACAACTGTTAAACTTAATTTGAGTTTATTTTCAATTTGTAAAAACCAAATCCGTTGTCGTCCAGCGGTTAGGATGTCTGGCTTTCACCAAGGAGACCCGAGTTTGATTCCCGGCAACTGAACATTTCATGTCTAGATTTAATGTTTTTTTATTTTCTAAATTTTCAAATTTCATATACCTTGTCAATTTGCGCTCAAAACCTTTTCTCGTTTCTTAATACAACTGAAAAAATATCGGAGTAAAGCAAGATCAAAACAAGAAGTAAAATTTTTCTCTGATGGTTCTCAAAAACCGCATATGCAAAAGAAAGGTCAACATTCAAACAAGATGTTGCCCTTGTCATCTGTATCTATTCTCATCGTGTGATCAACATATGTTATATCAATCTGTTCAATTGCAACTAGCTAGGATTGGATATATTGAGCAGAAATTAAAAATTTTGTCCATATTTATTTTGACTCAAGTTTAGCTTATTGAATTACGCTTAGGTTAGTGAATCTAAATTATTTTCAACATGATTGCTTGATTTTTGGCCAAGTTAACCTGTCTTTCAGTGAAATTTGGCTGAAATCGTTCAAATCAGATTCAATTTAATTTTGAGTTGTTTTTGGGCTTGACCACTATATATGGCTAACGGATGCCAACATCAATCACAATTCCAGACACCGATCTATAATGAGTCGGCCAATCTAGGTATATTAATAGAATTAGACACTATTGATACAACTGTTAAACTTAATTTGAGTTTATTTTCAATTTGTAAAAACCAAATCCGTTGTCGTCCAGCGGTTAGGATGTCTGGCTTTCACCAAGGAGACCCGGGTTTGATTCCCGGCAACGGAACATTTCATGTCTAGATTTAATGTTTTTTTATTTTCTAAATTTTCAAATTTCATATACCTTGTCAATTTGCGCTCAAAACCTTTTCTCTTTTCTTAATACAACTGAAAAAATATCGGAGTAAAGCAAGATCAAAACAAGAAGTAAAATTTTTCTCTGATGGTTCTCAAAAACCGCATATGCAAAAGAAAGGTCAACATTCAAACAAGATGTTGCCCTTGTCATCTGTTGCTATTCTCATCGTGTGATCAACATATGTTATATCAATCTGTTCAATTGCAACTAGCTAGGATTGGATATATTGAGCAGAAATTCAAAATTTTGTCCATATTTATTTTGACTCAAGTTTAGCTTATTGAATTACGCTTAGGTTAGTGAAGCTAAATTATTTTCAACATGATTGCTTGATTTTTGGCCAAGTTAACCTGTCTTTCAGTGAAATTTGGCTGAAGTCGTTCAAATCAGATTCAATTTAATTTTGAGTTGTTTTTGGGCTTGACCACTATATATGGCTAATGGATGCCAACATTAATCACAATTCCAGACACCGATCTATAATGAGTCGGCCAATCTAGGTATATTAATAGTATTAGACACTATTAATACAACTGTTAAATTTAATTTGAGTTTATTTTCAATTTGCAAACACAAAATCAGTTGTCGTCCAACGGTTAGGATTTCTGCCTTTCACCCAGGAGACCCAGGTTCGATTCCCGGCAACGGAACATTTCATGTCTAGATTTAATTTTTTTTATTTTCTAAATTTTCAAGTTTCATATACCATGTCAATTTGCCCTCAAAACCTTTTCTCTTTTCTTAATACAACTGAAAAAATATCGGAGTAAAGCAAGATCAAAACAAGAAGTAAAATTTTTCTCTGATGGTTCTCAAAAACCTCGTATGCAAAAGAAAGGTCAACATTCAAACAAGATGTTGCCCTTGTCATCTGTTGCTATTCTCATCGTGTGATCAACATATGTTATATCAATCTGTTCAATTGCAACTAGCTAGGATTGGATATATTGAGCAGAAATTCAAAATTATGTAAATATTTATTTTTACTCAAGTTTAGCTTATTGAATTACGCTTAGTTTAGTGAAGCTAAATTATGTTCAACATGATTGCTTGATTTTTGGCCAAGTTATCTTGTCTTTCAAGGAAATTTGGCTGAAGTCGTTCAAATCAGATTCAATTTAATTTTGAGTTGTTTTTGGGCTTGACCACTATATATGGCTAATGGATGCCAACATTAATCACAATTCCAGACACCGATCTATAATGAGTCGGCCAATCTAGGTATATTAATAGTATTAGACACTATTAATACAACTGTTAAATTTAATTTGAGTTTATTTTCAATTTGCAAACACCAAATCAGTTGTCGTCCAACGGTTAGGATGTCTGCCTTTCACCCTGGAGACCCAGGTTCGATTCCCGGCAACGGAACATTTCATATCTAGATTTAATGTTTTTTTATTTTCTAAATTTTCAAGTTTCATATACCATGTCAATTTGCCCTAAAAACCTTTTCTCTTTTCTTAATACAAATGAAAAAATATCGGAGTAAAGCAAGATCAAAACAAGAAGTAAAATTTTTCTCTGATGGTTCTCAAAAACCTCATATGCAAAAGAAAGGTCAACATTCAAACAAGATGTTGCCCTTGTCATCTGTTGCTAGTCTCTTCGTGTGATCAACATATGTTATATCAATCTGTTCAATTGCAACTAGCTAAGATTGGATATATTGAGCAGAAATTCAGAATTATGTCAATATTTATTTTGACTCAAGTTTAGCTTATTGAATTACGCTTAGGTTAGTGAAGCTAAATTATGTTCAACATCAATCACAATTCCAGACACCGATCTATAATTAGTCGGCCAATCTAGGTATATTAATTGTATTAGACACTATTAATACAACTGTTAAATTTAATTTGAGTTTATTTTCAATTTGCAAACACCAAATCCGTTGTCGTCCAGCGGTTAGGATGTTTGGCTTTCAACTAGGAGATCCGGGTTTGATTCCTGGCAACGGAACATTTCATGTCTAGATTTAATGTTTTTTATTTTCTAAATTTTCAAATTTTATATACCATGTCAATTTGCGCTCAAAACCTTTTCTCTTTTCTTAATACAACTGAAAAAATATCGGAGTAAAGCAAGATCAAAACAAGAAGTAAAATTTTTCTCTGATGGTTCTCAAAAACCTAATATGCAAAAGAAAGGTCAACATTCAAACAAGATGTTGCCCTTGTCATCTGTTGCTATTCTCATCGTGTGATCAACATATGTTATATCAATCTGTTCAATTGCAACTAGCTAGGATTGGATATATTGAGCAGAAATTCAAAATTATGTCAATATTTATTTTGACTCAAGTTTAGCTTATTGAATTACGCTTAGGTTAGTGAAGCTAAATTATGTTCAACATGATTGCTTGATTTTTGGCCAAGTTATCCTGTCTTTCAGTGAAATTTGGCTGAAGTCGTTCAAATCAGATTCAATTTAATTTTGAGTTGTTTTTAGGCTTGACCACTATATATGGCTAACGGATGCCAACATAAATCACAATTCCAGACACCGATCTATAATGAGTCGGCCAATCTAGGTATATTAATAGTATTAGACACTATTAATACAACTGTTAAATTTAATTTGAATTTATTTTCAATTTGCAAACACCAAATCAGTTGTCGTCCAACGGTTAGGATGTCTGCCTTTCACCCAGGAGACCCCGGTTCGATTCCCGGCAACGGAACATTTCATGTCTAGATTTAATGTTTTTTTATTTTCTAAATTTTCAAGTTTCATATACCATGTCAATTTGCCCTCAAAACCTTTTCTCTTTTCTTAATACAACTGAAAAAATATCGGAGTAAAGCAAGATCAAAACAAGAAGTAAAATTTTTCTCTGATGGTTCTCAAAAACCTCGTATGCAAAAGAAAGGTCAACATTCAAACAAGATGTTGCCCTTGTCATCTGTTGCTATTCTTATCGTGTGATCAACATATGTTATATCAATCTGTTGAATTACAACTAGCTAGGATTGGATATATTGAGCTGAAATTCAAAACTATGTAAATATTTATTTTGACTCAAGTTTAGCTTATTGAATTACGCTTAGGTTAGTGAAGCTAAATTATGTTCAACATGATTGCTTGATTTTTGGCCAAGTTATCTTGTCTTTCAGTGAAATTTGGCTGAAGTCGTTCAAATCAGATTCAATTTAATTTTGAGTTGTTTTTGGGCTTGACCACTATATATGGCTAACGGATGCCAACATCAATCACAATTCCAGACACCGATCTATAATGAGTCGGCCAATCTAGGTATATTAATAGAATTAGACACTATTGATACAATCATTAAACTTAATTTGAGTTTATTTTTAATTTGTAAAAACCAAATCCGTTGTCGTCCAGCGGTTAGGATGTCTGGCTTTCACCCAGGAGACTCGGGTTTGATTCCCGGCAACGGAACATTTCATGTCTAGATTTAATGTCTTTTTATTTTCTAAATTTTCAAATTTCATATACCATGTCAATTTGCGCTCAAAACCTTTTCTCTTTTCTTAATACAACTGAAAAAATATCGGAGTAAAGCAAGATCAAAACAAGAAGTAAAATTTTTCTCTGATGGTTCTCAAAAACCTCATATGCAAAAGAAAGGTCAACATGCAAACAAGATGTTGCCCTTGTCATCTGTTGCTATTCTCATCGTGTGATCAACATATGTTATATCAATCTGTTCAATTACAACTAGCTAGGATTGGATATATTGAGCAGAAATTCAAAATTTTGTCCATATTTATTTTGACTCAAGTTTAGCTTATTGAATTACGCTTAGGTTAGTGAAGCTAAATTATTTTCAACATGATTGCTTGATTTTTGGCCAAGTTATATTGTCTTTCAGTGAAATTTGGCTGAAGTCGTTCAAATCAGATTCAATTTAATTTTGAGTTGTTTTTGGGCTTGACCACTATATATGGCTAACGGATGCCAACATTAATCACAATTCCAGACACCGATCTATAATGAGTCGGCCAATCTAGGTATATTAATAGTATTAGACACTATTAATACAACTGTTAAATTTAATTTGAGTTTATTTTCAATTTGCAAACACCAAATCAGTTGTCGTCCAACGGTTAGGATGTCTGCCTTTCACCCAGGAGACCCAGGTTCGATTCCCGGCAACGGAACATTTCATGTCTAGATTTAATGTTTTTTTATTTTCTAAATTTTCAAGTTTCATATACCATGTCAATTTGCCCTCAAAACCTTTTCTCTTTTCTTAATACAACTGAAAAAATATCGGAGTAAAGCAAGATCAAAACATGAAGTAAAATTTTTCTCTGATGGTTCTCAAAAACCTCATATGCAAAAGAAAGGTCAACATTCAAACAAGATGTTGCCCTTGTCATCTGTTGCTAGTCTCATCGTGTGATCAACATATGTTATATCAATCTGTTCAATTGTAACTAGCTAGGATTGGATATATTGAGCAGAAATTCAGAATTATGTCAATATTTATTTTGACTCAAGTTTAGCTTATTGAATTACGCTTAGGTTAGTGAAGCTAAATTATGTTCAACATCAATCACAATTCCAGACACCGATCTATAATTAGTCGGCCAATCTAGGTATATTAATTGTATTAGACACTATTAATACAACTGTTAAATTTAATTTGAGTTTATTTTCAATTTGCAAACACCAAATCCGTTGTCGTCCAGCGGTTAGGATGTTTGGCTTTCAACTAGGAGACCCGGGTTTGATTCCTGGCAACGGAACATTTCATGTCTAGATTTAATGTTTTTTATTTTCTAAATTTTCAAATTTTATATACCATGTCAATTTGCGCTCAAAACCTTTTCTCTTTTCTTAATACAACTGAAAAAATATCGGAGTAAAGCAAGATCAAAACAAGAAGTAAAATTTTTCTCTGATGGTTCTCAAAAACCTAATATGCAAAAGAAAGGTCAACATTCAAACAAGATGTTGCCCTTGTCATCTGTTGCTATTCTCATCGTGTGATCAACATATGTTATATCAATCTGTTCAATTGCAACTAGCTAGGATTGGATATATTGAGCAGAAATTCAAAATTATGTCAATATTTATTTTGACTCAAGTTTAGCTTATTGAATTACGCTTAGGTTAGTGAAGCTAAATTATGTTCAACATGATTGCTTGATTTTTGGCCAAGTTATCTTGTCTTTCAGTGAAATTTGGCTGAAGTCGTTCAAATCAGATTCAATTTAATTTTGAGTTGTTTTTAGGTTTGACCACTATATATGGCTAACGGATGCCAACATTAATCACAATTCCAGACACCGATCTATAATGAGTCGGCCAATCTAGGTATAATTATAGTATTAGACATTATTAATACAACTGTTAAATTTAATTTGAGTTTATTTTCAATTTGCAAATACCAAATCAGTTGTCGTCCAACGGTTAGGATGTCTGCCTTCACCCAGGAGTCCCAGGTTCGATTCCCGGCAACGGAACATTTCATGTCTAGATTTAATGTTTTTTTATTTTTAAATTTTCAAATTTCATATACCATGTCAATTTGCCCTCAAAACCTTTTCTCTTTTCTTAATACAACTGAAAAAATATCGGAGTAAAGCAAGATCAAAACAAGAAGTAAAATTTTTCTCTGATGGTTCTCAAAAACCTCATATGCAAAAGAAAGGTCAACATTCAAACAAGATGTTGCCCTTGTCATCTGTTGCTAGTCTCATCGTGTGATCAACATATGTTATATCAATCTGTTCAATTGCAACTAGCTAGGATTGGATATATTGAGCAGAAATTCAGAATTATGTCAATATTTATTTTGACTCAAGTTTAGCTTATTGAATTACGCTTAGGTTAGTGAAGCTAAATTATGTTCAACATCAATCACAATTCCAGACACCGATCTATAATTAGTCGTCCAATCTAGGTATATTAATTGTATTAGACACTATTAATACAACTGTTAAATTTAATTTGAGTTTATTTTCAATTTGCAAACACCAAATCCGTTGTCGTCCAACGGTTAGGATGTTTGGCTTTCAACTAGGAGACCCGGGTTTGATTCCTGGCAACGGAACATTTCATGTCTAGATTTAATGTTTTTTATTTTCTAAATTTTCAAATTTCATATACCATGTCAATTTGCGCTCAAAACCTTTTCTCTTTTCTTAATACAACTGAAAAAATATCGGAGTAAAGCAAGATCAAAACAAGAAGTAAAATTTTTCTCTGATGGTTCTCAAAAACCGCATATGTAAAAGAAAGGTCAACATTCAAACAAGATGTTGCCCTTGTCATCTGTTGCTATTGTCATCGTGTGATCAACATATGTTATATCAATATGTTCAATTGCAACTAGCTAGGATTGGATATATTGAGCAGAAATTCAAAATTATGTCCATATTTATTTTGACTCAAGTTTAGCTTTTTGAATTACGCTTAGGTTAGTGAAGCTAAATTATTTTCAACATGATTGCTTGATTTTTGGCCAAGTTATCTTGTCTTTCAGTGAAATTTGGCTGAAGTCGTTCAAATCAGATTCAATTTAATTTTGAGTTGTTTTTGGGCTTGACCACTCTATATGGCTAACGGATGCCAACATCAATTACAATTCCAGACACCGATCTATAATGAGTCGGCCAATCTAGGTATATTAATAGTATTAGACACTATTAATACAACTGTTAAATTTAATTTGAGTTTATTTTCAATTTGCAAACACCAAATTCGTTGTCGTCCAGCGGTTAGGACGTCTGGCTTTCACCCAGGAGACCCGGGTTCGATTCTGGACAACGGAACATTTCATTTCTAGATTTAATGTTTTTTTATTTTCTAAATTTTCAAATTTCATATACCATGTCGATTTGTCCTCAAAACCTTTTCTCTTTTCTTAATACTACTGAAAAAATATCGGAGTAAAGCAAGATCAAAACAAGAAGTTAAATTTTTCTCTGATGGTTCTCAAAAACCTTAAATGCAAAAGAGAGGTCAACATTCAACAAGATGTTGCCCTTGTCATCTGTTGCTAGTCTCATCGTGTGATCAACATATGTTATATCAATATTTTCAATTGCAACTAGCTAGAATTAGATTTATTGAGCAGAAATTCAAAATTATATCAATATTTTTTTTTGACTCAAGTTTAGCTCAAATATACTTGGGTTAGTGAAGCTCAATTATTTTCCACTTGATTGCTTGAATTTTGGCCCAGTTATATTGTCTTTCAGTGAAATTTGGCACAAGACATTCAAATCAGATTCAATTTAATTTTGAGTTATTTTTGGGCTTGGCCCACTATATGTCACTAACAGATGCCAATCTCAATCACAGTTTCTTACACCGATCTATGAGGAGTCAATTGATCAAGGTATATTAATAGAATTAGACACTAGTAATACAACCATTAAATTTAATTTTAGTTTATTTTCAATTTACAAATATCAAAACCATTGTTGTCCAGTGGTTAGGATGTCCGGCTTTCACCCAAGTGACCCAAGTTCAATTCCCAGCAACGCAACATTTCATGTGTCAAGTTTAATGTTTTTTTATTTTCTAAATTTTCAAGTTTAATTAACCATGTCAATTTGCCCTCAAAACCTTGTCTCTACTCTTAATACTGTTGGAAAAAAAAAATAGTGGAGTAAAGCAACATCAAAACAAGAAGTTAAATTTTTCTCTGATGACTCTCAAAACATGATATGCTAGAGTGAGGTCAACATTCAAAGAAGATGTTGCCCTTGTCATCTGTTGCTATTCTCATCGTATGATCAACATATTTTGTATCAATCTGTTCAATTGCCACTAGGTTAGATTAGATATATCAAGCAAAAGTTCAAATTATGTCAGTATTTGTTTTCACTCAAGTTTATCTCGAATTCGCTTAGGTTAGTGAAGCTCAATTATGTTCCACTTGATTGCTTGATTTTTGGCCCAGCTATATTGTCTTTCAGTGATATTTGGCACAAGACATTCGAATCATATTCAATTTAATTTTGATTTATTTTTGGGCTTGACCCCCTATATGTCGCTATATGGTTCAAGGCCTATAGAAACCATTAAAATCAATTTTCTTTTTGCCTAATGTGTTGTAGTGTATGATCGTTGCATTCTTCTCTAATTTTATTTTATTTCTTTTATTTTTATTTAGATGTGAATACTTAGGATTTTCCTTTTTTTTTAATTTGTAGTGGCCTAACTTGGGACGATGTTTGATATGATCGTTGTTGGAACCGTGTAGGCTCAGGTCACCACTCTTGTATGTATTTTTTCGTGTTTTTAGAGGTACATATGTGTAGTTGTTGACTTTTATTATATCTTATTTTAGTTTTGTGTTTTTATTTTGAGTGTGCGATTTTATTTTGTTTTGTGTGATTTGATTTTTCTTTTATTCGTTCTTTTTCCTTTAAATATATATATATATATATATATATATATATGTTGATAGTGAGTACTTTTATTTATTTATTTTATCTTTTACCTTATTTTTGTTATGAGTCTTTGTACATTTTTTCTTTTTTTCTTTTTTTCCTTTCCTTTTTCTTTCAAGCGTTCTTCATGTGTTTTTTATTTTCTTTTTGCTCCCTTCCACCCACTCATGAGGACATTGTGTGATTTAAGTGTGGGGAAGAAATAGCTTTGCTGATTTAGCCTTGAGAAAGAAAGAAAGAAATGGAGAAAAAAAATGAATAATTGACAAAATTTTTAAAGAAAAATAATTCTTTTGAAGTAGTTTTTGTATATAATTGTGTTGTTAATTGTGTTGTTATGAGCTTTGATAGCTTAGTTACTTAGTTACGTTAAAAATGATTAACATATACTTGGTAGGCCCCCTTTTGCTTGGTTTGCCTGGTTGAAAAGTAATACCTTCATTATTATGTGTAAAATGATGTCTCCTTACTTTCATAACCTCTAGTTCGTGATTGTGATTTTTTTTAAGGATGAATTTCTTGGTTGCTCGCACTCTCATGTTCGTTAATCAAAAATGAAAAAAAGAAATGAAAAGAATGATGAAAAGCAAAGTACTAAAGTGATTGGTTTGAAACCGTCAAAAGCTCGAGTTGAATATGTACTATGCACATATTTACCCCTCCTTGTGGGTAGAAGTCAAGTGGATGCTAAGCCCCGCCCCCCCCGGATGTAATCTGTAACCGTTACCAAACCAAGGGAGATATTAAATCAGACAAGGAACAAATGATTGAAGGATAAATTAACATACAAAAAACCAATTAATGAAATAAGAGAACGGATCCAGTAGGAAGGGAATTAAGGTAGGAAGAGAAGATCTTGGCCCTCCAAATCTGATCCAACGCTAAACATTAAAACCACTTATCATTCCCCCAAAACCACCACAGTTGTGCCAAAAATTAAAAAAAAAACACAAAAAAAGGTAACTCATGCTTGTTTTACGGGAATCTGAGGCGCCATTTTTCAGTTTTTTCCAAAAATCACTTGAGTGTTGTTGTAGAGCATCAAACACAATTGATTTGGAGAGAGAAAGAAGAATCGAGACTGTGCAGCATATTCTAAGGTTTTATCGACAAACTTGTTCAACCACACCGGAGTTCTCAATCAAAGCATCGCCGGTTTTTTTTTTACCGTACACATTCAGCAACATCAACGACAAGGATGAAGTCGGTGAGTGACAATTCTCTTTGTGGTTGATTGTTCACCAATTTCATAGATCCAATGTGCTTTTACGGTGAATTTGAAGTGATGTTCATGTGTTGTTGATACTTTGTTACAGGGGACAAGCACAGAGGAGAATAATTCCGGCAATGTCGCCGACGAGGAGTCACATACCGAGTAAGTATGCTAAACATTGCATTGTTCAATCTGTTGTGTGTCGCTGGATGAGGGTGATGATGGTGGGACGGGATTAGATATGGGGGATGGGGGTATAACACATCGAACAGGGCACATGGCTGATGATGTCCTTTTTTTTTTTAGGCCGGCGGTCCGCATCTATGGCCACTGATGTTTGTTCCGGAGGGGGGGGGGGAGGGTTACTGAGTATGTTGAGACGGGGGGTGAGGGTAATACTTAGCGAGTGAGGGAGGGGGATACGATATAGTGTAATTATGTGTTCATGTGCTGGTTCGACACATGATCAGACGTGTGATTGTGAATCAGGGGTCTGTGGTCATGTGATGATTTGGCCACATTGATACAAGTGTGATCAGTGTGATGATCTGATCCCGAATATACACCCGTTTGACCATATGGGTATAAATTGTGATAGTTTGAACCACAAATTATGTTTATTGACCATCAATTGTGCACCAGACAAAAGCATTAGTGTGCCTTAAATTATGTATATTATTTGTTCCAACCCAGATGAGAGAGGCGAGGTTGCGCTCACTCCACATACACTACCGCTATGGATTGGCAATGTACAAGGAAAACTCAATGAGGGAAGAAGTGTACGCAATTGCCGATCGGTGGGATAGATCTCAAACCACCAATCCTGGCGCGACGAGCTTATGAACCATCTCGATTTGTGGTGTATGATATTGTTAGAAGCAGTTCATTTGTTGTGTATGGGGGGGTTGTTTTGTTGTTAACATTTGGTTCGTCGTGATATGCGCGTTACAATATGAGACACGTTATTGTTATGTGATCAGACGATATTTTTTTGGTCAAATGTTATGTTGGTATATGATTTTGTCAGGGTTACATGTTAGTGTTATGTGATCAGACAATAGTATTGTTATTCAATGGGATTAGACATGAAGCATTGTCGTGTTTTAATGCCTACATATCATGTACTGATGAACTTGTCCATACTATATAAGGTTGTGATTATATTTTGTACTAATTGATAATAAATTGTGTATGATCACAAGTCATTATACTGTTGTCATTCATAATGCGACTTTGACAATAAGATTTAAGCATACACATTGCGACTTCGACCAACGCATAATGATACACACATGCATGACAAGTTCACGCTACACATGGTTGTGATTATAATTGGTACTAATTGATAATAAATTACGTATGATCACAAGTCATGATACTGTGGTCATTCAACGTTACTATGACATATTGTATCAATACAAGCACAATATAAGATTGGTGTGATGTGTATGACCACATGCCACTGTATGTAAATATTAGTACTGTCACATATTTACATAGTTTTTTTTACATTTCATCCTTTTTTGTTTTGTAATGAACATATAGATAACATATCCACATTGTATTAAACTGTGATCAACCATAATCTATTAAACAAAGCACGTGCAACCATTGTTTCATGGTGCGAACACAAATTAATTTGTACAAATTGATAAATTATTCGATTGTTCACTGCAAACCCATTACAAAATTCACACCGCAATTGTTATTAATGAAATTGTTACGTTTGGTTTCAAAAAAAAAAAAAATTCACATCGCAATAAATGACATGTCCACAATATATTAAACTGTGATCAACAACCAAACAAATATATATATGTGCATCCGTTCCTTATAAATATGTCGATAAGACTTTATTGGGCTGTGACAAAAAATAAAACTCCAACCCAACAAAAATTTTAATGTTGTGGAATGTGATCACATCTTAATTGATTGTGATCATGATGTAATGAAAAATACACACGAGCACACTGATTTCCATTCTCTCAATGGAAAGCCATGGTAAATGTTGAAATTCACATTGGACATGATTTCAATCTTATTGGATATGTTTAAGACTGGCAATGAGTTTGCATAGAATTCATCCAATGTGTTATCTTCTATTTTTGGCAAAAAGAATCACATCTTCAATGCCCCCTAATTGTTTCCCCTTTTTTGGTAACAGATAGATTTTTTTTTCAGTTGATTTAATTTATTTTTTCTTTTTTTTTTCAGTAAACAGCTAGCCGTTTTACTTAAAAACCATTGGTGGTTTTCGGTTTTTTGCCACATGTGTGTATATTTAATGTTGAGTGTTGGATCAAATTTTTTTTCAGTTGATTTAATTAATTCATAACTTGATGTTCATTATCTTATAACGTGATGTTCATTATCAGATATCTTGATGTTGGTTGTTCTTTATAAGAAAATGAACATCATGGTATGATGTTCAAGTGCATAGCATGTTTTTGAGAAAATAGTGCATTCTCTTATAACGTAATATTCATTCTCTTATAACGTGATGTTCATTACCATAGTTTGATTTTAATTTGTTGTTAAAAGAAAATGAACATCATGGTGTATGATGTCCATTAGTGCATAATATGATAACATGATATTCATTACCATATACCATGATGTTCATTTCACTTATAAGAAAATGTTATAAGAGAAATAAACATCATGGTATATGGTAATGAACATCATGGTATAAGAGAATGAATTGAGAAGAACATCATGTTATATGAGAATGAACATTATGTTATAAGACAATAAACATCAAGTTATAAGAAAATGCGTAGTTTTCTCCAAAGCCTATTGTGCAGTAATGAACATTACCATGATGCTCATTTTCTTATAAAAAAAATGAACATCGAGGTATCTAGTAAATGAACATCACTATATAAGAAAATGAACATCATGTTATGCATTGTTTTCTCTAGAGTTGGGAATTAATGAGCATGTCATTGGAAATCACACTGTATTAATTGTTCTCTTTTTCATAGGTAAAAAAAAAGCTAGATTAATATCCACCCTTGATGATTGATCCAATGGCCAAGATTCACCCTACTCACATGCTCACCTAGAAGCCCTTCTCATCCTATCAATTCCCTATATATATATATATATATATATATATATATATATATATATATATATAAGAATCCATTCTCCAAGGGATCCTTTTTCTAAGGCAAGTAGGCGGCTACTTGAAAATTAGGTCAAACCGAGCTTAGTTATCACTCTAATAATAATTGGGCTCCACACACACAACAATATCCCACTTGGAGACCAATGCCTCTCCAATCCTCAAATAATCAACATCCATTGGATAAGAGTGGAAAATTAATTAGAATACTCCATTTAAATTAGTAGTTGGTGCTAATTTACAGTAAGAAAAATCATACACACATAATCGCAGTGAGATTGTTCATCCTACTTTGCAAGAAAGTGAGGTTGAGGGAGATCTCTTGTAACTTGTAATCCTCATATTACTATTACATTGATTCCATGGTTTTTTTTTCCCGCTTTGAGTTTTTTCCACATTAAATCTCTGGTGTCAATTTTTGATTTCTTTTTCACTCTTATCTTTAATTATTTGTGGTTTACTTGAGTACTCTACGATCCTATCACTTTGTCCTTGAGCGTAACACTGGATTCTTTGTCAACTAAAGACCCTCTAAGAAATCATGTCGCCATATCATTTCATTACTTGCCTCAGACAGGGCAATATACTCAGATTATGTAGTTGACATAGTCACACACTTCTGCAATCTTGACATCCAACTGATTGTTCAACCACCAAGAGTAAACACATAGCATGTTGTACAACTGCTTGTATCATAATCTCCATTCAATTCAGCACCTACATAACCTTTCAGATCAAGGTTACTTCCACTAAATAAAAGACACAAATGAGAGGTACCTTTCAAATACCTCAACAAACATTTCACAGCCTTCTAGTGTGATTTCCCTAGATTAGACATGAAGCGGTCCAATGTTCCCACTACAAAGGCAATATTCGATCTAGTGCAGACCATGACATACATTAAGCTCCCAACTACTGAAGCATTAGGAACTTTAGCCATATACTGCTTCTCCTCCATGGTCATGGGTTGTTAGTCCTTTGATAATTTGAGATGATTAGCTATAGGAGTGCTTCTAGGTTTAGCATTAGATACGTTGAACCTTTCAAGTGCCTTCTTGATGTAGTCTTCCAGAGACAACTTCAACACACCGTTGTCCATGTCTCTAGTTATCGTCATGCCAAGGATTTGATTTGCAACACCGAAATCCTTCATCTCAATTTTTTTAGACATCATCTCCTTTAACTTGGTATAATCTCCTTCATGTCAGCTCCTCCAATCAACATATCCTCCACATAGAGTAGGAAAATTATGTAAGAGTTAGCGAAACTCTTATAATAACAACATTGATTCTTGTCACTCCTCTTGAACTTGTTGTTGCCCATGATGGTGTCAAACTTGATGTACCACTACCTTGGAGCCTGCTTCAACCCTTATCGACTCTTTCTAAGTCTACACACCAAATGTTCCTTCCTTGGAACCTCATATCCCTTAGGTTGCCTCATGTATAAGTCCTCCTCCAAATCTCTATGCAAGAAGACTGTTTTTACATCTATCTACTCCAGATGTAAATTCTCTATTTCAACCATACTCAGGATAGTTCTAATAGCGGTTAGTTTCACAATAGGAGATAAAAATTTCATGGTAATCCATACCTTCTTTTTGTGAACCACTAATCGAGCTTTGCATCTCACAACTCCATTTAGCTCATTCTTGATAATGTAGATCCACTTATTTAACAAGGCTTTCTTCCTTGTAGGCAACCTAATCAGCTCCCAAGTTCTGTTTTTCTCAAGTGAGGCAATCTCATTATCCATTGCATGCTCCCACTTGAACTGAGCCTCAACATGTAGAACCTCAGTATAGGACTCTAGCTTACCAACATCCGTTAGTTTCAAGTAATGCAAAGATGGAGAGTATATGCTTGGTACTTTACCTCTGGTAGCCCTTGTGGATGTGCTTAAGTTTGACGGTGGTGTTTGCTCATCATCATTAGAGCTCTCAGCCAGCTCATGTGGTTCAGTCTCATTTGTAGCCTGATTTGAAGTTTGATATGCTGCTTGATATATAGTTTGATTTGCACCCTATAGAGCTGCATGTGACTCATCTATTTCTCATGTTTCCCTCCTAGGCATGCCAAGCCTAACAAGAAACTCAACAATTCTGGCTCACTCTCCTTAGCTCCCATTGTCTCCTTATCACCTGAGTCATTTGATGTCAACCTGTCTTTATACAATGAATTGTCATGAAAGACAACATCACAATGTCTCAACACCTTCTTACCATCCAAGAGCCTGTATCCAAAAGAATCAGTGGCATAACCAACTTAATAGTAATTCTTGGATCAATCATTACATAAGCAACAAATCTAAAAATACGAAGAAAGGAATAATTAACGTTTTTATTAATCCGTACCTCCTTAGGTACTTTCATACGTAAAGGAACCGATGGACTCCCGTTGATTAGATATATATGCTATGTTTGCTACTGCTGCCCACAAGTACTTGGGCAACCCAACATTAATCCTCATGCTCCTGGCTCTCTCATTTAAAGACATGTTCATCCTCTCCACTATTCCATTCTATCTTGGTGTCCTTGTAATAGCTTTGAGCAACCTAATGCCATTCTTACAATAGTACCTCCAGAACTCTTCCTTTTCATATTTTCCTCCATTTTTTATTCTCAAGAACTTCACCTTAAGCCCGGTCTGTGTCTCAACCTGCACTTTAAAAGTAAATTAAACACATCAAATTTATTCTTTAGAAATAAACTCATACCTTTCGACTATGATCATCAATGAAAGTTACGCCGTACTGAGCACCACCCATGGATTTAACTAGCACAGGTCCCCGTACATCAAAATAAACCAACTCAAGCTTCTCAGGTTTAGGGTCCCTGCCAGTTTTGTTAAAACTGACCCTTTTCTGCTTGCCATAGACACAATTTCCGTAAAGCTTGATGTCTATAGTTTTCAGATTTTCTAAATCTCCGTCTGAGAATCTTCATACCCTTCTCACTCATGTGACCAAGCCTGCAATGCCATAAGCTAAAATAATTAGGGAGTATTATTAACATTAGAAATCAGGTTAGTGTTATCCTTAGTGGAGTATAATGTATCGGACCTTAATCCTTGGTGGAATATCCGTTTGAGAAGAGATGCTTAATGTTGACTTCAAGAATGAGTACGTTGGCCTTGTGCAAGATATGGAGATGCATGATATTCCAGTGGACCAGGAATGTACATATATGAGAGAAAATGCGGCAAGACACATTAATCAATGATGGTGGACTGCTCTTTACTGACTGCATTCCAAGACTTGAAAGTGTACTGTGGGGACATGCAACTCTCAAATCACTTCCCGATGACTCTGAAATCTGCAGATATAGAATGGGGCCCGACCTTCGGTTGGATCCTCAATATATGGTTGGATGCCCTCAAGTTTAAGCGAATGTTCAAGGAATAGTGGTCTAGCAAGGCTCACGTACTGCTGCACAAAACGTCAAGGTTATCAAGGTGCCCCTAAAGAAGTGGAATAAAGATGTATATGGAAACATAAATAAAAAAGTCAAGGAGTTGGAGAAGGAACTTCATAGGCTTGATGAGAAGGATATGAGAAATAATATGGGTGAGTGTGATATTGCGAGAAGGGATGTAGTGCGATCGCATCTATCAATTTGGTTGGTAAGGCATGAGAGATAAATGTGGAAGTAGCTATCAAGAAGCCATTCATGAAAGAAGGAGATACAAATACTAAATTCTTTCATACTATGGAAACAATAAGGAAAATGAGGACGGTGATGAGGAAAATACGGATGAGGGCATCATACACAGATCCTAAGGAGATTAAAAGATTAGTGAGCGAATATTTCAAGCAACATTACCAAAAGACCAGGAGAAAACAGCCAGTAGACATCTCAGGTTTAGGCTTGAAACGATTAACAAGGCCAAAAGGATGGAGCTCGAGATGCTAGTAATACAGGGTGAGATACTCCAGGCATTAAAGCAGTGCGACTTGGACAAAGCTTTGGGCTATGATGGCTTTAACATGAAAGCAATACAGCGATTGTCGCCAATCATAGGTGCGGATATATGTGATTGTGACTAAATTTTATGATTAAGTACTTTCCTGCAGGTCATTAACACCATATGGGTAACACTTATACCCAAAAGAAGGAGGCTAAGGACATGTTAGAGTTCATGCTCATTAGCTTGGTCGGATGCTTGTATAAGATCATTTAACAGATAATTAGTTGAAGGTTGAGAGTGATGATGCCTAGGCTAGTGGATGAACACAAACAACATTCATTGCGGGACGAAAAATATTAGATGGGGCCCTCATTGCAAGTGAGATTGTAGGCTGGTTTAGTAGGAACAAGAAAGAAGGAGTACTATTGAAACTAGACTTCGAGAAAACATACGATTCTATTGAATAGGATCGGCTGGAGTTGATTTTGGAGAAGATAGGTTTGGGTTGAAATGGCTAAAATGGATGCAAAGCTATCTGAGAAGCGCGACTATCTCGATTATAAATGGTGGCCCGAGAAATCCATTTAGGATGATGCGAGGGCTTCGATGGGGTGATCCTTTGACACCTTTTCTGTTTACCTTGGTGGGTGAATTGTTGAATACCATGATGATGTGGAAACAAAGCACATGGAAAGAATCCTTGTTGGAAGGAAAAGGGTCCGAGTATCACAATTGCAATTTGCAGATGATACCCTCGTATTTTCTCAAGCAGATGAGAATCAATTAGAGAAGACAAAGGTTATTTTGCAGATGTTCGAGAAATTGTCAGGACTTAAAATTAACTACTCGAAGTCCGGTCTGGTGGTGTTTGATAAGAGTCAGTAGTGGAGTAACAAAATGGTGAGAATTTTGAAATGTCAAGTGATGGACTTGTCTATAACCTATCTAGGCTTCCTGTTAGATAAGAACATGAGGTGGAAGGAGGTTCAGAAGCCCATCATTCAGAAAATACAAACTAAATTGAAGAGTTGGAAAGAAACATGCATGCCCCTTTTTGGTAAGAAGGTTAGTATTGATAAAGTCAGTTTTAAATAGCTTGCCTCAATACTATTTGTCACTCTTCAAAATGCCAAAATCGGTGGCAAAGGAATTAATACACATTCAAAGAAGGTTTTTCTAGGCGGGGAAGGAAGGAGGTACATAAGTATATTCACAGCAACAATGAAGTGGGAGATCATTCAGAGGCCCAAAGAGAAGGGTGGCCTGGGTGTTGGGATATAATCATCAAGAATGTTACGATGTTGTTTAAATGGTGGTGGCGTTATGGTACTGAGGAAGGAGTGCTATAGAGGAGAGTAGTGAATTAAATACATGAGTCGGATGAGGCGAAATTACCAAATCCGTTCAATGCCAACAAACTAGGAATATAGAAGGACATCAAGAAAATGGGTAGGGAAGATGGCCCAGGTGGTCAAAGTTTTAGACAAAATGTGCAACTCAAGCTGGGGGGGATGGAAGCAAGGTCCGCTTTTGGGATGATGAGTGCGTGACACAACAACAACATAGAATCGAATATACTGATCTATATCGAGTATCGTCACTAAAAAGGAGATTAGTGAAGGACATGGGATGGTTTGATGGGGATTATTGGAGGTGGGTGCTATCTTGGGTCAAGCCACTCACGATACAAGAGTTAGAAGGAGAAAAGAAGCTGGTGGATAACCTGAAAGAGGTGAGATTTGATCCAGAGGGGAAGATAAAATAGAATGGATGCAAACAAGAAATTTAAGGTTAAATTGCTGGGTAGGGAGGAGAACCTCACAATAGGGGTTGTCCAAGTTGACTCAATAGTAAGTAAAGCCTGGAGAACATTAGGACCACCGAGGATAGAGGTGATGGTGTGGATAGCGTTGCTAGAAAAGATGAATACGAGGGGCAGAGGAGAAGCTTTGGATTGATATTAGCTTCAAGAATAAGATAAGGAGGAAGTTTTGTGTTGCAACTATTTTTGCAACCATCTGGACAATATGGAAGCATAGAAACGAGATAGTGCATGAGGAGAAGAGTCCAGATCTGGAATTGGTGGAGGAACTGATTCTAAGGAGGGTGGTGATATGGGCTTCATTATGGAAGGAAGGAATACCATGCTCAAATGAGATGCTTGCAAGGAGCTTCAATTAGATACCCACTATGCTTAATTGAGTAGAGGGGCAAGAAGAAGTAATAGAGGAGTGAATAACTAGGGGCTTTTCTATGGAAACTATGCAAGGAAGAAAAGAAGAAGAAGATGGGTGTTGTTTTGGTAGGGCAGATTGTTTCTTTTATGTTTTAGATGCTCAGTGCGTGTTTGGGCCTTACGGCAGCTTGAAGTCGAATTTGAATAAAGTGGACTGATTGCCCCAATTATCAAAAAACAATTGAGATTAAAATCTTTTAACCCGGGAGATTTATTTTGTACAAGTTAATGATATAGAATTTCTAAATATTATAATTTTAAAAAATCCAACTATAGTAGAATTTTCAGTTAAGATTTGAATTTATTTGTAATTTTAGAAAATGATCTACAAATGAGCTAACTAGTATATGTAAGTACTCTAATATTGAGTATTCGACGATGTCCAAGCCCGGTGACGAAATGAAAAAAGAAAATCAGAAATAAATAACAAACAATAGCAGTAGCGAAATTCAATTCCTTGTCGCATAAGTATAAAAGATCTTTTATTTTTTGGCAAAAATGCTTTTATGTGGATGAAAAATCATTGGCTTACCAAATTATTTATCGAGCTGTCAAATCCACTATCAGTTTTACGTCAAACAATACATGGAGTAACTCCCGATACAGCAGTAAAAGCAAGACGTGTAGGCGGATTGACTCATCAAGTTCCCATTGAAATAGGATCCACACAAGGAAAAACACTTGCCATTCGTTGGTTATTAGAGGCAGCCCAAAAATGTCTGGGTCAAAATATGGCTTTCAAATTAAGTTCTGAATTAGTGGATGCTGGCAAAGGGAGTGGTGATGCCATACGCAAAAAGGTCTTATGTAGTTGGGGAGGCTAACGTCAATCTATCTTTCCTTTATTGTGTAACCGATTTATATATGTTAAGCTACCTTTTTTTTCTCTCCTTTGCTTTTCTTTTGCCCCTCTTTCGAGTAAAAGTAAAGCTGCTTCTTAGAGTTGGCTTTTGCAATTACAATTTTTCTCTGGCTCCTCGCTTTGAACTCAAATAAGACCTTCTTTTGGTCGAATAAGCAAGCCAGTTACACGGCCGTCGATTCCCCATTCTTTCTTTTTGAAAGTCACGTTCCGAAGGGTTGAAATCCGGTATTTTCGCGGATCTGGGAAGCGCTGATTCGAATCCGGCTCGTGACCGAGGTACTTATTATTTACCTGTCTCCGAGGTACTTATTATTTTAGAATAGAATACCTTATTTTGACCGGATCGCACTATGTATCATTTGATAATTCAAGAAACCCCCGACTTTTTTTTTAGTTTTTTATTTATTTAAATGGAAGAATAGCATAAAGATGTTGCCCTTATCTGTTGGGTTTTAGGTTATCTATTTCCTAAACAGATTTAGATTAATTGGTGGAATATTTATAACGATTATAAAATAACTAATCACTTAGGAAAGAAACAATTGCAGAAGTTAGTAATTATACCTGATCGCTAATCCGACTGATGCAGAGGTTGACCTTTGAGATTCCAATGGAGAATCCTCTAATGTAAGTCCACGCAATACTTCGGGAACTCGACTGCTAGATCGACCCGATCGAGATAGATCTCAATCTCAGATGTATGTATTTCGGTATGAGGTGGTTTGTTTCAGGAAACAGTGACTGCAAACTGAAAGAGAGAGGAGCTCAGGAAATCACCCTGATAACTCTCTGAAAGTCTCAAGCAGTTCCCTCGAGCTCAATCTCTTAGAGAGACTCCCTTTTATAGAGTTGGATGGCTTGGGGAAATGGTTAACCTAAACCCTAATAACCAACTTCTCTTAAAATAGCGTCTGAGGCCCAACCCGGTCCATGTTGAAATCAACTTCTAACACTTTCCAAAATAATACTTTATTATTTTGGCCTATATACATTGTTCCCGGGCATTGACTTGTGTGACCCAGTAGGACCAAATAATATAGTTGTAATTAAACATATTTAATTACCGAATATAGAGGTCTCTAGCAAGACATAATCATTATATTATTTTGGCTTAAACTCTAATTATATCAAACATTGTCGGGACATTCCCAACAATCTCTCACTTGTCCCACAAGTGTTCGATTCCTTGAATTCCCTTGTCACTTACTGTCTCATGTTCGGATAAGTAAGCTAAAGACATCCTTATGTAAGACTCGAACGTTCCTCGATCTCCGAGTAAGACTCTGAAAACCTGATAATCATCTATTGATTTATCTGAGCTCGGCCAAGCATTTTCAGTCCAATCTCACCGAGTGGCCAACGAAACAACTATCCCAAATAGGGAGGACAATGCCATCTTGTTCAGATACATATTCTCACATGATCCAATTGTAACCCAAACACCGCTTTTATGGCCTACTGTTACGAAAGGCGTTTGACGCGCTCCAAAGTTACAACAGACCATGCAGTCTATGTATTGAATTCAGGATTTAGGAATTTTCCTTGAGTAGCGAGATCTCTTATGACATTCCTAACTTAAAGAGCTCCCACTACGGGTCAGTTCGGTAGTTGTTCTCAACATTACCTATGTGGTTGATTTATGATGTCATCACATCACCATGATCATGAAACTCGATCATCACCTCAACCCTACATGCTAATTGTGTTTATATTATCATTTTCCTATGTGATAATACAATTAGGAACCAGGTCGACTGTCTACCAAGACTAGCGTTATCAAGTTCATTAATGGGGTTTCAGAAATCAGACCTCATCCAATTTCCCATTTTGAAGTCGCTAACCTTTTTGGACATTTAAATAATTCTAAACCACAATTAATGTAAAGTTTGAATCTTATTCTTATTGATGAATCAACGAGTTCATAATTCATGAACAGTTCATGTAAACCTGACTTGTTCTCATTTCGTAATATTGTTAGTCCATATTGCCCACGCATGACTATCATGCTCTAACTGCAATATGGGTTTAGTCAACAATACTTGCAATGAACCTCACACATTTTTATTTCATCTCCACTAACGACCTTTCATATGGGGTGATATCGATCTCCGGAACTCATGTTTGGATTCGTAATGAGCTTCAGTTCCTTTGCTTGAGTGATGGTGTTCGGTTGTGGTATTTGGGGTTTTAATGAGTAGGGGTAGTCATATCCACAGGGATGGTGTGTTAGGCTAAGGTAATTGGTTCGATAAGGATTTCAAATTCAAAAAGCAGTAAATAATTGAAATAATTAAACTAAACTAAGCATGAATTGAAAATAACAATTACTAAAGAAAACATGAATGAGAAACAAAACTTAAACTAAAGGAACAAGAACAAGAAACTAAACAAGAAAACAAATGCATATTCAAGAAAGTAAATTATAACAACGAATATAAAGACTAAATTTAATACTGAATTTAAGATTAAAAACTGTAACTTGAACCGCAATTTCAATCTTTTCTCCTGAATCTTTGTCTTCACGAACTTTCTCACGAACAAACAAGAAAGGGCGTGATTCGGATTACTAAGACTGCTCGAATCCTCACCTAAAGGGAGAATTCGAGGAACCTTAATCCTCCTCTTCACTAAAAAGGTGGAATTTGTTGGAGCTAATACTAATGGAATTGAGAATAGCGAGAAAGGAAGCAGAAACGAAAAGGAATATAAACTTGAATTGACTTGAATTAAATTTCAAAAGAGTAACTTACAATGCGATGAATTGAGAAAAACTTGAAGAAAGTAAAAACTAAGGCTAAGTCTAAAACTAATAAAAAAAAATAAAGGCGAATGATGATAACTCATTATGACTAATAGTGTTTATAAAGAAATATTTAGGAAGAGAAAAACAAACTATTTCCCCCCAAACCCTAAGCAGCCGTCGCACTTTTTTTATTTTCGGAAATCCTCGCTGTCGCGGGCGCGATGCCCATGGTTGCGGGCGCGACGTTAGTGGCGGAGAAATTTCGTCAAATCTTGTTCTGGGGTGTCGCGGGCGCTACAAAGTCTGTCGCGGGTGCGACCACTTTCTGCCCAGCTGTTGCGGGCGCGACACCATACGTACTGGGCGCTATGATTTCTCGGAAAACTGTTGATCGTCATCGCGGTGTCACCAGGAATGTCGCGAGTGCTACAAATTTTCTGGAATCTTGTGTTGAATCAGGTGACCGTCGTCGCGAGCGCCACCGAATTGGTCGCGGGCGCGTTGTCTTTCTCCCCAACGTGTCGCAAGCGCTACACCAGTGGTAGCGGGCGCTACGCTTCGTAGTTTTTTGGTTGTCTTTGCTGCTGCCTTGGTGCTTTTAGTCGCGAGTGCTACGGAGTCTGTAGCGGGCGCTACGCCCTTCTGCCCACCTCGTAGCGGGTGCTACAGTTGTCGTAGCGGGTGCTACGCCCTGGGTGTTGGATTTTTCAGTACTTTGATTCCCTTTTTCCGCTTTTCTTTGATTAACCAACAAGAACACAAATCATCATAACTAATACATAATCAAGGGACTAAAACAAGCAAAACACTTTATAAAAGGTATCAATTCGGCTTGAAATGAGACCGAACAACACTTCCACACAAGGGTTTGCTCTCCCCAATTAAACTAAAACAAAGTAAAAAGAAAAACGAACTATCCTAACTCACTTTCGTACGAATCACGGTTGCATTTAGCGTATGCAACAAGCTCTTTAAACCCCTTGGCAACCCAAGTGGACGAGGAAGGTCTCGTGAGGGTTTATAAATGCTATACCCACAAAAGCAAAGGAAAAGAAAAGAAAAGAAAATGAAAGAAAGGAAAGGAAAAATGAAAAGAAAAGAAAACTAAAGAAAAGAAATGAGGAGAAATACTTTGTGAGAAAAAAAGGCAAAATTGAGATCAGGTTAGCAAAAAAGGAGGTCCACGCACACGGTCGTAAAACTAACTACTGAAACAGCGCATTCACTTAACTTAGAACAGCTAGTAAGTACTTTCAAGGCAACTAGCAAAACTGTCACTAGACTTAACATTTTTCACCTCACTCATGCATAAGCTTGATGTGTTCCTCGTGCTCAAGTGTAGTGTTCCCGGCTTGTTTTGTTTAAGTCAGGGTTCAGATGGTCAGAATTAGCTACTCATACACCCATGCTCAATATTTAGTGCATTATCGGTGGTTCCCCTCTCTATTTTGTGTTGCCCTTGGCTTGGTGAGGGCCACGGGTTACATAGAGAAATGTTCCACATTTATTACCATTAATCTTTTTGGTGTTGAGTTTTTCGAGAATTGAACGGCCATAAAAGGGGTCTACTCTTCCTACATAGATCATTTCCATACACATACGAGGTGCTTAAGGGGCGTGAGTGTCGCACCACTCACACTGATCTATGAAGGTGAACTAACATTTTCAGATTTTCTCAATGTTTTTGCGTTAGTATTTTTCTGGAATAAGAAAGGCCCATAAATGGGGTTTACCCTCCCAACACAGGTTACTCCGTACGCAACAAAGTGCTTAAGGGGTAAGTGTCGCACCACTTATGCCAACCCATGTAGGTGTATTAACATATTTTTTTTTCTTTTTCCAATTCTTTTTCTTTATTAATGCATGGATATTCAAGAAGCTAAACCTTTCCTCCTAAACCAAGACCATCACATTAACTAGCCAAAAGTGAAAATTCTAAGGAAATCATATGGATGCAAATACCGGTGAGGTTATTATATTTAGGAAAAGCAACAGTCAAGCCTGAAGCTTATCAAACATTCGCTAACTATTCTTAACTAAGCAACCACACTATTCTAGCAATTAACGACACAACTATATATACAAACAACCTCTGGAAGAACATTTTTTAAATTTTTTGCCTACTTTCAGTGGTAACTAAAAAGTTGTTTCTCTTCCTAAAACTTGTAAGGCACTTGTGACACCACAAAAACTCTACAATGTCCTCATTGGAGCTAAAGTGACACCTCACAAAAGAAAATAAAAATCACACAAAATAAAAAGCACACAAAAGAAAAGTAAAAACACACAAGTCGACATGCATGCCACCCCCACTCCCACACAAAAAAGTTACATTGTCCTCAATTGAATAGAAATAAAGGTAAGCAAGCACCCAAAAGAAAGAAAAAGAAACACACCAAAAAATAAAAAGAAGCAAAGAATTCAAGTTCACTAAACGTACTAAAAAGATAGGGGAACGATGTTACCTGGTTGAGTACTGAGTATACCCAAACGATAAAATAAAAAGAACCACCTTTGTAGCATCAGCCACTCCATTCCACCTTAAGATGATGGGCGCCATCTCAGAACCATTCAATGCCCGTAGTAACAAGTCATGCATCCTAGCATGCATCTCCAAGTGGTGAACATAAGAGCACAATCTCAATAGTACATCAGCAAATGTTAGTGCTCTCAACAGTTTATCGAATAACTTGGAATAATTAGTAAAATAATGAAATGAATGCACAAGATTGATTTTCCTTGGCAAGTCTTCTAGGTAGGTGCTATAGGTGCTAAGGTAATTGGTTTGGTAAGGATTTCAAATTCGAAAAGTAGTAAATAATTGAAATAATTAAACTAAACTAAGCATGAATTGAAAATAACAATTACTAAAGAAAAAATGAATGAGAAACAAAACTTACCCTAAAGGAACAAGAACAAGAAACTAAATAAGAAAACGAATGCATATTCAAGAAAGTAAATTATAACAACGAATATAAAGACTAAATTTAATACTGAATTTAAGATTAAAAATTGTAATTTACATCTTTGCTCTGAATCTTTTCTCCTGAATTCAAACCTCCTGAATGTTTGTCTTCACGAACTTTCTCCCAAACAAACAAGAAAGGGCGTGATTCAGATTACTAAGACTGCTCGAATCCTCACCTAAAGGGAGAATTCGAGGAACCTTAATCCTCCTCTTCACTAAAAAGGTTGAATTTGTGGGAACTAATACTAATAAAATTGAGAATAGCAAGAAAGGAAGCAAAAACGAAAATGAACATAAACTTGAATTGACTTGAATTAAATTTTAAAAGAGTAACTTACAATGCGATAAATGGAAAGAAAACTTGAAGAAACTAAAAACTAAGGCTAAGTCTAAAACTAATAATAAAAACTGAAGGCTAATGATGATAACTCAGTATGACTAATAGTGTTTATAAAGAAATATTTAGGAAGAGAAAAACAAACTATTTCCCCCCAACCCAAAGCAGCTGCCGCACCTTTTTTATTTCCGAAAATCCTGGCTGTCGCGGGCACGATGCCCATGATCGTGGGCGCGACGCTAGCGGAGGAGAAATTCCGTCAATTCTTGTTCTTGGGTGTCGCAGGCGCTATAAAGTCTATCGCGGGTGTGACCACTTTCTGCCTAGCTGTAGCGGGCGCGACACCATACGTAGCGGGCGCTACGATTTCTCGGAAACCTGTCGATCACGAGTGTCACTAGGAATGTCACGGGTGCTACAATTTTTCCGGAATCTTGTGTTGAATCAGCTGACTGTCGTCGCGGGTGTCACCGAACTGGTGGCGGGCGCGACGTGTTTCAGCCCAACGTGTCGCAGGCGCTATGCCAGTGCTAGCGGGCGCTACGCTTCGCAGTTTTTTTGGTTGTCTTTGCTGCTGCCTTGGTGCTTTTTGTCGCGGGTGTTATGGAGTCCATTGTGGGTTCTACGCCCTTTTGCCTAGCTCGTAGCGGGTGCTACGGCTCTCGTGGCGGGTGCTACGCCCTAGGTGTTAGATTTTTCAGTACTTTGATTCCCTTTTTCCGCTTTTCTTTGATTAACCTACAAAAACACAAAATCATCACAACTAATCATAATCAAGGGACTAAAACAAGCAAAACACATTATGAAAGGTATCAATTCGGCTCGAAATGAGACCGAACAGATGGCTCCTATCAACAAAGCTCCATTCCTCTCGCAAGGCTAGAAACACCACCCAGTTCTAAAATGAACTTCACAATCCTAACAGTTTCTGTCGCAGCTTCTAAAATCGCGTGATACTTGTCTTATTTGTAGAATCAAAGTTAGGAACCTCTTCCAACTCACTACTCAAACAGATTGTACAATTTTCTCTAACCTTTTAGATAATCATACCTTTCTGACATAGAATGTAGCATCAATGTAACTGTTCACACTTAGCTTTTATCAACTACTGTAGACTTAGGACATATCCTTAGCTTTGTTCAAACATATACACAATGCATATGTTATGTTAGGCTTTGAACATCTTTTGGCATACTTTAATCTCATGCTTGAAGCATGAGTTATAAGTTTCATCCCTTTTAGGTCTCCTTATTGTTATCTGATTCACGTAAGGATATGCCATGATTCATGGAAATTAATCCATTCTCTAAGCGGGTTTGAACTATTCAACACCTTATCAACTTTGATTCAAGCAATCAAAATCTTTAATCTATCATTATAGATCTTGCCTTCAAGAAAATTCTAAGCCCCACCAATCCTTCATTTTGAAAAATATTCCCAAGTCAACCTTAATAGATTGTAACATAAGAACCTTCTTCTCAATAGGCAGTATATCAATCACATATAGCAACAGGAACTCATTGCTCCCACTGAACTTCTTGTAAACACAAATGATTTTTAGCACCTCTCAGTGTATCAAATTTTTTGATTTCCTGGTCAAAAAGATCAATGATTCCAACTCCTAAAAGCTTCCTTAAGACCACATATGGTCTCTTGAAGCTTACAAGGATTTCAACCAAAACCCTTTGGCTGTGACAAGTATAATCCTCCTTCTAAATCTAATTTGAAAGTGGTTTCGAAACTTATCTTCCACATCTCATAGTCATACTATGAAACTATGGCTAGAAGTATCTTAATGAACCTATGTTTTACCTTATTACTGACGGCTCACGCCTCCAGGCAAGTCATCCAAGTTCTAAACTTGGTTTCATACATGGAGTCCATCTTGGACTTCATGGAATCATGATATGTTAAAGCTTGTTTGTAGTAGGTAGAGTCATTACTTTCTAAAAGCAACATCTCACATGCGCCCATCCATAGAGATCGATATCTCTGTGGCTAATGAAGTTGTTTACCTGACCTTGCTTAGAGTAGGGTCCATGGCACCTCATCCTCAACTTTTGGGGAACTTCTACTATCTCAACCTCGTTCCTAATTTCCTAACTAATAGGAAAATTTTGAATTGGGATCAGGTAGCGGAGTTTGAGGTGATGATTATAGTGTTTGTGTCTCTTGAACTTTAGTAAGTTCAAAAAACTCTCCCACTCTTTCTCTTAGAGACTAACATAATCTCTAAGAAGAAAGCATTTTGAGATAAAAACACTATGCTCTACAACAGTTTATAGAAGTGATACCCCTTTCTTACGAAAAATAGTTCAGGAAATTTTCCTTTCCATATCATATATGGTGTCTTCTCTAGCGCTTTAAATAATTCTTGTTCAGTATTTAGAGTTGTGGTTAACAACGTGTGTCCAAAAAAGGTAACTAGTAATGCTAGCTCAACCACCATCAATCACACCATATCTAATAGGGTGTGATTCCTCACTTCAGACTCACCATTATGCCATGGTGTTCCCGAAGGAGAGACTTGTGGAACAATTGCATACTCTCTGGGATGGTTAGTGGAATCTTGGTTCAAATACTCACCTCCTCAATATGATTGAAGAGTTTGGATTTTCTTGCCAAGTTGGTTTTGTACTTCACTTTGAAACTCTTTGAACATTTCAAAGGATTTGCACTTGTGGCGAGTAGACATATCCATATCTACTAAAATCGTTATTGAAAGTGATGAAATAGTACGATAAACCTTCTTCTAGCATTAGTGCTTATAGGCTCACATACATCAGTATGTATGCATCCTAACAAGTCATTAGCTTGATCACAAATTCTAGTAAGAGGTCATTTAGTCATCTTTCCCATCAAACATGCTTCACAAAGCATCGAACCTTTCGAAGTTAAGGTTTCCAGAAGTCTTGTACTCTACAGTTTCTGAATACATTTCTGATTTATATGAATAAGCTTACTATGCCATAGATATGTTTCATTTGAGTCATTTGTTCAAACTCTTGGCTCAATCATCAATACCCTTTAGATCGTATCTGGGTGATCTCACTGTCTTGCCAAGACTACTTCATTTTGGAAATCTTTAAACTACTTTAACATTCCAGCTCCAGATGTATCTCATAGACATTAATCACCATGTCTTATGTAGTTCATCTTTGAAGATTTGAAGTAATTCATTCCTTGTACCTGTGCTCAATCGTCTGTGTTTATTGGCACGTTCACCTTTTCTTGTCAAAGGTACAGTCATGCTTCGTAGACATAACTTAATAAATAGTTTCAAGGTTATATTTGAACATGAGTTCTTCCTTTTAAACCTTTTGGTTTCAATGTCTTAGATGTGTTTATCCAAGATCCTCTCTCTCTAATTGAGAGCTTGAAATCATATTTCTACTTATAATGAGAACATAGAATCACCTATAAATTTCCGTTAAAAGTTTTGAGGAAATGGATAAACAACCAACTCTACGTGAGGAGTTACAACTATTTGCATGCTCCTATTTGTAGGCTGGCTCTCATCCTGCCAAACACATCTACTTTGCTATAAATCCTGCACATTTGCATAAATGCGAGTTTTACAGCCAGTATCTAATACATAAAGTGGGTTTAATAAGGGTAATGCATATCATATATGTATTGACCTAGAAATGAAATCATATTACTACATTTCAAGCCTTCCTTATAGTTTGGACATTCACGCTTCCAGCGTCATATACCTTTACAATAAAATCATACATGATTTGGTTGTTAATGGTAGCTGTCATTAGTTGGGTATATACAATTGTTTGTCCTTACCTTTCCTTTGACATCTTATCTCCGATAGATTTCTTAAATCTTATTTTCTCTTTCACTACTAGACTATCTCTAGTCGCCAACCTTTTGGCTAACGGCGGATATGAGGTTTCTCATGTTTTAAAATAGTCAAATTATTTCAGAACATGAGCGCCATCAATTGACCCTTATCTAGCTTAACCGAGACTATCTAGTTATTGGTTTCATATTTATCAACTCTAACTACTTCATTGAACTTGGTTTTGAGTTGGTAATATTGAAATCCTTCCTTTAATTTTCAAACATTTTGAAGTTAAAGTCGCATGAATACTATGACATTACATGTATCCATTTGCCTTCATTGACCTCTTAATATTGATACCTAGCTCAATGTTATATCAAAAACATGTTCCTTTTATTTCACCTCCAAGACAATCTTGTGATGGCAATGCCAATTAAGGAATTTGTGCAATTGTTCTTCTCTTTCTCAAGGAGAAAACAATATTTGATTAGTGGTGGATGTTCGAGTGAAAAGACATAATTGATTCTACGAGACAAATTGGTTCATTTTAGTTATTATTCATCAAAAGAAATTAAACTATTTTAATTTCAAATCAAAACACTTTATCAAGTCTCACTTAGTGTTTTAATTAACCAAAACCCACAAGACTCATGGGCTCAAGTGGACTTTGGCCCAACAAAACCCGAGCCCATGTTACCTTTGGTGGATCATCTTATGATCGATCATTCAAAATGACTCTTGGAAAGAAATTTGTATTGAATACAATATTTCTTATCCTCTGCTCTTAGCCCGAAACTGTTTAGAAGCTAATTTGAATCGACCTATCTCCCACCCTACTTATTAGTGACAGACAAATAATTCACTTTGGCGATATTATTCTCCATCTAAGTGATGTTTCGATAGGTTGAGCAATAATTCAATTTTGAGAGTAGATTTTATTATCCTAAGCATGCAGTTCTAGGTGAACTCTTTCGAAAAGCATAAAAGGATAATAAAACATGCTATAAAAAAATTTAAAGGATAAAATAAAACCCCTAATATGGCCACCTAGACTTAATTAAACTAATTTTAACTAAGCTTTGATAGTCTTCAAGAATTTCTTCTTGGATTTTGCAACTTACTCGGATACGGCTCCCACTCAGATCAACATGCACCTCCATTGCTGTTGGGCTCCCACTCGACTTGATGTCTCCAAGTACAACAAATTTACAAAGTGGACCTCTCTAGAGAGACCTTACATGAATTAAAATAAACTTAACTGAAATTTAAATTTAAAATAATTCAATGACGGCACACAGACCGTATTTCACCCAACTTGGTACGCAGACCGGTCAAAATCAACTATCTATGGCCATATTAGAAGCACATGCAAACATGCAATACTGCAATAATTATATCAAATATAACACATGCTTTAAATAACAAATTATAAAGTTATATTTAGTTGCAATATAACATATATAAGGAAACAAATACTAAATAATTTTTTCCTAAACAGTTTGCATGATTAACAAAATAACAAAATTCCAAATTTTATCTTAATTGCCTAAACAGATTTAGGATTTAGGGAATACAATTACATACAAGTTACTCAATTTTTCTAAAATTAAATATTCCAAAAGATACTATATCTATTGTAATTACAAGTTTCCTAAACTTTACAAACTCTTATAGAATTTTATACGATACTATATCTTTTAAAATTGCAAGTTTCCTAAACTTTACAAACTTTCCTAAACATTTGGTGGATAATCTTATAATCGATCATTCAAAATGACTCTTGGCAAGAAATTCATATCGAATAAAATATTTCTCTTCCTCTGCTCTTAGCCCAAAACTGCTTTGATATCTAATTTGAATCGACCTATCTCCCACCCTACTTATTAGTGACAAACAAATAATTCACTTTGGCGATATTATTCTCCGTCTAAGTGGTGTTTCGATAGGTTGAGCAATAATTCAATTTTAAGGGTAGGTTTTATTATCATAAGCATGCAATTCTAGGTGAACTCTTTCGAAAAGCATAAAAGGATAATAAAACATGCTATAACAAAATTTAAAGCATAAAAATAAAACCCCTAGTATGACCACCTAGACT
Organism: Portulaca oleracea; assembly: GCA_029582165.1. Taxonomy (NCBI): domain Eukaryota; kingdom Viridiplantae; phylum Streptophyta; class Magnoliopsida; order Caryophyllales; family Portulacaceae; genus Portulaca; species Portulaca oleracea. The sequence goes on from CM055876.1 coordinate 27,473,807, forward strand.
TAATCAAATTAATTTTAACTAAGCTTTGACATTCTTCAAGAATTTCTTCCTGGATTTTGCAACTTACTCGGATAGGGCTCCCACTCGGATCAACATCTCCATTGCTGTTGGGCTCCAACTCGACTTGATGTCTCCAAGTACAACACATTTACAAAGTGGACCTCTCTAGAGAGACCTTACATGAATTAAAATAAACTTAACTGAAACTTAAATTTAAAATAATTCAATGACAGCACGCGGACCGTATTTCACCCAACCCGGTACGCAGACCGGTAAAAACCGACTATCTATGGCCATACTAGAAGCACATGCAAACAGGAAATATTGTAATAATTATATCAAATATAACACATGCATTAAATAACAAATTATAAAGGCATATTTAATTTTAATATAACACATATTAGGAAACAAATACTAAATAAGGTTTCCTAAACAGTTTGCATGATGGACAAAATAACAAAATTCCGAATTTTATTATAATTACCTAAACAGATTTAGGATTTAGGGAATACATTTACATACAAGTTACTCAATTTTTCTAAAATTAAGTATTCCAAAAGATACTATATCTATTGAAATTGCAAGTTTCCTAAACTTTACAAACTCTTATAGAATTTTATGCAATACTAGATCTTTTAACATTGCAAGTTTCCTAAACTTTACAAACTCTTACAAGATTTTATGCGATACTATATCTCTTAAAATTGAAAGTTTTTTAAACTTTACAAACTCTTATAAGATTTTATGTCTAACATCTGATTTAGTAGAAGTAGGATTCGATAATTAATTTTCTAAAAATTAATTATTAACCCTAAAGGTCATGTTTCCACCAACACTGCTGGCAACACGGTCCGTGTTGAATCAACATGGTCTGTGTTGCTTCTCAGTGTCGGTTAATTCATGCATGAAAACGTAAGTAAAATATCAATCAATTCTAAAACTTACCAACACTAAATTTCTCATATCATAGAGTCATCTAATGATCTATATGAAATGTTCCAGAATTTTATAAAATTTACACAAACTTATAAATTTAGGGATTTAAACTAATTTAATTTACCATTTTATCGAAAAATAAAAGGAGAACAGTCGGATAAGTTCGAAAACTAAATTTTATAATTTTCCCATATAGTAGAGTTATCTAATGAGGTACTATGAATTTTTCAGAATTTTATCAAATTTTGAAAATTTGAAAAAAAATCAAAAGAGTAAACGATTATACTTCGATGCAAATCTAAAAATTAAAGGAAAACTAACTTAAAGAATTCGACAATTTACTAAAAGTTATTCCCAAAAAGTATGGTCACCTAGTGACCTACTGTAAATTTTTCAGAAGTTTTACAGACTTTTATAAATTTATAAAATTCAGAGAAGTAACCAAATTTATTTCTCGTTATATCTGTAAATTTTTCAGAAGTTTTACAAATTTCTATAAATTTATAAATTTCAGAGAAGTAACTGAATTTATTTCTTGGCAGATCTGAAAAATCTTAATTAAAAATCTACTTTAATTGAGAAAATTCTACAAAAATTAGGGCAAGTCCAGAACACTTCCAGATGCCTCCAATAATTTTCTTGAAGAATTTCAAATTCGTATATTTTATTTCGACTTTTCATTATATTTACCATAAATAGCCTAAATTAGAAAATAATTCTACAAGACTATATTTTGTGAATTAAAATTATTCCCCTTATTGCCTATTATTTAACAAGACTAAACATGATTGTTTCTAATAGAATCTAAAATTATATCAAGATCATGCTAATTTTAACGATTAAACAAGCATAAATTGATTAATTGAAGGCAATAAGGAAATCAATAACAATAAAGCATGAAACTTTACAATAAAATTTCAGATCTACTATTATGAATAATAAAGACTAAAACTTTCTTATTTAGGCATAATAAATAATCTAGAAAATTCATAATATAATTCAACGATTGATAAAATTTTATAAATTAAGGCATAAAACATCAGCATGCAATTGGTGGCTCCGATACCACTGTTGGGTTTTAGGTTATCTATTTCCTAAACAGATTCAGATTAATTGGCGGAATATATATAACGATTATAAAACAACTAATCACCCAGGAAAGAAACAATTGCAGAGGCTTAGTAATTATACCTGATCGCTAATCCGACTGATACAGAGGTTGACCTTTGAGATTCCGACGTAGAAATCCTCTACTGTAAGTCCACCCAGCACTTCGGGAACTTGACTGCTAGATCGGCTCGGTCGATGTATGTATTTTGGTATGAGGTGGTTTGTTTAAGGAAATATTGACTGCAAACTGAAAGAGAGAGAAACTCAGAAAATCACCCTGTTATCTCTCTGAAAGTCTCAAGCAGTTCCCTTGATCTCAATCTCTCAGAGAGACTCCCTTTTATAGAGTTGGATGTCTTGGGGAAATGGTTAACCTAAACCCTAATAACCAACTTATGAGGCCCAACTCGGTCCGTTCACTCAACCTGGTCTATGTTGTGCTAATTTCTCTAAGAAATAAACTTCTAACACTTTCCAAAATAATACTTTATTATTTTGGGTTATATACATTGTTCCCGAGCACTAACTTATGTGACCCAGTAGGACCAAATAATATAGTTGTAGTTAAACATATTTAATTACCGAATATAGAGGTCTCTAGCAAGACATAATCATTATATTATTTTGGTTTAAACTTTAATTTTATCGAACATTGTCGGGACATTCCCAACATTCTACTAAAAAGAATGCTTCTCTCCACGCTTAAAGTTGCCACCTGCCACGCTTATAAATGTGGCAGAGAATCCTCACCACGCATAATTAAGCGTGGATAGGGTATGTATGGGGAAATATTAGACACGCTTGTTAAGCGTGGAAAGGAGTATTGTCTCCTCGCTTATTATGCGTGGCTAGCTGGATTGGATGCACAAATATAAGCGTGGGAACCAACATTAGTATAAAGTCCAACATTTTCCGCCTCTTACTTTATTTGACGGTTATTTTCAATTAACTTTTAAATGTAATTTATTATTTTAACTAATTTTGGCGGGAAATTAATTTTCAAAATTTAATTATATAGCTATATATCTTTGAGTTAATTTTTTTGGGGTATATATATATATATATATATATATATATATATATATATATATATATATATATATATATATATATATATAAGCATATATGAATATTTCGAAAGTTACATCAATTTAGAGCTAAAGAAATTGTTTTATTATCCAACATTGAATAAATTTATGCCAATAGAAAATACTTGAATTGTATTCTAGTAACTAAAACACAAGACAATATTATATTTGCCAACATAGTTGAACGATAAATAAGAAATAATCGACAACACTACTCATATATAAGTTTCCTAATAAAGAATTCCTTTAAAAAGTTCATAATAAAGTATCTATAACTCAACAGGCCTCGTAATGAAGAACTTCAATTTCCAATCCCATTTTGCGCCGCATTAGCCTTGTAATAAGCCTATAAAATTATGAAACCAAATATATCAAATTTTTATTATGATATATAACAAAACCAAAAATATCGAACCATATACAAATCAACTCTTCTGTTATTGGTCATTAGACGACCACTATGTTTCCAAAAAAAAAAAACAAAAGAAAAAAGGAAGACCACAGACATATCAACCATTGGTTGTATTTTCTTAAAAAAAAAAAATCAGCAAAATTTCATTTGCATTTTGGCTACCCAATGGATTTACAAATCACCAAAATACAACCTGTAAATGGAAATACACCTAGCATAGATTAAAGTGTACTAAGACTACATACATATCTACCATTCTTTTTATTTTCCAAAAAAATTCGGCAGAGTATCATTTGTATTTAGGATACCCAATGGATTTACAATTACTAAACCAACACACAACTAAACCAACACAACTAAACGAACACACATTGGGTACTCACACCCATGTGGTTAGATGAATTCATCAAACCATATGCAAATTGCCCATAACATTCTTGTCAAAAATATAATCATATAAAATTCTTCCCGCATATGACATAGCCAACTGCTCAATGGACAACAAATAATTTTTCCCAATACAATGGTATTCAAAGATTAAGCAATTTACCTCACCACGACAAGCATAACCAATTCTACAAGAAGTCTTGCAATCTATATAAATCTGAAAATAAATAAATTGTTGAAAAACTCACAAGTTTGGCCTCATTTAATTTCTAACATAACATCTTGACCACCAATTGAGCATCAACATTATTGTGATCGAATGCATTCATAACTTGTACCAATTATAAATAAGCTTTAATAAGCATTTTTTTCATCTATACTTCAAATCGTAAAAAAAAAAGATATAAGGACTATATACCATGCCGCCTAGAAAACAATGAGTCAAACTCCCCTTACTATCACCACGAATATAGTGCATAACTGGTTGAAGGTACTGTTGGAAAATCATGTCAATTTTCTTCCCTAATTCATCACGATTCACCAAGTAAGATTCACAAAAGAAATCACTAGCTAGTTAGTATAAGATCTATAAACAGTAAACAATGAATAGAGTATAAGAACTCAACAAAGTACTTACCCAATTTGATTTTGGACGTTTAGCATTTTCTTGCTCAGTTAGCATACTTAGTGCCGTAAAAGTAAAATTAGGATCATTATTTATTCTCGTCATGGTTATCTTTTGAAATGGATAACAAGAATAGAAGTGTTATAGAATTAGTTACCTTATCAGACCATTTTTTTGTTGGCCTTTCCAATACAACATTTGTTCTTGTCAGAGGTGAGATTGTGTGAACTTGGATCTACCTTTGTACTTGCCTTTCCAGGAGGGTGCTAAAGTAATATGAACTCGGTACAATGGCCAACAACATGTTTCTGTAGTCATACAGTCTAATTTGTTTGGGTGGATTCTGATTATGATATGCTTTTATCCTTAACAGCCTTCATTATCCTTATGATCAAGTTGCATATATGTTATCAGTTTCAGATTGAGCTGAGTACTGGTTTCATGTAATTATTTCTACCTGAAAAGAGGTGTTTATGCCATATTTCATGTAATAAGAAAATCATTATTACCGGTTCCAAACATTCATTTGATAAGAGAAACTGATACTCACACAAGACAGTCCTTGACAATGCAAAGCAAGACTGACACAATTAACATTCATGTAAACCATTACTAGTTTTGTATTGCAAGGTACTCAAGTAAATCTTAAACTCTAATTAGGAAATGCCACAACAGGAACTACTGATAAAGGTTTTGCTATGCAGCTTCTTCTACACATGAACGAACCATTGACGCTTCCCCATATATATTGGCAATCAGCACAGGTTGTAATACAACCATGATGGCTATAGAGCATCCAACCTAGCTCTAAAATCGGACATTCATTAGTTATTAGACGATCCATTTGGTCAATTTCATACAGGCCTTTTTCAGAACTGATTGATCCCAATAATTTCAGGATTTCCACACAAGATTACCATTAATTTGAGAAGTGCTGACAGAGAACAAGCACACAGAACATGTCAGCAGCAGGGTCAAAACCAGAATAGTAGGTAGCAGCAAGACAACTCCAAAAATGTGCACAAATCCCCTTGATACTCACTCAAAATCCGACTCATGTGACCCTCAATTACTCTCCAACAATCCAACACATCAGATATATACCAAGATTTACCCAAAATCCAATCAAATGGTCCACAACAGTAGCAAACTAACCAAGTCAGAATCAGGGTTTTGGAAAAAAAAAAATCAGTTGGTAATTTTGCTTGGAATCCAACTCAAACCTCACTAAATATCAACATTTATCACCCTATAATATTTTTGCACCAAGTATGAGTTGACATCACCAAGAAACACACCAAAACACGCCAAAATTAGCCCAGAACCATAGCAATGCAGTTATGAAATCTGTCAAGGAGTTTGGCATTCAATTGCACCGTCTAATCATTCACCCTTGCAAAAACAAGGCAGCCTGCATCTCCCTCACATTATAGGCTCCAAAAATACTCGATTCTAACCCTAAAGCCTAGAAAAGATAAGCCATAGCTTCTAGGCTTGGTCTTACACTCTTACAAAGGAAAGTGTTACTGCTCCTTTTAATCGCATTAATAGGTTCAAGAAACACGGGACTATCAATATCAATAATCAACCTTTCACAACAAATCCAAAGAATAATCCATATTGAAACAAGGAATCCAGATTGACGACCAAAAAACATACACTATTTAGTACCATTCAATAGATAATTAATTTATATATCATCATGTAATTACATACAGATTGATGAACAAAAGAATAATCCATATTGAAACAAGGAATCCAGATTGAATCATCATGTAATTACATTATTAACAGAAAAAAAAAACTAGAATGAAATTATCAAACACTAGGAAATTACCTAATTAAGTTCAAACGATCTTTCACTGCTAAGAAGTTGAACTTGAGTTGCAGACAACTCCAAATCAACTGCCCAGACTACGCGCCGCAGATTCGACCTTGGAGTAATCTCTGACTTCCCAATTACGTGTCGTAGAATCGCCTACACAGACGAACAGAATCAAGAACTAGGGCCAATTACACTCTGCAGAATCGCCAATGCAAATGAACAAATCAAGAACCTGCGCCTAAAATTTTTGGGAAGAAGTAGCGAAGGAAAAAGCAACGAAGCAGCAGCGAACGTTGAGGAAGCAACAACCAACATTGAGGAAGCAACAACGAATTGAGGAAGCAACAGTGTTGAGGAAGGAAGCAGCGATCGAATTGAGGAAGCAGTAGTGTTGAGGAAGAAAGTAGCGATTGAATTGAGGAAGAAGCAAGTAAGAAGCGGCGAATTGAGGAAGAACCAGCGGAAAAAGTTTGGGAATTAAGCGTTGATGGAGAAGTTCTGGGATATGGGAAGAAGCAGGTTGAAATTTTGGGAAGAATATTAACGCGTCCGAAATTCAATCCATAATATTACTTTTAACTATTTTTAAATTATTTAAAGATTAAATTAATTCCTTAATTAAATATGTGCCTAATTAAAATATTATACTTTTTTGTAAAAAAAAAATAAAAATTATAATTTACAATTGTCGGTTGCCACGCATATTAAATGCGGAAATATAAGTTTGTTTGGGAGCATGTTTTAACCTCACTTAATAAGCGTGGCTAAAGTTTTACAACGCGCTAGTACGCTTATATGTGTGCTTACCATTTAACCACTCTTAGTAAGCGTGGCCATTGCTTGTTGTAGGAATTTGTACGATTTTTTCCCCTCATTTAAATAAGCATGGGTAAATATGTGTGGAAGCATGCATATTTTCTTGTAGTGTCATATATTGTTATTCTCATCATGTGATCAACACATGTTTAGATTGAATTATATCAGTATCAGTTTTGACTTAAGTTTAGATTGAATTATGTTTACGTTAATGAAGCTCAATTATCTTCCATTTGATTGCTTGATTTTTGGCCCAATTATATAGTCTTGCGGTGAAATTTGGCACAAGACATTCAGACCAGATTCAATTTAATTTTGAGTTAATCCACTAGAGGTGGCTAACGGATGCCAACGTTAATTGCAACTCCAAATGCCCGTCTATGATGAGTCAGTCAATCTAGGCACATTAATAGAATTAGACACTAATAATTGAACCATTAAATTTAATTTTACTTTATTTCAATTTGCAAGCATCAAATCCGTTGCCGTCCAGTGGTTAGGATATCTGGCTTTCTCCCAGGAGACCCGGGTTCAATTCCCGGCAACGGAATGTTTCATGTCTAGAATGAAATGTTTTTTAAAAAAATTTTCTAAATTTTCAAACATCATAAAACCTACCAATTTGTGTTCAAAACTTTGCTCACAAAGATCATATGCTAATATTTTGTAGCTAAAGCAAAAACATAAGTCGTTCTTGCAAAACATATGAGATGATACAACTATTGAGCATAAATATGGAGGATCATTTCAGAGTGTTATTGGATAAGATAGCAGTGAAGGCAAGCAAAGAAAAATACTTTGAATGTTTAGCCCGTACGTCTCAGGTTAATGCTTGAATACGTACTTATGCTTAAGTTGCATTTTTAGAGTTTATGCATTAGCTTGAATTCATTAAGATGAAAATTGCTTGATTACATGGGCAAAGTTCTACAAAATCTTATCTTTTTATTATTATTTGGGTAAACAATTTTAGAAATGTAAAGTATAATAAGTATCTACTCGATCTTAATACTATCAAAAAAATACTAGAGTAAAGCACATCAAAATAAGAAGTTAAATTTTACTCCGATATGATGGTTCTCAATAATCTAAGATACTAGAAAGATGTCAACACTCAAAGAAATGATAAGGCCCAGTAGTAATATTTCAAATAACATACAATAACAAAAAATTGTCAACATACCTACAAGCGAACAAAAGAGCCTACAATCCAGGTACTATATTATGTGAATTAAGTAGTGACAATTTTGAAGATAGTATTTAGTGGACTTAATTTTTTTTTTCAAGAGTGACAACACGATACAGCAGAAACCATACATAAAAAACAAACTAAAAACTAAACATACTAAAAATAAACAAACACAAACCCAGTAAAGGATTAATCTCCGAAATGCGCCAGGGTACTAATTCTCCCTCCGTTGGCTTGTTTAGCCAACTTGTGCGCCGGATCAACCTCTTGCCTGTGAACCTTCTTAACAACCCCACTTAGGAAACCCCCGCACTGCCGCAAATAGATCCTTGCCAAACTCCTATACTCAACCGGCGCAGAGTCAGGCCTCTGTAAAAAATCAATTGCCAGCTTTGGGTCTGAACAAATATACACACTCCTCCATCCCCTCCTACTAGCCTCCAGGAGAACGAGTCAAATAGCATACAACTCCACTTGTGCAACACTTTCCACCTCCAACCGCTCCCAGTTTGAAGCAATGCTCCTTCCTTCTTTTACCAGCACCCAAGTTGCCGCCGCCTGAGTATCTCTCTTCCTCCTCGCCCCATCCACCAAAAACATCCCGCCCCACGTTCCTCCATGATCCCCACCCCACCTATAATGAAACTCCTGATCCCCTCCTCCCTAGTGGCTCGACAAACAAATCCCCACCTTCCCCTTTAACCATCTCAACTCCTCCTCCTTACAGGAACATATCATCCTTTCTAGGAGCAGATAATTAGCACTTCCCCCTCCCCCCCCCCCCCCAGACAAATCGCATTCCGAGTTTTCTATATAGTCCATATGGTTCTAACAAACTATCTGATCCTCCCAAGACCTTCTTCCCCTTTTCCACCCAATAGCCTTACCCACCCCTTCAACCATTCAAACCACCCAACACTATGATTTACCTCAAAATTAATGCCCAACTCAGTCCCTTTCCATATTTTTTTAGCAATCTCGCACGTTCTAAACAAATGATCAACATCCTTCCTCCCCTTTCCACACCAACAATCAACCCTATCTGTAAACCCTTTTTTCAACCTGTTCATACCAGTAGGTAGTAGAGCTGGGAAAAGCTGACACGGCACGATTACCGACCTGAACCTAACACGATATTAAACGGGTTCAGGTAGAAATTTTCAACCCGTTTAATTAAATGGGTTGACACAGTAAACCCGTTTAATTAAATCGGTTAGGTTCAGGTCAGGATTTTCGACATGAAAAAACACCTACTTAACCCGTTGAATTAGGCATGTTAAATGTGTCAAGTCGTTTGCTCGATAATTGTTACCCAATTATACCATTTATCAATAAATTTAGGTGAAAGTTACAGTCAATACTCTTTGAAATATATGTAAGACTAGTAATTTTAACTTATATTCATATTAAACTATGAATTAAAAGACATCTCTTTATATATAACTCGAATTATATTACCATGCAAATTGTTGAGTATGATATGTCATTATTTCGATCCCACAATGAGTTGTTTTGTATAAATGAGTTAATGGTTAAACGGGTAAATTGGTAAATTTATTCTAACACGTTTACTTAAATGGGTAAATAGGTCAAAATAAGGTCAACTCGTTTAAAATTTAAACGGTAAACGATTTCAATTTCCAAACCGTTTAATAAATGGGTTAGGTTCAAGTCAGAGGATTTTGAACCCGTTTAAGTTTGACATGAACACGAACTCGACTCGATCTAACATATTAGCCAGCTCTAGTAGGTAGTGCATCCATCGTACATCTCCACGCAAAGAATTTCTATTTGGTAGGCATATCTGAATGCCACAATTTTTTCCAAAACTTTGAGACCGATTCAGGCGGTTCTGTCCCTCCTGTTTCAAGAAGCATGAAAAAATAATAACCATCTTTTACCTTGTATCGAGACGAGGATTTTCCAGGCCAAACCAAAAAGTCCTCATACCCCTGTTGGGGTGTTAAACTATGCAGGATCTTCTGCATTGTGTTTTCTCTAAAGAATTGATGTAGTAGTGCCTTATCCCACTCTTACTTCCCAGTTTGTTGCCCTTTGGTCAGCGACTCCAACCTCAACTCTTGGAAGTTCTCTCTATCCTCATACCCCTGTTGGGGTGTTAAACTATGCAGGATCTTCTGCATTGTGTTTTGTCTAAATAATTGATGTAGTAGTGCCTTATCCGACTCTTGCTTCCCAGTTTGTTGCCCTTTGGTCAACGACTCCAACCTCAACTCTTGGAAGTTCTCTCTATCCCTTTCATCACGAAGCTCCAGCCTACTTCCAGGCACCCACCTGTTGTCCATCACTTTTATTCTGTGCCCATCCCCAATAGACCACCTGAACTTATGCCTATACCCCGCCACCACCTGAGTCATACCTCTCCAAGTAAAGAGCTCTTAGCAGGTGCCCGATACCCTGTGTCGTTAGCAATTGGAGAATGTTCTCCATACCTTGCTCGCCACACTTTGGAGATGAGTAACTCCTGATTATGATACACTCTCCAAGCCTGCTTCAACAATAAAGCTTTATTAAAATAGCCAACGTGCCTAATATCTAACCCTCCTGCTCTTCTTGGAGTGAAAAGCAATTGCTGGTTTTTCCAATGTACCGATTTCGCTCCATTCTTCTTTCCCAAAAAAAAAAATCTACTACCAATGTTTTAATTTTATCCACAATTTTTCTCGGAACGAGATAAATGCTAAAAATATTCTGATGCAAAGCCGTCAGGATCGCATTAATCAACACCACCTTCCCTACTAGGGATAGCATCTTTGCCTTCCAACTCTCTAACCTTTTTTTGATATCCTCCACCATGAACCTAAAATGATCCGTTTTGTGTCGCGGAACCCTAGTTGACACCCCCAAATACGTTTGGAAGAAACTACCTTCCTGGTACCTAAAAATCACCTCCATCCCCTCCTCCTCCTCCATAACCCCTTTTGAGAAGCACATAGACGACTTGCTCATATTAACTACTTGTCATGAAACAAAGGAGTACTTATCAACAACATTCTTGAGAGTTAAGTCTGAAGAAGCTTCAACCTCTGTAAAGAAAAACGCATCATCCTGACGCAACCCAGCCATAGGAACAATCTGCTTTGAAACAACCCTATTTACAAGGATAGAATATTTGACTATGGAAATACATCTCATTATAAGATGAACCCACTTCTCCAGGAATTGTAGCTTTCGAAGCATTGCCTTCACAAAATCCCATCTCATCTTGTCATACACCTTACTCATGTCAACTTTCAAAGCTGCAAACTGCTTCCCTTTCCTTTTATTTGCCATCACGTGCAAAGCCTCATGTAGCACCAAAATGTTATCTTCCTTTAGCCTCCCTGAAACAATTAAAAGCCGACTGATTCCCAGAAATCAAAGAACTAACAACCCTCCTCAGCCTGTCTACCATGCATTTTGCAATGATCCTATGAAGGACATTACACAAACTAACAGGATGAAAATCCCCAACCAGTTGAGCTTCTGGTTTCTTACTTAACAAGAAAATGTTTGTGTTATTAACCTCACCCACCAGTCGGCCATCATTCATAGCCACCAACACAGCAACGACAACTATATCACCTATTTGACCCCAACAGTTCTTGAACAACTCCGGGGGAATGCCATCTAGACTCGGGCTCTTTCCCAACTTTAACTCTTTAATAACATTCTCCACATCCTTTCTCTCAAAGGGTTTCATAAGGAGATCCTTGTCTTCTAGGGACAGACTTTTTGTGAGCACCTCTATCGCTTGGTCCATTGTTCGCTTTCGAATCATAGGAAAAACTTCCTGAGGACAAAATAGCTTCCCATATTCCACGAAAAACTCAGCCAGGAAATCTTCCTCCCTGAAAGATACGACCCCATTACTCAGGGTCATACAGTTGATTCTATTGTAGGTTTGCCTCAGTTTACACTGTCTAAAAAAGAAGGCAGTATTCTGGTCCCCAAGGCCAGTCCACCTAATCTTACTTTTATGCACCCAAAAATCATGAATCCCCCTAAACATATCTTGTACTTGTTTCTCCTTCCTCAACGCCGCAGCTAAAGCAGATCCTTGCATGCCAAATTTACACAACTGTTCTTGATTCTCTCCCAAGGAATATAGCTCTTGAGAAGCCTCTCTTGTACATTCCCTCTTAAAATCTAAGACAAGCTGCTTCCCCATTTGCCTTACCCTACTGAGCCACATCACACACTTAAAACCTGCGCTTCTATTCAACTATAAAGAAGTGAGGCTCATGACCAAATCCTCCATAAATCTTGACGTCTTTGTTATCCACGGATCAAGTCTGAAGAACTTTCGCTTAAAACTTGCCTTACCCTGATTATGAAGCGTAATCAGCGAGTGATGAGAGAAAACAATCGGATAATTATGGATAAAGGAGCGCAAGAACTTCCCCATCCAATCAAGCGAAGCATAAGCCCTATCCAATCTTTCCCAAATCTGATCCGCTCCTTGCCTTTTGTTCTTCCAGGTATAAGACACCCCCATAAAGGGAATATCCACCACCCCTAACTCCTCTTTAAGCTTCAAAAAGGATGATTCACCCCTTACTGTCGGCAATCCACCCACTTTCTGTGAGGCATCCTCTATCTGGTTAAAGTCCTCTATCATTACATAAGGCCCCTTAAGATTGGAGATAGCAGCAGCCATCCTATCCCACACCTCCTTTCGTTTATCCTGATAAGGACTCCCATACACAAACACAATATACCAACAAGTAAGATTCATTCCCTTCAATTCAACTATTACATAATTTTCATCCAAGACATATGGGATAATCATTGCTTCCCTTCTCCATCCTATAGCCATACCCCCAGCCCTGCCCACTGAATCTATCCCAGCAACAAAATGAAACCCCATCTTCTTCATTGATACACTAACATTTGTAACAGACTGCTTAATTTCAAACAAACAAATAAGCTCCAGATTTAAAGTACTAGCAACCCAGCGGACATAAGGAACTGCAGAGAGTCCGCTTGCCCTAGTCCCCTGCAGTTCCATGCAGCAACGATCATGACATTAGTGTGTGATATGAGTTGGGCTACCTCCGCTACTCATTCCGCCAGCAAGTCAAACCAAGCGCTGCCACGCTTCTGCTCATCAACCTTGAGAAAAGTTTCGTACTCCTTCTGAAGAATATGCACCATTTACTCTCGTTTCTGTCTCTTAATGTTTATTTATTTAAGCTCCTCAACTTCCATAGAAGACACCTCTTCCTCTTCATCCCCAGTACTTAGCTCAGTTTTGATTAGTCTCTGTCTCTTCCTTCTCCACCCATCCACTTTCCCTAGTGTAGAATCCAAAGAAGTCGCCTTTGATGATGTTGACTTCTTGAATGAAACCTTTTTCTTCAAGCCGACATAGGTTTCTTCCTCCCCCCATTCAACCCTGCCACTCCTGTTCTTCCCATACACCGGTGGCCAGCTGAAATTCTCCTCCACCATCACCTTAGCCCTCTCTCTCCCCCATAGATAGAGTATCTTCAGAGACAGTGTGTGTCCCTCCCAACGTATACTCCTCCCACCTTCGCTCCTCCTCGTCAGATTCCGATTCTTGATACAAGAGTTGCAAAAACTTCGGTGAAGGCTGCCACTCTCCAGCAGAATCTCCCTCAGTTAATGCTGGCCAAGCACTCATTTGTCCAAGCTCAAATATATAGGGTTCCCTCCTTCCCATTTGATTCAGTGGAAGGTGTGGATTTGCATCAACAGACCCCAATAAATATGGCTGACCAGCCCCGCTCCCCTAGGACACATTTTCCCCAGACACCGGTTCCCCACCAAACCCTCTTGAAATGGACCCATCATAAGATAGGAAAGTAGAAGATTGAAAAAGAGGGTTAAAACTCACATGTAGTTGAGATGAAAAGCCCGAAATACCCTTGTCTGAAGGTTGATGCGCGGGCCCCTCCTGTTGTAGTCGAAAGATTGCTTCCTGAATAACCGTTGCTTGGTCTTGTGGAGGCCCAGTTGGTGAAAATGGATCTTTTGGCATTTCTCCCAAGGTCAACCCTATTGGGCCCTTTTCAATTGTCAACCCAACTTCCATTCTTTCCTGAACACGTTGTTGCATGCTCAGAATATCCCTTCCCATGCAGACATTATTACTTTCTACCCCCTCCTCACCACTCTCCTCTGTCCCCTCCAACCTTTGAGCCTCCTCAGCATCATCATGGTCCATACGATCCTGCTGACCCTCAGTTCCTTCTACCCCCTCTTCGTCTCCACCATCCCCCTCCTCTAGTTCCTCGTCATCCCCATCTCCCTCTCCAACCTCATCATCCCCCTCGGTTCCATCATCTCCATCACCTCCCTCCCCATCCCTAGAGCTAGCATCACCATCAGTATCATTTGAACTGCTGCCCCCCCTCCTTCCCCCCCGATCATTATTTTCATAATGACTTCCCTGTTCATTCCCCTTCTCATCCTCCATCTGTACATCGTCCCTACCTGGAACATCTTGATGAGTATTAGTAGCATTCCCCTCACCATTATCAACCTTCATCAACATTTCTTCCCCCCCCCCCCCCGGGTGCTTCCCTCCCTGCAGTTCTATGTGCCACTGCTCGATGACGTCTTCTCAAAGCGGAAATTCCACCACGCGACTATTGATCTTGTTCCATACCCGACACCTTTTGACCACTAACGTGGGTTGGCTGATCCTTGCTGCCTTTGTGGTAATTGGATAACCGGCCCTACTCCATGCTATAGCATCTCATCAACTTCAAAAAACTCCGGGTAATGAAGTTCAGCCTCCATAGCCGGAGGTGTTGGGAATGTCCCGACAATGTTCGATATACACAAAGATTAAACCAAAGTGATATAGTAATTATATGTCTTGCTAGAGACCTCTATAATTGGTAATTAAATATGTTTAATTACAACTATATTATTTGGTCCTACTGAGTCACACAAGTTAGTGCCCTGGAACAATGTATGTAGCCTAAGTTATACCGTATTATGTTTAGGAATGTTGGGAACTGATTTCTATGAGAAATTAGCCCAACATGGACCGAATTGGAGTCAACACGGATCGTGTTGATCCAACACGGTCCGTGTTGGTGTCACCACGGCCTGTGGTGACTTTGGGCCGTTTTAATGGACATTCTGGAGGCCAACACGGACCGTGTTGGACCTGAGAATGCGTCGTGCTATTAGGTCGGCCATTAGGGTTTTGTAACCCTTTCCCTAAGTCATTCAAACCCTACAAATAGGAGTCTCTCTAAGAGATTTCTAAAGAGAACTGTTCAAGACTCTTAGAGAGATACCAGGATGATTTCCTGAGTTTCTCTCTCTCTTAGTTTGCAGTTATCGTTTCTTGAAACAACCACATATACCGAAATACATACATCCTTAGATTGTGATCTGTCTCGATCGGGTCGATCTAGCAGTCGAGTTCCCGAAGTGCTGCGTGGACTTTCAGTAGAGGATTTCAGCATTGGAATCTCAAAGGTCAACCTCTTCATCAGCCGTATTAGCGATCAGGTATAATTACTAAAGCCTCTACAATTGTTGTAATTAATTGTTTTATAATCGTTATGAATATTCCGCCAATTAATCTGTTTCTGTTTAGGAAATAGATAACCTAAAAACCCTAACAGGAGGGTGTTGACGTTGCCTCCTGACTAGTCTTGTGGTTAAATAACCACGCTTTATAGGGAAAGCCATAATCCTCCCTGTGAAGAACGGTCTCTCTCCCAGGATAATAGTGGACTTAATTTACTTAAGAACATGTCTTTCTTGTTGCACCTCTACCTCCTGTTTTTCATTAATGATGTGGGCTTCAATGGCAGTAAGGGTCCCTTTCTAGTTGAGTAACAGTAATCTTGCATTGGCTCCTTTTTGGCCTTTTTTTTTTAAAGTGCAGATCCAGTTGAATAAATGTTAATTACAAATGTTTTTGACATATATAACGGTATAACATTTGAAACTATCATAATTAGATTTGTAGTAATAAAATAATTTCATAAAAATACATAATCTTATAGTCTTTCCAAAAGTATATTGATTGAGATGATTGGATAACTACCAAATATATTATTCAATAAAAATTAGATTCACAACAAGAAAAATTATTTTGGGCTACAAAAACATTTGTTGTCTTAGTCCGATTTTTGTTTCCCTTTAACTTGGGGCTACAAAAAAAAATTGTTAGGATTTGGTAGTTCTATCCTCGAAGCACAAAGTCGGGGCTACAAATTAGTGAAAATGGTGGCACAATATAGTTGTGGTGGGCAACAAAATTTTTTTGTTGCCTTAGTAGCCTTAGGTAATCATTTTTCTTTAAATTGTTGCCCTATCTATATCAATTGCAATAAAAAAAAAAAGCTTTGTTGCCAATATAGTGTGTATTTAACTCCAAAATTATTTAGTTGCCCTATTTTAAATTAATGCAATAATAATTTTTTGTTGCCCAAACATAATTTTTCTTGTTGTGAATTTTCTCTAATTTAAGCGATTGAATAATTATAATCCGAACTTTGAAAATGTACGTCAGTGATCCCAAAAAAAGTAAAATTGTATTTACTTTTACCGAGTGTATATTCTAAATATTGTGAATTTTGACTTGCATATGCTTCCAAACAATTATATAGCATAGCAGTTTCCCATTATTTTTAGTTAATTTACAAACTTTGTTCCAATTTTTTTTTCTAATTTTTATGATTTTCACCCTTTTGTTCCTTAAAAAGATCATAATAATTGTTTGAATTTAAAAAATCTAGAAATTATTTTAATAACTACATTTTTATAATCTTTTTGAGGGCAGAAATGAAAAAGAATTAGAAAAATTATGAAAATTTTAAAAATCCCAAAGTAAAAATATGGGGGTAGATTTGGTACCAAAACAACAAAAATTATTGTTTTAGGATTATTAATGTACATTTTTAAAGTTTGAATTATTGTTGTCCAATCATTTAAAGTGGGGATTATTAGAATTCAATTTCATTAAATAAATAAGGTACAAAATTTAAGAAAGAACAAACAATATATGGAGATGTACATAGTGATGATAATACTATATAGTATTGTGAACTATAGATAATTTTAGTTCCTAAAGTTTTGCAAAATGAGACAATGAGGATAAATAAAAGACAAGTCATCATACTCCAACTCACCAATGAAATATTCCAACCCTAGATTTATTCGCAATAATGAAGTCATGTTCTTTTTGTTGGTAAATAGAAGTAGGGTAAATATAATTTAGATAGTTAATGTAGTATTGGGTATGTATTGATAGGTAAAAAGATGCAAATGTTTAAATATATATAAAGTATTGTACATGCGTAGCTATAAGTTGAGATATTTTAGGTAGTTTGTGTAATGTAAATAGATATAGGTAAAGTATATAAGATTGGGGCAGTTCTACTTATCTTCCAAAGGAATATGGTCTAGCTATGTGTACTAAAAGAGTCATGATACCAATGACATATTCCAAACCTAGATATATTCGCATTAATGAGAGTGTTAAAAAGGCGAAATCAAAATTATATTCCCTCCATTTCATATTATTTGTCATATTTACAAATTGTTTGGTCAAATTTTGGAAATTTTAACCGTAAATTTCTCAATATATAGAAGGATTTGTTATATAAAGTTACTACCATTAGATTAATAATGAAAACTATTATTTTAAAAGTATAATATTGCAATTGTTAATAAAAATATTGTATGAGAAATAATCAAATAATAACATCGAAGATCGTAAACAATCAACCAAAAGACAAATAATATGGAAAAGAGAGAATATTATCTACTACAAAAGAGTAAATTCATAATTTGGTACAAGTTACAATTGGGGAACGTCATGCAAACAAAATTAATGGATTTCTAGTCATTTTCTTTTTAGAATGAAAGGATATGACTTGACAATCTGTTATATTTATTTATTAACATTTTAATCCCCAGTATTGTTAAGAAACCTAGAAGAGAGTTATGCCATGGTATGATTAGTCTTTTAACGTCAATGTTCACGATCAAACATTTATTTTGATGTAGTATTTACTTTCTATATATACATTTTACCAAAACAAACACAATCAGAAAATAATTTCGGTTAGTTTTTAATGATGAATTGAAAATAAAGTAAGGGTCAAATTGACAATTTTCATAATTTCAGAAACAGTGATCATTCAAGAATAATGTTAGGTGTGCCAGATTTAGATTCATTGATAATGATGATCTTTACGTCTTCAATTTCATTCATCAAATACTTTATCAATCTATATGACAAAAAAACTAATTAATATTAGAACTTAGCATATTTGCCACAATTAGCATATTTATGACAAATCATGACAAAATATTCATTCTATATAACTCTAAAAGTACCATTACAATCATATGTATATACCAAATAGAAAGGATCGGGCAATACATGTAATGTACTAGTCAATACTCTAATACAAGTCGACCACTATAATTGATAACCTAATTAAACCCTAGCCATTACAATATACACACTATAATAACAAACTACCACATAGAATCTAGAAGTATTCGCTAAAACACCAAACTTCACACTATAAACATCCACAAATAAACAAATTCATACCACAAACCAACCTATAAGTCTTGAATCATATGGTAATTAAAATCTCAAATCACCCAAATTATCATGACACTGTGAGACTAAAGGAGGGAGAAAGTCATGATCAGCAGCTCCTCCTGCTTTGCTGATGTCCTCCAAATCCATGTCGTTCCACAAGAATCCATAATCATCTTTAGGGTTTATCAGGTCACTGAAGGAGAAGCTGCTGGCCATGGAGGTTCCTTCTTTCAAGAGGGCATTATTAGGGTTTACATCAGCATTGCTGTTGTTTGGAGCAGGTGATGAGGATGAGGAGATTGACTGAAGTTGATGACATTTGCAAACTGGACGATTGTACTGTGGATTGATAGGTTCAAGTGGTGGAGAACAAGAACTCATTATTGGGGTTTGATGATCGAACATTTGGTTGTTTGTGTTGGTGGTTTCCCCTTTGGTCTTGTGAAATACTCTGCATAACACCCAGTCTTCCTGCTAAATTTAGCATAGTAGTTATTAGTCATTTTCGTTCAAATTATATCCATACAAAATTAAATTGACCAATAAAAGAGTAGATAGCTACTTTCTGATCATAGCTATCAAGTTATTTTTGGGCTTTTCAATAATGCTAGCTAGCAAGCTAAAAAGTATTATTAAATGTATTAGAATTCAACAAATGGTTGTGCAAATAATGTGTCTCATGCATTTTGGATGATCAATACATTATGTAATGGGAAAAATTATCTAATCTTTTATAAATTTTAGCTGAAATCTATGTTAAAGCTATTTTTGAAACTTTAAATAATTGAATTGATTATTGTAAGTACAATACATTATGGGATACATATGAAAAATTTAGATGATAATCATATATTGCCGTTTCCAAATTAATTGTCATATTTTTTGGAAATTATTCAGTCAAACTTCAAAAGTTTTGACCAAAAATTAGTTTCTCAATATATACAATGACTTGTTATATAAAATTACTATCACTAGATTCGCAACGAAAAATATTATTATAAAAATATAATATTGCGATTGTTAATAAAATACTACCTTCATCCCTAATTGTATGTCACAAAAACTAACTCATCAAAACCAATAAACATGAGGAATGGGGTGAAAAGTTTCCAAATTGTCAAAAATTCCCTTATAATATTCTTGAAATGAGGTAAAGAATGTATTTATTAGGGATAAAATTGGTATTATGGTTGTTAAAAATGTAAAAGTTAGGTAATTTGACAAATAAAAATGGACAAGGTAGTTAGAAAATTTGACACTCATTTAGGGACGGAGGTAGTATTATATAAGAAATTAGCAATAAAAAAATATCATTGGAGACCATGACAATCAACTAAATGACAATTAATATGGAATAGGGGAATAAATCTTTCTTTGTCTTTCAACATTAAAGAGGTTTAGAAGTGAGCAATTAATTATCAAGAATTTGATATTGAAATGTTAGAATAATAAAAATTCAACAATAACCATTCATCAATAACTGGGACAATGTGACATGTAGTCGATGAAAGTATTTATTCATTCCTTCATTTTTGGATAGAGACCTTGACAAAATACTAGGATTAGTCATATCATAATACAAATGCAATTAGGGTGCATGTGCATGCAGGTGCTTTCATGTGTGCCCTATGTAGAATATTTATGTCAAGCTACAGCTTAAGGTTTGTTTTCTTTCTGATGAGTATATGTAGATATTGATAATTTGCTATCAACCAACTTATGATTTATGAGTTTTAACATAGCAAAATGATAAATATCTTAATGCAAGATACTTAATAATCATCTTATATTTCACCTAAATCCCTTATAAAGTTAAATGTAAGTATATTTGCATCATTACAAAGGTATGCTCATTACTTTGGTGGCTATTATTCATATGTTTTCATATGTTTATAAAAATATAAAACTATGCATAAAATGTGCATTTTCTACTATGATTGATAAAATTAGGCTATTATTTATATTTTTTGACCAAGTTTATAAACATTATACTTTTGTAGTTGATAAATATATATAATTATTAGAGAAAATATTATTATAAGTTACCAAAATGTGAAATATAGACAATTCAAAATGGTTATTAACCATCTTGAATTAAGATGTGTATTATTGTCTTTTAACATATTCTCGTGGCGGATTATCTCAGTCAAAAATCTTTGTCTTTTAAAATATTTATTTTTCAGAAAATAGAAATTTTCACATTACATAAATTAAAGTACAAAATTACTGATATATATTTGACCTTATAAACAAACATTAATCTTGGTCGATACGTACCTTAGGAGGCATATTAGGGGTTTCCAATCGGAACTCATGCATGATCCAACCCGTTTTGATCCCGTTGGGGGCCCGGTTCTGGTAAAACACCAAAGTCTTCCTCATACCAACAACCTGCCGGGTTTTGGGGTGGTGGATGACCCGGTCCTTACCGGTGGCTTTCCAGTATCCATGTGTCGTGGCTCGGTTGGTCCGGAAACCGGTTGCGTATTTGCGATCACGAAAGCTGAAGAAGTACCATTCACTGTTGTTGAGTTTAGCCACCTCTGCATCACCATAAGTTGGTTGTCAACTACGTACTCAAACAATTTTGGCGTGTAGAATTATACAATCAACGATAATTATTGTATTTTCAAACTTAACTAATCTATTTCATTGGGATTAGTCATATCAATGTTAATTATGATCGTCATCCTCCTCATCAATTCATCATGAAGCCCTACCATTTCAGAGAAGGGGGGAGGTATGACTAAGGCGTTCCAGGAATGAATCATGTTAATAGATGAGACATGTTGATTAGGATATTTTATTTAATAAATAAATGTTGAGCCTAAACTGTACGTTCAAGGCTCCAAAACAAAAATAAATCTAAGTAAAACACGTATATGATGTCCAATTTCATATGAGGGATTACTTTTAGTAATTGAAAGGGATGAAAAGCAAGGGTTTTTTTTTGTTGACAGGAGGATTTTACCTTTATAAGTAAAAAAAGAAAAAAGTTCATAACTAAACCATAATTGCACTGTAAATGTTTAAAATTCTACTTTATTTTCGTGGGGTTTAATTTGCATTTTATTGGAAGATATAGGTATTTATTTTCTACACCCTTAGTTTAATTTTTTATGTTTATTTTTTTAGACCTGAAGGTTTGTAAGCTGAATGAAAGAGGTCCAAACTTTCTTAATTCATTTGCAATTTGGGTCACCTTTGCCTATTATTTCCTATTTACCAATCATCTTACTCATGCAATGGCTATGGTTATGACATACACTTTGTAATGACCATTGTAATGACCATCTTACCTATGACTTCCTTTGTAATTGATTCGTATTTGATCCTTGTATGTAAAGTTTTGAGCTACTCTCAAGAAATCGTGGGAGGAACGGTAGGGTACTTATAGATCTAAGTAACTCCACCATAAATAAAAGATATTAATTATAACTTCAATATCATTTATAACCTTAGTCCTAAAGTTTGACGTCATTTGATGGAGAAATTTGAATATGAAAAGAAAAAGAAGAATATGACAAGGGTCTCTTTTATTCATCCACGAACCTTCATTTCCAAAAAAATAAACATTGAAAGCCAAAATTCTAGAAAATAAATACTCCTATTCTTCAAGGTCCAAAATGCAAAAAAATTCCTAGTTTCATTCTTTTCTTTGAACTCTTGCTTTATTGGATGAAATAAAATTTAAAATTTCAATGATAATTACAAGAGTGTCATATAACGTTGTCATATTTTAAAATGTACAAATTTATAATAGATTTTATTTATGCTTGATCTATTTCTAATTTTTACTTTAAATCGAAATGTAATAGTGATATGAAGATTAAGATAAATGAGATATTATGACGAAAAATACAAAAACAAAATCAAAGGCTTATTCGAAGGCAAATAATAGAGAGAACATTATAGCCCTGTTCAATAATTAGAAAGAAGACCTTAAGGTAGACAAAAGAAGAAAGTTGTGAATAGCAAGAGTTTCTGATTAGGGTAAGTAATTGAGTATATTCCAAATTAAGGGTGAAACCTCCCCTGATTAAAGGTTGATGAATGAACCAAATCAGGTGTTTGAATTGAAATTCAATCTTATCACAATATCGATCATTTTTGGTGAAGAATGAAGAAAGTGTTAATCATAATCACACACCATGAAAAGAAAATCCTAATTAAAGTGGGTCAACTTTTTTTTTTTTTGGGTCATGCAAACGGTTATTGAGTTGTGGAATTCTTTGTCTTCCATCACTCACAACTCCAATAAGTTTTACAGTATTATTTTTATTTTTCACAACAAAAGAACAAAAGGCGACTTCATTAAATACTCACAAATTTTTTATTGTAGATTACTCACATATCATCATGAGTTATAACATGAAATTAACATCATTAGAAAGATATCTTACTAAAAATTAGAATGGTGTTAATTTTATATAGTAACTCATTGTAATTTGTAAGTAATCAACATTCAAAACTTAATCAAATGGACAAATATTTTGGGATGATGTAATATTTTTTTTTTTTTGGTTCATGTGCTCTGTAATGGAAGGTTGAACTTACTATTGATCCATAAAAGAATAAAGTACACCATTTATAATGAGCTCCCTCTATTTTTATGGTACAATTTTAAAGGTTCTTCTTTAATTAATAATTTTTCAATATTTTACCAAAAGCTTGTTATATTTACTTGATTACCAAAAGCTACAATTATAATTATTAATAAATTAAGTATCATTAGTCAAAGAATGATATTGAAAACCGTGACAATGAACTACTCCCTCCGTTCCATATTAATTGTCATAATTTTGACTTTCACGATCTCCAATATCACTCTTTGATTGATAATTTCTTGCATAATATGTTATTAACAATTGCAATATTATACTTGTGTGATAGTATTTTTCGTTATGAATCTAATGATAGTAATTTTATATAGCAATTCATTGTATATATTGAGAAATTTAAGGTCAAAATTTTTGGTATTTGACTGCACAATTTCCAAAGACGACAGTTAATATGGAACGGAGGGAGTAGAAAATATAACAATCAATTACTTCTAATTTTATTATACTTTTACGCTAATATTTGAGTATATCTAATGAACTCATAATTAACTTCAGTCCACTTATTCGTGGTAGTTTTCACACCTTACGTACCCACGCATAGTTTTAGGAGTACTAACCATAGGCTTAATTCTACAAAGATATTTTACTATGCTTTTTAAAGTATGCAAACCTTGAGAAGGATCTTCTAAATTATTCATTCTAATTATTTTTTGGATAAAAATATGCTTTGCCTGGTTCCAAAAAAAATTATTATTTTATATAATTTTGTTATTGTACTGGTGGTATGACTTATTAAAAAATTAACAATTGAGTTTTCTGAGCACCCAATGATGAAGCATCTGCTTAATCTCTGTTTATATTTTATAATTTTATTTATTTTTAAAATACTGGTAGAGGATCATATCATTCATATGCACTATTTATCTATGTACGCATAGTCTATCCTCTATACAAATGTTCATATATAAATAATTTAGGGAGGACATGAACTATACGGTTTTCTTATTGACTTTAATTTAATTTTTTTTTTACTTGGTTGTAAATTAAAGTAGTTATCTTATTTGTTTATTTATTTTTTGATCCAAAGTTATTTTATTTATTGTGAATAAGGTATTAATTTTGACACATTATTATTTTATTTATTGTGAATAGAGTATCAATGACCTAAGGAGCAACAGGTGGCTTTTCTTTTTCGGGTTGAATGGGTGGCGCAAACATGATCATAGTACAAGTTAAAATCTTTTTTATAAAAGAAGAATCTTAAATGTTTCAAAAAAGAAAATCAAATTACAATGGATTAATTCCCCGTCCACTTATGAACTTTTTCTTTTACTTATTAGTTATTAGTGATATAGAGGGTTTGGATTTTGAGTAACTAAGTATAATTGTTACTCCTAGCTCGAGTTGTCAATGAAAGAAAAAAATGGAGCAGACAGCAGTGGAAAACAAAATTAGGAGAAATAATCAGAGAAAGGGAAACTTAATTAGAGTGATAGTTAAGGAGTTAACTTCACTAACAAGTTATTTCTTCACGGGGTTGTCGGTTCTGACCTTATAATACAAATTTAAACTCACTGTTATAGATTAAGCACCCTGTTAATTAATGTCAAATATTTAGGAGAAACATACATCACTACTTCCATGAGTGCAACCATTATTATGATTAGCAAGCAGTATTTTAATCATAAGGAATTTGCAAATTGAATATTAACATACTGATTTGTTTAACTGCATCTTTTCTTCTAAACTTCCCATTCAAAAAAAGAAAATTTGCATACACCTCCTTAAAGTTTATGATATTTATAAATTAAATTTTGACGTTTCTAAATTAATATTTACCATTCTAAGTTTTTGAACCAATTTTATTTAGTTATTTTTCTGGTAAATTTAGCAATTTTGTCGATGAATGTATAATAATTAATGAAATTTGTTTTGTTAAAATTATCGTTATTTCATCTAACAAATTTCATCACAAATTACACATTCATTGAAAAAGTTGATAAATTTTCCGAAAAAGTAGTTAAATGAAATTGGTTTAAAAACTTAGATGGATAAATACTATTAAAAATGTCAAAGCTAAATTTATAAACGTCATAAACCTGAAGTGGACATATACAAATTTTCCTTCAAAAAAATCCTGAAGTTGTGCTTGTGCATTTAAAAGGAAAAAGAATTATATTAAAAAATTTGCACCATAAATTTGATCATTCAATTCGATCAAATCAAACCTAGAAACTACGTATCATAACATATGTTCTTGAATTAATTTGGATTTGTTATATTTTGGGAATGGTCATGATGACTATATATACAGATAGACTTCAATTTTTATTTTATTTTTTTTGAAAAAAAGGATTAATGTCAAATACTTATCTTTCGACAACTTAAATAAAGCCCATAACCAATCATTTAATGTGGACAAAAGTTAGGAAGGCTACCCTTCAAGTTTTCTACCTCTCACCGTATTTATTCAGACATTACTATGAAATAAAATCAAGATATTAACTCCAAATTTCTATTCTATTACATCAATCATGACATGGATCGTAGACTTAACTCCTGATGAATGATCGATCATCATTATTAGACCAAAAATATGGTACGTACATAGCTCATCTGATGTAAACGGTGAAGAACAAGATGTAAGCATAAGATAAAAATTATATATCTTTACATAAAGTATAAGTTTTGATATTGAAATTAGACTAATTTCATCAGGACAATAACAAATCAACCGAAGGGTTGTAAATAAATAATTAAAAAGATATGTAATACTCTCTCCGTTTCATGTTAATTGTCCTCTTTAGAAATTTTGCAATCAACCTTTAAATTTTTTTACCATAAATTTCTCAATATTTACAATGACTTGTTATATGGCATTATTGTCATCATATTCATAACGAAAAAAACTATCATAAAAGTATATTATTACAATTGTTAATAAAATATTATATAATAAATTATCAATCAAAGAGTGACATTAAACACCATGACAGTCAACTAAATAACAATTAACGTGGAAGGGAGGGAGTAAGTATGTTGTACGTACCAGGAAGTTCCCAAGGTTCGCAAGTATGCAAGTCGATCTCAATCAAAGTGCCTTTAAGTGTTTCTTGATTAGCAATCTTTCTGTAAAGGTAATGACAGACCAACTCTTCATCACTTGGGTAGAATCTGAATCCTGGAGGTAGTGTTGCTCCCACATCTCTTAATCCCATTTCTAATCCTCCTGTTAATTAACCTACTATTTTAATTCCTTGAATTCTCCTCTTTTCTTTTCCTCTTTTAAACTATTTCTTTCTCCTTCTCTTTCCCTATCTATATATGTAAACCTTTAAGAAAGAGAGAAAGGTCAAGAGAGAAGATAAACAAGGAGCTAGCTTAGGGGGTGTTTGTTTATGTGGGTATGAGAGATATAATAATATGGGAATGTTTTGTAAATTTGTTCACATATATATAAAGAAAGAAAGAGAGGGGGGTATAGAGAGAGAAAGGGAGAGAGAAGAGAAGGGTGTGTTTGGTTTGGCAATAATAATGATAAAAGTGTCAATATCCTATAGCTTTAGAGGGAGAAAGAAGGGGAAGGAGGGAGGATGCTTGTTGAGATAAATTAAGGAGGAGATTGAAGTTTCAGGAAAACCCAAATTCACAAGAAATCTTTTTTGTTACAGGATTAGGGGGCCTATTCATCACTGTATTTTTTGTGTATATTAATAATTAATGCCATATATGAACATATGGCCAAACCAATTTATGAACCTACTCCTTGCCCTAATCACCTCAATTATTCATATTTACTTATTAACTCACATACTTTTCCAATAAAATTACAATATTTTCTGAATAATTCTGCACATCGGTCGATGAAAATTTGGCCGTAGAACAACTTAATTAATTATATATATATATATATATATATATATATATATATATATATATATATATATCTGTGTGTGTGTAAAATATACACACACAAACACACATACATATATATTTACACACACACACACACATATATATATATATATAGCATGTGAGGTTTTTGTTTTTTTATATCATTATGTTGTAATAGAATTTATGATTATTTTTGACAAATTGAATCTATGTATTGATAAGTAATCACTTAATAAATCATATAATATTTATTAATACTGAGTTTTCTAGAATTTAGTTATGTATTATTTTACTCTACGGTTCCTTGTTTAAAAAAGAGTGAAAACTATATACGGCCATACGGGGTACTAGCTAATATTTTTCAAATTTTTTAGAAGAAAATGTTTGTCAAATTGTGTAAGGTTGAAAATTAATAGTATGTCACTGCATGGAATTGAATGAGCAGGAGCATGAGGAATTATCTAGGAAAGTGCAAATGGATCTGTTGTATGAGTATGATATAAGATTATAAACAAAAAGTCGTACACAATTTGAAAAAGAGTGGAAAAAGGATTCGAGTTATGAAGACAAATTTTATTATGAGAGAAAAATTAGGATTGGCCAGATATCATACACCACCATCACACGGCAAATGGATAAAAAAGCGGAAACAAATTTAAAGTTTCTTTGACTTATTTTTTATTCTTCTTTTATTTTGTAACAGCAATTTTCTTCTTATAATTAGGGACGAAGCTCCCTTGGGGTAAGAGGGGGTAATTGCCCCTTATTCAGATAAAAGTTTATTGATATTTTGAAATAAAATAGACCTATGTGATTGTTGGTATAATTGACAAGACTATATCTTACCAAGCTAAAAGTCTTGTGGTTAAATCTTGATGTGTTAATTTTCTTTGTTATTTTTTACTTAACACAAATAGAATCATATTATTTCATAGCTATTGATCAATACTCTTTTATTCTTTTTATTTTTAAAATTTTTACTTTCATAATTTATTATTTCATATTGTCAATTTATCATTATTTCATTAAATTTTTATTTTTTCAACATATTCATATCCTTTCATATATTTAATTAATAGTTTCGACCCTTTAATATTAAAAGCTGGCTTGGTCCCTGATTACAATCAAATCTATTGTGCCAAATCCATATCATAAACCTCCACTTAAGGGGGGAAAGGCAAAAAAGTAGATGGCAATTTCCTTGTATTCATGATCTTGGAGTCTTGCTATGGTGAGGGGAAATGCAGAACCAAAAAAAGGAAAAAAAAAAGTGATTATATTCCTTTTAGCCAACAAAGTCAAGAGGGAAAAAGTGAAAGATTATTTTGTTAATTATAAAAAAAAAAGTAAAAAAGATTCTTTATAACATTTTCCTCCATATAGTCATCTCATGCTTTTAAATTTTTTTTTTTAAACGTGAATGATTAGAGTGTACATATAACTTTGATTGTTCACCGATCATTAAAATCACTTTTTTTTCTAAAGATTCTGCACTCAAATCTATCTCTCCACGAAACTTATAAACATACTAATCATTAATCACTTCATTGTTTATAAAGTAAATAAACTTGACCTTTAGAGGCTAGATGATTAGTAAACTTTTAATTGATATTCATGAAATAAATTTAACCTTTTTCACTAATTAATACTATTAGTCTATTGTTAGTTTAATTAGTTTACTAGTTTTTAGTGATACGATCTGATATTTAACGCATCTGAGGTTATTGTTCGAAACATTTAGGAAGGAATATGCACTTGATGTTGATAATTGCAATAATTTTACCTTGTATATATATCTACTGTGGTTTCTATTGCGAAAAATAGTATTATTCAAGATGTTCCAGTATTTTGTACTAAGTATGAATTTGTGATGCCAATTGATTTATTGGTGAAAGTTTTTGGGATTTCGATTTAAACCTGTAAATTCATTATAAATAAGTTGAAAAAGATGATACAAAAAGAATAATCCTTATTGATTGCTGAATACTCACAATTTCATACATTCACTCAATATTTATTATGTTTTTCCCTAATATAATCTTTTAATTTTTTAAGATAGTTTTTTTTTTGGAAAATTTTTTTTAGATAGTTGAAACTTGAAACTCATGATGACAGCTATATGATGAATGAAAATATCTACTGCTTGATCACATTATCTATTTCAAATTGTAATAGATTGTTTATTTGACATTGTAAAAAAGCTGTCTAATATGTCAAAGATATCCCATACAAGTTTTGTGAATATTAATCATGAAGGGGGTTCATTTTGGAAATTCTTAGAGAAATTTCAGTCTTTTCAGAGCATAATGTTAGATAATTGGGATTGATTATAGCTTTGAGATATGAATGAAATCATTAACTTTAAGATAAGATTTACGCTTTATGCAAAATCGTGCTTCCAAGATACTATAAAGCGATCCAAACTATACCTATAGCCTATGCAAATTAAATCTTCAGATTGGATATGATAGGATAGGAAGTAGATGAATTCTAATTGTTATAACAGTTGAAACCTATCGTAACTATCTCTATAGCCTATGCCGAGCGCGTGCACGCAGTTCTCTCCATGTGGGACAATAATTAGGAATAACATATTTATTTCCCTTAAGAGTTAGAAACTCTAATAATCTATCCATATGAGACACTAGCTAAGTCCGCTAGGACCTCTAACTTTTACTAACTATTCAACAATCAGTATATATAAGTTCTCCTAAGTACTCACCTACATAAATAAACTTTTTTTTATGGGAAGGTAAACACTTAATTACTAGCTCAGAAACACACTTTATTTGCTTAATTATAAATATTGGGTGCAAATGAAGGAGTTTAGGAGTCTGGATTGACTGATGTAGTGATGTGGAAGAGATAAACTTAAGGAAACTACTAATATAATGTGAAAGTAAATGTGAAATGTGATATGGTGTATTTTTGAAGACTTGAAGTTAGTTAGGATGAGATGAGATGAGGGTGCATGACTTGGGTGTTTTATGACGTGACTCCACTATACTTGTCTCATAAGTCATAAACAATATGTGTCTACCCCCAAAGGCCCAAACTATTATGGTCAATCAAAGTCATTCTTGCTACTTTCTTCATTTTTAAATTACTTCATTACATAATAATTCGAATAAAGATATTTACAATGTAATAATTATGCATTTTGTAACTTAAAATGTGTGCTTTTAATCTTTGATTTATCATGCATGTGAGGAAAGAGAAATGGAGTACTAGGTTTTGATGACTAAAATATTTAGTTATGTTGATATCTATAGTATATTACGTTCATTCTTATTTTCTGACTTTTTGACTAATATTTATTATTTTATATTATCTATTATTTTATAATTACAATATCATATTAACTGATTACTACTTTTTTTATTTTATCATTAGCATTTATTAAATCAACCCTAAATTTTTATTTTATTAAACATATCTAATTAATTCATCACTAACTTTGCTACTAATTTTTATGATATTAATTTCTTCACCATAAAAAAAATAGATAAAAAGAAATGGAGGGAATACTAGAAAAATGTCTTTGGACTTTCTAAAATGAGCATAATAAGATCAACTATAACGCATTTATCAATTCAACATCATACGCAATAATTATTCTTAGAAAGGATTGAATTGTACAGAATATATCAACACAAAATTGTCAAATACTAGAGTATAACATTAATGGACGATACTAATAATTTCATGATTTCAAATAATACGTTAGTTATTTTAATTGAAAAGGCTTTTTATATATAATAAGTGAAGACCTTGGTTTACCATTGAGTTAGATAATGACGTCGGTTTTATGCTAATGCAAGAGTTGGTAGTCAAATAGTCTACCAAATTAAGGTCCTAAATTATTAGGCTCCATATTTATTTCCCTTTTTATTTTATAGATGAATTAATTGTGCATTTTCCTTTGCATTGCAGTGCATGAATATTGTTCCTCACAAGTCAGTGTCCCCCCCCCCCCCCCCAAAAAAACCCCCAAGGGCTCATCATGCTTGGTAACTACGGAATTCCTATATTATTTTGTGTTTGAAAACTTTCTAGAAAGACATGCATGATCTTGCCGTGTTCGAAATTCTGTTAATTATTAGCTTAACTTAAACAAAAAAAAAAAAGAAAAAAAAAAAGTGAACAATATCTAAAACTTAACCTACTGATTTATTGACTCTCAATTAGCTGGTAAGTCAAAAAGAACTATTAAATTACAATATTAACATACACTCGTAGAAATAACCCTTATGCAAATAACAAAAACGCGTGAGATATTGGCGTGAGTTTGGATCTCACACCAAAATAATTGGCATGAAAACCAAACTCACGCCAATATCTCACACTTTTTTTCACGGATCCCACAACACCTCAGAAACCAATTTCAGCGTATTAAACAAACAGGTGGCGTGAGTTTTGGTGATGTATAATGGGATCAAAGATCACATTACACATAAAATGTAGAAACGGATCTAGATTGATTCTCTAGGATAGGAACCAAAAGAACGATGGAATAGCATGTAATTGGATGAATAATGGATGATAAACGAAAGGGTGGATGATATGGACAATGTAAGGATGGATTTACGAGTGTATTCTGGTTGGAATGAAGTTTGATGAAACGAAAATGCAATTGTCATTCAAAGATTCAAACAAATTGATGATTGAACTTACAATGTGTTGAATCGATGATTTGAATGATAAAGGCTTGGGATTTTCTAAGGAAATACAGATTCACCACTCCTAGAATCTTCCAACTCTTCCTATCACCATCTAAGATAGCCAATCTTAGAATAGAAGAAGAGATTCAAAAGACTCTCCCTCAAGAGAACCAATTCTAGCACACAAGCTAGAGAGAAAACACAATGTGTTTAAATTTGATTTGTATTTGATATGAGATGTAATGAATGAATACAATGGCACCCTAGGGGGTCTATTTATACTACTCTAGGACCCCTTGGACGTAGACCTGTCAATACGGGCGGGCGGGCGGGTTACGGTTCGGTCGTATATCGGGTTCGGGTAAATACGGGTCGGGTGTATTTCGGGTTCGGGTAAATACGGGTCAGGTGTATTCTGGTTTCGGGCGGTTTGGGTCGGGTTTACGGGTCATGACCGCCCTTTTTCTCAGTCACTTACAACTAATAAAATTGATTATAATTAGTCAAAGACGCCTATGTAATGTATCATTCCATTCCAAGTTCGACCACCATGATATGTCATAGTTGTATTGACATATTAATATACACCTAATGGACAAAATTTAACAATCTTCAAGTCTACAAGTATTATGCGGTTTACGTCAACAATCACGAATAACAATATTTATGAAATATATAGGGTTTTAGGAAGCTAATATACTAAACTTTTGGTGTATTGGACAATAATGCACTGAACTTTGACCTTTGACAATAATACACTATTTTACTGAAAGAGAGGAGAGAGTTGGGACTGCAGGAGTTTGAGGGTTCAATGAAAGAGTGAGTGAGTGACAGTGTTAGGGTTTTGTTTTGGTCATTTGTTATTTGATTATTTCATTTATATATCTCTCTCTACGCATAGCTTTCCAAAACCACCCAATATTTTACTTTTGGGCCTTAATTTTCATGGAATGGACCCATTTTTTTTGCACAAGGCCAAAGAAGACAAAACACTTAGAATTAAAGTGTCTGACCCAACGGGTCGACCCAAACCTGACCCAACCTGACCCGTTTTTTACCGGGTTCTTTGGGTCGGCTCATTTTCGGGTCCTGGATCGGAATTTCGTGTTCAAAACCCGCTTTTTGCGGGTCGGTTTGGGTCGGGTTTCCGTTTCCAAGTTGGACGTGTACCTAGGGTTCAAGAAACCAAGAATCAACTATTACACCATATATCCTATTTATGACATCATAAACTCTAAAATACAACTCTAGAAAGAAATTGCTATAACTCCTTCAATACTTGTCCGTTTTCAATGATTCAAAAACCATTGGAAAGCTTATTGAAAGATCTACAATCTATCTTTTGATGATTTCCTCAATAGACGTATGGATCTAGAGTTATAGAGCAAAATATCGAACTGTACTTGATGGAGTCCTTTGCTGCCGTGAGAGATGACTTCTCAATAAGGACTTGAGAGTTATTTAAGCTCATTGATGTCCTCCAAATGTGAGAGTAACTCCATATAAGCTTAGAAGTGTGAAGACTAAGCGGACTAAGCTTAGAGTACCTTCAAGGTTCTTTATGTAACGACCCGCCCTAGACCCGTATTAATTAAGACCCTAATTACGGTAATTAGTTCAAATACGCTATTAAATTTTTTTTTTCTTTCTATTTTACCTTATTATTACCTCTTATTTATTTGTGACGGGTCTCGGGCAAGGTGATGGCTAAGTGGGTTGATTATATGTTATCTCGGAATTAAAGTTATAAATGTTATTATGAGTTTATAAATATTTTTACGATAAGTTATATAATTTATTTTATTATTCTCAATTTTACGCTTTTAACTGAGGAAGGTTATATTAATTTTAATTTCCATTTCGGTTACGATTTATGTTATCCAACCTTCCTAATTTCATTTTATCGTTCAATTTAATTTATTAGTGTTATTCTACCAATTTATTTTTATGTGGTTCGATACTAGCTAATTTAGATTTATACTAAACTATTTTATCAAGTTTATGTCAATTAATTTTATTGAGTCTTTTACTAATTATTTTACCTAGCTTAATTTCCCTTACTATCAACTAGCCTAATTACTAATTAAATGGTTAAGTTATTGAAGAGGGAGTTTATATAAGTGTTGGGGGTTTATTTCTAATTCTTTCTAATTCATTTCAAGACACACCTCACTCCTCATTCTCCCTCTCCTCTTCTCACTTGGTGACCAGCCCCTGCCCTTTTCCGGCTAGTTTAAGTGACGGCGGCTGATTCAGCGACCACCAGGCGGTGGCCGAGCATACCCTCCACTCTTCTCTTGTTTTTCTCCTCCAATTTCTCTTTCAAGTGGTATTCTCTCAAACCCTAACTCAATTCTTTTAATTCCTAATCTGAGTTTCACTTTCAATTTATGTTAATCATGTTGGTTTCCATCTCTTTTATGATTTTTAAGCATGAATTCATGTTGGGGTTAAGTTAGATAAACTAGGGTTTGACTCTAGAGTGGATGCATGTGAATTTTGAATGGGTTTTGATAAGTTTCTTGCTAGATTATTGATGGATAATCAAATTACTTACTTGCATGTTGTTTTAGAAGAGAAACATAAGATTAGTGGACTGATTTAAGTTCTGGAAATATTGGTTATGTCATTTTATGCTTGGTTGGGTTGAATTAGTGTTGATTTTAATGAGGAATTGCTAGAGTAAGTGTTGGTTATATTTATCTATGGTTGCATGTGAATTTTTATGGAAGAAGATGAGTATTTTCTGGGTTTATATTCTGGAAAATCAAGAGTAATGTTTAATTTGGGCTTTAGGTTTGGACTAGTATAGGTTTAATGGCCAAAAAGATGCATTTAAGGAGAAATCCAAAGTTGGTTTTGCTGCTGGTTATAATCTGAAAATTCCAGGAGACTTAAAATGTGAGTTTAGTTCTGTTTCCTACTTTAAAAGATATGTATAGCCCGAGTTGTAACCAAAACCGTGAAGGTGTGTTTTTATATACGTTTTCTGGAGTCAGTAGCTAAATGCTACTTTTTCGTCCATTTGAAGACCTTGTTGGTTTTAATGGTGAACATAAGAATTTTAGCTCACTCTTTAAGCTTTCCAGAAACATAAAGTTTGCGTCCATACGATATCGGGAGAGTGAGATATGAGGCTGTGTTTGAGGGCCGTCAACGAAGTTTCTGCCTAGAATTTAATTCTTTAATTCTAACTTTAAGGTTACAATTTGATCTCTTAGGGGGCTCTAATGAGATGTCGAATTTTGTGTCCATTGTTAAGATGGGTTGGATAGGTATGCTAAGATGATTTAAGGAAATTTAGTGGTTGGAGTTTAGTCCTAAAGGTTTCTCAAATTTTAGCAAAGCCAATGATCATTCGATAATCTTTTCTCGTCGCTTGCCGACGTTCCCTTTTCAAATTCAAGGACCATGTCATTTCTCTTGAGTAAGCCTTCAATGATTCCATTCCCGTTCAAACTAATTGCTAAGGTTGCTTTATAACTCATAATCTTTCCATCGATCCCATTCAAGTTTCAATAGAAGTTTCGCACTAAAATTCCAAACCGCCTAATTCCTTCTAAGCATTCTGCTTCTGTCCGGGCTGTTTTCCGAGCCCTTCCCTTCATTTTTAGCCTTCGGACCAGTTGACAAAGTTGTAGGGCGTGATTTTCCCTTTCCGAAAAATACTCGTTTGCAAAAATATGAGTTTTCTAGCTCAAGTTATCATCAAAACATTGATTTAGCAAAAACTGAAATTTTTATTTTCTCATCCCTTTTAAGTTATCAAAATTTAAGTACTTTAACCTTAGCTTATGGAATTACAAGGACTTTATTAAAATTCTCAACTTTCTATACTCTTTTTTTTTTAGTTTCCAAGTCGCCCAAGCCATCCCAAACTCGAGGCACGCCACCAAGCAATTCTACCTTTCAAGGTACGCGAATTGTCCAACTTTTCGCTCCTTTATTATCGTTTAAACATTTAACATGGTTATATCGAGTTTATGTTATGAACTAATGTTTATATTTACGGTTTTAAAGGGTCCCATTTTACGTGTTTTCGTGCTAGTTACTTATAGGTGCTAGCTCTCTTTTTATGTATGATACTCCTAATCAGAGTATCGGACACAGCTAGTGTCGATCGCTCGTGATACCCACTCCAAACTTCGATCGGTTTGGGCATGTGCGTGTGTGAGATGCATTGCATCGATCGTAAGGGACCAAATATTTAAGTCTAAACGTCTATATTCATTTCATGTACTTACTCTCTTATGTTTATGAATTCCAGTTACTTATTCTTGTTTTTCCCCTTTCCCGTTTTCAAAATGAATTTAAATGCCGGCACTAAAACCGTTTTCGAACGGTTTGACGTGTTGGAGGTTTGTGTACTGAGTGTTTCCCCACTCACTTTGCATTGTTTTAATGTTTTGTTTTAGGCGGTCCGAGCTCTCAAGTTAAAGGCAAGGATAAGCAAAAGTAGGAGTTTTCCCGACCAAGGTAGTCATGAACGTCGTTGTTGGCCGACTCCGGTGGTCTTTATGGTTTCGAAGGCCGTTTTACTTATAGAAAGGGTTGTTATATATATCTTTGATGGTTGTATAAAGTCTAATTCCCATATTTTGGTGATTCCTAAGTATGGAGTGTTTGTATTATTTTTAATTGGTGATAAGTGTACTGTTATGGTGTGTTTGGGTTTGGAGCCTTGTCCCGAGTGGGGACGGCGGTAATACCTCCACCTTAGGTGTTCCGCTGCGCTAATCACAGACATAGTGTATGTTTAATGTTAATCTTGTGATTAAGGGTGTTGGGGTGTTACACTTTACACCTTCTACCTTGATAAACCTTTGTAGATGATGTTACCCAAGACGACATTTGTATCTTCAAACTGGATTAAGGTCCTGTAGCTAGGCCTTAATGTATATAGCTAGGAAACTATACATCATTCTCCCCCGGTTGAAAAAAGTTTGTCCTCAAACTTAGACAAAACTTCTTCTAAACCAGTACATAACACTTCTTCTTCCTTGCTTTCCTTCCTTCTTTATAAGATGTCTTCCCATATGTGTTATTGACATCACTTCTCTTGTTCCTTCTTATGAGTTTACAACTTCTCTTCTTGAATGCCTTGAAATCATCATAGATTCCTTTGATGCTTAACTTGAACTTCCACTTTCTTTCAAGTCTTTTCATGAATAAGCCAATGGCATCATGGTGCTCAAATATGGATGCAAGTATGGACCCTTCTTGAATAGTTCCTTCTTTCCTTTTGTCCACTTGAATTACTCCATTTGATGAGGTATGTTGAGATAGCTCATTCTTGGACGAGAGGTAAGGACAATTCTCTAAGTACTTCTCCAATTCTCCTTGTGGCTCCTCATGCTTCGTCAAGACTAACTCCAAAAGATTTACATACTCCTTTCTACTTCTACTACATACAAAAATGTTATCAAAGTATACAAATACAATCTCTTTACATTACAATGGTACATACTCTTTCAAAATATGTTGTATACTATGAGAATCAAAGCCGTTGATGTAGTTATCCATGAATTGCGCTTGATCCTTTGCATAGACCATTCGGTGATGAATCATAGGATTTGGTGGCAGCCTTTGATGCATGATAATACTCATGGAAGAGAAACGTACCCAAAGAGATAAGTGAGAGAGGTCACTTGTTGATGGTGCTTGTCTTTCATCCAAATATTCACAAATGAGAACAAGTGATGGCATAGGATCTTGATCCTTTATAGGCTCACGGTTTCCAGCCTCCTTTGGCGCAAGAGTGAAGCTCCTTGGCTTTTTAAATTTACGATACTTATCCTCCATAAGTGTCATAAGAATGCTTTGATCCTCCTTGAGCCGTGAGACACAAGGTGGTAATAAGGACGCCTCTTGGAGCATCATACTCCTATCATACAATTTTGATTCTTCCAACAAAGTATAACTAGAATCCATAGAAGTCATATTACAATATAATGAATTTTTGCAAATCTTGTAAAAAGCAAGACTTACTAAACTTCTTGGATCCATATGAAGATCATTGCCATGGTGTGAATAGCTCTTCATTTACAATTCTTGGACATTTGTTGTAGCGAGGCTAATATCTGGGTCTAGATCAATGTCAACGTCAATGATGGCACAACTTTCTCCTTCCTGGATCAATGAACACATTTCATCACGTAGCTCTTCTCCATTCAATTCTTCTACTTCCTCTACTTCAAGATCCTCCTCTATGTGTATCTCATTTACTTCGTTAGCCATGCTACTACATACTTCTTGAACTTGCTCATTTTCAACAAAAACATCACATTCGGCAAATTCAACTTCTTCATTCACGCCTTCCTCCTCATACAATGGGTTGTCATATACTCGAAACTCATCATTATTCTCCTCATACAATGGATTGTCATACACTTTAAACTCATCTTTAGGCACGCTACATACTACATTAACTTCCTCATTCGTGCCAAGGTTATCACATACTTCATGAACATCCTCATACACGTAAATACATCAAATGATTCACTTTCAAATTCTGGTTGCTCATAGGATGACGTTTGACATACACTTCCAACATGATCAAAACTTTGGCAAGATAGACTTGTACTTTGGTCAATGATTTCCTCGTCTTGGACAATAGGAATGGGGAGGTTTATGGGCTGATTTGAGGTGCTTTGGATAGTAGGTGTGAGGTGGTTTAGTGGCTGTTTTGTAGGTCTTTGTTGTGTACGGGTTTTGTCCAAGAGTTCTTTACTCTTTACTTGAATTTCAACATCAAGAGCTAAAGAACTTAACTCTTTCAAGTTTGCGTAAGATTGATGTACAATAACACACAAAATGTACTCATTAAGACCAAGAGTGTAACATACCAAAACGTGTGGATCATCCTCTTTAAGGCCATACTTCCGTAGTTGCCGTCTGAATTCTATGGTATATTCAACCACGTCCTTGCTCCCTTGCTCCATTATTTCAAGCTTGTTGATGTAATCTCCTTTGTATTTGTATGGCGAGAACTCTTCTTGAACATTATATCCATTCTTCTTGCTTGAACATTTACTCCATTCATAAGATGCTTCATATTCAACTTCATAGGGGTAAACCTTACGTGAACAAGCGCTTCTTGATCCTCCCTTTTGAAGGATCCCAAATACTTCCATTTGTTTGGTAAGATCATCAATTTATTGCTCCAAGCGTTTTAATTCACTTGGTGAATTCATGAAAGATCTTTTGCAAGCCATAGAATATGAATCTTGGTGAAGAAAGAATTAAAGCAAGACTCACGGTTTAGTGGGGCATGTAGGGGACGGAATGGGGAATGTGTTTAGGCTAGGTTTGAGTTTGGTTTAAGGTTTTTTTTTTTTTTGTGGAGTTTATGGTTCTTTATGAGTTCTTGATGAGTTCTTGTTGAGTTCTTGATGAGTTCTTGGAAGAACTTATGGGTGGCGTGAGAATGGTGGGATGTATACGTGATGAAAACAAGATAAAAGATGTAGGAACTAGAGAAATCAATGCACAAAGCTCTGATACCAATTTTAAAATGTAGAAATCAAATTTGATGTATAATGGGATCAAAGATCACATTACACATAAAATGTAGAAACGGATCTAGATTGATTCTCTAGGATAGGAACCAAAAGAACGATGGAATAGCATGTAATTGGATGAATAATGGATGATAAACGAAAGGGTGGATGATAAGGACAATGTAAGGATGGATTTACGAGTGTATTCTGGTTGGAATGAAGTTTGATGAAACGAAAATGCAATTGTCATTCAAAGATTCAAACAAATTGATGATTGAACTTACAATGTGTTGAATCGATGATTTGAATGATAAAGGCTTGGGATCTTCTAAGGAGATACAAATTCACCACTCCTAGAATCCTCCAACTCTTCCTATCACCATCTAAGATAG
The DNA here is from genome assembly GCA_029582165.1 of Portulaca oleracea. Classification (NCBI taxonomy): domain Eukaryota; kingdom Viridiplantae; phylum Streptophyta; class Magnoliopsida; order Caryophyllales; family Portulacaceae; genus Portulaca; species Portulaca oleracea. Next base: position 27,513,761 of record CM055876.1, read on the forward strand.
CCAATCTTTGAATAGAAGAAGAGATTCAAAAGATTCTCCCTCAAGAGAACCAATTCTAGCACACAAGCTAGAGAGAAAACACAATGTGTTTAAATTTGATTTGTATTTGATATGAGATGTAATGAATGAATACGATGGCACCCTAGGGGTCTATTTATACTACTCTAGGACCCCTTGGACGTGTACCTTGGGTTCAAGAAACCAAGAATCAACAATTACATCATATATCCTATTTATGACATCATAAACTCTAAAATACAACTCTAGAAAGAAATTGCTATAAATCCTTCAATACTTGTCCGTTTTCAATGATTCAAAAACCATTGGAAAGCTTATTGAAAGAGCTCCAATCTGTCTTTTGATGATTTCCTCAATAGACGTATGGATCTAGAGTTATAGAGCAAAATATCGAACTGTACTTGATGGAGTCCTTTGCTGCCGTGAGAGATGACTTCTCAATAAGGACTTGAGAGTTATTTAAGCTCATTGATGTCCTCCAAATGTGAGAGTAACTCCATATAAGCTTAGAAGTGTGAGGACTAAGCGGACTAAGTTTCGAGTACCTTCAAGGTCCTTTACACCATCTACCTTGATAAACCTTTGTAGATGATGTTACCCAAGACGACATTTGTAGCTTCAAACTGGATTAAGGTCCTGTAGCTAGGCCTTGATGTATATAGCTAGGCAAATATACATCATTTAGGGTAAAAACTTACGCCATCTGACTGAATAATTATTAAATTATACAATCAGGTGGTGTGAGTTTTTTAATCAGGAGGCGTGTGTTTTACACCAAAACTCACGTCACCTTTCAGTTTTAATTTAAAAAAATAAATGGAATTGCTCCAATTTAATTAAACCACACCATTTATTTTGTGGGTGGTATAATTAAAATGGAGCAAATCCATTTTTTTAATTATAAAAAATTAGTTTGTTTATAAAGTTTTTGGATGCATAAATATTGAAAAAAAAATCCAGTTAATGTTTTTAATTATATAAGAATTATATGTATCATATACAATCATACATATAAATATATATATACACACACACACACACATATATACAATTAATGAAATTAATCACTAAAATAACAAAATTAAATAATTAAAGTACATATTTATTAAAAATATATGCTGTTAGAACATATAACAATGTAAAATATATAATACAACTTTAAATGTTAATTTTTGTAATTGGTTAGAACCCTAAAATAACTAGGTTTTATATACTACAAATTTCATCTTCGATCTTCAATCATCATCATCTTCATCTTCAACTTCAAGTTTAATGGATGATTTGGGAGTAGAGGGCGAGGGAAAATGTTGGGAGAAAGTGATGAAGAATGAATGAGGAGGGAAAAAAATTCGAAGGGAAAAAAATCAGATTGTTGAGTTTATATAGGGTACTGAAAGGTGGCGTTAGTTTTGGGGTAAAAATTCACGCCACTTTTTTTTTGTTAACCAGATGGCATGAGTTTTTAGGCCAAACTTACGTCACTAAAAAAAAATATGTGTATTACTAACCACTTTTTTCCAACCAATTTAAAATAGTTGGAAAAACCAACTATTTTAGTAACCATTTGATATTCCAACTATTTTTCAAAAAATTTAGTTGGAAAAATGGTTGGAAAATTTTACTACCATCCTTTTTCCTACTATTTGAAATTGGTTGGAAAAATGGTTAGTAATCCAACCATTTTTCCAACCATCTTCAAATAGTATGAAAAAGGGTGGTAGGAAAATTTTCCAACCATTTTAGCAAAATTGGTTTGAATTTCCAACCATTTTGCCCACAAAGTTTTTTGAAAAATAGTTGGAATATTAAATAGTTGCTAAAATGGTTGGTTTTTCCAACCATCTGAAATTTGTTGGAAAAAGTGGTTGGCAATACACATCTTTTTAGTAGTGCGTCAGTTGGCGTAGGATTTAAAATCCTACGCCAACAGGCATAAGTTTGGCCTAAAAACTTACGCCAACTTATTGTACTGTGAAAAATAAAACCTCAGCTTCAAGTACGTAATATATATATATATATATATATATATGTGTGTGTGTGTGTGTTATTATTATTATTATTATTATTATTATTATTATAGTAGGTTAATTACTATTATTATTAATTGTTATTATTATTATTGTCATTGTTATTGCTCTTATATTTCTACATTAATATAATTATTAGTTATTGTTATTATTAATGACATGATTGTTATATATTATAGTAATGGTAATTATAAATATTTTGTAGTTATCATTATAATTTAAATATATTAATGTTATTATTATTTTTAATATTATCATAATTATTATTAGTAATTATTTAAAAGGGTGGTGTTTGACACTTCTAAGATTTTTTTATGGACAGTGTAACACATATTTAAACTCACTAAATCAAAAATAAAACATAATTAAACACATATTACTCGAATTAAAAATACGAAATCAAACATTAAATGACAAATTACATGAAAAACAACTAAAATGAAACATAACACTCAAGTTAAACATATTTAAATTTCACATGATTATAATTACTAAAAACCATATTTAAACTCAATAAATCCACAATATAAACCAACTTTCACATATAACACTCATTATTTCATATTAATAATCAAAATATAACATATCTGAAACAAAAAAATGAAAAAACTTATCAGATTTGATGGTTGCGGTGTCTGCATTCGTTGACAATGGCGTGAAGAAATGAGTATGTTTGTGTTTGAGAATGGTGAAAGGAAATAATACAAACTTTAGGGGTATCGGAGACTAATAGTATAAACTATTTTCTTGGACACTAGTAATACCAACTATCGACCTATTTTCCTCCAATAGTACACGACCGAGTTGTTATAGTTTTAACTCATCGGAAAGATGACGTGGCTCCATGATGTGTGATGTGGAAGGCGGAGATTGGATAGAAAATGTTGACATGAATACTAACATGCCTTCCATGTCACATATTATGGAGCCACATCATCTTTTCGATGAGTTAAAACCATAACAATTCGACGGTGTACTGTTAGAGGAAAATAGGTCAATCATTCGTACTGCTAGTGTCCAAGAAAATAGTTTATATTATTAATATCCAATACCCTCAAAGTTGGTATTATTGATGTCCAAAAATCCATTTTTAATTTTACTTACATATGGTGCCGTGAGTTTTAACTTAACTTATGCCAAAAATCTCATGTCCCATGCTTTTAATTTTGTCAGCCGAGCGTATATCTCGAGGGGGTCAATTCAAATAATGTTGGCGTAGATTTATACTGTAAACTCAAGCCAGCTGGAAAGAGGCGTGAGTTTACATTGTAAACTTACGCCAATTATTTTAAAAAATAAAAAAAAGGTAAAAATAGGCGTATGTTATAGTCAAATTCACGCCCATGTTCTGAAAATACAGAGAAAAATATTTTATGTGGTGAAAGAGGAGAGAGAAAATCAATTGGTGTAAGTTATACCTTAACTTACGTCAATTTTTACTGAAAATTTATTTCTCCTTTCATTTTTAAGTCGATTTACATATATTGACGTGAGATTGTTTAACTCACACCTATTTTCTTACGCCAAACCATATAATTTCTAGCAGTGATGTACACTATTATGATTTATGATGTATTGCCCTATAAAAGAGGCATTATTCGTTCAATAAATCATAAATTGCAAGGTCAGAAAATTCAATTATTTGACTATAATTTTGTCAGAAAGAAAAGGAGTCTGTGAACTATTTAAGCCTGGTTTTTTTTTTACGTTTGGTAAGATGAGGAAATTGTGCAATATGGTGAAATTGTAGAAAGTGCGGTGGTGTGTGGAATGATATGGTGAAATTTGTGAAAATTGTAATTGATGTAATAGGTGAAGGGAGAAAATGTGAAAAGTAGAGGAGAAAAATGAAGAGAGAGAAAAGTGACACTACTAAAAATATGTGTATTACCAACCACTTTTTTCCAACCATTTTAAATTGGTTGGAAAAAGTGGTTGGTAATACACATACTTTTTTTTTTGAAACCAATACACATACTTTTAGTTGTGTGATGATTGTGATAAAGTGTGAAATGGTATGGTAAACTATAAAAAATAATATTGAGTGACATGGTGAATTATGGTACTGCATCGCACGACACCGTACAAAAGAACAAGGCCTTAATTGGGAAAAATTGCAAATATTGTTCAGAATATTTTGTTAACAAATAAATACAATTTTTATGGATCTTTGTCTTTGATAATTTAAAGCTAACTATTATTCGTTCATAAGATGCAAAAGTTTATTCTTACAAAAATGTCCTAAATAATTTCAGTTATCTTTTAATATAAATGTTTAGTATATCCTTTGAAAAAAATAGGGTTACAACGATTGTATGTTGGCTTCTTTATAATAAATAAATGAATAAGTAAATAAATAGTTAAGTAATTCTTATTTGAAACAATTTTAAGGTGAATTATCATGCAATAACCATCTCATACTCATACTCATATATTAGCTATTTTGATAGGTTAGTTATCCCTTGAAAAAAGGATTATCTAAGTGATACATTGTATCATGACCAGTAAGTTATATTATTAGAAATAGGTTTTTTTTCATAATGGAATGATCCAATCATTCTCACACATCAGTTATTTAAGCATTATATATACCAATTAAAGAGAATCAAAAGCAACGTAAGAGGTGGGTCCAAAAATATCTTAGAACTGTCTAATTAAGCAAGTATTATAAATTTAATTATAAGGATGATTGATGACTGATGAACATTATTAGGTTAGCATTAAGCATTAAAAGGGGGAACGGGGCCTAATCAAAATTTATAAAAAATTCTCGATTTAGTTCCTATTCGTCAGACACGTAGAGATTGCGCCGGAACTACTTGGACATTGCCGTATATTAAATAAAATATATTTGTAAATCATCATTACTCATTGACTAATTACAATATTAGCCGTATGAAGTTCCCCTAAGTTTAGGATTATCGTCCAATTGTTAATTAATTCGAAATTAAAATAAGGAAATCTAGAGCAAGAACGGTTTATTTGCATTTTGAACCCCGAAGTATAGGAGTATTAATTTTCTGGACCCTTAGTTTTTATTGTTTATTTTTGGAACCCTAAAGTTTATGAGTTGAATAAAAAAGGACATTAAAGTTTGTAAGTTGAAAAAAGGCGTGTGTACGGTTTTTCTTTTTCTTCCCATGTTTGAATTTATCTCCCAATTAGCGTCAAACTCCAGGACTAATGTTAAAATTAATATTAAAGTTGTAATACACTTCTCTTATTCATATTGGAACTACTTAGACCCTGGGTACTTCAGGGTTTAATTAGTCCGATATGAATAAGAGAGGTGTATTATAGCTGTTATAATATAAAACCATTCCTGGGGCTTCAACTATCAGCTTAAGCTTTTGGTTGAGTTGGTTCCACATGGTATCAGAGCCAGACCAATAAACAAGAGGTCTTAGATTCGAATCTCAGCACCCCCCATATTCAAATGCACAAGGTTAGGGGGCCTTTGCAGCATCCACGCTTCAAGTCCAAAGGGCATTCGTGTGAGGGGGCGTGTTAGAATATAAAACATTAAAACCATTCCTGGGGGGCTTCAACCATCAGCTTAAGCTTTTGGTTGAGTTGGTTCCACAATAACTTTAAAATCAGTTTTAACCTTACTCCTAAAGTTTGACTTTAATCGGAAGATAAATTGAAACATGAGAAGAAAAAGAAAAACATTACATGAGTTTTTTTTTCAACTTACAAACTTTAAGGTCTTTTTTTTTCAATCCATAAACTTTAGGATTCGAAAAATAAACAATGAAAATGAATGATCCAGAAAATAAATACCCCTGTACTTCGGGCTCCAAAATGTAAAAAAAAAACCGAGCAAGAACAACTAGAATTGAAATTTGGATACTACTTGGCATTAGATATTTACGATTTATGGTAGTGTATATGAAGTAATAATTTTTACCCTACCTGACATATGCGGTAATAATTTTTGCACACTCGACATTTGGGAAATAATTTTCACCCTACCCGACATTTAGTGAAAGTGATTTTTAGTGTTAGAATCTGGTAACTTGTCATCGGAAATGGAAAAATACAATAATACCTCTATATCACTATGTGAAATTACGATGTTGCCCTTTAATTTGAGAAGGAAAAGACTATGTTGGAGAGTAGAAAACAGACATGGTGGTTTGGGAGGGGTTAGGTTTTCATTTTCTGTATGGGAGGGGGGCCGGGGAGAGGAATCAGAGGAATCAGTGGAGTGGTTGGATTTTAAAATGCCATAACAATTAATACTAAGGATAAAAAAGTCATTTCACATTTAATTGAAAGTCAAAGGAAATAATAACAAGGGTATAAAGGTCACTTCATATTTATTTTTTTACAGTTTATCGGAAAAGTCAATAAAAAATCAATTATAACATACCTGAGGGGCTTTAAATTTATGACCACTTAAATATCAGGTAGGGTGAAAATTATTTCTCAAATATCAGGTGTGCAAAAATTATTACCACATAAGTCAGATAAAGTAAATGTAATTAACGCAGTGTATATGTCCATCATTACACTCTTAAATATTTAATCAACCACTTAATATTGGAAAGGAATTTGGGCCATAAGCAGTTCGGTTCTATAGTAATAATTTCCGTCATCCACTAAATTAATTTGAAATTAAGTTGGAAAATTTAAAAGGATGAGTTGTGATGCAAATGGTCCCATGATGGATGGAGAAATGTATGGGTTAGGGAATATGCCTTGTACCTAAAGTTAATGGCTAACAGAAATCGAAATAAAAATCAAACAAAAGTAATGGGGTTCTGCCTGTTATGGGAAGAAAATATATTTACGGCGTCTGAGTTATCATTATCTTTTTTAAAAAATGTTTTAAACAGAGTTTGATGGGGTTTTTGCATTTTGAACCCGAATTTTACATATAATAATTAATAGGACACTATTATATCAATATTGATTTTTTAGACTATAAAGTTAATGTGATAAATGTTAGACTCAGATACCTTTGTGAGGCTCTTATACCACTTGTTAGGAAAAAATATAATAGCAAGGTAACAGCGGAAGCGATTAATAGAATCAAATTGAGATGACGGAAATTACGACAAAATTCAGGAACAAAATAATAAGAGCGATAAAAGAAAACAACCACAAGGTTTACGTGGGAAACCGAAGAACTCGGAGAAAAACTCACGGACGGCGAGAGCCAGAAAATAATCCACTATGAGAAAGGAGGAGTACAACCCGATCACTATCACAGGGTGTGATGCGATCCACAACAGAGGAGATTACTATCACAATCTCTCTCACTCACAACTCACAATCTTTCTCTCTGGGGATACAATTGAGATCGAAAATATTGGTGAGACCTTTTTCCCTCTCAATATTTTCTCCTTCCCTGACTCTCTATTACTCGATCATTGTTCGCCGTACTCGACGACATCAAGCGCCGTGCGCCACGCGCTGTGCGCCGGGCCGTAAAATAAAGTGGAAAATACCGAACCCTATTTATAGGAAAAACTCCCTATACACTTAACTTGACTCCCACTCCAATTAGATTTAGAATCTAATACAATTAGGAAACCCAACATAATTAGAAAACCTAAATAATATCCTAATACAATTAGGAAACAAATAATTGTGATCAAGAGATTTGGTGATTTTAGGACACATTCCTAACAATAAATAATGATGACCCAAACTTAGACTTAGCTCTGGTCTTCTTTTGCCCCCTAAACCAACAGTAATGATCTTTATAAATTGATGAATTCCCTCGCACATCATTCTTAACTATTGTTTCTAACATGAAATCTGAAATTTATGGAAAAAAAAATAGTGATGAGCCTAAGTTTGGGCCATCATTGTTTATTATACTAATTTCAAGGTTCAAAACATCAAGATTGAAACAGTAAGATCTAATTAATTAATGTATACAAACTCGACGTCCAAAATATAAAAAACTCATTTATAATGCCATGCATGTAAGCTTAGGATCCCAATTTTCTCTCGGATATAAGACTTAATTTCTTTTTGTCTCATTCTATTCTTTTCATCTAATTATGCGACGGTGATCTCGTATAGATATAGGGGGTGTTTGGTTACCCAGTTTTTTTGGTAACTTTTAGCTTTGTGGATAACTTTTATCTTTTTGATCAAAATGAAAAACCTACTTGAAGTGTTTGGTAAGTAGCTTTTTATTTTAACCTTTTGGACCCAATAAGTTAGTTTTCAAAAAGTTAGTTGATGAAGCTTTTTGTTGTATCTTTTCATAAAAAGCTACTTTACCAAACACTTTTCCTACAATCAGCTAACCCAAACAGTTCAAGTCAAACAGCTAATCCAAATAGCTATCAGCCAACAGCTAACAAGTACATGCTAACAGCTACCAGCTATCAGCTGGTTACTAAATAGGGTCATAGCCACCCTATCCACCCTCAATGTCTGAGTGCTTGGATAGACGTCGAATTTAGGGTGCTTATCGAGACATTGAAGTTGGGACGCTTGACATTTTTTTATACTAAGAGTGTATTTGGTAGGGGAGAAAATATTTTTTTGGAAAATGTTTTCCCTTTTCTAGTGTTTGGTACAAAAAAAGTTTAGAAAATCATTTCCAAAGAAAATCATTTTCCTTTAAAGGAAGGAAATTGACTTCCTTTGATCAACCTAGAAATATCATTTTCCACCATTGATTGTTGGATCGATTTTTACTACTAACCCTAACTGAAATTTGAGGCCGAAATTTAACATTAACGGTTTTGCTCGAAATTTTGTAACACGGTAGAATTGATTAAAAAAACCTCAAATATAAATTTTTAGCTCAAAATATTTTTATTTGATAATATTTATCTCGATATACATCAAGTCAGAAGTTTTTGCCCTAAAACTGACTGAAACTTTTAAAAATTCAAACTGAACCGTTTGAATCGAAACTTTATGATTTGATAGTATGAACTAAGAAAAGCTCAAATATAAATTTTGAGCTCCAAATATTTTCATTTGTAACATATATCGCCACTTTTATCGACATTTTTTTTGCAGTTAAATATGACTGAAACTTAAGAGCAAAATTCAATTTTCTCAGTTTGTCGCGAAACTTTACAATACGATAGAAATGATTAAAAAAGCTCAAATATGAATTTTGAGCTCCAATTATTTTCATTTTTAACATATATCGCCACTTTTGTCGACATTTTTTTGCGGTTAATATGACTGAAACTTAAAAGCAAAATTCAATTTTATCGGTTTGTCACGAAACTTTATAACACGATAGACATGTTTAAGAAAAGCTCAAATATGAATTTTGAGCTCCAAATATTTTTATTTGTAAGATATATCGCTATTTATATCGACATAAATGATCATTTTCCGAAAAATAATTTATCTCCTACCAAACAAGGGAAAATTTGGCATGAAAAACCATTTTCATTGGAAAACCATTTCTTATGAAAAACCATTTCCTCAGAAATCGTTTTCCTCTAAACCAAACACACCCTAATTGTCACAATACCATTACACATTTCCTCCAACCAATATATTTTTTGGAGAGAGAATAATGGCCTCCATTGCTATATTTGAAACTCATTAACATTATTACACTAATTGACCCTTTTTTTTTGTGCGGTACGATGCAATGTGGTACCACAACTCAACATGTCATTCAATGTTCTTTTACGCTTTATCATACTGTACCACACTTCATCACAATCATTACTAATATATCTCCTCACTTTTCTCATCTTCTTTTTCAGATTCTCTCTCCTCATTTACTACATCAACTACACTTTCCATAAATTTCATAATATCATTCCACATTTCACCGCACTTTACACAATTTCACCACACCGCAACAATAAAGAATGTACAAATGATTAAAGACATCAGTTAACATTAACATCAAAATGAAGTGTAGGTTTGGAGGAACATACGTACAATTACCCCTCATGTTCGTTAATAAAAACGATGAGTTTTGCTACAAAATCCTTCTTAATTATCTTATCTTGATGTAAAAGTTTTATCATCATACATTACATTTGAGAAAAAAATGATATAGTTAAATTTTATAGTATAATACACATAATTAAATTGTATAAAATTATATTTTTATCCACAATTTTTTTAATTTATAAAAAAATGTAAAATATGTTGAGTCACTAGGGTCTCAATTATATTCATTAGCATAATCCTCGAATGTTAAACCCTTAATTGATAAATAGTTATAATTATAAATAATTTAATAAATATGAATTTGATAGTGAAAAAATAAAAAAAGTATCTTGTAAAGGTATCTTTTTCCTTGGTTTTCCATTTATGATATCCTATACAAGAAGAATAATGAATTTAAGAAGGTGACATATATGTAGATACATCCATTGGATATATACGACGATCTTAGTTAATAAATATATTCAATTCCTATAATAGGTGTCGGTTACTGTTAGTTATCAACTACCACGAAAAAGTCATAGGCTTAACCCCATAATCAGCTTCTTCTTCACTCATCACTACTAAACTTACTGGGATGCTTGTTCTTTTCTTAATTGAGATCCCTCCCTAAGAGAAAAAAATGATTAAGAATTTTATTAAAATATTTGAAAATTTCTTATTATTAATTTGGTTAAAATAAATTTTATTCATTGAAACAAATTATATATCAATAAATATCATTATCTGTTGCAACAAGTTACTTCAATCAAAATACATTGATATTAATTTTTAAGGTAAAATCAACAATTTTTATACATTTCAACTATGATATATAATTGAAAAAAAAACACAATTACCATTAGAATCTTATTAAAAATATTAAATTTTATAAAAACAAAACATGCATCTCAATAAAATTTACTTAATACAACAAGTCACTTAATCAATAAATATTGATTTGATTTCTAAAGATAAAATGTATCTTTTAAGTGCCATAATAATAAAAAAAATCAACTATAATAAAATGTCTGCTCATTTGCAAGAATCTATAGGCATCACTATCACATTTCTGTTACCGATAATAAATGATATAAGATTATTCGTCTGCTAATTTGCAAGAATGAAGGTAATTAATTTTAAGGGTGTTCAATTTCAATACACCACCATAATTATCTAGCCAAGTTGATTCATTGATAGAATAATATGACAGTGGTGATAGTTTATAAGCATATTGGGTTGAATGTGGAGACCAATTTTGGGTTGGTCTCTATCTCTTGGGGAGTAAGGTAAAAGAGTTTGAGTGGGAATCAAGTTGTTGATTTGTTCCACTTCCTTTTTGTAATTCCTTTGCTGTAGGGACTCTATTAATCCTAAAATTGTGTCAGCCTTGTACTATAAATAGAGCCTAGGTGCTAGTTTTATTTGTATTGCAATTGAGAGTGTTTCATCTTATACCACAAGAGATTGACCTGTAATCTCTGTGTTTCTGAGGGAGTTGTGTGAGGCTTAACTGTGAGTGTTGAGTTCTCAGTTTGTAACTCTAGGAAGGTTGTGAGAGATTGTGAAGGTCTGGGAATCTCTGAAACACCGTTGTAATCCTCTGATAGTGCATCGTTCGTGGTTTTTTTCCCGGTTTGGGTTTTTCCACGTTAATTCCTTGTGTCGAATCTTTATTTATTTTTCCTCCCTTATTATTATTTGTCTCCTAACCACGCTCTGAGAATCCTAACAAGTGGTATCAGAGCTTTGGTTGGAGGGTGGTTGATCTACAGACTGAGAAGCAATGACAGGCGCTATTGTGAAGATTCCGGAATTCGATGGGAAAGACTACGCATGGTGGAGGATGCGCGTTGAGAATGTGCTCCGCCAGCAAAGGTTGCATTTTGCGATGGGTGATAAGCCAAAAGAAATGGAACAGAAGGATTGGGAAGAGCTTGATGGTCAGACATTTAGTACGGTCAGGCTGACGCTAGCTCGGAACGTGGCTTTCAACGTCAAAGATCAGAAAACGACAAAAGACCTGCTCGAGGCCTTGCAAAACACATATGAGAAACCTTCGGCGGTGAACAAGGTATATGTGTTACGTCATTTGTTTGAATTTAAGATGCATAGGTCTGGTGATATGCATGATAGTATGAATGAGTTGAATATGATATTATCAAAATTAACCTCTGTGGGATTTAAGTTCGACGATGAGATGAATGCTAATATACTATTGGCTACCCTACCTAAGTCTTGGGAAAATTTCGTGACTTTGTAACTTCTTCAACTAAGAAGGATGAGAAGCTGAAGTTTGGGGAAATTAGAGACTTGGTCCTGAATGAAAGTATTCGCAGGAAAGATTCCGACGTGTCTGAGTCTTCGGGGGATGCTTTGACTGTCAGGGGTAGGAGGAATAGTGGGAGTTCGGGTCGGGGTCGATCAAAATCTAGAGGTCGAAACATAGAGCAAGTGTTGTGTTGGAACTGTGGTGATAGAGGTCATTTTCGTAGGGATTGTCCCAAACCTAAGAAGAGTAGCCATAATGACCAGGATTCTGTATATTCTGTTGAGGATTTTGGTGATGCCCTAACTGTTAGTGTTGACAAGTCAGAAGGGGGTTGAGTGATAGATTCGGGTGCTTCGTTTCACTCTTCGTCTAGCAAGGAGGCCTTTAGCAATTTTGTGAGTGGGAGGTTTGGCAGGGTTAGGCTTGCAAACGGTCACAACCTAAAGGTGCTAGGAAGAGGTGATATGAACATTAAAACTTCTAAAGGTGGAACTTGGAGGTTGAAGAATGTTTGGTATGTCCCAGGTCTGACCAAGAACCTTGTATCTGTGAGTCAGCTGTATGAGGAGGGGTTCACGACGAGATTTGAAGATGGTCATTGGAAGGTAACGAAAGGATCTTTGATAATTGCAAATGAAAAGAAAGAGGGGAAGCTATATTCTGTCATTGATAACTCTAACATGCCGTTTCATGCTTGTCAAAGGCGTTTTAGCTTCTCTGATGAGAGAAGGGATCCAGAAACGAGGAGGTTTCAGGTCGAGGCTACGGGAACGGATGATCATCCGAGGAACGCATCTAACTTGCATGGGAATTCGACAAGTTCAACACGAGGTAAAATCTCAATCCAAAATTCCCCTAAGTTGTTGACGATGATGCGTATGTCGAAGTTGCAGGGACATGATCAGTTCAAGTGGGAGCCTGTTGCAAAAGCACGAGTTGATGGGAGGTCAATTGGGACCTCTGTTGATCTTTGCTGAACAAGATCGAGATGGATGCACTAGAGGATTTGAGGAGGTGTTGAAGTGGTGATTGATGATAATCGACGAAGGCTGCATTTACAATTGGTCTCCAAGTGGGAGATTGTTGGGTTGAATGTGGAGACCAATTTTGGATTGGTCTCTATCTCTTGGGGAGCAAGGTAAAAGAGTTTGAATGGGAATCAAGTTGTTGAATTGTTCCACTTCCTTTTTGTAATTCCTTTGCTGTAGGGACTCTATTAATCCTAAAATTGTGTCAGCCTTGTACTATAAATAGAGCCTAGGTACTAGGTTTATTTGTATTGCAATTGAGAGTGTTTCATCTTATACCACAAGAGATTGACCTGTAATCTCTGTGTTTCTGAGGGAGTTGTGTGAGGCTCAACTGTGAGTGTTGAGTTCTCAAGTTGTAACTCTAGGAAGGTTGTGAGAGATTGTGGAGGTCTGGGAATCTCTGAAACACCGTTGTAATCCTCTGATAGTGCATCGTTCGTGGTTTTTTTCCCGGTTTGGGTTTTTCCACGTTAATTCCTTGTGTCGAATCTTTATTTATTTTTCCGCCCTTATTATTATTTGTTTGCTAACTACGCCCTGAGAATCCTAACAAAGCAATATTTGCAACAAACAATTTTTTTCTGTTGACGTGTGAGCAATATTTACAAATTGCAATAATGGAAATTGTAAATGGTAGGCTCCATTTTGTGTATATTTAAGTTATCCACTACTTTGAAAATTATTTTAAATTATAGACTTATTTTCAAAATTATTTTATCCCATGAATTCTTGTACTGTTGTTAAGTCGTCGCCTCAAAATATCCCATGAATTTGGAATTGAAATCGAAATCCTTGAGCGAAATTGAAAGTGAGCGAGTGAAGTTGAGAGAGGATGAGAGTTTGTGAGGAACCAACTTAACGACAATACAAAAAAAGTTCATGTGATAGAATAATTTTGAAAATCAGTTTATCAATTGGAATAATTTATGAAGTGATTGACAACTTGAAATGAGCAAAAGTTGGAGGCTACTAGATAAAATAATGAAATATTCATTAAAATAATAACTACATAAAGAACATCTTTGTAAAAAGAATTAATCTAATAAATGATAAAAACTTTTCTTTAGACATGTATTATTATTATTATTATTATTATTTAATTTGGAAAAGTTCGCTTCAATGTGAAGAGATAGATAAATTTAACTCATCTATCCTATTTTATTCCACAATTTTCATTTATCCAATCCACTTTTTCACTTTGTCCTAAAATATTTTAGAATATAAAGTTTTACCATCGGTACAACATCTTACTAACCCTAAAAGTAAAAAAGGCGACAAATAATTGGATAGCGTAGTCCCTTTAGTTTAGAAACTAATAATTTGACAGTAGAGGGCATCGTAGGAGACGATGGAGAAGCAGCCAAAAAAAAAATAGGAGGATGAATTCCAAAAGGAGGAAAGGGGTTCGTTTTCTCAACGGTAGGTTTTGGACCAATGCTCAAAATGTGTACTTTTGATATGGATATTTGATTTGATATTTGAGCCAAAAGACAAAAATGTTCAACCAACTTTGTAACAAGTGTATGTAAATCGAAGAAAAGTAGAAATAGCTTAACCATTACCGTCTTCAAAGAAATGATAGTCAAGTTAACTATTACTATTTCCAAACTCTTTACTAAAGTGTAGTTCATATTTTGATAGAAATGCTAAAAAAGAAAAAAATCTCAGTCCTGTTCTTTTATTGTAATAGGTTAGTGGGATAAGGTGAAAATTTATGGAGTGTTTGGATGGACAAGGTCCTTAGGAAAGTTTATCATTTTTTTCAAGTTGATCAAGCTTTCCTATATTTGGTTGTAAAATAAGGATGGGGAAGTTCATAGGTGAGATCCAATATTTTTCCATAGTCGATGGGAAATATTTTCCCGTAGGGAGTGTTGGGAAAACTTTTTCCATGAGAAAGTAAACTATCATGTATATTTTCCCAAAATGCCCATGAAAAATATTTTATAAATTTAATACATAATGATATTTTGGACATTTTAAATAAACTTTCCCACAAACTTTTCCATATTTTCAAATATAAACCAGACATTATAATATTTTCTTTTCCGGGGAAAATTTTTCAGGAAAAACTTTTCCAGGTAACAATTTCCTGGGAAATATTTTCTTAGGAAAGAACCAAATACATCCTTAATAAAATGGATGGGTGAGATAAAATAGTGATAGATGAAATAAAATGGTTTAGGGGTGAGCAAAAATTCCGGGAATCCCGGTCCTGTCCCGGTCCCGGTCAAGTCCCGGTCCCAAAATCCCGTTCCCGGTGGGAGCGGGACCGGGAGCGGGACTAAAATTAAAGTCCCGGTCAACAACGGGACCAGGAGTGGGACTTAACCTCATTTCCCGGTCCCGGTCCCGGTCCCGGTCCCGATTCCCGGTTTATATATATATATATATATATATATATAAATAATAATAATAATAATATTAATTATAATAATAATAATAAATCAAGTGGCTTCATGATGATTGATTAATTTGTTTAATTTAATTTGTGTTCGCTCTTTAGATTTATTTATTTATCACTATTTCGAACTTAGCATATTTTTTTTGGAAAAAATGTTATTTATTAAATATTGCGTAATTTTAATATGGGAAAAAGTGACTACGTAAACAAATCGACACTCACATTTGCTAAATTAAAGAAAATTTATATAATCTATGTTGATTTTTAATTTAAATAAATTAAAATAATTGGTTGAAAAAAAAAGAAAACCGGAACTAAAAATTTCCCGGTCGATTTCCCGGTCCCGGTGGGACCGTGAGCGGGAGCAAATCTTTGCTCCCTGTCACAACCGGGAGCGGGAGCGGGAGCAAAACTTTGCTCCCGGTTACAACCGGGACCGGGACCGGGACCTTTGAAAAACACTGGGATCCCGGTCCCGCTCACCCCTAAAATGGTTATCCCACCACACAAAAAAAAAAAAAACTGAATATACACATGAATAGTAAGGTTAATCGATCATGCATATCATAAATAATTTAATATTTACCTTTTATTTGAACCTATAAAATTTACCGAGGAAAACTCACAAATAAATATTTGTTTCCGTTTAGCCCCTCCTACATGCAAAAAGACAACACTACAATGTACGAGAAAATTGTTCCACAAGCTCAAGGAATCGAGGCCAAAAGTGTTGTAAGGTGTAGGTTTGCTTATACCTTATTTGTATGAATTCATCATTGCTTGGATGAACCCATGCATTTCAGTTTACGTAATCCTCTCTCTCATGCCTTTCTCTTTTCAATAATTAGTTGACTACTGATTTAAGATTATGCCTAATTCAGCAATATTAGTTTAGCTAAGTTATGTATATCTACGGAGGAGAGATATTATAGAAATTATTTTTGTGTATTTAATTATCGTATCGATAGAATCTTTTTTGTGCATGAAATTTGTAACACCCGGCCCTTCCCGTGTGGAGGACATTACCGATAACTACTTGAAGGATCACCGACTCGTCCCATAAATCCCCATCAGTCTTTCCAGCATGCTTCGTCCTCGCTCACATGTTGCCGGAGAAACTTCTTAGGAAGTCACCCATCATGAGATTACTCCAAGCCAAACACACTTAATTAAGCCAAGGATGAGCTATCTTAAGAGAAGGTGAACCTTGGTGATATAAGTAGTCATTTCAATCCTCTTAAGCCACACTTTATCCATATATCCGAGGTATTACAATCACCCCCACTCAAGCGCACAACGTCCTCGTAGTGCCACAATCCAATCCAGAATCTTTGCCCCGCTAGGTGACTGCCCATGGATCTCCCGTCCACTGGTGCAACTCATGGTCACGGGTTAGCTCTGATACCATATGTAACAAGCTATCCCTCCCAGGCCGCGGACATTACCAATAACTGCTTCAGGGATCATTGGCTGACCCCACAAATCACCACGAGTCTTTCTAACGTGTTTCGTCCTCGCTCACATGCTGCCTGGGAAAACTTCCCTAGAGGTCACTCATACTGAGACTATTCTCAACCAAGTACACTTAACTAAGGAGTTCCCAATGAATGAGCTACCTTGAAAGAAGGTGCACCTTGGCGGTACAAGTAGTCATTTCAATCCTCTTAAGCCACACTTTATCCATATATCTGGGGTATTACAATTATCAATAACTGCTTCAATGATCACTTACTAGCCTTACAAATCACCACGAGTCTTTCTAGCGTGCTTCATCCTTGCCCACACTCTGCTTGAGAAAACTTCCCAGGAGGTCATCACCCATCTTGAGACTACTCCCAGCTAAGCACACTTAACTAGGAGTTCCCAACGGATGAGCTACCTTGAAAGAAAGTGCACCTTGGTGATATAAGTAGTCATTTCAATCCTCTTAAGCCACACTTTATCCATATATCTGGGGTATTACAAATTATTGGGTCAATTCAACTTAACAACTTTTTCATGTTTGCGGATTTTTTTCTCAATCAAATTCAAGTTTTTGAGGGAAGTATGTTGTCCCTCATAAATGTTCCATGGACTGACACACTCATGACATATGGTCTGTTTAGTTGTAGAATAGTCGGGGTTTGTTATTATTTCCACAAGGAGTTAGGATTGAAATTTCAATTCATTTTGAGCTTAAGAGTTTGATTTAAGCAAGGTTCATACAAAGTTAATATCGAGAGAGATTTAATTACAATTAAACTAATCAAAAGTTAACATTACCAAGGATCTAATGTTGGGCTAGGCAGTCTAGACCTATCTAGGCCTCAAGAGGAGGTGGATCTGATCTAATCGGGACCACCCCGATTAGAGGCAGAATAGGAATCCTAACTATTAGGATTCCCACCTAATCTAAACCAATCTAACTCAAAAATAAATAACAGAATTGAAATAGAAGGGGCTTAGTATTACCTCGTGTCTCATTAAACGATTGCCTCGGTCGACCTTGTACTCTTGAATGCTCCGGACTCCAAAGGGATTCCGAGTAGAAGATTTCAAATAAGAATCCTCCGCAAAAGGTCCACGATACTAGACCGTTTCAACCCTAGTCAAACCGAGGTCAAAAGAGTATGTTTGACCGTATCTAATATGGTTTGTCCTTCCTTCCTTAGGGAGGTTTCCCTGGAATCACCACGAGACTCCTAAAACTGGGAACTTTCAAAGGAAAGATTTCCCTAATATCTCTTGAATCTCAAATTAAGAGACTAGCCTTTACAGTGGCCACTTGAGATGAAAAGACAAGGTTTTCCACCTGAAAAGGACCCCCTTATGTAGGGGAGAGGGAGGGGAAATGAGTGATTCATTTCCGATGTGGGACACGCCTCTTGGGCAACACCACGGATCGTGGTGAGGTGCAGATTCAAAATCTGCTTCTCAGGAGAGCACCACGGGCCGTGGTGGCCTCCGCCACTCTCCGTGGTTCTTCCTTTTCACCCCTAGAGGTTTTCTGGCCTCCCTAGTTCAATACTTATTGATTCGACCCTTTTTTCCAACATACTCTTGCCTTAAGGTACTGGCTTGTGTGACCTTGTGGGACCAACTAGCACAGTTGCGATTGAATTTTTCAATCATCGGTTAAGACATCTTCTAGCAAAGACGTTAACCACCGTGCCACGTTGGCTTGAGTATTCGGTTGTATTTGAACATTGTCGGCGCATTCTCAACATCTAAAGCACGAGAAATAACTATAGAAAAGGAGGACTCAAGGGTTATTTTGGCCACCTATCGAAATTCTAACCAACGAGGGAATAGGAACGGGGAGTGGTTAAACAAGGGAAGGAATGGGTTGTTGTTGAAACCATGTCATTCTAAGCCCCTCTCTCAAGGATAACACTAGATTAACCCTTAATTGTTTTCCTTACTCTCTAGAAAGAACAAATTAAGGGTAGATAGCACAACAACCCTAACTCGCCAAATCCTTATTCACATGAAAGATGGGCTAATTACTTCACCAAAATTATAAATCATTGTGGTAGAAGAGTTTTAGCAACTTATCAGCCAACCAAACCTCCCACAATGATAGAGACAGTGATGCAAGATCCCTTAAATAAATATTAATCATCCCTTTTCAACTAAATCCACAAGGTTAGACCTTCATTAGGGATCATCAAACCCCCAAGTCGAGAAAAACTTAGCCACTAAACATGTTCACAACCATTAAACTAAACATAACCAAGCCTAATCTAGCAAAGAAGCACATATTCATCAAGATGACTAATCTTAACCAAAAAGCACTTAAATGTGCAATCAAACATTAAATAGGAAATAAATATACCTAATAATCACGTCTGTTCAATGAACATCACTAATCTTATTGATAGATTAAGGATTTCAAACTCATCCCAAGATGAATTAAAATCACAACCAGATAATAAATGAAGTAAGAGAAAGAGATTAAAGGATAAAGATTAAGCTTGATTAAGAAAAAGGATGCTTTAAACAAAGCGTATTCATAGGTAATCTAGATAGAAAACAATAAAAACTTGTTAAATGACCTAGGGATTGATGAAAGCTGCTGAATTATAACCTTGAGGATCTATATATAGTACCATAAAATGACGCAGAAACTTGTCGTTTTGATTGTCGGGACAGGGCCGATTTCTGAAATGACACGATCGTGCCTTATGATCGTGTCGTTGGTCAAAAACTGGGAACAAGTCCTGACTTTGGGTGGCACAATCGTGCGGTTGCGCAACACGATCGTGTCCACCCCTCCTAAGCATTGAGCATGATCGTGTGCTCAACTTGCACAATCATGTCTTCCTTTGCTTTGGGTTGATTTCCATGGGAATAGAGGCGCACGATTATGCGGTAGGGTGGCATAATCATGCCCCTTTTACCTTAACTTTGGCCATCATATGGGGGGGGGGGGCGTACGATTGTGCTATATGATGGTACAATCGAGCCCCTTTCTTTTTCCTTCATTTCCTTGTCCTGTTTAACTCCTTTCGGCCTTGGTTTCTTTCACGATCTTGGCATCTAAATTTGAATCTCGGGTCGGCCCTTTCCTTCATGGATTGCATCCTTTTTCCGGGTTCTTTAAATTTCTTACTTCGATACTAGAAGATGAAGAAAACACATAATAAATAAGGTTATTAGCGGAGAAACTGAGCTAAAAGATTAAGTAAAAAGGGCCTAAAAATGACTCAAAGTGAGCCAAATCAAGGTCTGACTCAATTAAAAAGTCCTTCGAAATCCTTTTATAAGTTTTCAAAGGAAAGATCAAATCTTCTAGGGTACTGTATGAAGGGTTTGTCCATTCCTTAGAAAAAGTATTTAAATGATCAAAGAATAAAAATCACAACAAATTAGTCTTCGAACAAATTCCCAAAATTATAAGTCACGAGCTACTATCAATTCAAACGAATCCAACTAACAAAACTTTGAATCTTTATGGAAGATTATGAGAACAACATGCTAGGGAAAAAAGTACAAATCATCCACAACAAATATATAATCGCACGACTTCCATCAAAACAAGTGGTCACTCCCAATCAAGCTCAAAAATCATCCAAACCATTCAATTAAATAAACTAACATCAATCCAAACTAGAATTTTAGTGCAAACATCATAAACATGTCCAATAGAACATTGTAGAGAATAAAAACTAGAACCACAAACCAAAATTTGGAACAAATTCACAACCAATTAAATGTCACTAGAACTAGATGATCATGACGAAGATGAATCAAAAGTTGATGGATTTTCTTCGCGATCTTCTCCATGATTGATTTAGCCTTGGATTCTCCGTGCTTTGCCATGGTTGGCTACAAACATCATTAAACTCGGCACGACCAACCAGTTCAAAAGGGAACCGTTGGCCACACTGGGTTAGTTGATTGGGTCACTCAATGAGTTGGTTCAACCGTGCAAATATGCAAAAACAAAAAAAAAGTTGATTGATTCAGTTGAATTGGTTGGTTCAAACAAACCACCGATCAAACTAGTTTCACTACTAGAAATTTCTCATATTTTGACTACCAGATTTCAACGGGATTTTGTCGTTTGCCGAAATTCTTTGAAAAGTTTGAACGCTAGGCTCAATACCCTCAAAATAATGGAATTTATGAAAGGAAGAAAAAAATTACAAACCATATTCCATCACAATGTATTGTATGCCTCTTTCATAATGTGTGCCCCTCTCTCTCTCTCTCTCTCTCTCTCTCTCTCTCTCTCTCTCTCTCTCTGTGTGTGTGTATATATATATATATATATATATATAAAGTTTACGCCTCCCATACATACTCTCTCATTTGCCTTTTCTAACTCTCCTAGCCTCTCTGCCTACCATCCAATGGCGTCTAAGGTAGAGAAGAAGGCCCGCCGTGAAGAACGTTGTCATTGAGAAAGCCCCAGCGGAGGAAAAGCTTGAAAGAAACTCCTAAGGAGGTCGATGTTGTCGATAAGAAGAAGAAAAAGAGGATCGTTAAGATTACTTGCATGGAAATGGTTCTTTGCCGACAAAGTTGCAATGGGTTGAAGGGCCAAGATGGGTGTAGGACCCGAAAGATTCTCGTTCAGGGAATCGGTTTCGGATGCGCTACTTAGATGATCGGGAGCCGACTAAGGTTGCTTAATCCTTAAATAGGGATAATTTTTTATTTTATGAAAATCATTTTCGAGGGGTGACTTTTATTCATTAAAAAAACACTTTTTATTGTTTATACATTTGGAATTATACCGGATAATTTACAAATGATTTAATATGACTTCCAATTCAAACCCGGGCCAAGAAAAGAGGCACATGGACCAACAGGGCTCATCCCTGGCCTCGTGGCCTGTGATATTGCCACTGTTGGGCCTTGTGCTTCTTTGGCCCAAAAGGAAATATTTAGAAACATTCAAAGGCCACAGGGCCTATGATTGTTTCTTTGATATTTTCTTTTGATTTAGCTCCGGGTTAGAATATAGGGTATATAAATCATTTTATAAATTTTCCAATATAATAAACAAGTGTGTTTAATAATAAAAAGAAGTTATAAAGAAAGAGTCGCCAGCCAACTTAAGGAAATCGACAAACCAATAAATAAATAAAAACAACTCTGGTCTACAAACCTGAATTCTGAATTCGGGGGCAAGGTTACGAATTCGAGAATTAAATAATTCTCGAATCCGCCTGTTTAAAAAAAAGAATCCACTAGAATCGAACTTGAAATGAAATTGAGCGGGGAGAACTTTAATGAATTTCATGAATTTTATATTCCAAACATGCAAGATTAAAGTAATGAAGGTTTTTACAAAACGAATGTACAAATAGAATGATATACAGAAATAAACTACATTATGGAACAAAAGGATAGACGAACCTCACTTTAAACTTCGATAGAATGAAAGAAGGATCGAACTCCTTACAGTGGATTCTTGAATGTGGCTTGATCAAGACCTTGGGATGAAGACTATTTTGAAGTGGTGGAAGATGAATTTGATGTAAGAATATGGATGATAATAATCGAAGAAGAGTATAGACGATGGATGATAGTAGAATAGAGAGGTATAGGAGAGGATTATGATGAGAGTTGTTGATGATTGTTGATGGTGATTGTTGATGAAAATGAGTGAGGATGAGGGGGGTATTTATAGGTGGAGGGTGGATGGATAGAGATGGAAGGAAGGGGATATGATTCTAAGGATCATGCCCCTTAGACAAATAGCAAGGCCGTCTGGCATTCCTCAGGTCAAAGGCCAACAAGTCAAGGGCTATGATTTTGGGATTGCATTGAAGTGGAGGGAACACATAAATAATCCTCTTCTCAACCCAATGAATTTTATATGGACTAGAACGAAGCCTCTAAAGTAGGGTCGACTCTTTATAAAATCGTGAAATAAACAAACTTTCTCCCTTTTACAATTTTAAATCAACTCAAAATTTTCAAGTTTTACCCTCTTTTCAAGTTTAAGTCCCCAGTGGAGTCGCCAATTTGTAGGACACGAAAGTTTAATACTTAGGTGATCGGGAGTCGACTAAGGTTGCTGTAACGCCCTGAAAATTCAATTATGAAAAAGTCAAAGTCAAACTAACGTTAACGAAAAACTCAGCGGAAGTCACAAACTTTACTGCGGCGTTACTGCCGTATCCCCGAAAGAATACTAGGCAAGAAGGAAAACTACAACTGTTCAACAACCTTAATCCAAACTAAACAAACTCAAACTAAGAATTCAGGTCTTTCTGAAAGAAACGCAATATAAATGACAACTTCTAATCACGCCAGCCTCACTTCTAATCTCGTTCCCAGCATATAGATCTTCACCTGAAAACAAAACATTATAAAAATGAGGGGAAAAACTCAATAATGTCTACCCCTAACCGTTAAAAACAAATTAAATTCATTTCAATTCATTTAAGGGAAAAGGGAACAAGTCAAACCATTTCACAAACCTTTAACCCTTCTAACTATTTTCCTTAACCCAACCAATTCATTTTATTATGCGGGTGGGATACCAAATCCATTAAAGTAACATTCGCCCACCAAAGGCATCAAACAATCGCCCACCGAAGGCATCAAAAGATTCGCCCACCGAAGGCATCAAAACATTCGCGCACCAAAGGCATCAAAACAATTTCCCACCAAAGGCATCAAAACATTCGCCCACCAAAGGCATTAAACAATCACCCACCAAAGGCATCAAAATATTCATTCACTAAAGGCAAATCAAAATATTCGCCCACCAAAGGCATCATAACATTCACCCACCAAGGCATCAAACATTCGCCCACCAAAGGCATCGAAACATTCGCCCACCAAAGGCATTAATCAAAACCCGCTTGTTGTTTCACTTTGAATTATTAGTATCTTATGCAAATCTCAGCTCACAGCTTTCAAGTCAAACCCACCCAGGTTATCAAAACTAGTATCAAAACTACTTATAAAAGACCATCTTCATTTCTCAATTCACTAAATCAACAATCACAAATAAATGTCCAAAACAGATGGCAACATTTTCCATGTAAAGTCCCCTTCGGGATGCAAATTCCAAAACAGATTATAAATCAACAAAAACACATTTAAAATGCATCCTAGTGGGGACTAGGGCATAGACAGTACCTGATTAGCTTTATTCACTTCAAATAACGAACACTTGAGCTCATTAACAATGCGAACTAGCTCGGGCCTAAAATAAAATAATTTCTCTAATCAAAACGCGCCCTTCGAAGTTAGTATTAACTACCTTCTATCTAACCCTCCCCTAGGATCACTATAAGGTTCCCATCATTCATGAATTTACACCTTAAATTACTCAACATATTCCAAATAATCACATATTAAAAACCAATCAACCTTTTCTCATAACAACACATTCACTAATAAGTAATAACAACAAGACAGATTACATCACTCACATAGAAAGGGTCATAACTTGATTTTCCGACATCCTATGGGTCTGGTTTTGGACTTTCCAGAAACCTCAGGATGTCTACTAAGACTCTTATGTTGAACTCGAGACTAAAAACATACTCTAAGGTCCTCAGAAATAGTCATTGATTCAAACTGTCCAGATCTGACCTAGGTCTGGTGATTGGGGTATAACTCGACTTATACAAGTCCAAAGTTCGATCCGTAAAATCCTATGAAAGCTAATATCTTAAGGAACTTCCAGTTCAAACAGTTTGGTCAAAGGACGATTATACCGTTTATGGTGACCCGTTCTTTAGACCCTATCGAAACGGTCCCACTCCTGGTTCTCATATAGTCGATAGTTTCGGTTCTAACTTTCACCATTCGATCCCGGGATCCTAATTTGGGCCTCAAACAGTGGCTAAGGATAAATTCGTCAACCCTAATCCAACAATTGGTCTATACTTCATAATTTCTACAATTAAAACTCACTAAAGCCAGCCTTAATTTTCTTCAGAACATCGCACCCAACTTATCACTAACACCTTAGATCACACATAAAACATTAAAAAACCTAAACATGCTTTTACTTATAATCTACTATCACTCTCATACTCCTACACGGATGAACAACAAGGACATGTGAATGAACATAAAGAACATATGAACACTTAAACCGAAATCAAGAATCATACTTTAATAATTAACCAAACCTAAAATAATTTAGCATGATTAAACTCCACATTAAACATGATATAACACACCACAAAACCCAAAGAAAATATGTAAATACTTTCCCAATCAATCAAGAATAAATATTTGATAATCAAACACCCTAATCATGCATACTAACAGTCATAACCTTAAACATAATTTAACAATTATCATACAAAATTACAACATATTAATAACCAAATAATGAAAACTACAACAATAATAAACCTGACTAAACTAGAAAGTATAGCCATATTATTTGCAAGTATTTCACTTTAATTTGTATGAATTTACTCTAATAAAAACCGTAACATAATTTACATACATGATATACCTCACATACTAGTACATGAATAATATAAACACAACCTCAATACACCTAAATCTTCACACGAATTTACACCTTAATATTACAAACAAGAACATTATATTATATTTCATCAATTCAAGAACATCATATTGTAGAATAACAACCAAGAATAATAATAATACAACAAAGAACCAAAGAAACAAGAAAGGAGAAGACTTGAACTTGTAAAACGGTTTACGTTAGGGAAGTTGGCGCTAGGGCAGAGGCAGTTGGTCAGGGCGGCAGGGTCACGACATGTTGGTCGGCGGTAGTAGGAGGTCTGGGCGGCAGCGCGTGACGGTGTGCGATGGTGTGCGGCAATGCAGGGCAGTAGAGATACGAGAGAGAGATGAGGGTTGAGAGAGAGACAACGAAAGAGAGAGAGGAGGAGGGAGAACCGTTGGTGGCTGGTGGTGTGTCCCAGTTGGCGGCGATCAGAGTCACAGGCGCGATGCCTGGTGGCGCTGGGCGACAATTACATAAGAAATGAGGGAAGCATATGTGATGGCTAGGTTTAGGGTTTTCAGCTAGGGTTTTTGGAAGATATATGGGTATTTATACCCACTAAAAGAAAAAGGGAAAAAATAAAATATATACAAAATATTATCTGTGAAATCTGGTACTAAAAGTAATAGGAAAATAATTTAGAATTTCTAACTTTCTAATAAATAATAATCATAATAATAACAATAATAAAAATAATAATAATCACATAGTAACAATAATAATAATAATAATATCAATTATAATAATGATAATAATGATAATAATAATAATAATAATAATAACATAATATCACATAATAATAATGATCACATAGCAACAATAATAACAATAATAATAATAATAATAATCACATAATAATAATAATAATAATAATCACATAGTAATAATGATCATAATAATAATAACAATAACACATGAAATTACCAATTTACCCTTACTCCCAAGTACGTTCCCGTAACATAATAAAATTACTATTTTACCCTTGTTAGTCCCTCAACCATGCTACAATCTCAAATGTTAGCATAAATAATCACAAACGAATTCTGAATAATTAACGGAGTCAAACTAGATTATTAACGACGTCACGGTCAAGGCATTTCAATTTTTTCGGAGTTTTATAGTTACTTAATCCATAAATAGGGATAATTTTTTATTTTATGAAAATCATTTTTGAGGGGTGACTTTTATTCATTTAAAAAAATATTTTTTATTATTTACACATTTGGAATTATACCGGATTAATTTACAAATGATTTAATACGACTTCCAATTCAAACCCTGGCCAAGAAAGGGGCACATGGACTAACAGGGCCTATCACTGGCCTCGTGGCCTGTGATATTGTCACTGTTGAGCCTTGTGCTTCTTTGACCCAAAAGGAAATATTTTTAAAAATTCAAAGGCCACAGGGCCTATGATTATTTCTTTGACATTTTCTTTTGATTTAGCCCTGGCTTAGAATATAGGGTATATAAATCATTTTATAAATTTTCCAATATAATAAACAAGTGTGTTTAATAATAAAAAGAAGTTATAAAGAAAGAGTTGCCAGTCGATTTAATGAAATTGACAAACCTAAAAATAAATAAAAACAACTCCGCTCTGAGAACCCGAATTCTGAATTCGGGGGCAGGGTTAAGAATTCGAGAACTAAATAATTTTCGAATTCGCTTGTTTAAAAAACATACTCTACTAGAATCGAATTTGAAATGAAATGAGCGGGGAGAACTTTAATGAGTTTCATGAATTTTATATTCCAAACATGCAAGATTAAAGTAATGAAGGTATTTACAAAATGAATGTACAAATAGAATGATACATAGAAATAAACTACAATATGGAAACAAAAGGATAGACGAACCTCACTTTAAACTTCGATAGAATGAAAGAAGGATCGAACTCCTTATGGTGAATTCTTGAATGTGACTTGATCAAGACCTTGGGATGAAGGCTATTTTGAAGTGGTGGAAGATGAATTTGATGTAAGAATATGGATGATAATAATCGAAGAAGAGTATAGAAGATGGATGATAGTAGAATAGAGAGGTATAGGAGAGGATTATGATGAGAGTTGTTGATGGTGATTGTTGATGAAAATGAGTGAGAATGAGGGGGTTATTTATAGGTGGAGGGTGGATGGATGGAGATGGAAGGAAGGGGACATGATTCCAAGGATCATACCCCTTAGACAAATAGCAAGGTCGTCAATCCTTCCTCAGGTCAAAGGTCAACAAGTCAAGGGCTATGATCTTGGGATTGCATTGGAGTAGAGGGAAAAAGTTGGCGGTAAAATCCGAATTAAAAAGCAAGACCGCCTGGCATTTGATTTCTCTGCACACGGATTGCCAGCGTGGTAATCATCTCCCAGGCCATGGAAATGAGGAAGGCCGCCTGACCTTCCTTTTTTCCTTGGGCTTGGCTGTGCTGGTTTTGGCCCGCCTGGAAGCCTGTAGGAAATAGGAAGGTCGCTTGACCTTCCTTTTTTTCCTTGGAAATAGGAAGGCCGCCTGGCCTTACTTTTTTCCTTGGGCTTGGCTCACTGCTGGGCTTTTCTTGAAAATGGGCAAGGCCCAGTGGCCTTCTTATTTTCCTTGAGTGATGTCCGGTTTTGTTGACCCAATTTTCTCGGGTGAAATCTACCGGTACAAAATTTGGTGTCTACAATGGATGGTTTGTCCAGTGAAGATGCCAAATTTCAGTTCATATTGGTTAATTTTCCATCACTAAACTGGAACTTCTTAAATTTGATTGTGTTCGTTGTCGTGTGCTCATAAATTTTGATTTTTGGACAAGAGTTTGTGTCTTTCAAGAGGATTCTACAACGTTGCAGGAATCATTGGCTTCTGGGGGTGGGGATTTATGGTCAAAGATGTTGAATTTAAATTGATTTTTATGTATACTTTTGATTTTGATTTTGATTTTAGTAATCGAATGTTAGACTCTAACATACTAACCTTTGGAAATATTGGACGTATTATAATATATCAACCTTTAATATTGGACATACACTAGTGTACCGACCTTTTGAACATATTCATCATTAATGTATGAATATATGGTGAAGATGAGTAAAATTGGATGTTATAACTATACCACCAATGCTAGTATAGTAGTGTATTAGCATCCAAGTTTACGTGTTATTGACAAAGGTTAGGACATTAACGATAAATATGTCCAAAAGGTTGGTATTCTAGTGTCAAATGTCCAAAAGGTTGGTATTACAATCCAATACGTATTCCCAAAAGGTCAGTATATTAGAGTATAATGTTCCTTTAGTTATTGGTATGACTTTTGAGCTTGGTGTTATTAAGTGTTAGCGTTCTTCTTCTCATTTCTAGGAGTTCATGCTCTTAAATATGCCTTTTCTTTTTGCCTTTGGTTGTTTGTTGCAATGAATTTGAAATTCTTGGGTTTGTGATTGTTAGACTTCTCGATTACTTTTTTTTTGTCAATTTGCTTTCTTTTCCTTCTCTTGATTATTTTCTAGATTTATAATTGTTGGAATTTCTAAGTTTCCAATTTTTATAAAA
Source organism: Portulaca oleracea (assembly GCA_029582165.1). Taxonomy (NCBI): domain Eukaryota; kingdom Viridiplantae; phylum Streptophyta; class Magnoliopsida; order Caryophyllales; family Portulacaceae; genus Portulaca; species Portulaca oleracea. Next base: position 27,542,862 of record CM055876.1, read on the forward strand.
TAACTTCCCAAAATTATTTTTCCTCTTGTGACTTGGGGTTGGGGAGGATGTTAGATGATTCTTTTATAAAAAAAAAAGTAAGTTGTTGAGGGAGTCTCTAAAAAAATATAAAATTATTTTTTTGTTCGAAAAGCAGAAAAAAAAGTTCAAGGAATTGTGCTTCCACCACTTAGCCATGGGCATGGGAGGCGTAAAAAGTTTATGGGGGAGATTATTCAAGGCGATTTGAAACATACATTCTTAGTGAAGCGCATGACAATTAATCGAGACATGTAGTAGGCTAAGATTAAGGCAATTGAGTGAGAGGAATGAAAGGTTGTCAATAGGTTGTCGTTAGATTGCTTCATCATGCCCTCTCAGTATGTTTCTTGTGTGGGTCTTTCAAGTTCGTTAAGTTCATTTGCTTAACTATGCATTAATGTAGGAGCCCCCTGCTATAAAGTCTTATTCTTCGTGCTTTTCCTATTCTCTTGGTTTCAGAAATTGTTTTCGAAATACTTTTGTTTTTGCATTTCAAAAGGTTTTTGTCCTATGCGCCCATCAAAATCAGCGTTTTCAAGCACGTCCTTACATGGGGGGAAATGCCAAAATCTGGATCTCGTCAGATCTCGCATTAGCGAGACTATACTGTTTGTCGTTACTGATCAAAAAACTTTCGATGAGTGACTGACTTTTCCATCAAAATTTTTAAGGACCGCCTCCCGCACAAAAAAAAGGATTTTTGATTTCATTCTTTTTTATATATGGGTCTCATTGAAATTCTATTTAAAAAAACATTCATTTTAGACAAATGTTGTACTTTTTCTATTAAAATTCTTCCCAACTCTTGTAGCGCTTTTGGACTTTAATAATTTTTTACAGACATATATGCCCAATCAAAAAATTTTATCCACAAGGCCGCTCCTCCTGCCAAGAAAGGGATTTTCAAGTTCATTCTTTTTTACAGATGGGTCTCATTGAAATTGTGTAAAAAGAATCCATTTTTAAACCAACGTTTTGCTTTTGCTGTCAACATTCTTCCCAACTCTTGTAGTGCTTTCAGAGTTAATACTTTTGATTTTTTTTCTTTATCAACATGCATTTTCTTTTTCTATTTCTAATTCTAAGGCAGTTTATGACTCTCATTCAGTCCCTAGGATGATAGGTATTAGTGATGATGATCTTGAGGGAGTGTAGGCACATGGTGAATTTATAAAGCTTGAGACTTGAGGTGAGAAGGTTAAGAAAAGTAAACATCTATTGCTACTATTGCTTACGCTGGGGGGAAGGAGGGAGAGATAGCGTATGACTTATAAATTAACATCAGACGGGCCTTTCTTTCGTCCTCTGTAAATTTTCTCTATATATTAACACAAGATTCTTGTCGAAGATATTAATTTTTAACCTCTCGTGAACTTGAGACTAGGGAGGAACACAATGGGAGGGAAAGAGAGAGAAGGGTCAGAGATTTGAGAAAATTGGGACAAGTGAAAGTTAGAGAGAGAGTCTTTAAGTAATTAAGGGAGTGGGCAAGACAGAAGGTGGGTTGGGAGGAAAGGCGAGGTTTAGGGGTCTTCATAGGAAATTTACCAAGAAACCTCGATAAACATGGCCTCAAAGGAATTTTTGAAAAGATAGGAGCAGTTCGAGCAACATACATTCCCTGGAGAAAGGAAGCAAAGTACAAATTTGGTTTTGTATATTTTTGGAGGGAAGAACACGCAAAATCAAGCGTGTAATGGTTTTATAGAAGGGTCATTAGGGGCCACCAGTTACAGGTAAACTTCGCTAGGAGAAAGAATGAACAGCAACGAGGGATCAAGCAGATTTAGGTTAGGAATGAGACAAGGGCTCATAACTTGGAGAATCCAAGGGAGACACAAGAGAAACTTGGGAGGATTCAAGGCATGAAAAGTCCTGAAAGTGTAGAATGGCTAAAGAGGAGCATAATTTGCATTGCAAATGATGGAATTGATGTGAAGGTCTTGTAAAATATGTAGATGATAGAAACAAGGGTGGAAAAGATCATTGCTATGAGCAGCTACAAAGTGATAGTAACACTAAGAACGATGCAGGACAAGGAGAGTGTTATGGTAGATTGGGGAGAACTGGAAGATGTGTTCAGCGAAATAAGACCATGGAGTGTTTATGAAACAAGTGAGAGGCGCAAGGTCTGGCTGAGTATCTATGGTGTTCCACCACATGGTTGGCTAGCAGAAACTTTTAATAGAATAACGGAAACGTTGGGAAGAGTGATCGAGTTTGGCCAAGATATGGAAGCACAATGTAACTTTGAAGTATGTCATGTTCTCATTGACACCAAAGTTATGAGGAGAATCGAAGAAGAACTCCTGCTCAACATAGAAGATTGCACGTTCAGGATTTTTATCAAGGAAGGAGTAAACTTCAGGTACAATCCTACTGAGGATGCATATCGAGACTGGAGAATTCAAGTACTAAGTCATGTTTAGGATTCACAAGGTTTAGAAAGAGGTTCAAACAGTAACATGCAATCCATGATGAGAGTGAGTTATGAAGATCAACCATGTTCGAATAATGATAAGGAAGCAAGCCATCAGGCCCATGATGATTATGCACATGAGAATCGACTCATCATAAGATCACAGTCAGAGGGAGGGCATGTGAATGGGGTCTGCAATAATGAGGGTTGTTTCCCTAGCCAAGTATTGGAAAGCCCAAACTTGAAAAGAATCAAGGAGTTTATTAGCTCCTTTGGAAGACATGAAGAGAATTTAATGAGGGTACAAGAATAGATGGAACAAATTTAGAGGGATTTGGCTATGGTGTTTGGTTACAAGAATTGGGAGGCTATTAAAACAACAACATCGAGGATAGTTCAATTAACTATTGAGCAAGCAAACAATCAGGAACAATCCATGGAGAAAGACAATACATTAATAGCACATCCCACTCAGGGAGATGGGGAGAATGTAATGGGGAATAGAGAAGAAATGATTGCCAAGGCACAGAAAATTACCTCAAAAAAAGCAGCAGGCTTACCAAACATGATTGGTTTGAATAGCAAGAGCAAGAACAGTATGAAAAAACAAGCTAGAAAGGAGAAAAAGAGAAGATTGAAAGAAAAGCAAGCAGTGGTTGCTAGACAAGTAGCGGAGCAGTTGGAGGAGGCTTGAAAATGAGAATAGCTTCTTGGAATGTGAGAGTTTGGAGGTCATCCAGGAATATGAAGGCATAGAAGGGGTCTCATATGAAGGAACAGGTTAGCATTATGGGGATATAGAATCCCAACACCAAAATTTATCAATGTGGGAGGTTAGAAAGTGTTGGAGGAGAGTTCATGTAGGATACACACACTTTGAAGTTGGAGGACAATCGGGAGGCTTAGTACTGATTTGTCAAAAAAAAATTTGGAGTTTAATCAACAAAAAGGAAGCATATGGATTCGTGTGTAAGGAAAGTTATCAATGACAATTTTAGCTGTGCAGTGTGTCTGGTTTTTGCACCTAACAAACATGAGAAGAGTTTAATTCGCAGACTTACTGGTTTTGGGCAGTGGGCTGTGTTTTTGGCAGTGGACAACGACACACGAAAAGGACAAAAGCATGGAAGAGGATTGTTTGTGAAGAGAGGTGTGTTAGGAGTGATACTTGGATGATGTCCTTATTATTTTGTTTTGTTGAGTTTCTTTGATTCACGTGAAAAACTTGCTTTTGATAGCGTTGTTTTTTGCTTTTAGTCCATTGATGTACTTTGTCAAATAGGCTGGGTAATTTACCCTTTTTTGCCTATTTTATTTTGATGCTCTTGGCACTTGATTGTTGGGTGTTTGTATAAATGGGTCTTAAGGGCCAAATTATCGGGAAAAAAAAATGGTATTGAGCGATGTATCTATCTAATGATTTATTTGCTCTCTTTTGAGACAGTCAAATGAGAACCTAAACTACTGTTTTGAATTCCCACCACATGAGAAGTATGGATGGTTCAGATGAAGCAATGTGTTAGGATTCTCAGGGCATTGTTAGTAGATAAACAATAATAAAGACGAAAAATAAATAAAGATTCGACTCAAGGAATTAATGTGAAAAAATTGAAACGGGGAAATATCACGAACGATCCACTATCAGAGTATTACAATAGTGTTTTAGAGATTCTCAGTCCTCCACAATATCTCACAATATTCCTAGAGTTACAACCTGAGAACTTAACACTCATGGTTGAACCTCACACAACTCCTTTAGGAACATAGAGATTATAGACTAATCTCTTGTGGACATATGAAACACTTTCAATTGCACACCAGTAAGCCTATACCTAGGCTCTATTTATAGTAAGGCTAATATAATTATTTAGGGTTAATAGAGTCATTGTAGCTAAGAAATTACAAATAGAGGCGGCTAACAAATCAACAACTTAATTCTCACTCAAACTCCTCTACCTTGCTCCCCAAGACACAAAGACCAGCCCAAAATTTGTCTCCACATTCAACCCAACACAATGGTACCGTTTAATTTTTCAATTTAGCGAGACTAGTTCAATGATCCCAGAGATTTAGAGATAGTTCACTACCCAGTACTCCATAGACAAATATATGATGTTTAATGAGACATTTTCGTTCATCCATTATAATCTAAGTAGAAAAAAATTATCTTTTTAAAGTCCATAATTTGGATTGTCGAAAAAAAAATCTACTTAGATTGTAATCAACTAAAGCAAAATGTCTCATTTAACCTCCTATGTGTCTTTTTCATGAAGTCGTATTTAGCAAATAGTTTTAAAATTTTGGGTTGATCAAAACCAATTTCTCTAAATCATAAAATTTAACAAAAAAAATGTTACATCCAATCCCTCCATATCTTGCCTTATAGTAAGTTTCAACATATTGACTTTAGTTTCAAAGAAATGAAAGATCCCTCAAAAATTTCTGAAACTTTTTAAAGAAATGCATGTGATTATATATCTCTTGAAAAGCTCAACATATTTTTTTTAAAAAAAATTCCCTCAAAATTTCCGGTTTGTGTAGAAATATTTAATTTCATGCAATTTTCAAGGCGAGGCTGTATCACGTAAAATTATTGTTAGATAAAACCCTTTTAGAATGACTTTTTTTGATATTTTATTATACTGGAATTACTTTTCAATATAAATGTAACTAATAATTTATCAAGCAATGATGTTTATTAAAATCACCCATATATTCATAAAATCATCACAAAGTTGTACGTCGCACAATAAATTTAAAGTGAGACGATTTTAAAACTTATTGTTAGTTTGAAAGTGCTCTTTGAAGACCTAGGTCTCTAAAACCCAAAATCATTTTAATAGTCTATTAACATTCTAAAATAATAGATACTTGAAAATGAAGAGAGTAGTAAAAACTAAATGTCTACTAGTACTACCTCCGTCACAAAATATTTGTTCATTGATGAAATTTTGACTGTTAATTATTCACAAATTATAATGAATTGCAATATGAAGTTACTGTCGTTGTAACTTTTAGGCCCCGTTCTTTTATGGGGTAAGTTGCGGTGCGGTACCACACCGCACTGCACTTTTTAATTTTCCACCACACTTCATCACGCCACACCACAATCATTACCAATATATCTTTTCATTTTTCTCTTTTCTCACTTTTCTCCTCTGTTTTTTACATTATCTCTCTTAACCTACATAACCTACCACAACTCACTACACTTTTTTAAATTTCACCGCACCGGACCATTACCACGCCGCAACAAACCATATAAAAGAACGGAGCCTTAATTAGTAAGTTATATTTTTAATGACGGTAATTTCATATCTTAACTCATTGTGATTTGTGAATAATTAACAGTCAAAATTTAGTCATATGACAAATATTTTGGGACAGACGTAGCAAGTGTTAACCTCACAAATGTTTAATTTTGTGAAAATGATATCATTAAATTTATTTAATTAGTGGTGGATGCATTGAATTGTGGGCAACATCTAATACAACCAAGTACCAACAACTAAAGACATAAGTTCCTTAGTTGGTCTACATCATATCAAATAGATCAACAGTTGCCTTAGAAAAGTTTCAAATTAATCTCTTAATGACCACGTAAAAAAGAAACGACAAAAATTGAGGAATAAGTAAACATATGTATCCCATGTCACCTTTCCAGACAAAATCAACAGCAAAAGACTATTATAAACTGTTCGAATATGAATATGACATGTCTATCAATTATTAAACTCTTAGTTATCCCTTATTTATCAGTCAATTAAACCCGATTTTACGGATGAATAATCACAAATACAAGTGTATGGGATATGTATTTCATGAATGACGAGCTGAAACAACATATATTTGAAAGCGAGTGAGTAAATTAAGATGCGTAGTTCATCGACCCTAATCTAATAGCTTGCCACTTGCCACCCAAAATAACAAGTCATGATCCATGCCTAATCATCTAATATGTTATATTCTTAGATATTAATATACGAGACATATAATCGTAGGAAATAATATAAGAGTGAGTAATGGTCTTCCATCTTTCACGTATAAATTAATCTTTGAGTACATGTGTATGGTGTAATAAACTGTGTAAAGTTGAAGTCTTTATTTTTTTTCAAATTATTATAAATATTCATTTATTGATTGAAAACTTGATTACTTATATTTTTAAAATATGTAATAATGTAATATAGTTATTTTAGTTTTGCTAATTAAATTGTCAAATCTAATTTATATAAATCCAAGACTGTTAAATAGCTTATCAAACTCTAACTTGGGTATTTTTTTCATACTTGAATTTGAATTGAATTTCCAAGGGTGTGAAAGCATCTTTGTAAAGATATCAAAGCTTGAGCTTGAAGAATAAATAATGGAAAACGATTAGTGTCGTAAAAGAATTCCACGGAGGCAGCTACATATTTGGTTTTGGTATAGGCTGATTTGGCATAAGCTCCACTTTCTACGGATACATCCGTCATTCACCCCCAAAACTTATTTTAGACCATTAATTAATTATGATAATTGAATGTCCTTTTCTTCGTCACTTAAAACTCATAATTTCTTCATCAAAAAAAAAAAAAAACTCACAATTTCATACGAAATTGGAGCAAATTGTTTGAACGACCGAAAAAAAAGGAAAATCCAATTCTAGTAGTCCATATTTTTAATTTTTGTATGTTAATAATTTCTAGTTTATTTATGTTTCTGATGATCCAAAAAAATAAAAAATTATATTCTGGTGGAACACTACCGAGTGTATACGTTAAATATCATAGATTTTGACTTTCATTTAATTCAAAACTTCTCACAACACTTCCCCACGATTTTTAATGTTATGATGTTTATCCTAAATTTTTTGATTTTTTGATTTTTCAATTTTTTCACTTTTATTCCTTCAAAAATAATCTAAAAATTCTTTTAATAACTATACTTCATAACCTTTTTACGGGAAGGCATGAAAGAAAATAAAAACAATATGCGTCACGAATGAAAAAATAAAAAAAATGTGGAGGTAGATTTAGTACCATAATTAGGTTACAATTTTTTGATTTTCAGGACCACTTGAATACAAAAATAATGTAGGGATCACTAATATACAAAAACTGAAAGTAAGGATGGTTAGAATCAATTTTTAAAAAAAGAAAAGAAGTCAACATTTAGCTAGAACTATAATTTCATACAAGAGTGGAGCAAATTAGTACGCATTATAATCTTTGACACTAACCTTTTCGATAGTTATGGTTCATTATCAATTGTATACAAGGTTTAATGGTTTTTTGGCCATATCAACAAATACAAATGGAACCTAACTAAGAGTCTATATTTGTCAAAATTAAATGAGTATGCCTTTTTTCCGTAAATTTAAGAAAAATATGAATAAAAAGTATAACTTTGTACAATTTATATATGATATTGTATTTATAGAATTCAATTTGAAAGAACCCTAGAGGGTGGTGCTATTGTGTTTGGCACTTTCAAGACCATACTTCTTTAGAAGTTCTTTGATGTACTTACTTTGATTTAGAAAGATGTCATCATGACTTTGTTTGATTTACAAGCCTAGAAAGAAGCTGAGTTCTCCCACTAGACTCATCTCAAACTCCTTGCCCATCATCTCAGAAAAGTCCTTCACTAGATGCTTAGTAGTAGCGCCAAAAATAATGTCATCTACATAAACTTGAATTATAACAGAATCCTGACCTGAGGTTTTGATGAACAGTGTCTTGTCTATGAGGTCTCATATGAATCCATTTGCGTGAAGAAATGTGCTTAGTCTTTCATACCAAGCTCTAGGGGCTTGCTTGAGCCATAAAGGGCCTTTTGAAGCTTGTAGACATGAGTGATTGGACATATTTGTTCAAAACCTTGGGGCTGTTCAAAATATACTTCTTCTTTGAGATGTCCATTCCAAAAGACACTTTTGACATCCATTTGATACAACTTCATGTGAGCTGCAGAGGCATATGCTAGTAGTATCTGAATGGCCTCTAGTCTAGAAACTGGGGCAAATGTTTCCTCGTAGTCAATGCCTTCTTCTTGGTTGTATCCTTTGGCTACCAGTCTGGCTTTATTTCTTGTGACAGTGCCATGTTGATCTAATTTGTTTCTGAAGACCCATTTCACACCAATGACAGGATGGTGAGAGGGTCTAGGGACAAGCTTCCAGACTTTATTTCTTTCAAATTAATTCAGCTCTTCTTGTATGACTATGATCCAGTTGTTGTCCTTTAGGGCCTCTTCTGGTCCACTTGGTTCAACCTATGAGACAAATTCATGGAATGCACATAAGTTTCTAAGAGAGGAGTGAGTTCTAACACATGTGCCCAATCTAGACAAAAGGTTGTCTGCAGGATGAGCTGGTTTGAATCTGAATGCCCTTGGGGAATCCTCAGGAATTGTGGGGGTTGGGCCCACATCATTTGGAGGATTGACTTCTAGTGAAGGTCCTTGATTTTCGTTGTCTGCTTCCTCCTTATTGGACTCTGTCTGCTCAAGGACATCTGGATTATCTTCAGGAGGGGGTTCTTCTCTTTCTGGAGGACCTTGTTGAATAGTGGGAGGAATGTCCTCATCTTCGTCTTCTTGGCGGAATCGAAGTTTTGTGGAGGACATTGTTGAGGTGGTGGTTGATAGTTCATCAAAGATGACATGGATGGATTCTTCCACCTTTTTGGATGCTTTAATGTAGACTCAGTATGCCTTGCTTGTTGAGGAGTATCCCGCCAAGATACCTTCTTCACTTTTAGCATCAAACTTGCTTAGAGCCTTTTTTCCATTGTTATGAACATAACATTTGCATCTAATGGTATTGAGGTGAGCTATGTTAGGTGTCTTACCTTTGAATAGCTCATATAGTGTCTTCTTTAGGTAGGGCCTTATGGTGCATCTGTTGAGAATATAATTTGCAGCATTGGTGATCTCGGCCCAAAGGAACCGAGGTAGATTCTTCTCACAGATGATTGTTCTTGCCATGTTTCTAATGTTCTGTTCTTCCTTTCAACAACAGCATTTTTGTTGGGGTGTTCTTAGTGCAGAGAAGTTGTGTGTAACACCCTCTTGATCACAGAACTTACCAAATTGATCTTGATTGTCAAATTCTCTGCCATGGTCTGTTCTGATTGACACTAGGGTTAGTCATGTAAGGACATTGAGTTGTTTGTACAACTTTTCAAACTCAGGGAATGCTTCTGTATTATCCTTCAGAAAGAAAACCCAAGTGAATCTTGAAAAATCATCAACAATAACTAACATGTAAGAGCGACCTCCTAGACTTTTATAAGGTATAGGTCTACAAAGGTCCATATGCAATAATTCTAGACACCTAGAGGTGGTGACCTGGGACACTGGTTTGAAGGAGGTTCTAGTCTGTTTTCCTTTAGTACAAGGTTCACAGATTTTGTCTCGAATGAAGTTATGAGGGAAGACCTCTAACCAGACCTAAGAGCTTCAACTTTTGAAGGGTTCTCATGCTCACATGTCCTAGTCTACGATGCCACAGCCATGAGTCATTTGAGGCTGCTTTAAGACAGGTAAGGTCATTGGTCAGGGAATCACTAAGGTCAATAACATACACATTGTTCATTTTATATCCTAATAACTTCAAGCGACTCTTTTTCTACCACACAGGACTCTTTGTCAAACCAAAATTTGTACCCTTTATCACAAAATTGTGAAATACTCAAAATATTGTATTCTAAACCTTCTACAAGATATTCATTATTTCTACAGTTGTTTGAATTATTACCAAACCTTCCCGATTCTAAAGATCTTCCCTTGGCTTTTGTCTCCAAATGTGACCTTTCCGTTCTTGTTGTCCTTCAGGCTGCTGAATTCGGTGGGATCTCCAGTCATGTGTCTTGAGGATCCGCTGTCCAAATATCATATGTCGCTGTGAGCCCTGAAGCACACCAGCACCAGAGAACATTATACCTTTCTTGGGACTAGCCTTTTCTATGGCAGGTCTCATGTTGGGAGATTTAGACTTTGTGGTGGTGTTGGTTGGTCTTTTGGGTACCCACATGGTTCTAAAGGTGATCTTCCCTTTGTTTGATGTAGGACTTCGTGGAGGTGAAGGTCCTATAGGATATTTTGTTTGAGGGGAGGTTTGTTTGGGTCTGAAGTGCAAGTCTGAGTGAGCTTTATCTATTTCTGGTTAAGAGCTTCATTCAGTTCTCTTTGGTTTTGAAGCATTTCCTTTTTCTGACTATTGTTTTCCTTGGTCAGTCTCTTGATGATTTCTCTTTGGTTTTCAATAGTCTCAGTGCGAGTCTCAGTGATTCTAGTGAGAAAGATAATTTTTTTGACAAGTGTGTGAGTGAAGTGAAATAATCTGTGTAATTTAGTTTTTAGGGTCCTTTTATCACACAGGAGAAGGTCGTTAATAGTTACCTCATCATCTTTTATTTCACATTCGTCAACTTCCTTTGCCATTAGGCATAAGTTGGCTATTTCCTCTGATTCACTTTCACTTTCAGTGTAATCATTGTCACTCCAGGTAGCAATCATGGCTTTCCTGCTTAGTCTCTTCCCTTTGGGATCTCATCGTTCCTTGCTTTTGTTGTCATGAGGACATTCTCTTACTAGGTAATCTGTTTCACCACAACCAAAGCATCTAATAACCTCAGAATCATCTTTGGCATGAGGTTTACCTTTGGGGGAAGCTTTCTTAGATGAGGATTCTCTTAGATATCCTCTGAAGTTAGGATTTCTTCTGTATAGTCGCTTAAATCCTCTAGCCAGCATTGTCATGGTCTCTTCATCAGCTTCTTCTAATTCATGGACAAGGTCCTTGCTGGTCTTTAGGGTAATCTCCTTTTTGTCATCTTCATCAAATAGTTGGATTTCATGTGTAAGGAGTTTCCCAACCAGTTCTTCAAGCTGTAGGGTTTTGAGGTTCTGAGCTTCCCCAATAGCCGTCACCTGGGCTCCATTTGCGTTTGGGTAGACACCTAAGGACCTTTCTCACTGTTTCCTCATTGGAGTATGTTTTTCCCAATGACTTCAGGTGATTGATTATGTTGCTGAATCTTTTGAACATAACTTCTATTGATTCAGTATCATTCATCTTGAATGCTTCATACTTTTGCACAAGTATGTCTATCTTGGTATCTTTGACTTGATCCGTTCCTTCATTGGTTGTCACTAAGTAGTCTCATACCTGTTTTGTTGTCTCACAAGTAGAAACTCTTTCAAATTCGTTAGAATTAAGACTACAAAAGAGTAAATTCAAGGCTCGGTTATTTTTCCTGACTTTCTCTTTCTCATCATTTGTATACTCATATTTGTCCTTATCAGTGACAGTTCCATATTCATTGGTCTTGGTAGGGATTGGATAGTTTCCGTTTGTGACAATATCCCATAGGTCTTCATCAAGATCTTTAAGGAAGATCTCCATTTGTTTTTTCCAGTTCCTGTAGTTGTCTCCAGTCAGCAGAGGAGATCTACTCCAGGAACGTCCTAGACTATTTCACCCATGATGTTATCAGCCATGATCTTTGCCATAGAATGGTGAGTCCCTTCTTGAGTGGACCTGCTCTGATACTAATTGAAAGAACCCTAGAGGGGGGTGAATAGGGTTGTAAAAAATTCTGCAAGCACTTAAGGTAAAGGACGTTAGGTTTCTTAACCTTATACAGATTAAGAGATAAATTTAAGCAGAGTAAAGGACAATAAGAACGTGAATGAAGAACTTCCTTTATTCAATTACTTTAAGAAGAATACAGAACCAAGTTAACCTGGTTGCTCATGCAGCAAGGTCCTTGCAGCAACTGCTCGGGGAGTGCCTTACTGAAGGGCACTTTCAAAAGATGTTTTTGACAGACACACACCAACTTCACTTTGGTTTTTAACACACTCTCAAATCCTAGGTCCTTTAAAGATTTAGAGTCTAACATGCCAATGTCCTTGGCTTACAATAGAACACACAAGTTTATGCTAAGTAAGAAATGGAAAGGAATGTTGGATATTAATTTTAATAGTATTGCTAATCGTCGCCCTGGGAGCGATGGTTAACAAAGAATCTTATCTAATTTTTTTTATTTTTAAAATCTTACATAATTTAAGATATATGATAAAAGATTATCTTTTCAATAAAATATATGTATTATTTACTCAAATCTACAAAATCTTATCATTACCTAATTAATCTTTTCTAATAATCTTTTTAGTTGATTTTATTTTTTAAAAATAAAGTCGTTGCTTCATTTGGTTAATTACATTATTTTCTTCATTTCCTATCCTTCTTTTTTCAGAACTTGAATCCCTTTCCTTTTTTATGTTCCTAGTCTACCCAGTACTCTATGGCTCTATTAAGTTCTTCATCAACTTCCATAGTTCACCATCCTTGACCTCCAAAATACCACCTACTATATTTTTATCTTTGTTATAGTGTTTATTGGTTTATCCAGTTAGAATATGAGTGCGATGTCACAGTGACCCCTTTCTGCACCAAGTAGTAGTATTTACATACCTATCTCTTATCTACAATTACTTAATTATCTAGCTGCAAAGTCTCTCTAATAACATGGAAAATTTACACAAAATGAAAGGGTAAATTGAACTCATGGTAAAACCACAAAATTATAAATAAAAATGAAGTAGAGGAGGAGATATAAAATTGACTAATGGTACGTTTCTTTTTTATTTTCTCTTTTTCACCTCTCTAGCAGAATTCTAGAAGGTTTAATGCTTCATTTTCAAGTAAGATTGAATATATTTGTGGGGGTAGAGGTTAGAACACTGCTTTGGCAAATTGATGATAGAGAAAACATTTGGGGTGTGTTTGGTTGAGAGGAAAACGATTTCTGAGGAAATGGTTTTCCATAAGAAATGGTTTTCCAAGGAAAATGGTTTTCCACGCCAAATTTTCCCTTGTTTGGTAGGAGATAAATTATTTTTCGGAAAATGATCATTTATGTCGATATAAGTAGCGATATATGTTACAAATGAAAATATTTGGAGCTCAAAATTCATATTTGAGTTTTTCTTAAACATTTCTATCGTGTTATAAAGTTTCATGAAAAACCGATAAAATTGAATTTTGCTTTTAAGTTTCAGTCATATTTAACTGCAAAAAAATGTCGACAAAAGTGGCGATATATGTTACAAATGAAAATAATTGGAGCTCAAAATTCATATTTGAGCTTTTTTAATCATTTCTATCGTATTGTAAAGCTTCGCGACAAACTGAGAAAATTGAATTTTGCTCTTAAGTTTCAGTCATTTTAACCGCAAAAAAAATGTCGATAAAAGTGGCGATATATGTTACAAATGAAAATATTTGGAGCTCAAAATTTATATTTTAGCTTTTCTTAGTTCATGCTATCAAATCATAAAGTTTTGATTTAAACGGTTCAATTTGAATTTTTAAAAGTTTCAGTCAGTTTTAGGGCAAAAACTTCTGATTTGATGTATATCAAGATAAATGTTATCAAATAAAAATATTTTGAGCTAAAAATTTATATTTGAGGTTTTTTAAATCAATTCTATCGTGTTACAAAATTTCGAGCAAAACCGTTAATCTTAAATTTCGGCCTCAAATTTCAGTTAGGGTTAGTAGTAAAAATCGATCCAACAATCAATGGTGGAAAATGATTTTTCTAGGTTGATCAAAGGAAGTCAATTTCCTCCCTTTAAAGGAAAATGATTTTCTTTGGAAATGATTTTTTAAACTTTTTTTATACCAAACACTAGAAAATTGGGAAAATATTTTCCAAAAAAATATTTTCTCCCCTACCAAACATACTCTTGGTTTATAACTCTGGGAAGCAATATCATGAGGAAAAGGAAAGAGAGGGCGAAAAGGATATTTAAGGTTGGAATTTTTTTTTAAAAAAGATTGAATCAATTGTTAAATTTTTGGTACTTTATTGGGCCCTACAAATATTATTTTTCTATTAATAATTAAAAATTAGTTAAGTAATGATAAGATATTTACAGATTTGATTAGATAATAAAGTATATTTTGCTAAAAAGATAGTCTTTTACCATATACTTTAAATTATATAAGATTTTAAAAATAAAAAGTTAGATAAGATGCTTTGTTAACCATCTGCTCTAGGGCGACGATTAGCAAAACCCTAATTTTAATAGCAAACTTCCCTGTTTGACTGTTCTTTTGTCTTTCACATCAAAACTCCACGTCTGGGGTGAACGTCCTTGCTGCGGTTTGGATCAATGTCCTTCAATCTGCATTGAGAGAGTTTCTACGCAATTTTATATCAATTTTTCACAAATTAATATGTAACAATTTTATTTTTACACTATGGCAAGACACAATATATAAGTGTTTTGTCCAAGAAGATTTATAGCATTTTGAATTATGAGTAGGGGTGTTCATTGGGTCAAACCCGGACCAGCCCGGATCGGACTGGACCGGACCGAAACCCGAAATAGCAAAAAAGTTGGACCAAAGACCGGACTGAAAACAACCGGTCCCAACTTAGACCAACCCGATGAGCATTTGGACCGGACCAACCCAGACCGGTTTGGACCGATTGAGATCTTTTTGAAATTTTTCTGATAAAATTTGTAAATAGACTAATTAAATGATTATGTATGTCTATTGTTAGGAAGCACTTTTTTTTGGTATTGTAAATAGACCTAATTTATGATATATAATATTAAAAATTGACAATGATAAGTTGAAAAAGATACATAATATTAAACTTTACCAAAATTTAATCATTGTTTTCCATTTACGTGAATATTATATCAATTTAGGACTTAAAGGATCATTAGATTTAGGAAATAGAATAATCTTTCTAGGCTATAATAATATTATTTTATGGTATAAAAATTTAAATTTTATAATAATTGGGTTTCCGGTCTGGGTTTTTCCGAGTTTAGACCGACCCAGACCGAAACCCGAAAACTAAAAATACTTGGGCCGAAGACCGGACCGATTACCATCTGATCCGAGTTTGGTCCGGGTCTTTTGGGTTAACCGGTCCGGGCCGGAATATGAACAACCCTAATTATGAGATTTATTCAAGTCATGGCCAGAACCATGTAATTCTAAGAGTGATCACCAATTAAGAGTTTGCACCTACTTAGACAAAACCATTTGTAGAATATTGATTCTAACATACCACGTACGTATAATTATCCAATGATTCAATATGTCAAGTAAGAGTTTTTGCTATTTTACTATCATTCCTGTGATTGGGTTATTTATTATTTACAATAAAATGTACTAGCATTTTATTCTCTATTTCCCCATGCAAGTATATATCTATCAACAAACCTAA
The DNA here is from genome assembly GCA_029582165.1 of Portulaca oleracea. NCBI lineage: Eukaryota > Viridiplantae > Streptophyta > Magnoliopsida > Caryophyllales > Portulacaceae > Portulaca > Portulaca oleracea. The sequence continues at coordinate 27,558,546 of CM055876.1, forward strand.
GTGTGGCAACTAAACTATCATCTTTGATTTACAACCAATGTTAAAGTTCAAATGTTAATAGAAGAATCTTTCATGTGTGAAAATAGTAAAATTGTTGATTATATTTGTTACAGATAATTTAATATTACTCATTACCTATGATATCTTGTTAATAAGATAGGTCCAAAAGGACTTGAGTACCCTTATGTAAAAAAAAAAAAAAATAGTTGAAGGATATGGACTCTTTCCTCTTTCCTCTTTTTTTGTTTTTTTTTTTTTTGGTGCAAACGAGGGGCCAAACCCCAAATTATTTATTAGCTAGACAAAATATGTCAAATGAGAGTTGTGGGGCATGCCTCCGCTACAGTATCAGCATGTACCATTTCTCCTAAAACATCAGAAGGTTGATCCATATACGCTACCTGGTAGTCATCCAGGGTAAGAGCTAGGTTTGTTAACCTATGTGCCACTCTATTGGCCTCCGTAACATAGTATTCAATAGACACTTCCCAACTGGGGCCTCGGAATAAGTACATTTTTCTATGATGGGTTTGTTTCTAGGGCTAGGAAGAGTTGGGCTCTGGATGATATCAACTGCCTTCTTCGAGTCCATTTTTAGACAGAGTTTTTCCACCCCAATTTTCTTGGCCAATTGAAGACCTCTAAGAGCGGCTTTCAACTAGGTCGAAAGAGCCGTGCAGTCCCCAAAGTCTTCCATAAAGCCTTTGACCCAGTGACCTCATTCATCCCAAATTACACCACCTCCAATTGCAGGGCCCAGATTACCCTTGGATACTCAATCAATTGATAACATAGCCCAACCCAACATTGGTTTACCAATCAATCGGACAATTCACTTTTCTTGGCCTGCTTTAAATCTCCCCATCCTCTTCTTTCTTCATGGCATCCTTGATTTGTTTCACCATTGCCACCATGAAATTTCCCCGATAGTAGTAAATGAAGCGAGTTTCATTAAACACCCGCTTGTTACGCTAGTTCCAAAGATAGTACAAAGTGATAGCACATTGCGTCGGCCAATCTGGACGTGTTCCGATGGTGTTGATGTTCGCCATGATCCAGTCTGCCATCATGAGATGATTCAGCTTGGTTCGAGACCATGTGTATAAAGCTCAGCCCACACCTCTTTCGCTTTAGGGCATTCCTAGAATATGGAATCCGCATCCTCCTCGTCAACCCCACTAGCGCCGCAACTCGGGTCTGCCACCAGATTGCGCTTGACCCGGTTAACTTGGGTCATATGGCGGTCGTGTAGCAGGACCCAAAGGAAAGCCTTCACCTTCTCGGGAACTTTAAGTCTCCAAACTTGACGCCACTTCGGGTTAGGAGGATCGAGATCATTCTGAATGATGCTAATCGCAGTCTTCATGGAGAAATTCCCAAATTTGGTACCCAGCCACATGATGTTGTCGGCGTAGCCTTCCTCCAAAACTTTGAATGCGACAACTTTTTGCAGCAGGTGCGCCGGCAGTAGCTCCACCAAGTGATCCCAACACCATCTCGTGTGATTGTCCCACATTTCGCACACCTTGGTGTCCAGCTCCTATTCAGAGAGCGCTTTGAGAGCTGAATGTCGAAGAGGCTTCCCGTCGACCCAAGCGTCTGTCCAGAAAAGAGTGCTCGAGCCATCTCTAACTGCCATGCCTATAGCTCTCGTGAGAATAGGAATTGAGTGTGAGATCCCTTGCCACACATTTGACCCATCCCTATGTATAAATGGACTTATTCCTTACTCTCTACTAAACCCTAGCTCCCATTCAAAAGATATGGACTCTTTCCTTACTCTCTACTAAACCATCCATCCCTATGTATACATGGACTTATTCCTTCTCAATTTTTATTGATAATTTATCTCATGATTTCGACTTGAAGCTTTTGTTTGTTGATTTTAGGAGCATCGTGGACACTTATATTCCGAGGGAGGCTGGAAGCAAGTTCGGAAAGGGATTTGGTTTTGTTCAGTTTGCTAAGACAAATATCGAATAGTGAGAAGACAATTTAAGCATTCAATGGGCGACAGTGAAAGGCTTTGCGAATCAAGATGCTTATAAGGGTGCGTACCTGAGCCTAGTTTCCCATCCTGCGGATGACCCAAATGGATCATTTGGCCAAAGCAAAACTTTAACAGATCCGACTGATGCACAGGGCAACTCCTCTAAATTTGTTGGCAAGAACTCTTATCTTGAATGTATTAATGACTCTTCTCATTCGGATTGGGACTGAAAAGACACGACTCTTGTAGTTTCTGTTCAAGATTAGCACCCTTTTATCACTGAAAAGAAGAAGATAGAGAGAAATTGGGGAGAAATATTGTGTATCTGATGATCTTATTCAGCAGTAATCAATGGGTATTTATACAAAGATACCCAGGAAAAGAAATACAGAGAAGGTTGTTATAACAACCCATAACAGCTAGGCTAACAAACATAATTAGCAACTAACACAGTTAACAGCCCCCCTTCAAGGTGGAATTGGAGGCGAAGACACCAATCCTAACCTTGCAGACAAGTATGTATGTTGCTTTTCACCAAGTGGCTTGGTAAAAATATCAGCAAGCTGCTCCTGGGAAGAGACATAGGAAGGTTGGATGAAACCTTCAAGAACCTTATCCCGAGTATAATGGCAGTCAATGTTAAGATGTTTCGTCCTCTCGTGGAAAACTGGATTTTCTGCTATGTGCAAAGCAGCCTTATTATCACAATGGAAAGTTATTGGAAGAGAACAGGGAATATGAAAGTCCTGTAAAAGATGGAACAACCATTCAAGCTCCGAAACAGTAGCCGACATACTTCGATATTCAGCCTCGGCTGAAGATTTTGCTACTGTCTTTTGCTTTTTCGTCTTCCAAGAAATCAAGGATTGTCCAAAGAACACACAAAACCCAGTGAGAGATCGAGAGGAAAAGGCACATGTTCCCCAATCAGCATCACAGAAGGCAGTGACCTTCATATCACCGTGACTAGGACAGAATAAACCATGATCAATGGTGCCTTTCAAGTAGCGAAGAACATGAATGGCAGCATCATAGTGAGGTTTGCGAGGGAGCTGAAGGAACTGGCTCAAATGTTGTACCGCATAAGAAATATCCGGTCTAGTAAGAGTAAGGTAAAGAAGACGCCCAACCAACCTACGATACAACCATGGATCATCCAAAGGAACCCCATCATCAATAGATAATTTTAGGCCCTTGGGAAGAGGAAAAGAAGTTGCCTTGACCCCTGTCATACCAGCGTCTGATAAAATATCCAGGATATACTTGCGTTGATTTAAGAGAGTGCCAGCCTTTGATCTAGCTAACTCAATACCAAGGAAATACCGAGCCAATCCCAAATCTTTGATGGTAAAGGTACTGTGTAAACCATGTTTCAAAGACGCAATCCCCTCAATATCATCCCCGGTGATGAGTAGATCATCAACATAAACCAGAACATGAATAAACTTGCCACAAACATGTCGAGTAAAAAGAGAATAATCAGCTTTTGATTGACAAAAACCTTGGCCAGTCAAGTACCTTGTTAATTCAACATTCCATTGACGCGAGACCTGTTTGAGCCCATATAATGACCTCAGCAGCTTGCATACTTCTCCTTCCTTAGCAGCTGTGTACCCCTGGGGAGGGATCATATAAACCTCTTCATCAATATGCCCATGAAGAAAGGCATTGTTGATGTCGAGTTGATGTAGATCCCAATGTTGAACTGTGGCCAAAGCAATGAACAAACGCACTGTGGTAAGCTTGGCAACAGGGGAGAAAGTATGTTTGTAGTCCTTGTCTTTAACTTGTTCGAAACCTCGAATAACGAGTCTAGCTTTGTGTCGCTCAATTGAACCATCCGGCCTATACTTAGTCTTATAGACCCATTTGGAAGACAAGGCCTTTTTTCCCGGGGGTAAAGAAGTAAGGATCCAAGTGTGATTTTGCTCAAGAGCAGCCAACTCCTGATCCATGGCATGAACCCATTCAGGATACTGCTTTGCCTGATTGTAAGAATTTGGTTCTGGATTGTGAAGAACCGACACAAGAGAAGCCATGTAGGAAGGAGATAAATGTGCTAGATTGGCAAAAGTAAAAAGGCTAGGAGGATGAGAAGATGTAGGCTGAGTAGAATGAGATGACTGAGCTCTAGAACTGGTAGGACACACAAACTCCTGTAACCATGCTGGGGTTTTTGTATGTCGAGTAGACCTTCTGAGAATTGGTTCTGCAGGTGCTTGAGGTGAGGGAATTGATTCTGAAAATTGGTTCTGAGAATTATGAGAGGGAATAGAAGAGGGAGAATTATTAGTGAAACTGGAAGTATGAGATTGTTGATGAGAGGTAGGAGAAGACTCAGAAAAAGTGTCATCAACAATGGCCTGCGAATGTGCAGGAGAACAAGTTGGAGAAAATTCAGATGTAGGAGTAGAATGATGAGAATTAGAATTTAATGAATTAAAATCAGTCGTGGGCAGAATGTCTGGGGACTCAAAAATATTTGGTGACTCTTTATTTTGAGAAAAAGTTGTTTTAAAAGGAAATTCAGCCTCTGAGAAAAGGACATCCCTGCTGTGAAAAACCTTTTTCGTGTCAAGATCAAAGAGTTTGTAGCCTTTAAAGCCAAAACTGTAACCAAGAAGAACACATCTGGAAGCCCTAGGTGCAAATTTATCTGACATTCCTATATTTTTAGCAAAACAAAGGCAACCCACCACTCTTAAATCAGAGTAGGTAGGTGGTTTTCCATAAAGAATTTCAAAAGGAGTTTTCCATTGAAGATTAGCCATAGGTAAAAGATTTATAATGTGAGTAGCTGCAAGGATGCATTCGCCCCAAAATTGAATGGGAAAATTAGCTTGAAATCGAATGGCCCTAGCTGTTTCCAGTAAGTGTCTATGTTTTCGTTCAGCTACCCCATTTTGTTGGGGGGTTTTGACAATAGAACGTTGGTGAAGAATCCCTTTGCTATCAAAGAAATCTTTACAAGTTTGATTTATAAATTCTGTGCCATTATCACTTCTGATCATTTTGATATTTGTTTGAAATTGAGTTTGAACCATGTTGTAAAATTGGATAATAGCATGTTTAACTTGAGCTTTGTTTTGTAAAAGTTGAGTCCAAGTGACTCTGCTGAAATCGTCGACTATAGTAAGAAAGTAAAGAGCACCAGAAATGTTTGCAATTTTGTAAGGTCCCCATAGATCCATATGAACAAGAGAAAAGCAATGAAGAGAATGTATATTGCTTTTATTGAAAGGTAATCTGTGCATTTTGGCTAGAACACAAGTATGACAAGAAAAATCAGAACTCAAGTGTTCTTTACACCAAGAAATATGTTGGAGCTTTGACATAGAAGTATGTCCAAGTCTAGCATGTATAATTGCATGACTTGGCATATTACAAGTAGATGGATTCAAAGAAATAGAAGCTACTGCAGAATTTTTATTCACAGAAGGAGAATTAGTGGTCCCAGCATGTTGGTAAAGCTTGTATAATCCACCGCTTTTGTGAGCAACAGCCAAAACATTCTTAGAGGTAGGGTCCTGTATGTAGCATTTTTTAGGTAAGAAAACAGCAAAAAGTTGTAATTCAGTGACCAATCTAGCAACAGACAAAAGGCTAAATTGGAATTCAGGGACATAGAGGACATTATGAAGAATTAGGTTAGGAGTGATGTGTACTTGGCCAGCTCTAGTAACAGCCTTAGTAGTACCATCAGGAAGAGTGATAGAAATAGGTTTATCTAGGGTATATAGCCGGGTAAAGAAACTCAGGTCATATGTCATATGGTCAGAAGCTCCAGTGTCAACAATCCATGAACCTTTGAACTCGTGAATCAAGGCGCAGCAGGCACTGAAATGAGCATACAAGGATAATGAAGTACCTGCAAAATGAGCAAAACCTGGAGAAGACTGACTTGATCCTTCAATCTGGTGCATCTGCTGATTCTTCATCAACCTCAAAACTTCTTGAGCAACAGTTTGTAAATCAAAAGAACCAGCTCCAATATGATTTTTGGAAGCAATACCGTTGTCAAGGGGAGAATCTGATAGAACAGATTCTTGTGTTTGAACAGATGCAGCCATTTTAGTTTTAATTTTGCTCTTATCATACCAATCAGGGAATCCATAAAGGAGAAAACACTGATCGATCGTGTGACCGGTCCTCTGACAATGAGTACAATATTTGCCTTGCTTGTTGTTTCTCTTGTTGTTGTTGTTATTCCCTTTTCCCTTGACAGAAGTGGTTCCTCCATTACCACGAGTCATGAAAGCACCGGAAGAATCATTGTCATTTTCAACACGATTCTTGACAGTTGCAGCAGCTGCAATCTCCCGACCAGTAGAGAGTCCACCAGTCACTTTCCTCTGTTGCTCTATTCTTTCAATCATTTGACATGCCTTGCTCACAGTGGGAAGAGGATCCATAAGGAGAATTTGACCTCGAATAGAGTCATAACTCTCATCTAAATGAAGCAAGAATTGCATTAACTTCTGCCTTTGGTCCAAGTCAATCGTCTTCTTGATAGCAACACAGTTAGGATGTGGAGGCTTACATTCGCATAGAGGAATGTCACTCAATTCAGCCATCTCATCCCAAAGTTTCTTTAACTTTGTGTAATAGACAGCCACTCTGTCATTACCTTGATACAACTCAGCAATTTCACCTTGAATCTTGAAGAGCAAAGGTCCATTGCTCTGGCCAAACCTCTCAACCAATTGATTCCAAAGATCTTGAGCAGAATTAACATATAAAAATGCTCCAGATAAATCCGGATCAATGGAATTCAAAGTCCAACTCACCATCATATTATCACATCTCACCCATTGTTCATACGTCGGATCAGTAACAGCAGGTCGAGGAAGCTTGCCATTGATGAATCCTAGCTTGATCTTTGTTCTGAGAGAAATTTGTGCTGCTCGATTCCAGGAATGAAAATTGGCACCATCCAATTTGATGTTAGTGAGACTCATTCCTGGATGATCTGAAGGCTGTAAATACAGCGGATCTGTGTTATAGTTATCAGCAGAATTGATGAGTGCCATGGCAATCAAGCAAGAACTCAAAGCAAGCAAGATCAATCAGAATTATTGATTTGAGTTGACGGAAGAGGAAAAGGAGCACAGGAGCCACCTGTGGCTCTGATACCATGAAAAGAAGAAGATAGAGAGAAATTGGGGAGAAATTGGGGAGAAATATTGTGTATCTGATGATCTTATTCAGCAGTAATCAATGGGTATTTATACAAAGATACCCAGGAAAAGAAATACAGAGAAGGTTGTTATAACAACCCATAACAGCTAGGCTAACAAACATAATTAGCAACTAACACAGTTAACAATCACCCTTGAAGATGATATTGATGTGCAGAAAAAAGAGGTTAGAATTAATGACAGGTTGGAGACCCCAAATAAAATAATTGAGCGACTACATGACTTCAGGCGATCAGAGTCGAGCTCTGATAGAATTCATCATAGGCCTGCAAAATGGTCGAGTTTGGCAATCTTTTGGGTTTCTTGAAAATTCAAAAGAGGGAAGACATTGTGAAATACTTTGAAAGATGTTGAGGGGTGAAAGAGCAGAAAATAAACACTATGCACCTTCTTACTTAATTTATGTAGTAATTGTTATTCTCTTGTCTTTTCCGCTCATTTATCTCTAGTTGTTTTCTATGTCAACTTGATAGATGTGCTTAATTTTTAAGAATGTTGACCCTTTAATAATAAAAAATTTAAATAAATTGTTGCTTATATACTGAGAATGTTTTTGAATATATACTATTCAAGGTTTATGTCATTAGTTTTTTCCCCCATGTTTTGAAGTATGATGCTTTTACTATGACCTATGAAACCCCTATTATTTATAACATTGCCAATAATTATTTGTATTTTATAGACCCTTATTTCGGCTAAACACATTATACGAGTATTTTTTATTTTGAATTTGTTTTTACATTATTTTTTTATCTAATTTAAATATTTTTTTAAAGGTTTAGAAATGTGCAAGAAAAATAATATTGTAACTGTTTATCCCTCTTTCTTCAGTCTTTTATCCAAGCTCTCCCTCTTCTCTCCCCAAGAAAAAAGGTATAGATGTATGTTAATTTTTTTAAAATTATTTTTAGTGTAACTTGAAACTAAGCGCTCTCTTTGTTAGGATCTTGGGACGTTCTTAGCAACACAAATAATAACAAAGACTAAGACTGAAAATAAAGATTGACGCAAATGATTAACATAGAAAAATCCACATCGGGAAAAAATCACGAACTATACATTATATCAGAGGATTATAACAGTGTTTGCTAGAAATTCTCATTTGTCTACAATCTCCCTCGATCTCTCTAGAGTTACAACCTCAAGATCCAACAATCACGGTTGATTCTCCTTACACAACTCCACAGAGACAAAAATATCACAAATCAATCTCTTGTGGTACAAATGAAACACTTAATTGCAGTACAAATAAGCCTAACAACAATGCCTCATTTGTAGTGGAGGCTAATACAATAATTAGGGTTAATAAGAACATTCTTGGCCTTCAAACATTTGAAATCATCCCAAACTAATAATTTTGGTTCCACACATCAGCCCAACGATCTCCCACTTAGAGTCCAAATTGTATTCGCAGTCGCCATCGTTCATTTATCACAATCAAACACTTCCTTGAATCCTGTAGTGCATGAACCTCGGTCTTGTTTGGCAAAGATCAATGGAGTTCCCAATTGATCTTCAAACAACTCCTCCATCTCAAACACAAACATGCTCTCACTTTCTTATCACGCCACTACAACTTCAATATATGTATCATTGTCAACAATCAAGGGGAATAACTCATTGGACTTTTACATCGAAAGGGATGAAGATGCAAAGGAACCTTCAAACAACTTCGACGCAGATTAAATGCATTCCTTCACTAACCATCCGTTCTTGGAGCATCAATTGTACGTAATCCTCCTCATTTCCAACAAACTTCTTTCATCAACGAAGCTCACACCTTTAGCGAGCATGAATATGTCTGTTGGTATGATAATAGATTGTATACAACTCCCCTCTTTGTTGCCTTTTTACAATTGTCAAAAATTCTTTCGTAACATGCCAATGATTATCCACAATTGTGAATCCCTGGTCATCCATTTGACCCACTGATGCAACATTCTTGATCAGATCCAAGACATAACGAACACTCTTCAACCTCCACACCCCACCCTTGAAAGTTTTAATATCCACATCACCTCTTTCGAGCACCTTTAGACTGTGACTGTTTGCAGGCTTCAGATTGTATAACCCCTCACTCACAAAGTTGTTAAATGAATCTCTATTAGATGAAGAGTGAAATGATGCACTCGAATCTATAACTCATGCATTCACGGTGAGGGGTAACCGAACGAAAACAATGGCATCGTTGGTGGCTCACACAAAATGAGAGACACATGGAGCAGAGTTGCTTGGGCAAACCTGGCCTATTGGTTCGACCTTTGGTGATGACGACAGTGGCATCGTTGGTGGCTCACACAAAATGAGAGAGATAGGGAGCATAGTTGCTTGTGCCGACCTGGTCTATCGATCTCTGGCGACGATGATGGCGGAACCATTGGAGGTGGGTAATAGCGACGACAGGCAACTGTCGATGGTTTTGGGTGGTCAAGTAGCAACACTAAAGAGAGAAGGGGGTTGTGCGAATGGAGTGAAAGAAGGAGTTGGGATGGGTGTTTTCCAGTGTTGTGGACGGAGGCTCCGACTCCAGCTACAAATGGGTGGCGACAGTAGTATAGAGGGGAAGAGTTGTATGTGAACGTGGGAGTTGTGTTAGGTTTTGGGTGAGAGTGTGAGTGTGAGTGTGAGTGTGAGTGTGAGTGTGAGACTTGAGATAGATAGTTAGGGTTTATTAGTCATTAACAATAAGTTTAGGAAATAAGATATAATTAAGGAAGTAAATAATACAAATTTAGGAATTAATAAATCTTATTTTAAAAGACTCCATGCTGAAAATATTTGTTCAAAAATTTAAATAATTACTTGGGGAAAATGTTAATACTTTTGGAGAATTAGCAATTTCTAAATAAATAATAACACGGCTAAAATAAAATAAAATGCATAGAATTAAATACTTAAACCGAACAATAACTCCTCCAAACTTAATACCCTAGAATGTCCCTTTTTTTTTATCATACGAGCCCAAGTGTTCTATAATGGAGCCCAAAATATAAATAACATGTAAATAAATCAAGAAATTAAATAAACGACTAGAAAATTAAATAAACAGCTAACTAAACTTTTGGGGATTTACAACATCAAAAGAAATTTTATAAATAAAGAAACAATATAATATTTTGATATGAATATCCATTTTAGAACATAATATATAATACCTCAATAAAATATATAATACCGTTATTAAAATATTTATTATTTTTAATACCTCAATAACATTATTTAAATAATAAAAAAAATTAATATAGATTAAATTAATAAGTATTAGAAAATATTTTCTTAATAATAATTAAAAATATTTGAATAGATTTTTTCATTGTCGATTATAGTTTTTTTGGTTGATAAATCAAAATAATACAGTAAAAAAATCATTATATACAAATTGTAAATTTGCAATAAATTGAAACAGAAAATTATTTAAATAAAAATATAAATACAAGTGTTCTCAGGATTAATTATATAAAAAATTAAATTTGTTGTTCATTTGGGAATATAGTGCTGATACTATATTTTGTATAATGAAGAAAATTTATCTGTGATATTAAATGATAGATATTTTTATATGTTTTATTTTTAATAAGATTTTATTGATTAAAGGAGATTGAAGAGTTAATTATCAAATTAAATTTTAAAATTGTAGAATAATTTTTAAATAAGATATGATTCATGTGAAGTACTAGCATTAGACTAGTCATAGTTAATTATATGATTTTCCACAAATAATATTGTTTCCAAACAAGATAGGTTCTTATCTATAGAAAGATATGGGGTTATTGTGATTAATTACATGATTGCAGAAAAATGCATCACACAAGATTGGATAATACTTAGTTTTTTCTTCAAAATTAAGTCATGCGCCGTGATCAAAGGTGATGATCAAATCCAAAAAAAAGTTGTCTTAAAAAAATACATTACTTAGACATCATATAGTAGAAACATCAAATTTCAAAGGTAAAAGGTAAAAATATTAATTATGCAAACCTCACGTTTGTCATATATTTTTTTTTATAACATGTATATATATATATGAAGGGGAGTCTTTGTGTAACGGTTGAGTTGTTGCCTTGTGATTGTAAGGTCATAGATTCAAGTATTGAAAGCAGCCTATTGTAGATGCAAAGTAAAATTTACCTATATTACACCTTTAATCACACACCAAGCGCGAATCCATGTTAATAAAATATAATTTTGGAAAAAAATTATTAAAAATTTAGATATATATTATTTGACACTACTTGAAATTGCTAAAAGATGGATAGTTTGGTGGGGCTATTACTTGAAATTGCTAAATATATTTTTTCTAAGGTATTGAGTGTGACCTGAAAAGTTGTGATTTACAAGTGTTTTTATTGTTGAAGCAAAATTTCAACTTTTAGTGTTCATTTTTCTTATATTTTGAGACGTTAATTTTTAATATTTTTTAAATAAATTATTTCTAACATTACCATTAACCTCAAATTCAGTTGCAATGAATTTTATTTTTTCATCTTAAATTGAAATGGAATAAAGTAAATATTTATTGTACATCTTCTACTTTTATCGTATGGAGCAGTAAATCTAGATACTAACAATTATTTCAAAATTTTAAGTTAATTGAAAGCTTGGAACCAATTTCTCTTAATTTTTTAACTTAAGGATAAGAGTACTATATCACATTCCTTTTAACATGGGGCTTTTGAGATCTTAAGCCTGAATTATATTAATTATATCCAAATTTTAAATCTATTTTCAGATATAATTTCCAGAAGAATATACTTTTAGATTTATTATTGAGGCTTTGATATAATTTTGTGGTGCAAATTAACTTATCTTGAAAAGTTGCCATCTATAGGGGGTGTCCAGGAAAACTCAATGACAACGAAATATATTACAGAATCAAACGATAAGATCAAAAGTCGTGATAATATGATTGGTGACGCGCAAACTAAAAAAAATAAAATTAAAGAAGATCAAAAACTTTATTGATAATTTACAGGACATGAAATTCCCCCATAACCAAACGAGGCGTCACACGTCTTGACGTGTCGGGTGAGATGTAATTTTGATTCTCTTTTACAGTATACCCCCCCCCCCCAAATCATTTCTACTTGGAAAATTTACAACTTTCATTCAAATGCAAATTATACTTATATACAAAAATAAAAGTGGTTTTTGTGGTCATTTTTCAAATTTAAATCCTTTCGTTAGGTGAAGACGCATAATATTTACACAAACGCGTTTTATCCCGCTAGTTTTTTTTTTTTGAAATCAAACATAACGATTTCATTAATAGCAAGTCATATGACACTTACAATAAAAATCATGATTGAACAATTGTAGATCTAAAACATAGATATGAAATTCAACTTCCAAATAACTAATACTAATCTTACTGACGTTCGGCTCCGATTTCTTCAATGACTCTGCATCTTTCCTCGATGACTCTGCATCTTTACCATTGACGGAGAACCTCACAACATGTGTTATAGCGATTTGAAAGTAGACACCAACTGAACAAAAACTCTAGAAAGAGACTAAGAACTCTAAATAAGGGTACAATAAAATTTTTACAAAAGAAGATATTAATTTTCTTTCGTAAACTTAAACCAAACTAATAATTGAAGTAGAAATCAATCAATTGGGGCTTATCATCGACAAAAGAATCGATGGCAGCCCCTTCAAGGAAGAGTAGGAGGCTAGTACAATGGTGAAATGGTTCCAACACTAAGGCCCTATTCTTTTATGCCGCTCACAATCTGCAGTATCACAGCCCACCACACTTTGCCACAACCCACCACAACATACCAATCTACCACAATTCACCACAACCCACCACAAATTACTTTTTCAAATTTATTATATATCTTTAATATAAATTTTCAATCAATACTTTTTCAACTCACTTTTTCCAATACAATACTTTTTCAACCATTTTTCCAATTACTTTTTCGCAATTACCAATACAATATTTACATATATGTACAAAAAACCCACCACAACTTACCAATGATCCACTACAATTTCACCAGACCCGCCACAATTTCACCACAGTATACCGCGCCATACCGCATAAAGTAATAGGGCCTAATTCTTAGGGTAATAGTTCAAGGTAGTTCAAGGTTGTTGCGTATTTGGAAGAACCATGTCAAATCATCCCAAAGCATAAAGTATTTGTAAAAAGCAAAAAGATATATATTTAGTAAGATATATTAAGAAAACTACGCGTTTGGCAACATGAGGTGATATGATGATCATATAATATCCATAATATCCGTTTCCTTCAAATTAAATCAGCACCGATAGAAAGAAAAATTTACAGTAATTGTCAACCATAACCACCATAATGAAAATAATGTTTATCCATATATATATCAACTTTTATCTTCACTATTCATTTTTTTATTCTATACAACATTATAAAATATATTTTCTTAATTAAAATTTTTTTTACGAAGCTTTTTAAAATTTAAATATCTTAATCCTAAAATTTTGCCTAGTAAACAAACATATTTAAAAAAAATATTTATTTTAAAATTCTTAAAAATAAACTAAAATTTTAAAAAATATATCTCATAATTTATATTAAATAAAAAAACTAACACTCAAGATAAAATTTAACATATGTACGAATAAGATTTATTTTAGTTACCATGGTTATCAGGGTTGACAACCACTATAAGTGTATTCCTGGTAGAAACAGATTGTTTTAAAGAGTGTTCATGATAAGTGATTGATGTAATCAAAATAAATTTAAAAATTAAAAATAATTTTGGTAAGTAAATTGAATTTAAAATCAGCAAAAAATATAATTTTGTGTCAGAATGTTCGAGGCAAGTAAATTGAAAGGGATCATTGGTGCAACAGTTGAATTGTTGCAATGTGATCATGATTGTAGACACTAAATAAATCAAAATAGTGTCAAATTATAAACTAAATTAAGTTGATTATTTTGGTCAGTCAGAATTAATTAATTTAGTTTATTTAATTCAATTTGCTCAAACTGACTATCAAGTAAAAGCTTGGATGACTGCCAAGTCAGATTCAGATCGGCTACCAAGTCAAGACCCGAGTAACTACCAAGTTAAAGCTCGGACGACTGATAAGTGATTTTTATATAGTATTTTTAGGGCTCAAAACACATATATTTCATGTTTTTTATACTCGAAATTCATGTTTTTATACCAATTTCTATTATATTCTTCACTTATTTGAGAATTGGTATGTCTTGCAGGATTTAATGAAATTTCACCAAAAAGCATAAGAAATTAGAAGAAAAGTAGAAAAATTGAGAAGAGTTGAAGTGAGGAATAAAAGAGGAAGAAATTTGAAGAAATAATTCCTAGAAGAGTAAAAGAGGAAAAGAAAAGCACGGCCCAACTCTATACCTCGGCCCATAACACGCCAAGGAAGACCCCCCGCCAGCGTGAATTTACCCCCCACCAGCGCCTGTCACCCCCTACCAGGGCCTAAACACACCCCAGCAACGTCTAGGGCAGGAAGTTTGGACGGAAGGAAAATTTGAGACGCTGGTGGTGCTTTTTGGACGTTGCCAGCGTCATGTGTTTCCGTATAAAAGAAATACATGCCGCATACATTAGGGCATCCGGAAATTATTCTATTTTCTTTGACACGCCGTTTAGTATAGGTTTTCTCTGTAATTCCTCCCTTCGGGGAGCTGTTCTAGTAGATTAGGAACGAAAGAGGAGGAGAAGGAGATTGAATCGAGTGACACGAAGAGATCGAATTCGACGACTCGAACGTTCGGTTTAATTTCTATTTACTTTATGCTTCGTTATTCAGATCTTATTATTGTTTTCCTAGTTTTTATTATTATGAGTGCTTAGATTCCTTGTTTAGAGGATAAACCCGATGTTCTTCAATTAATTTATAGTGTGTAATTTCAGTTTTAGGTTTTAATACAGTCGTTTAATCTGCGTGTATTGTATGTCATGGTAATTTGGCAACAGAACGACAGTTTGAGCCTGTACTTGGTTTTAGATTCTTGACAACAGAACGACAGTTTGAGTCTTGAATTGGATTGCGTATATTGAATAGGTTTAGAAAATAGTTAGACATAATAATTCTTGCCTAGGGTCGTGTTATAATCAGTTCTTTATCTTTGATTAGATTAAATAGTTAGAAATAATGATAGTCTAATCACTGTAACTCACCTAGGATCGAAAGATCGAAGTGATAAGGCTTAGAAAGATTATAGACCCCGACACTACTAAAATTACCTAGAACTAGAATCACCGCTTAATTTGATTGATTGACTAGAGTGGACTCCCCTGAACGCCTTTAATTACTTGGTTAAATCCTTTAATTTCCTGCTTCCTTAGTTAATTATCTGAACCATTACAACAATCTTTTGATCGACCTAGCATCCTTTGTAGTGAACTAGTTTAGTGCGTAGTTGAACACAAGTCCCTGAGAGAGAACGATATTTTTATTACTATACAGACCCGTACACTTGCGGTACACAGACACCTTATATGTTTTAGGTCTGTCAAGTTTTTGGCGCCGTTGCCGGGGACTTGTTTCCCCAACTGCCATTAGACGAACGCACTCTGATTGACTAAGTTTTTATTGCTTTTCTTAAAAAACCCTTAAAATCAAATAAAAATTAAAAATTTGAAAAATCTAAAAATATGGCACCTTTTTATTTTCCTCAAGATGAACGTGAACTATTTTGGCGTTTTTTTGAGTGTTTATACGCTTTTCTTGTTTCACGTGGTATCATGTTAGGAAAACCTGAAATTCTTGATATTGTTTTTGAAGGTGTAAATTTAGAAACTCGTAGTCATTTAGATTATTTGGGCTTTTGTGATAAATCTGTTGATGAAGCTTGGGAATTACTTGAATGGCTTGCATCTGAGTATTTTAATCCTTATGCATTTCTGTCTAATTCCTATATCCAACCTCATAATTCAGTTACTTGTGCTTTATGTGGTTCTCCTGAACATGACGATTCTACCTGCCTTGGTGTTGCTAGACTTGGATCTTTAATGTAAGGGTGTAACTTGTTTCATGATATTGACCATAATTCAAATTCTTCCTATTTTAATGATGGAATATGTGATTATAGCAAGTCCCCCTCCCCTTTAGACTTCATTATAGATGCTTCTTCTTACCCTAGTTTACTTGAAAACACTATTGATGGTGTTCTTGATTTTCATGATACTTCCTTACCTTTTTTTCTCAGTCGACGGGTTTGAGGTGAGTGAACCATCTGGGTTAGATACTAGGTATGAGGATGATTTTCATCATGATTTTATTGATATTATTAATGAGGAACCAAGCGAGAAGGTTATTAGTGAATTAAATTTTTCAAACAAGGATCCTGATAATATTGTACTCCATGATTCCAGTGATTTATTACATACTTCTATTTCTTTTTCATTGCCTTCAGTTTTACCAGAAACCTTTGAGGAACCTATGCCTGATGAAAAAACCTTTGATGTTCAAATTAATATATTTGATGAGGTTAATTCTTGTGTTTCGACTGGTGAAACTAACAGTATTTTGATGAATTCCCCTTAGGTAATTACCCTTCCCTTGATCCATATTGGATACACCTAGAGGACATTCCTAGAAAATTCATGTGGACCATATATTATGAATCTTTTGATTTTTCTAGTGAATTTGATTTATTACTGAGAACTTTACTAACGTTTAATTTTATGAGTTTTCAGTTAATTTCTAATCTGTCAGCTTGCAAACCACAAGGAGAGGAGTTTGACAAGCTACTAAGGGCCTTGACGTCATCCGGAACGGAGACCCCGATCCTAACTTAATAATTGAGTTTATTTTAATTTCCTAGAATCTCTAATTTCCGTTCGATCTTCCTAAATTTTTAATCTTAATTTTTTTTAATTTTAATTTACTTATTCGATAATTTGACTTCTAACCTTACCCTTGTTATCTGACTTTAGGGAAAGAGGAAGCAAATTGGATTGCTTTATTAGTCTGAAAGAGGAAAAGGAAGAACCGGAAAAGGACAGACAAAGGGAGCAAACTCAGGTAGGAAGACGCTGGAAGTGTTTCCTGAAACGCCAGCCGCGTCACTCACAGAAACTAAACATTCCGGCCAAAACGAAAGCACTGGTAGCGCTGGAAAAACGCCACCAGTGTTTTCCCTTTCTTCTGGTTTTTAATTCCCGTCGAAAATTTTTAAGCCCTAATCTTTCAAAACTCCCGAATCTGCTCCACCTCTCCCCAGCGCCCCTCTCTTCCTCTCCCAACTGCGACCACGGACGCTACTCCCTCCCCTTTCTCTTCTCCTCCTTCATCCTTCTTCTTCTCTCACCTCTTTTTCCTCTTCGTTTGACCTCCCCGAACCACCCAAGCTCATTGCCTTACTTCCAGTCGCCCAAATTTCAATTTCAGGATCTGAAATTGGGGAAATCGTCTTTACTTGCAATTCTAGATTTTTACTTGAATTCAACAGATTCAAGGTACGACTTTCACTTATCTTTCACCTACATTGTTACTTACTAGTATTTCTTGGTATATTTATGCAAATTTCATGAGTTACGCTTGAAAATTTAGTTTAAATTCACCACGGTTCATGCTTAGGTTTGGTGCACTACTTGAGTAATTTTTGATACTAGTTAGTAATTTTGGTTGTTTGATTTGAAAAATTTCATATCCTTGTTGATTGTTATGCAAATTGGAAGTAATATGGTTGTATTTAGAGGTGAATGATATGAATTCTGAGGTTTGGTTATTTGAACCTATTGCACCTCTGTTTGAGAGAGTGTAGAGTTGGATTGTACTGTCTTTGAGTAGTAGAAAGAGTGTTTGAAATGAGGACTTTGAATCTTGTTTGGTAATGTACAAATAAGGGAGGATTATGGACTGTTTTGGATTTGTCATAAATTTTCTTTGTGAAAATTTCAGGTTTTGAACATATTGTCATAGGAGGTAATTTTTGTTGAGATCTCACCTTGAACTAATCTCTAATTTGTTATAAATTTCACTTCGCCCCTTATAGTCGATCTCTAGTATTTTGTGGTGTCATTATGCATGAATTCTCAAGCAATTTGTTGGATTTACTTGATACACCATGTTCTTGCCCAAGGATGTCAAGAAACCTTCTTGATCTTGTTTTTGATGCTAGTGACTTGTCTAGGATGAGTAAGTTCAGTCAAAAATGATATTTTTGTTGCTTTGGTGCATGAAATTTTATGACATAGTTTGAAATAAGTTTAAGATGTTGAAATCTGGGTTATATATGGATTGTTGAGAGGATTTGACTACTATACTTTGCTTTAGTGCTTGTTTGAACTAGTGTTGGTACCCTCTAAGTATCAAGTAAGCATGGGGGTGTCTAAGTACGTATGATTATTATGCTCACATTCTATTGATGTTTAGATGGTTAGAACGAAGAACCCAAGTTTCATGGCTGGAGATCCTGGCAATGATGGAGCCGGGGGAAGCCGGAAAAGAAAAGCTACAACTGCTGAAAAAGGGAAAGCGAAATCAACCACTTCGATGGGGACGCGATCCGGTAACCCCTTCAATTTTGAAGGAGCGACAAAAGAGAGGTATGACTCCTTATCCAAACGCAACCTTATCTCGACTAGATATTTACATAAACGCTTCCTAAGTGACTGTGGCATGCTTGATGATGTTATGTGGCTTTTGAACCGTGGTCGCATGTCTAGGGTAGCTCAGCTTGATGAACTCACCTTTAAGTCTTTGACTCTAGAATTCCTGAGCACCGTAGAGGTAACCCTTGAGGACCAGGATGGGCTAATTAAATTTCAATTGCTAGGAGAAATCCGTCATATGACCCTAAATATATTTGCTAAGACCTTTGGGTTCCCTGAAAAAACCAACCGTATTGGACCAACTATCCCTCTTAACTGGGACAGGAAGGGTTTCTTTAGGGATATATCTGGTTTTGATAATTGGGACCCCAGTAACACCCCTTCTAGACTTATTCGCAACCCCTCTTTGAGGTATGCACACCGCATCCTCTCTTGCGGCATCTTTGGGAGACCGGGTAGTTCCAACAAGGCCACTAAGGCCGATTGCTATATGCTGCATGCTATGCTGTTCAACGATGACCAAGCCGATCCAGCCGCCCTATTTGCCTCCCACATCTCTCGTATTCCGAGCTCGCCCGCTGCAGGGATAGCCATCGGTGGATACATTACCCATCTCGCCCGCCAGTTTGGCTTTAGACCGAACCCTAACGACCCAGACTGTGTCCCGGGAAACATATACCTGGATGGTAACCAATGCCGCTCTTTCGAGATGTGTGTGTCTGACGGTGATCACCGTCTTTCATGGATTTATCCTAACAATGCCCGTGTCCCTCTACCTCACGACCACCTATCTGTTAGGGACCAACCGAACCTTCTTTGGCTACCTCCCATACCTCACGCACCCGCTGCTCCCGAACCTCAACCCCAACCACCTTTTAACCATGAGGCGCATTTTAACGCCCTCCAAGAGCTAGGTCGCGACCTCCAACTAGCTATTGGTAGGAGTGAGCGCCGACTCGATGACATGCAGACCTACCTTACCGAGTGGCGAGAAACCTCCGATGTGCGCTTCACACGCTTGGAAGAATCTATATCCCATCTTTCTACCCTTATTCAGACCATGTACTATCACCCTCCTCCACCACCTCAAGAACCACCCGCCTCAACCCCACCGAGCGAGGATGAGTGATCTTTTGCTCCGCTCTTCACCTTTCTACCATTGTCTACTGCATTGAGGACAATGCAGTGTTTAAGCATGGGGGGTTATATCACTTTGTGAATATTTCTTTTACTTCTCCGATTTTTCTTTTATTTTCGTGCTTCTCTTTCTCATTTCATGCTTATTTTTCAACTTTTAGTGTGTTCTTTGTGTTTTCTTTTAATTAAGTTTTTAGTTGTATGATTTTCTTTGCTTGTTTTTAGTTTTCCTTTTAGTTTTTAGGATTGCATTCACCTAGATTGCATTAGTTAGTAGCATGTAGATTTTTCCTTTATTTCTTTTCTTAGTTTGTTTTCTTTTTCTTCTTTTGCATTCACCTTTGAAAAGACCAAAAAATTTAGAAAAGAAAAAATCTAAAAATATAAGATAGGATTAGGATTAGCCTGTCGTGAACACCTTCGGTGATGATTTGTAAACCGATTAGACTTTCAGTTTGTCTTGCTTTACCTAGAAAAGTCTGGATGAGAACTTAAAAGTTTTTGAAATCCTTTTTCTTCAAATCTTCTGATCTTGAGTCAAGTTATGAATAGTGTGCCTAACTGCTTTGACTATCTTAGTATTTGTAAATGTGCGTGCCGCAAATCTTTGGGCTAGGTTTAGTTGATTGAGCCCTATCCCATGAGTCCACATAGCCTAAAATTATGGATTGATAATTTTTATCAATTCCTTTATTTCTTGAGTGACTCCACCACTAGTTGCACCTCTAGAACTTGTTTTGTATCTTATTTGAAACTGCACCTTTGCATTGCATATTGTGACAAAGTGATTGAGGCATTCATTTCTTTATTAATTAAACTACATAGCCAAATAACCTTCCTAACAATTTAATTATCGTTCCTTAGCCCCGCCTAACTTTTGAATACCTTTCTTTTTGTGATGAACCCCTGATAATCCAAACCTTGACCTTTATTAATTCCTACCCTCTGCCTTGCTTGGATGTGTGAGAGTTCATTATTCCGGGAGCGAAAATTGGTTAGGTGTTGCTATAAATTGAAATTGAGAAGTTGGGGAGTAACTAGGATCTTTGATTTAAATTGGGATAGCTCATATTTCCCAATAATTATGAGTTAGCCAATCGGTTATGAAGTTCTTTTAACATATATTGAGGTCGAATCTATAGTTTTATATTTCTTCTCCCCTGATCACCAACCAAAAAAAAATAGAAGTAAAAAAAAAATTAACAAAAAAAAAATGAAATAAAAAAAGAGAAAAGGGTGATTAGGGAGATTCAATTGGAAATTAAGAAAGCCTTTAACCTGGTTGTAAAGTTTGATGAAGTAGTGTTTGATATCAATGGGGGAGAAAAGTGAGTTCCTTGCATACATTAAACAAGAAGGTGAGTTGAGTGCGAGTTTTTATTTTAGAATCAATCCAAGCATGGCTCTTTAACTCCTCATTCCCAAATGTTACCACCCCTTTCCCCTAACCTAAGCCTCATTACAACCCTACAAGTCCTCTTGATTGTCACTTGTGTCTTTGCATACTAGCAGTAGAGAGCGAGATTCTTACCAAGCCTATGGTAGGTTGTTTCTTTTGGTCTGAGTATGAGATAAACCCACGTACATTCAAATTTGAGTGTTTGAGCGTTAAGTTTTTATCCTAAAGTGAGGTTTGCTCTTTTGACTGGCCTACGTCCATAACCAACCGCGCATATTTGCATTTATCTTAAGACTGTTGGCGGTTTTTCGCATCTGAAGGTGTAATAACCCGCCCCGAAATCATGTTTAATTAAGAGCTAATTACCGTAATTACCTAAATTATGTATAAATTTTTCGCTTTTACTTTTAAGTATTTATTTTATCGGTGTCAAGTCTCGTGCAGGAGATGGCAAAAGGGTATCAAGTTACGGGTTTACAAACCTTTAATTTATTTTATTCACCCGTTAAATTAAATTAACTCAGGTTTTACCGTTTACGTTATTTCTTTAACCGAAAAGGGTTTATTTATACCACCTCGTAACATTTATATTTTATTATCCAAACCTTAACTTATTTTATTTGGATTATATTTATTTTATTTAAGTACAAGTAATATTTATGTTCCATTTATTTAACTTTTCTTTAATTCAAGTCTTAATTTATTTTAACCCAATTGTTACCGATTAATTTTATTAAGTACAACTAATTATTATTTAAACCTAGCACTTCTATAATTATGTTATTAAATTAAAATTTCAGATTTTAATTAAGTTTAATTAGTGTCTTAATTATCTAGAGGGAGTCTATATTAGTACTAGTATTAGTTAGGGGCTCATTTTATCAATTCAAACTCCCAACACCCCTCACTCTCACTTTCTCTCTCTACCCCTCTGCTCCTCCCTCTGTTCTGCCGTGACCAGCAGCCACGCCGGCCACTTTCCGGTCGCCGGAGCCGGCCTCCGCCGCCACCATTCGCCGGCCGCCGCCCTCCTCTCCTCCCCTCTCGTGTTTTCATCAATTTTTAACCTCAAGGGTAATCTTTCAAACCCCCCCAATTTCAATTTTTTTATACCCTAATCTGAATTCTATGTTGTTTATGTGTATTTCTTGTAATTTTCATCTCTTCTACTCTCTTTTAGTATGAGTTCCATGTTATAATTGCATTGGTTAAGTTAGGGTTTGAGTTTGGAGTGAATGCATGTGATTCTTGAAGTGTTCTTGAAGTTTTCTTGGTGAATTTGTGTTGGATGATGTTTGAATCTTGTTGCATGTTAATTCTTGAAGAGTTTCTGAGAATTTAAGGGCAGATTATAAGTGTTGATTTTGTTAATTAAGTGTTGTTAAGTTCAAATTATATGAATGGGGAGTGTTTTTAGTGAAAGATTGTTAAAGTGTGCTAATTGTGGTGAATCCATGGATGCATGTAGGATTTAAGGGTTTTGATGGGCTCATTTTCAATATATAATTTCTGGAAATATGATTGATTATAGCCAAAGTGAAGTTTAATTAAGGATTATTGCAAATTAAGGGCTAAAGTTATCATTAGAGTTGAAATTAAGGTCTTAAAGGTTTCTGTCCAATTTCTGGAAATTTACAGAGACTTGAAAGTTGGATTTTTACCCAGATTTTTACTCCATGAGATAGCCTAAAGTGTTAGCTAACCATAGGCTTTGGAATTTCGAGTTTCTGACTAGTATGGGCCGAGATATGGCCAAAACCGTAACGACACGAATTTGAGTACGTTTCTGGAGTCAGTAACTTGAAGGCTGATTTCCGTCCAGTTGGAGACCTTATTAATTTTTGTGGTGAACATGAAAGTTTTAGGTCACATTACAAGCTTTCCAGAAAGGTATGGTTTGTAGTTATCCGATATCGGGAGTGTGAGTTAGGAGCCCGGAAAGAAGGGCTATCCTCGGGAAGTTTCTGCCCAGTTCATTAGTTATAAAAATCCATCTTTAAGGCCCTAAATCAAACCAATAAAGGGCTTTAAGCATTGATAAGTTGTGAATATATGTTATAATATTAGTTTATAGTCTTAAGGTTGAAAAGTATGGTTTTGGAGGCCTAATTATATTCTAAGGACATCCTTCCACGAATTAGGAATCAAGTATAAATTATATGTATCTTCCAATGTTTGTTAGTCTAGAAGTTCAATATCCTTGAATTAGTTACAATGTTTTTCTAGCTTATTAACCTTCAAGCTCTAAGTAGCTCTAATTCAATTGCTCTCTAAAATATCCACTCAAGTCTATCTCTCAAATCACATTCGAAAACCCATAAATCACTTCACCACACCTTTTTAATCTCAATACCGCATCATCAAGTTATCTTCCAAGAAGCCCATCATTTTCATCTTGACCTCCAATCTTTGACTCCTATACTTTATATATACCTCATCTATCCATGCTAACTTTCCAAGATTCAAGTTCCATCTTTTTAATCCACCTTTCTACGTCAATATCTTCATATAAATTCAATCCGGAGTTCTTAATTATCCGAATCCGGTTTCTGTCCGGGCCCATTTTGGAGCCCTTCCTCTCATTTTTAGCCTCTGGTTCTGTTGACAAAGTTGTAGATTCCGATTTTCCTAACTCAAGTTATGCTATAAACTCTAATTTTATACAACCTGAATTTTCTCTCTAAGTTATTTCATTTACAATTTCTTAAATTACCAAGCATTTGAGGTTAACTAAGAACCTCTCTCGGTTCTTCATTTTCACTTATTCTTACCTTAGTTGTCAAGTCGCCCAAGTCATCTCAAGACCAAGACGCGACATCCAAGTTTACGTCATCTCAAGGTACGCAAATTGTCCAACCTTTACCGCCTTAGCGCGTACATTATTCTTGTATTATCAAGTTTTATGCTTGATGTAATCTTTTATGTTTTAAAGTGGACCCGCCTTATATTATCATTTATATGTACTCATGTTTTAGCACTCCTGATCAGAGTGCCTTGACCTGGCCAGTGTCGACCGCTTAGCGGTCACCCAATCCAAATCTAGATCGATTTGGGCATGCGCGTCTGTGAGGTGCTTGCACCGATCATGAGGGTTCCACATATTTATTCATCTATCTTTACTACATTGTTATTCATGTATGTTATGTATGTACTTCATTTCAGGTTATTGGTTTTACTCCCCTTTCCTTGTTTTCAAAATGATTTTAAATGCCGGCACTAAAACCGTCTTCGAACGGTTTTACGTGTTGGAGGTTTACGTACTGAGTGTTTCCCCACTCACTTTTGCAATGTTTTAATGTTTTGTTTTTAGGAGGTTCGAGCTCCCGAGGCAAAGACAAATTAGTTCCGAAGTAGCTTCAATCGCGTGAGGTAGTTCCTAAGTCACGTTAATGGCTGGGAAGCCGGTTTGGCAGTGCTTGGAAGACTCTTATGGTTTTTAAGCTTATGTATCCATAAATTCAAGGATTGTATAAGTTTGTACTTATGTTTTGGGTTTGGAGTTTAGCAT
This sequence comes from Portulaca oleracea, assembly GCA_029582165.1. Taxonomy (NCBI): domain Eukaryota; kingdom Viridiplantae; phylum Streptophyta; class Magnoliopsida; order Caryophyllales; family Portulacaceae; genus Portulaca; species Portulaca oleracea. The sequence continues at coordinate 27,583,306 of CM055876.1, forward strand.
TTCTCTTTCTTGTGGTTATAAAGTGTTGGTGGGTTGTGTTTGCCTTGTCTCTTTCGGGACGGCGGTAATACTCCGACCTTAGTATTCCGTTGCGCTAATCACAGGTTTGGGTTCTAAGTGTAGTCTTAATCTTGTGATTAAGGTTGGGGTGTTACAGAAGTACTTGTTCTCTCCACTTTATTTCGAAAACTTCATTCTCTCTATTATACACTGATTTTGTTCTCTTCCAAACTAATCTTGGTATCTGCTTGATGGATTGATGTGTCTGATTGGTTAGCCTGAGGGGGTGTTCAATTTGTTTTTAACCTTATGTTAACCCCTATCAATCCTCTTTCTTTCAGTCCCTTTTCTTGTTTGAGCCATTTCTCCTGTTTTTCATTCTGACTTGCTTGGGGACAAGCAAGAGCTAAGCATGGGGGGATTTGATAAGTGATTTTTATATAGTATTTTTAGGGTTCAAAACACATATATTTCATGCTTTTTATACTCGAAATTCCATGTTTTTATACCAATTTCTATTATATTCTTCACTTGTTCGAGAATTGGTATGTCTTGCAGGATTTGATGAAATTTCACCAAAAAGCATAAGAAATTAGAAGAAAAGTAGAAAAATTGAGAAGAGTTGAAGTGAGGAATAAAAGAGGAAGAAATTTGAAGAAATAATTCCTAGAAGAGTAAAAGAGGAAAAGAAAAGCACGACCCAACTCTATACCTCGGCCCATAACACGCCAAGGAAGACCCCCCGCCAGCGTGAATTTACCCCCCACCAGCGCCTGTCACCCCCTACCAGGGCCTAAACACACCCCAGCAGCGTCTAGGGCAGGAAGTTTGGACTGAAGGAAAATTTGAGACGCTGGTGGTGCTTTTTGGACGCTGCCAGCGTCATGTGTTTCCGTATAAAAGAAATACACGCCGCATACATTAGGGCATCCAGAAATTATTCTATTTTCTTTGACACGCCGTTTAGTATAGGTTTTCTCTGTAATTCCTCCCTTCGGGGAGCCGTTCTAGTAGATTAGGAATGAAAGAGGAGGAGAAGGAGATCGAATCGAGTGACACGAAGAGATCGAATTCGACGATTCGAACGTTCGGTTTAATTTCTATTTACTTTATGCTTCGTTATTCAGATTTTATTATTGTTTTCCTAGTTTTTATTATTATGAGTGCTTAGATTCCTTGTTTAAGGGATAAACTCGATGTTCTTCAATTAATTTATAGTGTGTAATTTCAGTTTTAGGTTTTAATACAGTTGTTTAATCTGCGTGTATTGTATGTCATGGTAATTTGGCAACAGAACGACAGTTTGAGCCTGTACTTGATTTTAGATTCTTGACAACAGAACGACAGTTTGAGTCTTGAATTGGATTGCGTAGATTGAATAGGTTTAGAAAATAGTTAGACATAATGATTCTTGCCTAGGGTCGTGTTATAATCAGTTCTTTATCTTTGATTAGATTAAATAGTTAGAAATAATGATAGTCTAATCACTGTTACTCACCTAGGATCGAAAGATCGAAGTGATAAGGCTTAAAAAGATTATAGACACCGACACTACTAAAATTACCTAGAACTAGAATCACCGCTTAATTTGATTGATTGACTAGAGTGGACTCCCCTGAACGCCTTTAATTACTTGGTTAAATCCTTTAATTTCCTGCTTCCTTAGTTAATTATCTGAACCATTACAACAATCTTTTGATCGAACTAGCATCCTTTGTAGTGAACTAGTTTAGTGCGTAGTTGAACACAAGTCCCTGAGAGAGAACGATATTTTTATTACTACACAGACCTGTACACTTGCGGTACACAGACACCTTATATGTTTTAGGTCTGTCAACGACAATCAAGTCAAAATCAAATGGACTGCCAAGTCCATTTGACCCAAGGCCCGACCAGCGACTCAAGAAGATTGCCAAGTTATGAGCCTAGGAGATGAAGTCCCTTCTCTATAAATAGGACTCTACTTCCTCACATTCAAAAAAAAAAATTGAACTCTCTCTCTAGAATTAAGCAACAAACACTTCAATATGTGTCGCTTGTTCTAGAGATTCAACACCAACTTGATCTAGATTCAAGCCCATCGACCCTTCTTCAAGAAGAATATAAAGATCGAACACTCCCAAGTTCACTAAATCAAGGGACTTCTAAGTCATTATCACCAAAAAATTACTCGAAGGTACCCTAACTTTTGGAAAAACTATTTTCTAGTACCCCAACTTTTCAAAACTCATTTTGAGGTACCCTAAATTTTGAGATATAAGAATTAATAGGTGACTTTCCAGCCAAAGTCTAATGGATTTTATAAACTGACCAAAATATCCTTAATTTTTGAATGAGATAGATGAGAATGCCCTTTTAGTTTCCCACCTATATTGTCTTCACTATTTGAATCTTGCAAACTGAAGCTTCTCGATCTAATACTCTTCCTTCCAACGACATTCAATTCCTGGAATTCCCTCTCTGTTCAATCATCTCTCTTTTCGTCTATTCTGATTAGGGTTTAGGGTTTCGTATTGAAGGAAGAGAAGACAAAAGGCCATGCCGAATTGTCCGTAATTGTGATAGAAAGCAAAGCATATCGCAACAACCTACAAAATTCGAAGATGGTTAGTACGTCCAATTTCCTGTTAGGATTCTCTGGGCGTAGTTAGCAGACAAACAATAATAAAGGGCGAAAAATAAATAAAGATTTGACACAAGGAAATAACGTGGAAAAACTCAAACCGGGAAAAAACCATGAACGATGCACTATCAGAGGATTACAACGGTGTTTCAGAGATTCCCAAACCTCAACAATCTCTCACAGCCTTCCTAGAGTTACAACATGAGAACTCAACATTCACAGTTGAGCCTCACGCAACTCCGTCAGGAACAGAGATTACAGGTTAATCTCTTGTGATGTAAGATGAAACACTCTCAATTGCTTTGTATCATAAGGGGCACTTGACCTCAATATATACTAGAAGGTACAGAAGGAAACCTTAGGGTACAACCTAGAAAATAGTCGTCGCAAGGAAATAACAAAAACATGGGCCATCACACGCGGCCCATCAAAATAGCATGTGACAGCCACCAAAACGCTGGCAGCGCCTATAAACGGTGGCAGCGTGTCATCTCGAGTGGCCGCTGGACAAGGCGCCGGCAGTGTGTCTCGGGCGCTGGCAGCGTTTCTTCTTTCCTTCGATCATCTTCCTTCTTCCGCTCCTTCTTCATATTTGGTCTCCACTCCCAACAAATTGGTCTTCACACCGAATAATCTCCCACTTGAAGACCAATTGCAAACGCAGTCTTCTACCACTTCAACACCTTCTCGAATCCTCTAGTGCACCCATCTCGATCTTATTCAGCAAAGATCAACAGACGTCCCCGTTGACCTCCCATCAACTCCTCTTTTTGCAACAGGCTCCCACTTGAACTTATCATGCCCCTGCAACTTCGACATACGCATCATCGTCAACAACTTGGGGGAATTATGGATTGGGATTTTACCTCTTGTTGAACTTGTCGAATGCTCGTGCAGGTTAGATGCGTTCCTTGACTGATCATCCGTTCTCATAGCCTCGGCCTGAAACCTCCTCGTTTCTGGTACCCTTCTCTCATCAGAGAAGCTAACACGCCTTTGATGAGCATGGACAGGCATGTTAGAGTTATCAATGACAGAATATAGTTTCCCCCTTTTTCTGCCATTAACAATTATCAGAGATCCTTTCGTTACCCTCCAATGACCATCTTCAAATCTCAACGTGAACCCCTCCTCATCCAGTTGACACACAGATACAAGGTTCTTGGTCAGACCCGGGATGTACCGAACATTCTTCAACCTCCAAGGCCCCCCTTAGAAGTTTTAATGTTCATATCACCTCTTCCTTGCACCTTTAGGTTGTGACCGTTTGCAAGCCTAACCCTGCCAAACCTCCCACTCACAAAATTGCTAAAGGCCTCCCTCCTAGACGAAGAGTGAAACGAAGCACCCGAATCTATCACCCAACTCCCTTCTGACTTGTCAACACTAACAGTTAGGGCATCACCAATATCCTCAATAGAATATACAGAGTTATAGTCATTATGATTGCTTTTTCTGGGTTTGGGACAATCCCTACGAAAATGGCCTCTATCACCACACATCCAACACAACACTTGCTCCATGTTTCGACCTCTAGATTTCGATCGACCCCGACCCGAACTCCAACTATTCCTCCTACCCCTGACAGTCAAAGCATTCCCCGAAGACTCAGACACATCGGAATCTTTCCTACAATCATTCAGGACAAAGTCTCTAAATTCCTCAAACTTCAATTTCTCACCCTTCTAAGTCGAAGAAGTTACAGAAGTCACGAAATTTTCCCAAGACTTTGGTAGGGTAGCCAATAATATGTTAGCATTAATCTCATCGTCGAAATTAAATCCCACAGAGGTTAACTTTGATAGTATTATATTCAACTCATTCATACTATCATGCATATCACCAGACTCTTGCATCTTAAATTCAAACAAACGACGTAACACATATACCTTGTTCACCGCCGAAGGTTTCTCATATGTGTTTTGCAAGGCCTCGAGCAGATCTTTCGTCGTTTTCTGATCTTGACGTAGAAAGCCACGTTCCGAGCTAGCGTCAGCTTGACCGTACTGAATGCCTGACCATCAAGTTCTTCTCAATCCTTCTGTTCCATCTCTTTTGGCTTATCACCCATCGCAAGATGCAACCTTTGCTGGCGGAGCACATCCTCAACGTGCATCCTCCACCATGCGTAGTCTTTCCCATCAAATTCCGAAATCTTCATAATTGCGCCCGCTATTGCTTCTCAATCTGCAGATCAACCACGCTCCAACTAAAGCTCTGATACTAGTTGTTAGGATTCTCAGGGCGTATTTAGCATACAAACAATAATAAAGGGCAAAAAATAAATAAATATTCGACACAAGGAATTAACGTGGAAAAACCCAAACCGGGAAAAAACCACGAATGATGCACTATCAGAGGATTACAACGGTGTTTCAGAGATTCCCAGAACTCAACAATCTCTCATAGCCTTCCTAGAGTTACAACCTGAGAACTCAACACTCACAGTTGAGCCTCACACAACTCCCTCAGAAACAGAGATTACAGGTCAATCTCTTGTGATATAAGATGAAACACTCTCAATTGCTCTGTATCATAAGGGGGACCTGACCTCAATATATACTAGAAGGTACAGAAGGAAACCCTAGGGTACAACCTAGAAAATAGTCATCGCAAGGAAATAACACAAACGTGGGCCATCACACGCGGCCCATCAAAATAGCCCGCGGCAGCCACCAAAACGCTGGCAGCGCTTATAGGCGCTGGCAGCGTGTCAACTCGAGTGGTCGCTGGACAAGGCGCTGGTAGCGTGTCACGGGCGCTGGTAGCGTTTCTTCTTTCCTTCGATCATCTTCCTTCTTCCGCTCCTTCTTCATATTTGATCTCCACTCCCAACAAATTGGTCTTTACACCCAACATTTCTATCCTCAATCAACCATAAACACATATAATTAGAGTTATACACTTAGCAAACCTTTGGTTTTCAATCCCAATTGGGTTTTGAATTTTGAAATCAAACCCCACAATTTCATCATCCTTTTAACAACCCTAAATTCACAATAAAAACACTAAACAATGAAATTAAGAGAAATATGAAATTCACAACTAGATGCACCAGAACATACTTAGCAAACTCAGACCTTCACTTAGGCCAAGCTTTCAATGGCATCCAATGACTATAGCCTACGAGTTAGAGAGAAGGAGAAGAAGAACACACAGAAAAATGAAACACAAACCCTTCACATAGAAGAAGAAAGAGGGGAGGATTTTTGACAACCATTTGTTTTGTTTTATAACAAACTAAGGGTATTTTAGTCAACCCAAATCCTTATTCCACTTCCCGCCTAAAACTCATCGGTAAATTCAATACATTTGCCGCAAAATCACCCATTAATTTTTAATCCCAAAATGAGTTTTGAAAAGTTTGGGTACCAAAAATCACTTTCTTCAAAAGTTAGGGTACCACCGAGTATTTTTTTGCATTATCACAAGAAAGAGACTCTCAAGTCTACCAAATCAGCAAAGACCCTCAAATCGTCATTAAAATACTTTAAAGTCAGCATACTTCCAATTTTTCATCAAAAGACTCTCAAGTAATCCCAAGAAAAAAGACTCTCAAGTCATCATCAAAAAAAACTTCCAAGTTGTCATCAAAGACTCCCAAGTCATGATCAATTTGACTTCCAAGTTGACATACTCTCACGTCGTCATCGAAGACTTTCAAGTCATCACAAAAAGACACATTAGTCAACCAAATCATAGACTATCAAGTCGTTACAAGAAGATACTCAAGTCAAAAGACTTTTAAGTCATCACGATTGACCAAGATAGCAAACTCTCAACTTAGCTAAATTCCAAACTCCGAAGTCATCAATGACCATCTCTATGTCAATACAGCGCCATCACCTACGCCACCATGACCGTGGACATTCCTTTTGAAGATATCATCGTCACAATTGTAGAGTGGTACCCATCACGTCAAGATCAATAGTCGTGTCGTTCCCAAAATTGTTGGCGACTTCTATCAAACAACAGTGGCGCCACTTGCGAAATCGACATGTTTGTTGGATACTCCTTCAAAACAACAAGTCGTCCTTCCAAGGGATAACCAACCTTTTCAAGTCAAGTCCATGTTTTGGCATCTACAAGTATGAGCAACGTACAAGTCTCGCAAACCTGCAAAAAAAGGCAAAGAAATGGGTAAAAAGACACAAAAAAAGAGGGGTCCATCACAAGCAACGAAATTTGGTAGACTCTGAGATGGCTCGATTGTCCTGGCATGTAGTGGTCTTCAAAGTCATCCGACTCATCACGTCAGCAACGATAAACTCCTCTACCAAAAAACGGAGCCCGTTATCCTTGTATATGGTGGTACTCGATCTTCAAAGTTATCCGACTCGTCACTTCAACAAGGATAACCACCTCTACACAAAAAAAAGCGGAGCCTGTTATCCTTACCTATGGTGGTATTCGGTCATTAAAATCATCTGAATCGTCACCTCAACAAGAATAAACTCCTCTACGCAAAAGTGAAGCCTGTTATCCTTGTCTATGGTGAGACTCGGTCTTCAAAATCATTCAACTCATCACCTCAACAAGGATAAACTCCTCTACGTAAAAGCGGAGCCCGTTATCCTTGTCTTTGGCGAGACTCGGTCTTCAAAGTCATCCGACTCATCACCTGAACAAGGATAAACTCCTCTACACAAAAGTGGAGCCCGTTATCCTTATCTGTGGCAGTACTCGGGTCTTGATACCTACAAAGAGACGATAACAACGCAAATAAAAACACAATGACGCAATGTTATGAGTCGGTAATTGCTACCATTCTCAAAATTAGCCATTCACAAAAAGTTTGACCATTTATCACTATATATATATATATATATATATATATATGTATATATATGGTAGAAGAAGAAGACGACATTGGATCAAGAAGTCCACACATTTGATCCTTGACCAGAGTCACACTAAGAAGATCACACGTTGAATATCATATAAATTGGATGCTAACTGAAGTTGTTTGACTAAAGAAACATAGAGATGTCATCACTGCCATGACCATGCTGATAATCATGGTAATCCGCAAAATCAAGTGTCTTATAGTGGAAAATATAAAAAAAGGAATAAGGAAATTGTCGGTACAACCAACCAGTGAAAGCGCAAAAAGAAGAAAGAGAGGATTCTCACACAGATCCAAATATCATCTTGGCATGGCCTGGATCTTATGCTGCTCACATATTTTCTTAAGCTTGATGGGATAGACACAATTATCACAAGAGACAAAACTTGCCTCTTCACCACAAGAAACACCTTTGATATATGGCCTTCATGCGATATATTGCTCCATTGTCAAGCGTATATAGTCTAGAAGATTTTTTGCAACCGTAGTTCAGCATAAATTGGAAGGGGATTATTACCATATCTAAATTTTCAAGAGTTAATTTTTGTTTCCAAATCATTATAACATTTCTAATCATATCGCATGAAATTTGGTAATAGAATCGGAAAGCATTCCACATATATTGGCAATGGGGTTGTCCACATAATACAAGAAATCCTTGTTAGGTGCACAATATTATCAAAGCGAGCCAATAAATGACAATATTCGAAGCAAGCATCATCAGTGCATGTACAGTTGATCTGGTTGTGGTCAACTCAATACTTCACAAGTCAATATTATCAATACTAATATAATATGTTATGCATCAAGCAGCAATATATTGAGTCATGGTGACAACATCATCGATCAATTCAATGGTCTACCGAGACAAGTAATAGAATGTATATCGAGACGTCAGTCGCGTTTAAAGACTTGATTGTGTACGCAACTTAGTCTCGAGGGGGCAATTTGTAGACACTAAAAAACTCAAAATAATGTCAAATTATAAAATAGATTAAGTTGATTACTTTGGTCGGTCCAAATTAATTAATTTAATTAATTTAATTAAATTTGTTCAAGCTGACTAACAAGTCAAAGCTTGGACGACTGCCAAGTCAGAGTCAAATCGGCTACCAAGGCAAGACCTGAGTAACTACCAAGTCAAACCTCGGACAACTACCAAGTCAAAGTCAATGTGATTACTAAGTCAAAGTCAAATGGACTGCCAAGTCCATTTGACTGAAGGTCCAGCCTGTGGCCCAAGAAGAACACCAAGTTATGAGCCTAGGGGATGAAGTCTCTTCTTTATAAATGGGACTCTACTTTCTCACATTCAAAAAAAAAAAAATTGAACTTTCAAGAAGATTCTCTCTAGAATTAAACAACAAACACTTTAATATTTGTTATTTGTTCTAGAGATTCAACACCAACTTGATCGAGATTCAAGCCCTCGGCTCTCCTTCAAGAAGACTATAGAGATCGAATTAGAGGATTATTTTTATTTGTTTATCTTGTAACAAATGTTATAGAGATCGTACCTAAATTTTTTGAAATTAATACAAACTATATTTGTCCATTTTTCTTATCTTAATTAATTTTAGACTCGAAAATTTGTTGTTAAAGTGAGATCATGGGTTCAAGTCTTCGAAGCAGGCTCTTGCAGAAATACAAGGTAAGGTTTGCGAATAGGAAAATGATAAAAGTCTTGTGCAAGACACATATTATGTGTCTTGTCACTATAGAAAATTTATATATTTGTAAATTAAATTGGAAAAAAGTTACATGATTGACTTCTATAACTATAATATATATATATATATATTGTATAAAATCACACATTTATCGATACTTTTTAAAATTTACAAAAAGACGTCTAAAATATGCCCAACGGATGGGGTTCATTCGTTAGGGTGTCAATTTTAATTTTTGGCGTAGCCAACACATTCCAAGCTTCTTATAATTGATAATTAATAGTATTTATCAAAAAAATTGGGATTAAAAACGATAATAAGTATTGATTTCATAAGGGAGAAGACATTTAAACAGTGTCTTGGGGCAAGACATTTAAACAGTGTCTTCCTTGCGAATATTACACCTTTGTGATGGTACAATTCCCTGAACCCCCGCTTGCAGGGACTCTTTGTGCACCGAATTGCCCTTAAAATGGATAATTGTTTTCTTGAACATTTGACCTCCATGTGATATTCACATATTGTCATATTGAGTCATCTTTAGACTTATAATATACTTTAGCTTTAAATTAATAGGTTTTCCAAAATTTAGCCAAAACTTATAATATACTTTAACCTTAAATTAATGGGTCTGTCAAATTCATGAGTAACTTCAGTTTATCAATATTTACCAGTTTGGCCTAAATTTACCAAAAATTACTAAAATTAAAAAATAAAAATAATAATTTTGATATATTAGCGTAAATTTGCCAAAAGTTACCAAAAAATACCAAAAGTTATCAAAATTTAGCTTTTACCCAACTACTTTTTACCTATGAATTTGACACACCCTAAGTAGATCAAATGGGTTTATGAGTGTGTCTCTACAGTCTCTTATCCTGTCTTTGTCAATCACCAAGCACCGGTCGTGTGGCTTGATAAAACCTTCTAAAGGCCTTAGGCAGGGAGACCTGTTGTCTTCCATACCTGTTTATTCTGTGTATGGAAGTGCTTTCCAGATAACTCCATCACCTGAACAAGATTAAAAGGAATGGAATAGGAATTAAAATTTGTAAAGGAGCCTCAAGCATACCAATATGTTTTTTTGTAGATGATAGTCTTCTACTTTGCAAGGGTAAAGAAAATTCGTGCAAATTGCTTAAAAAAACTATTAACGATTTCTGTAAATTTTCAAGGCAACTTATAAATTTTCATAACTCATGCATGATATTTTCTACGGAGATTACGAGTAGGAAAAAAGATATAGCTCAAGGAATCTTTAATATTCCTACTAGGCAATCGTTGGGCTAATATCTAGGTTGTCTTTCGGTTAATTGACAAAATAAAGTTGAATTGTTCTCACTAATTCTTGTAAATGCAAATAGAAAACTTTCTAATTGGAAAGCATATACTTTATCGAAAGCTGGAAGAACAATACTCATTTAGACTAATTTAGAATCTTCACCTGCACATACTATGTAATGCTTCCTAATGCCAAAGAAAATGACGGGACAGCTAGATGGTATAAATAGAAACTTTTTCTGGAAGAATTCCGATAAAGGGTGCCAATGATAGTTTAGGGAAAAACTTGTAAGCCAAAAGATCAGGCGAGGCCTTAGCTTCAGGAAAACTCATGCTGTTAACCTAACCTTTCAATGGAAATTGATTTGGAAACCTTTTCAATATGATAATAGTTTAAGGGTAGAACAAATGAGACTAAAATATGCTAAGGATGAAAATCCTTTTATTAACCAACCTAATCCTTCAGATTCTTGGGTTTGGAAGAATTTGCATAAAGCTTTTAATTTTTTTAAGTTAGGCACTCGTTGGGAACTTGGGAATGGCACCAAAATTAAGTTCTGAATGAATAATTGGTGCCATCAAAATCCTTTAATTGACATATGTAAATTGAATAGTAAAGTCATTAATGATACACTTCTTATTAACGATTTCATAATTGATCCCGATACACTTCTTAATAGTGAAGTGGGAGATCTGATCCCTAAAGTTAGAGATGTCCTTGATCCTAACATTACTAACCTTATTTTTTCTACCCCTATCCCCTCTTTTGATCAAGAGAACAAGATATGTTGGGGACTTACAAGTGATGGTCTTTTTTCTGTTAAGTCAACCGCTTGACTCTGCCATGGTATTAATAAAAGAGACAAATGGGAGGGCGGGTGGGATTGGAATCTGGACGTCCAGCCTAAGCTAAAAGCTTTTCTTTGAAAACTTTTCTTAATGGCCTTCCTCTTAAAGATACCTTAGCCCGATAAGGTGTCAACAAGGATCCTACTTGTGCCAAGTGTTTGGAACACATAGAAATTATTCAGCATTTGATCCACAAATGCCATTTTTCTGAAAAAGTTTGCAAAACAGTGAAGTATCATACT